>ML685772.1:5976861-6081586 GCA_007922175.1 Pelusios castaneus | reverse complement strand
GGGGGGGGGTACAGGGGGAGCCTGGCATGTCCCCCAAAGGGCAGGGCAGAGCCCTGTGTGATGCTGTCTGGATTTAGGGAAGCATTTATGATATTATTTTCTATGGATATCTCATAAATGCTATAATCCATAGGAACTATGTCATGTTTGGTATCAATAGAAAGGTAGTAATTTGCTGGGAATGATTATATAGTTTATGTCTAGGAATTCTATTTGGATTAGAAGTTAAGAATTTGATGTTATATCTATACCAGTGGTCGGCAAACCGCGGCTCGCGAGCCACAAGCGGCTCTTTAGCCCCTTGAATTTGGCTCTTGCTAGTGCGAGCCGTGGTCCCTTTAAATGCAGACTGCTGCTGGGGAGAATCAAATCTCCCGCCCTGAGCATGCGCAGACAGAGCGTGCTCAGGGTGGGAGGGGCCTGGCAGAGAAGCAGCTCTGCCGGCCGTCCCCGCAGCTGCGAGCCTCCGGCCAGGTAAGGGGGCTGGAGGGAGGCCTGGAGAGTGGTGGGGGGGCGGGGTGAGGTGGGGGGGCCGAGGACACTGGCTGCCGCCTGGAGAGGGGTGGAGGGCCCCGGTAAAGCCGCGGCAGAGCCGGCCTGGGGGCTGGCCGTCCCCGCCCCCAGGGTGGGACAGGCAGGGTCTGCGTGCGGCTGGGGAAGGGGGGTGGCTGCGTCCACCGTGTGCCTCGTTGCCGGGGCCGCCTCCGAGCAGGCGGTTGGCTCAGCGTGCGGGGCTGGGATGTGGCTTTCCGGAGCCAGCCAGCCAGATAGAGAGAGAGGCAGGCCAGCCAGATAGAGAGGGGGGGGGGGCCGGCCCGCGAGGGAGAGGGAGAGGGGGGCGGGCCAGCCAGCGAGAGAGAGAGAGAGAGGGGCAGGCCAGCCAGCGAGAGAGAGAGAGAGGGGCAGGCCAGCCAGCGAGAGAGAGAGAGAGAGAGAGAGAGAGAGAGAGAGAGAGAGAGACGCCAGATAGAGAGAGAGAGAGATGCCAGCCAGATAGAGAGAGAGATTGATTGATTGATTTGTGGAGTGAAAGGAGATGGTTACGAATACCCTTATTAAGTTAATAACAATGTACCTTCCTATATATTTTAAGTTTAAAAAATTTGGCACTCAAAAGAAATTTCAATCGCTGTTTTGTTGATATTTGGCTCAGTTGACTAAAAAGTTTGCCGACCACTGATCTATACTTTAACTTGTGTGATTTTGTGGGAACGCCTGAGACAGGCTGTCTAAAACCATTGTCTCCTTAATGTTAAGGAATCTGCCAGCTACAGTGGTCCCAGGGAGTGACCTGATGAGCCATTAAGGACATAAGGAATACAACCATTGTGTCCTTAATGACTCATCAGGTTACTCCCTGGGCCCATTGCACCTGGCAGATTCCTTAACATTAAGGAGACAATGGTTTTAGACAGCCTGTCTCGGGCATTCCCATAAAATCACACAAGTTAAAGTATAGATATAACACCAATTTCCTAACTTCTAATCCAAATACAATTCCTAGACAAACTATATAATCATTCCCAGCAAATTACTACCTTTCTATTGATACCAAACATGACATAGTTCCTATGGATTATAGAATTTGTGAGATATGAATAGAAAATAATATCATAAATGCTTCCCTAAATCCAGACAGTGTCACACCCTGCCCACATGCCCCGTCAGGGTCCCTGTCCCCCTTTGCCCCTCTGTACACAAGGGGTGCCCCCCCACCACCGTGGACCTGTCCAAGGTCCCCCTAGCCCCTAGAAGTCGACCTAGGCATCCAGTGTGGACGCTCTAGGTCGACTTAGTAAGTTCCCCTTTAAGTCGACTTTAATTTTAAGTGTAGACTCACTAAGTCGACTTTAAGTTGACTTAGTTAAAGTCGACTTAAAATTACAAGTGTAGACATAGCCAGTGAGGCTGGAGCAATGTAAAGAAGCTGGGAAGAAGAGCGGGGGACAAGAGAAGCCCGTGAAGCTACTTCAGTTTATGTCAGCTGAGGATTTGGTCCAGGATGCCTACCATAATTTGGAAGTCCAGGTCCAACTCAGCACAACTAACAGATTTAAAAATATTCTTCATTTCAGCTGTTTCAAAACATCATGCAGAGAACCCCAGGGAAAGGAAATTGTTTATATGAAATGAGGTGGGACTGCAGCACTTCATGGCCTGTGACCTGCCTCTCCGTGAAGTGAAAGGCATATTAGTTATCGATTTAAAACAAACAAAAACCACACTGGGTCAGGCTACGGTCTGGGCACACTGCAGCAAGGCTCTGCCAAAGAGAGAGAGTGTGTTAAACTAAGATACATCCCACATATTGCAAAATGCTAGAAACCCAATTGCCAAGACACTAGCTACTTGATTTTCCATTGTGTCTGAGAACGAGTTGGGCCTCCCTGATCCTGGGTCATCCCACTACAGTGTAAAATAGCAGCTTGTTAACTATGCCACCACACCCCCACTTCCTTGCCATTCCCCACAGCATTACAGTGCTTCCCTCTTCTTATATTGGAACCATATTCCCAAGCATCCTACCAAGGATCCCTCTGTGCAGAAAGAAATCTCCATTGCTTATCCCTGGCCACGGTTTGCGTGCTTACACAGTGTAACCTGACATTAGCACACCAGAGGATGAAGGCCTAGGGCTATTTCCACTTTCTCATACCCGCCCAATGTCTACTCTATCTACAAAGGAGGACGAGGCTATATTGTCTATTCTGGTTATGCATCAGAGTGTCTGGATTTTGCCAATGTAGTTTGCAGTCTTAATCATTCTGGATTTTTCACTGCTTTTAGATTCTCAGGTGGCAGCTGTACACTGTAAGTGCTCTTTTCATCTTATGGTTATCCTCATGTATCCCACTCAGCAGACCTCCTCACAGAAGTCTAAGCATTTGTAACCTCAAGGTTAGATTACTACTATGCACCCTGCTTAAAGCAATCCTTAAAAAGGATTCAAACTTACGCAGCTACTCCCCTCTTGAGTGTAGCAAACATTTAAGGGCATAATATCGACCCTCGGTGGGTATTCAGTAGCAGGCTGAGGTGTTTGCTAAAACCCAGCATGGTCTGTGGCTCAGTTATCCGAGAGATCACCTCTTCCCCAATATCCTGTTCTGGGACTAAGGATCTGCTTGACCATTAACAGACAGTCCCAGTCCAAGCATTCTCAGGGACGCACTCAGACGGTAGTCCATCTGAACCTCTCTTTGGCAAGTACCAAGGCACAGCACAATCTCTGATTAGCCAGTCTTTGCATTAAACTTCAGAATAAGGAATGGGATTTGTTAACAGGCAGGAGTGCTGTTAGTCTGTTGATTTGCTATTGAGTGTTTTTACTGATGTAGAGCATCTGCTTGCTTGAGAGCAGGTGAGACTATATATTGCTAAACAAATAAATAAGTATGCTGAATAGATGCTTTGAGCCTTTAGTTCCAGTAAAAAGTTATTTATTGCATAAGATTTTCAGTTGCCATGCTGGCCTGGCTTAGCTATGATAAGGAAACTCACTCAGAATTTAAAAACCAAAGGCTATGTCTACACTGGCAAGTTAGTTTGAATTAAGGAAGCTTAATTCAAACTAACTAAAGCCATGGCTACACTAAGTTTTAATTAGTTCGAATTAAGGGCTTCCTTTATTCGAACTAATAACTTCAAATAGGGTATTAGAAGTAAGGGTTAATTTGAACTAACTAGTTCGAATTAACCAATGTGGCCATGTTAGTTCGAACTAATTTCTTAGTTCAAACTAACCGGCCCATTGAAATCAATGGAGATCGCTAATTCGAACTAAGCAAGTGCCATGAGTGGCACTTGCTTAGTTCGAACTAATTTTTTTCTAGTTAATTCGAACTAACTAATTCAAAACTAATTTTAGTAAGTGTAGACATAGCCAAAGAGACACACGTGGTAGTCAAAGAAAAACAGTTAGAGGCCCATAGTTGTAATTTAAATACTGCTTGTACTTGCTAAAGCGTGAATACAGAAACAAATTACTAGAGGCAGATGCATGTGCATCCCTCTTCTGCTGCCAGTCATCAATACAAATATAGTACTATCTGGTGTAAGTTCTGCTGACCTGACAATATGCAGAATTGTGCCTACTTTTTATAGTAATTTGCTTTTCCAAACAAAGGACAAAATCATGCCCACACTGGATGCTAATTTTGACAGACTGCCTCAGCATGTTAGCATCTGAAAAACAATATTAAAAAAAAAATCAGATGGAAGAAGTTTAGTGCAAACAGTTTTCCTTTCTGGCTAAGCGACAATGAACTCACCAGTGAGCCTTGCAGGTAGAAGCTGATCAGGAGTAAGTTGAATCATCCAGCCATGGCCCTTCTCCAGCCAATGCCTATAACTTTCTGTAGACTCATGCTCATTAAGGTCAGAAGGGACCATCATGATCATCTAGTCCAGTCGCCACATTGCAGATCACAGACCCTCACCCCCTCACTCCTGCAGTAGGCGAATAACCTCTGAGTTACTAAAGTCCTCAAATCTTGATTCAAAAAAGTCTTCAAGTTACAGAGAACCCTTCATTTATTGTCATTCAAACCAACAAGTGGCCCATGCCCCATGCTGGAAAGGAAGGTGACCCTCCCCCCCATCCAGGGTTTCTGCCAATCTGACCTCAGGGACCCCAAATATGGTGATCAATTAGACCTTGAGCATATGGGTGAGACACAGCAGCCAGACACCTGAGACAGAATTCCATACAGTAACTCACAGCCTTCCCCATCTAGTGTCCCATTTTTGGCTATTGGCGATATTAGATACTTGCTGTCACAGATGGGCCACATGCCATCCCAGGAAATCAAAACATGCCATCCCTTCCATAATTTATCAAAATCAGTCTTGAAATGAATTAGGTTTTTTCCCCATACTGCTCTCCTTGGGAGGCTGCTCAAAAACTCCACCCCTCTGATGGTTAGAAACCTCAAGCTTGAAATTAGCCAAAACACACACACAAAAACCAACCAACACCTCCCCACACCCGCCAAAACAACCCTTATTGATGGTCAGTTTACATCCAATTTTTCTTGTGGCAGCAGTGGCCCCTAATTTAAATAATTCTTCTTCCTTCCTGGTGTTTATCCCTGCGATCATGTCTCCTCTCGGCCCTTGTTTTGTTAGGCTACATTAGCCAACCTCCTAATGTCTCCTGTCTTAAGGCAGGTTCTCTATTCCACTGCTCATCCTAATAGCCCTTCTCTACTTTCGTTCCAGTGTGAATTCATCTTTCCTAAACATGGGAGACTAGAAGCGTGCCCTTTTCTTCTGGGAGAGTAGGGCTTGAAAGAGCCATGTCACATTGTAATACTTCTCCAGGCTACTGTCCACAGCCCAAGCCCTCTGCGAGGTCAGCTCCATCTTAGAGTTTGTTTTCTCACAATAACTAGCACAGATCTGATGAAAAGACAGAGAAAAGGGAAAGAAGGAGTGCTAAGAAAGATTTTTCAGATTACATCCTTCTGTGTGACATGTCTTTACTGAGTTTGGCCTTTATTTTTTGACATGGAAATAGCTAATGGGCAGTTTGTTTAATTAGATGATAGCGCTCAGAAAATTTCTTTGAAAGACAGAGATGAGAGAAGCCACAATACGGGTCTAGAAAAGTAGCATGAATAAACTAACACTAAACAGAAAAAAATTCCCCAAAACTCTTTTCCTTATTTCTAAAGTGTTTTGTCAGATACTAAAACATGAGTCTGTATCAAAATAGATGAGTTACTAAGGGCTAGATCCAAATGGATTTAGGCACCCAACGTGGCATTTAAGAACCTAAGTCCAACATTTTGGTGCCAAGAACATTCACAAAACCACTCAGCTGCTTCCTAACCCTGTGCTCTCCATTATAGTCCCTCAGGGTACCTGAATTTCAGCAGCTGGGCAGGCACTTAGCCACCTGAGTTCCGATACCACCAGCAGCTTAGCATCTAATTCATGTCTGAACCCCACAAACTAGGTGTTCCCCATCTATCTTGCCTTCAGGGCTTATTATACAGTTAAACCTGTAGAAAAGGTAGAAGAGGAGGTGCCCCCTTCTATAATAGTGCAGTGGTTATAATACTCACCCAGAATGCAGGAGATAGAGCTTTAAATCCCTGTCCTGTGTAAGATGGCGCAGGGACTTGAATCCCACATCCCTTGTGAGTGCTGAAACTGCTGGGCTACAGGGTCTTTTTAGGTGGGACTGTCAACATCTCCTGCTGAAGCTGTTCCACTTTGTATAAATTATTAAATATACATTGACGCACAGAGACTTCTCTGACTCTTCCCCTTCACAAGTGAGTGCCCTAACCACTCTTCTAAAGATTCATTTCACTCTCTCACATGAGCACCCAATGGATATTTAATGATCTATATACCATGGCTCAGGTTCAGCATGAGATTGAGAGAACCCTGCCCTCAGAATACCCCACGGTGCGTCTACACTTGTAAATTAAGTCGACTTAAGCTTGCTTAAGTCGACTTAGTTTATTCTGCGTCTACACTACATTTTCCTTAAGTCGACTTAAGCAGCTTGCTTAAGTCGACTTTATTAAACCTCCTTTAAAGTCGACTTTAGGCTTAAGCCAGTGTAGACCTGGAGTAGCCCTAAGTCGACTTCGAGCTCTCTAGGACTCCCCCACTGCCCTCCCTGCCGGGGACAGGGGGCACAGGGGGAGCCTGGCATGCCCACCCTGCCCCTATGCCCTGCCAGAGTCCCTGTCCCCTTTTGCCCCATTGTACCCAGGTACAATGGGGTAAAGGCTGAGCCCCCTGGCAATTGGCAAGGGGTGCCTCCCCTGCCACCGTGGACTTCTCCCAGGTCCACCTAGCCCCTAGAAGTCAACCTAGGCATCCAGTGTGGATGCTCTAGGTCGACTTTGTAAGTTCCCCCCTAAGGTCGACTTAATTTTATAGTGTGGACATAGTAAGTCGACTTAAAGTAGATTTAGCTAAAGTCGACCTAAATTACCAAGTGTAGACATAGCCCCAGAGCCCAGGGCGTACAGCACTAGCCTGGGAGGTGGGTTCAAAACCCTGCTACATGCCAGGTGGAGTGGGGATTTGGCCTAGATTGCCTACATTTGGAGTGAATCACTCTGACCATTGGGCTACATGTTATAAGGGGAGGGTACCACTTCTTCCCCAGTTTTTTCAGGGATTTTTTTTGGTTTGTTTTGTACAAAATCTCACTAGTCTGCCTGAGGTGCCTAACAGTTGTGAATCCTGAGTAGGGTTAGGCACCTAAATCCCTTTCAGGGGCATTATTTAGGCCACATCCCTCTTCTCAGCATTTCCTACTACCTAGTTGAGGCATCTCCCTGCTCAACATGGTGGTTTCTGCGACTCCTATCCTTAGGCAGCACCTGATCCACCACATACTTTGCATAAGAAGTCAGAGGCCTCAGTGTTGCTAGTTCTACTAAGCAGCAGGGCACCTACAAGTTAGGTGCTGCATACTTAGCATTGCAGTGACCCAATCTCTTTGGGGCTATAGAATCAGAGAATCTTAGGGCTGGAAGGGACCTCATGAGGGCATCTAGTCCAACCCCCTGCAAAAAGCAGGACCACTCCCACTAAATCACCCCAGCCAGGGTTCTGTTTAACCAGATTTTAAATATCTCCAAAGACAGAGATTCCGCCACCTCCCTAGGGCAATGTCTACACTTGCACTTTTAAGTCGACTTTAACTAAGTCGACTTAGTGTGCCTACACTTAAAATTAAAGTCGACTTAAAGGGGAACTTACAAAGTCGACCTAGAGCGTCCACACTGGATGCTCTAGGTCGACTTTGTGGGGCTAGGGGGACCTTGGGCAGATCCACGGTGGTGGGGGGGCACCCCCTGTGTACAATGGGGCAAAGGGGGACAGGGACCCTGGCAAGGCAGAGCCCTGTGTGTGATGCTGTCTGGATTTAGGGAAGCATTTATGATATTATTTTCTATGGATATCTCATAAATGCTATAATCCATAGGAACTATGTCATGTTTCGCATCAATAGAAAGGTAGTAATTTGCTGGGAATGATTATATAGTTTATGTCTAGGAATTCTATTTCGATTAGAAGTTAAGAATTTGATGTTATATCCATACTTTAACTTGTGTCATTCTGGACAAATGCCTTAGATGGGAGGGTGTGAACAACCATTGTCTCCTTAATGTTAAGGAATCTCCAGGTGATATGGTCCCAGGGAGTAAACTGCTGAGCCATTAAAGACACAATGGTTGTATTCTTTATGCCCTTAATGGCTCATCAGGATACTCCCTGGGACCATTCTACCTGGAAAATTCCTAGAATTCCTTAAGTCAACTTAAGCAAAGTGTAGTGTAGATGCAGGGCCATTAAGTCGACTTAAGCCAAGCTTAGGTCAACTTAATTTACCAGTGTAGATGCAGCCTGGGTAACCCATTCCAATGCTTCACCACCCTCCTAGAGAGAAAGTTTTTCCTAATATCCAACCTTGACCTCCCCAGCTGCAGTTTGAAACCATTGCTCCTTGTTCTGTCCTCTGTTACTACCAAGAACAGCCTAGCTCCCTCCTCTTTGGAGGGTTTGAGCTTGCTCTATTAAAACAAAACAGAAAATGACAATTAAGACCATAGGTGCCTCTTCACATAGCATGGGCCCAAACTGGCTCTGATTGAAGTCACTGGCAAAACTCCTGTGGTCTGCAAATAGCTCAGGATCTTGTCCTGTTAGCTATGATTGTATGAATGCAAGAGTAAGCATGGATTGGTCCACTCTATCTATTCCACTCTAACAGCCTTAACTTTTCTCCTAGACACTTGCTGAGGTTTCTGCTTGTTCTTTCTAATAAATTGAATTTAAATACCAAAAAATGGACAAAACACCTTTACTTTCTCACTGTGAAACTGTAATAACTTTATGTAGTCATCACTGCAGCGAGCCTACACTGTCTATTTCCAGCTGAAATGCACTGTATATTACAGTCCCCTACCTTCATTCCAACCGCCAATTACTTGTCTCCCTTTTTCAGTCTCTCCTTACAGCAATTCAGGTGATCGTCCTCTCATCCTCAACTTGTTTCTTAAAAGGGCAGAGCTGCATCAAGCACTAACCATGCATCTTTAATAAATTGTCATTCATTTATCTTCTTGAGCTGCTTTCACTTTCCTCTCCAGCTGTGCCACTGCAATTTAAGATTAGTAATTGTTAAACATCCATCATGTGTAAAATGAATTGTCCCTACATGGTTAACTGTTAACCAGAGCACAGTAGCCAAAACCTGTCATTTTCCACCCCTTTCCTTTTTGTTCAGATAAAAAAGAAGTTCAAAGAAAGAGGCAAACCCATTGCTAACATTAACATACCCCACACATAGACCAAAACAAACTAGAAAGATAAGGTGAATTCCTCCCACACAAGTCATTTTATTGGCCTTATGTAGTGATAAACTCTGTATAGTCTCATTTTTCTCAACTGCCTACTTCTGGGCAGGAATATTGTGTTGTTGTTCCCACATTTCCAAGTAAAATATTCTAAGCAGTCAGCCAGTTCAACAAATTGTCCATTAGCCATTCTGATGTCAAGAATATAGAGGCAAACTCAGTGAAAAACATATCACACAAACAAATGTATCATCTGTAGACTTGTTTTCCAACATGAACTCCTTTCCTCTGTCTTTTCATCAGATTTTCTTAAAAACAACATATTCAGCCTCACGAAATAGCTGTGACACAGCAATTCTAACAATACGTCACTTCAAAAAAAAGCAGCACTCCTTGATTGTTGCCAGGTCAAAAAGAAACCTGTTTGTGCTATCCTATTTTTATTTCCTCTGATCTTTTAAATATTGTTTTTCAGATGCTGACAAGTGTTTCTTAGATGTATGATGCTAGAAAACCCTTACTTTTGCTGAATAGCACTTACTCATTTGGGTAGATCAGCTGGGATTACACACATGCGATTTGCTGGGAAATAAGCATTGCCCCACGAGGTCTAAAAAATTTATCAGCTTCTTTTAGTGGGAGCAGGATTGGGCCCAAGTGTAAAAAAGTAGTATTTCAAGAATGATAGTTATGAAGCAAACCAAAAAAAGAATCCTGTGGTACTGTTAAAGACAAACAAATTATGCAATAAATAAATTCGTTGGTCTTTGAAAGCACCACAGGACTCCTTTTATGATTTGCTCAAATAGACTAACACAGCTACCCCTCTGGAAACGGCTATGAAGTGAGTAACTACTTCGAGAGGAGATAAACCAGGTGACTATTCTTCTAATAGAACCATTGTTTTATTCATCACATAGGAGTTCCATTTTATTTTAATCCGCAAGGTGGTGAAGACAATAGAAGCCATTTCATGTTGCAGATAATGTATTAGTGCAGTGCCGTTCTGCTCACCTGCACCCAGATTACGCAGCCTTTACTTAGTAAGTAGCACCTTCCAGCAGCACTAGTCATCTTGAATTCAGTGAGGGATCTTTATGCAGTAAGGTACAATTTGAATCTGGCCCCTAGAAGTTAGCCAGGTCTCCTTGAAAGCATTTTTGTCAGTGCTGTATGGGTGGATAGTGAGAGGAAGTTTTAACAGGGGGTGCATAAGTAGTATTTTCAACTCTTCCATCTCCAATTCTGAAAGTGATTAGTCTTCTGTATTTTAGTGTTCTAATTAATTTGTCTGATGGCCAAAAGGCTAACTCTTTGAGCATTGTAAAGAAATTATATTTTAACAACACTAGTTGTCATTTTAATTGGTGGAGAGAGCCATGCAATGGTGCATAGTGTAAAAAAAGGTAAATCAATAACAGAGCATTTCAGTGAGGAGAGAGACTGGATAAAAAGTAAGGATGGATTTGAGAGATATAGTCAAATAAACACACATAGAAGGTTTGCAGCTCACATGCACTATACCAAATTATTTCCTCACTTTTACAATTGTAATAATTTAGCCCACTATGTGCCTCAGTCTGTGCCATAAGCTCTTCAATATTAGGTTTAGCATTTGCTGCAGATTGAAACCTGGCATATGGAACCAAAAGTGTGGAGGAAGGAGCTTTCTGTATTTTCATTATAGCACACTTTCACATTAGAGTGTGACTCAGAAACAACCAAATGAGTTTAAGAGTACATACACATTAGAAATAATTGGAGATTATTACTACTTTGTTGTTTGCTCCACCATTATATCAATAACAGCTTAGTAACAGATATTTCATTTTGTGTAGGGCACAAGTGTACCTGACTACCCCAGTTAATGTTCCCTTTGCAATTCATCTTTTATAAAGTGAGGAGATTTTTTTTTTAAACGGACATATAATAAAACCAGGCTAGTTGTTTTAAAAAGGAGCATGGTGTAAGAATTCAGCTGATAGTCAAAAGGCAACTCTTGTACAGTTTTGAAGACATGTGTTCTATAGGCCCAAGATATTTTTTTAAATTGTAAAGTGGAACAGTACTTGGATAGGAGACAAGTGGTACAGGAAGTGGCACAGATGATTCAGTAGATGTCCCGCCAATAAGTCAGCACTGCATCAGTGCTCTAATGTATTATCTTTCAGATAATATCAAACCAAGGGCCCTGATCATCTACGATTATTAAGTACCTCTAGAACTTTTTGTGAGTCAAAGCATTGGAATCTGGATAACACACCAGGCCAATTAGAGATGAGAGAATCATAGAACTGGAAGGGACCATGAGAGATCATCGAGTCCAGTCCCCTGCACTCATGGCAGGACCAAGTACCTAAACCATCTGACAGATATTTGTATAACCTGATTTTAAAAATTTCAATGATAGAGATTCCATAACCTCCCTAGGCAAGTTAGACTCATAGACTTTAAGGTCAGAAGGGACCAGTACGATCATCTAGTCTGACCTCCTGCAAAATGCAGGCCTCGAGACCTCACCCACCCATTCCAGCAATAGGCCACCAACCTATGACTGAGTTATTTACCCCCTTAAATCATGTTTTAAGGACTTTAAGATATAGAGAATTCACCGGTAGGTGAGCCATGCCCTGTGCTACAGCGGAAGGCGAAAAACTCCCAGAGCCCAGGCCAATCAGCCCTGGGGGGAAACTTATACCAGTGGTTAATCACCCTGACAGTTAGGAATTTTTTCCTGATGTCCAACCTAAATCTCCCTTGCCGTATTTTAAACCCATTGCTTCTTGCCCTATCATCAGTGGTTAAGGAGAACAATTTTCCCCCTCCTCCTTGTAACAACCTTTTATGTACTTTAGGTACTTGAAAATTGTAATCATAAGGTTTGACATGATTTATTCTTGACAAATCTATGTTGATCATCACCTAACACCTTATTCTCTTCTAGATGTTTGCTAATTGATTCTTAAATTATTCACTCGTTTATCTTTCCTGGTACAGAAGATAAGATGAGTGGTCTGTAATTGTCCTTATTTCCCTTTTTATAGATGGGAACTATATTTACCCTTTTCCAGCCCCTTGGGATCTTTCCAGTCTCTCATGACTTCAAAGATAATAGCTTATGGCTCAGATATCTCCTGAGTCAGCGCCTTGAGTATTCTAGGGTGCATCTCATCAGACCCTGGTGATGTTTTGCGTTACATGGAAGTTTTTTGGTTTGGCAAATTATTTCCTATTTAATTTTAACAATTCTTCATGTAAGAATTTAAATACTATACAAAGAATGCTAAGATTGCATCTCCTCAATGAGATGCAGAGGTCATGAAACAACCAGTGTTCTACAACACCACACTCTCTAGCTGCTTGGAATTCCATCAGGGTGTTGTCCTAGCATGTGTCTTAAAGGATCCAGCTTTATTGTCAAGCTTGGATAGGGGTTTCTGACAAAGCTGGAGCCAAACCTTTGTTTTCTGTCTGCTGTTGGGAAAGGGGAAGAAGAGGTGGAGAGTAAAAAGTGAGCTCTCATTCACCTCTTCTCCTGGCTGCTAAAGCTGCTTACATAAGGATTGTGGTTTAAAATACATAGTAGATGGGGAGCAGACAGTCTTTCCCTCTTATCTCCTGGATGGAATGGTAAGTTCTTTGACTTCCTCAGGCTCTCCACCTCTTTAGGAGATTCTGTACTCTTTTTCCTGGTCCATCTTCCCAGATCCTCTTGTGCTGATAGAGAGGAACATCTCAAAAGGAGATTAAGAACTACATTAAAAGAAGTAAAGAGTGTATCAGGATACTGATAAGATTTTCTGATGGTTGGAACAAAGATTTAGGCCTAAAATCCTCAGAGAGGAAGTAATGCTTTTCTGTTCTTCAGCTCAAGTCACCCTGGGATGTTAATGCATTATGCTGGTGTCCTTTATTCAACAACACATCATTAGCTCTTGTCCTGAAGACGTTACTAGCATGATGACTGAGGGCTAGTCTTCACTGATGGTGGAAAATTCATTGCCATCAGTTTTATCTTCCTGATCGACTGATCGGGTCTGTGAAAACCCATTCAGCCGATCAGGAAGTTGATCGCTAAACACCATCCCAGCAACTGGGTTAGCATTACATTGAAGGGAAGTCCCTCCCTAGGACTCAGCACAGTGGACAAGCCAGGAGTAGGGGGGTCGGAACTCTGATACACACGTTATTTTAAGTAACTTGCGTACCTCCATTTGACTGCCGCTGAAAAGGCCAGGCAGTGTAGACGTGACCTGACAGAGCACACAATCCCCATCCTTATAAGCAAACTGTGTACCCAGTACGACTTCCATCCAAACATTGACTTTGTGAATTTCAAGAAGTTCACTCAGAGAATGCATGACCAGATACTAGTAACAATTTGCTAAAGAGGAATATACATGAATGCAGCCCAAACCTCTTTTTCAGGGAAAGCAGAGAGAATAAGACTGTGGAAGTTGTTTTTTTATGACTGGGGGTTGGTTAAAAAATTATTAAAGGCTTGGTTAAGATTGAGCCTGTCAGTCTTGACAGTTTCATTTGAGGACAGACTTTTGAATGTGTTTGATGTTTGGTTTTTTCTGCAGCTGGATTTATTTGATTTACATGACAAGGGGAGGAAATCATTAAGACAAATGGGGCAGAACCAGGAGTAGCTGTTCTATGCAAGTTGAGTCCCTCTAAGCCCTGGCAGGTTTATGAATGGAAATCCATGCAGTTGTTAATGGCTTCTTTAGCAGCATTAAAGACTGTTATAGTTCTTGCCCTCCTCAACAGGAGACCTAATTTGTGACACCAGCCCTGTGGGAGCCCAATGTTATAAGTTGCTAAAAAGGTACTAATGGAAGATTGGAAACCAGTTTCCAGCTGGGATTTTGGATTGCAGCAGCAGGCTCACAATGTCCATCCAAACTAAAGACATCAACCTCTATACTCTCTTTCCTAGTTAAGAGCCATTAGAATGGGAATGTGTCTGAAATCACTTAAGTTGACTGGAGTAGCATAGAGGGGGGCAGAGGAACTGTTGGGTTGGTGAATCAATCCAGAGGGTAACTGGGTTCCATCCCCACTGAACTGAGGAAGGTCTGTCCCTCCACATGACCATCTGGTCTCTTCACTAGCAGCCCAGTACCTCATCCTGTCACGGGTTCTTACTCTCATGGCATCTGACTGCTTCCTTCAAAGGAGGATAAGAGCCAGTAGGAGCGCTAATGAAAGGAGACATTTACTATTGCAACAATTGCCTTTCATAAGCCTGCCAGTGGTCAGAGGAGAGCAGGTTGCATAGGACAGCTCCTCCCTGGTTTGGCCCCCATCTGCCTTAATGATTTCCTTCGCTAGATTGCCGAGCCCCAGCAGCATTGCATTACTGAACAGGAGCAGTGGATTCCCAGAGAGGAGAATGCCACAGACCTTCTCTTCTCTCTCTCCTACCTCATTTCTTTCAAGGTGTTGCCAACCATTTCCCTCTGCTTGCTCTGCAGTGAGAGTGTTTAATGCTATATTTCATGCCATACTGAAGAATGTTTCTCACTGTGCAAGTTTTCAGACAGTTATTCTGAATGAGACACTTACAGCTCAAGAGACATCTTGAAAGCTTGTCTCTCTCTCTAACAGAAGTCTCTCCAATAAAAGATATTACCTCACCCACCTTGTCTCTAATATCCTGGTACAAGCACAGCTACAACGCCCCTGCATACAACTGTTACAACTCCTTCTTTAAAATGGTTTGTCTGGAGATGTGTGGCATGAAACAGGATTCAGTGATGGGGCTGAGGGGGCTCTTAGGGCGTCCCTTGTTAGAATTCTGCACACAAACCAAAGGCAATTATCACAACCTGTGCTGCAGTTCACCTCCACTCTGGCTCAGCTTTCCTGGGGCTCATAAAAATGTTTATGAGCAGCAATATTTTTGCTTTTGGAATAGACCAAGTTGCACAGATTTGCAATAACGTGTATGCTTAGACCTAGACCTTCCCAGCCCCCAAAAGGTCATCATACTGCTCAGTCTTTCTTACACAAGATTTGCATGTGAGGCTAAAGTTGGGCCATGGTTTAAAAATCATAGACATCACCAGAGTCTGAGCATCTTCTATGTAAAAAACCTCAATAGCAATAGCTAAATCTATAGTGAACTCCATGGAGTCCTTGGTACTGCTCTCTTCTTCTGGGGTTAAAATTTCTGCTTGGGGTAAAGTTTTGTTTAAAATGATAAAAAGCAAAAGTCCCTCCCCTGCATACTTATTTTGTTCTAAGGAAAACGCAATACCGTATGAACCTTTCCAGGACATTTTATAGCTTTGTTGGGGAAATGGTTGTTGACAGTTTCCTTAGGTGCTGTGAGGCATATCTGTGCCCTTCCTGAAATCATTTATACTCTGCTACATGACTCAGGGGAAACATGACTGCAGGAGCCCCATAGGACATCCCTGAAGGACAAGTATTACAGAGCATGGTACATCAGGCTTACTAAAGTGGATCAGATTGCATCCGGGATTTGTGAAAAGAATGGACAAGTATTTGTGCACATGCACAAATTCAGTGATTTCAATGAAAGGTGTCTATGTGGAATGGAGAATAAAAATTGCCTCATTACATGAAACAGCTAGGGCCTAATGTTCAAAGTGAAAGGCAGGCTGCTAAGGCCATGTGCCAAAATACCTGTGTACTTGTGTGTTTAATTTGCACACAATTAAATTCGGACTATAGTGCTTTTGTGGTATTTATATAGGACCTCATAAAGCAGTAGAAAATGGTGAGTAAATACACACCTACCTTCTAGTACATAATTAGAAGAGGTAAATTCCTCAAAGAACCCCAAAATAATAAATATAATTATTTGAACCTTTCTCTAGGAGTTACTTCCTTTCAACTGAAGGAATGTATGTTCTCAGAATATTCCAAACTGCACCAGCCTTTGCTAAGGCAGGCTATGTCTACACTAGAAAAGTTAAGTCAACAAGTTGACTTTAAGTCAACCTTATTAAGTCGAGTTAACAAAAATCGACTTAACTTTTCTACTGTAGACATAGCCCCTTTTTGACCTTAAGCCGACTTAACACTTTAAGTCAATTTAATAAGGTCAATTTAGGCGCTAATCCCTGTCCACTCTGGCTTCAGTTGACCTAATAAAGTCGACTTAAGTGTTAAGCCGACCTAAAACGAAGTGTTAAGTCAATTAACTTTTCCTTCAGTCAATTTAAGGAAATGCTCAAGTCGACTTAAGGAAAGCCCAGTGTGGACGCAGCGTAATTTAGGTCAACTTCAGTCTCCTTAAGTCGACCTAACTTGTAAGTGTAGGCAGACCCGCAGAGAGTAGTATTGCTAGCCTGAAGAATATTAACTCATTAAAAAAAAAAAAAAAAATCTGTGCCACAAGATGGCAACCTAAAATCAATCTTCTATAGAAGTGACACTATCCATCTTCAGTTCTTAAAAATGTTTTCCAATTACTTCTGTTAAGCCAGTGCTATGAAAACGTATCAATCATGGTTATGAAATAATCAGGCCAATGTTTGCAAATCGTGATCTGTACCTGATGATATTTTGAGTAGTTACCAAGGAGTCAAAATTGCAGCTTTTACCAATCAAAACAAAAAACACCCTCTCCCTCCCCAT
This sequence comes from Pelusios castaneus, assembly GCA_007922175.1. Lineage (NCBI taxonomy): Eukaryota > Metazoa > Chordata > Testudines > Pelomedusidae > Pelusios > Pelusios castaneus. The sequence goes on along the minus strand of ML685772.1, from coordinate 6,064,637 downwards.
TTATCTGATATTTAGTGTTAAAATGGGGGGAAGGGAGAGTAGAAAGCCTTTTTTAAAAAAATCTATTAACTAAATAGTGTTAAGAAAGCAGAACTACAAAATATTTTAGTGCAACTTCTTGGTTCTAATTAGCAACACTACTTATCGTTTGAATATTCTGGGGAATGAATTCAAAATTTTAAGTCTGAGGCTTGAATTCCATAAGGAACATTTTGCAGTTTGCTACCAATTAAATCAGATTCAGAACTGGTGCAATCCCCTAGTAATGCAACCAAATTTGACATTTTGCCTGTGTAACACAGTTTCTCTTCATCTCAATAAGAGACTATGTTTATTGTATCTGATGTTGTTTCCACTATGCTTGCATATTTGATGCAAGTTAAAGTTCTGTATGAAGATTTCGAAGTACAATAAAATGTGCAACAGTTATTTTAACTATGATCGATGATGTGCATTTCTAATATACTCATGGTAGGAAGGCACCAATACTACTCAGCGTCACATTTCAAAGCATTGTGCTTTGACTACCTAATTAAGATAGTAAGTAGATGAATAACTCAAAAATGCCTGTGAATATCAACTGAAAATGTATTGAACTCTTTATGCCTGTGTTTGTACCCTTTGTTTGTTCCTTTCTGCAGTGGTGTAAGAAGTGCTTGGCTGCAGCAGTGTTTGAGGAAACAGTAAATTGTATGCAAGCATTAGAAAATAAAAAAAGGTGAATTTTGAACACAGTTGAGTATTCACACTAGAGATCCAATTCTGAGGTTTATGCCCATCCACTTAAGGAGAAAAAATAAATCTTATTATCATTATACCCAGCTGTAGCTACCAACAGCTAAAATTTAGTTTTTAATTCTAAATACTCATAAACTGACTACAACTCGGTGAAGTTTTTCCATATTACACCCTCTACATCTACTGCTTGAAAGAGTGCATCTTCAGGTTTACCAGAACGATTAATGTATTTGGGCTGATTTTTTTTTAAGTGACAAGATGATTCATTTTGGCATTTTTAAGATGAAATGTTTCAAATTTATTTCAGAAAGCTTTTTCCACTTTGGATTTTCCCTCAATTTTGTAGAAAAAAAAAAAAAAAAAAGAGTGAAAACATTTTCAAAACCTTAACATTGAAATTAGACATTTTGGTTGATACAAAGTGAAACTACCATTTTAGTTTACTGAACATTTTGATTTTGTGTTACCGCAAAGTGATTTTTATTTTTTGAACCTGCACCCAAACAAAATATGCAGTTATTCACAGCCCCATTTATGTCTGCATCCTAGGATTATTTGCAGAAGTTCTGTAGGATAATTTTGTATGCCTGATATATTTCAAAAGATTGGAAACAGTCAATTTGAACAGAAAACAAAACCCAATTCTCTGTATGTTATTCTCAACAAGTGATTTGCTCAGCTCCACTAATTAATTGTTACAATATTCCTATGTGGTTGGCGGATGTGATTATAATCCCCATTTTGAAGAAGAGGGAGAGCAAATAAAGTTAAATTCAATTATTTGTTGAAAGTCAGAATGAGCCACTGACAGAAGAGGGATTAGAACCGAGGAGTTGCTACTCCCTTTTTCAATCTAACATCATTTTTAGGCCATGTCTACACTTGGGCACCACCTAAAATCAATGTTCAAACATCGACATCATAAAACCAGAGGAGAGTATCCACACAACACTCCATGCTCCGGCTTCTCCCGTCCCCATAGCCCTGCTGCAGGCTAAGTAGCCCCCCGCCATCCTCCACAGCCCTGCTGTGGTCTCGGTAGCCCCCCCCCCACCGGGGCTGCCGCCATCCCCTGCAGCCCACTGCGGGCTGGGCAGCCCCTCACCGGGGCTGCCACCGTCCCCCACAGTGGGATGCAGGGGCCGACGGTAGGCCTGGTTGTGGGCTTACTAAATTTGCCTTAACCGCTACGCCTCGTAGGGGGGTGGAGTTACAAAGCTGACTTGTAACAGCACTTTCTTCCACCTTCCAGCCGCATCAGTGTGTAGAAGGTCGAAGTAAGCAGCGTTACATCGACCTAAGCCCTCACGCTATGGCCATCACCTTGGCATCTGAATTCTACCTCCATTCTGCCTCCCAGTATGTATTGTCAGTGTTCAGTATTTGTTAATACATATATATATATATATTTTCTCAATATTGTTGCAAATTAAATTCAGTTTGCTGCTAAACTGTATTATAATTAAGGAGACTTGAAAATTCTTTAAGTCCTGTCCCCAGTACTGTTTTTTTCCCCCTCCCTTTAGGTGCGTTGTGCTTTAGTTGGAGAGGTGAGCCAGATAAAGCTGAAAGTGTCCTGACTTGTGCTTTGTATTCCCATAACAGCATGACCTGACAGCAAATCAAATAGCAATCTTTTCTAGGTAGCTGTTATTAAGAGTACATTGTGATATATTAATATGTATAAAAACACAAACAGATTTTCCCTAAATCATAATCTTCAAGTATCAGTCTCCCGCAGAGTTAATGTCACAAATCCTAGACTCCTAAGAAAATCACATGATTTAAAGGCAAACGGTAGCTACCCAGCCAGGGTGCAGTGGAGGGGCTAGAGGTTCAAGGGAGCATAATCCACCCACTCAAAAGGCAGCCATGCACTTAAATGATGACTCTCAAATGCTGAATTTTGTGTCAATGCAGCAGCTAGGCCGCAGGCTTCACTGAGACCAGCCCCAGAAGGCAGAGCTCATTCAAGTCAAGCATAAGGCTGTAGGGAGGCCTCCTCACTTGCATCAGTTTCAACAATTAAGTGCAAATGGAACGGGGAAAGGGAAGTCATCCAATGCTTCCTGCAGCACTGCAGGCCCAAAGGGGGCCTTGTCTGTATGGGGAAGAGGCATAATCATTTCTCTGCCCTTTCTGCATACCAACCTGAGAGTAAGCATGCAGTCCACAACTAACACAGAGTAATGGTGTCTGACCGCTATTGCACCTGACCCCCACAGGCATTAAGTCTCCTCCCATCTTCCACAGCTAGGGTGTCTCAGGCTTCCCATGCTGAAGCAGGGTCTCCTTCCCTTGCCCAATACAGCATAGATTCCTGGAGCCACAAGAGAGCCTTAGTGATTAGGTTACTAGGGGGAAAAAAAGTACATAATTAATAGTTATGATTCTGCAAGTTGCCCAAGTCTAATGGAGGTGTTTGTGTAGTCACCTTCCCAACGATCTAAGATGCATCAGCTTACTTTTGTAGTTTCCGATAGCCGCAACTTAAAAACAGCTGCCTAAAATAATGAACCATTCATTAGTAATTGCAGGCTAGACCCCAGATGCATATTAAACAGCTACCAAGGAAGCAAACCTATACAGTAGTTAAGGTTAAAATGTAGAAAGGCAGCTCCAAAAGTGGTTTGTCTAGTAATGCAAGCTTGTTACTAAAATTCTAACGGTGACCAATGTATGCAGGATGAGAGAGTACTGCAGCTCAGATTTCCTTTCCTTCAATCTTCCTTTTCCATCATAACTACATGCTGATTGGGAAGTATGTGAAGATATTCATCACAATGTGTATTTGATTACATCTACCAGTCTGAGTTTAATCTGGAATAAATTACGTATATCTTTATTAGTGCTATAACCTGTATTTTCCAAAAGTGGCAACTGACTTTGGTTGTGCAAGTTGGGGTTTCCAACATGAGAAACCCTAAAAGGAGCTGATGTTTCAAGTGTGCTGAGTACCTACTCTCTAAAAAAGCCCCTTTAGGGGTGTCTCAGGTTGGGAGCACAAGAACTGAGGCACAGATTAAATAGTCCTTTCTGTAAATGTAGATCCTTTAAAGCTAATATATTGAGTACTCACCAAACTTAAGTTAAGCACATACCTAAAGATATCACTGGACTGGGGCTATCGTGTCTGTGGTCCAAGTTCCTTTGTGGATCTAGGCACCACTGAAATCTATATTGTCATCTAGCCCTGTAGGTGTCTACGTGTTTCTGGGTATGCTTAGTGCTTCTTCACTATAGGCGCCTAGACACCTATACCCACCTAAGCCCCAGCCCAATCCACGAGCCATGAAAAAATAAACTTCTGCCTAGGTAGCTGATTGGTAGGTGGCTTCTGAGCAGAGAGAAGAATTGAACTCAGGTGTTCTGCATCTCAGGTGAGCTGTCTGTCCACTGGGCTAAAAGTTACTTGAGCACCACCATCACTATGAGAAACAAGGCAGGTGCCTAACTCAGTCCTGCGAGAAACATTTTTTTTGCTTAAGCCACCTACCCAGAAGAGGGGCTCTTGGCTGAGGATCACAAGAAGAGATAGGCACCCCCTAGAGCTCTAATTTAGCTGCCAAACTCAGAAGGAAGGAGCTCAGGATCCACTCATCATCTCCCCACTGTCTAGCTTAAATGGCTCCCCTCCCCCAGCATTCTGGCTTTTATGGGTCTCATTCTTAGGCACCTCTCTCCCCCTGCATTATACAGAGAGATTAGGCATCTAACTCAAGTCTTCTGGATTCCATTGTTGTTTCACTAACTTTCTAGATGCGTAAGAGCTAAACATTGCAACACTCACATCCCTTTGGAGATCTGGGCCTATGTTCTAATAGGGCTTTTCTAGCTAAGTTCTATGAAACTTTGGAAAAGGAAAACATAGGGAGCCAGAATGGAAGTCCATATTGGAAATAGTATGGAGTTACAGTGCCCCACTGGGAACTCCAGGAGATAATTGTCCTTCAGAACAGCATGATGGTTTTTAGAGCTCTTGGGGACCACAGTCACTGTACTTCCCATGAAGGGGGTGCTCTATGCACTCTCCTCTGTGGCTGGCCAGGTCTGTCAGCTGCTACAGGTGGATCCAGTGACCCTGCTTCCTCATTTATTTTCAGAATGTTTACACCAGTGGTTCCCAACTTGTGGCCCTCAGCAGCTTTCAGAGTGGCATGTGGCTCCCATCCTGCTGGCTGCAGAAGGGCGCTATTGCATAAAGACCCAAGTGGAGTGTATTTCTGGGTAGTTAAAAAACTGGTGGAGGCTCCTTGCTGTAGCCAAGGGGATGGGAGATCAGCACCCCCCTCTTCCAGCTATAGCAGAGAGCAGTGCTCTTTGCCAAGGCCCCTAGGTCTGGGGTCCCTGCTGGAGCCAGAGAGAGAGGAGCACTAATCTTCCATTCCCCTGGCTGCAGAAGGGAGCCCTTGCCTAAAGACCCAGGTGGAGCACACAGGGCTACGGGACATGTTCCGTTTCCCTGCTGCAGCCAGGGAGACAAGAGATCAGTGAGGAGGAAGCCTCTGTTTGGCTGCAGTGGGGGCCTGCTGGCAGAGACTGGTGGCCCTTTAGGGTTGTAAAAAGTATATCTGTGATCCTCAAGCCAAAAAGGTTAGGAACCACTGGTTTACATTAGTATTCAGAGAAGTTTGGAGACCAAATGTGTCTGGCCTTTGTACCAAAGGTAAGCCTTTCACTGTTCTCTTCTCCCACCTGGCACACACATAAAAGGGTCAGCCACTCCGTCACTTCATTTATATCACCATGCTCCTATGGAGGAGTCTAACATATCTCTAACATGTACCACGAACAGAATTAGTATAGAGTCGCTCTTTAGAAGCTGTCTCTTACATCCTATACATTCAAGCAGTATAATTCACAGCATTTTGGAAAGTTAGGGATGGTCACGCACGTGGCTTCCTTTGACTGCCATTAGTGAGTTATGCATCTTTGCTTAAGAGAGACCTATGCTTCTATATTATGTATAAAATTTTCCCTTTAAGCTAATTTTATAAGAATTCTGGCCTTTAAATATTAGTACTATTTACAAGGTGAAAGTCATTTTGCATGATGGAAGCTGCCTATAATGAAACTTTAAACTCAGGCTTAAATTAGGGAAAATGTGTTTAGAGTTAGTGCTTTTTGCCCCTTCATACTCTGTTTTACTGCCTCACATTAATTTTGAGTTCACATACTGTAATGTGGCTATCTTTTAACTGAGCCTTATTTGGTCAATAATCTCTCTATAGTCTCATATCTCCAAGTTTGTAGCTACATTTTAAGCTGTTCTCAAAACACTGAATTCTGACTTGCACTGGAAAATGGAATGCAAAATTCAATACTTTCTTATGCAGTTGACCCTTTTTAGTACACATCAGTAGAGGTATTCACCCTCCTAGTAAAAGAGCAGAAAGGCTGCACTCCTTTTGTCTGCTTCAGAACAGCCTGAATTTCAACTGGATCGGTTAAGAAAAGATCTGTGTTTCAGGGTTGGTCATTTAAACACGTATATGGTGCCTGGAGCAAGTGAAGTGTTACTAAACCAGCCTTCCTCACCTACTCATTTCAATTACATTTTCAAATGATCTTTGAATTTTCTCCCATGCGTTCCCCCGAACCTTGGAAGGAACTTACATAAACATCCAGAAAACTACCTCATTATCCACCTTCAAATCTCTCATCTCTCCTTTGACACGTTGCCTACAAAAAATAAAACAAAACCAAAAAGCTTGCCAGTAGGTAGGCCATGGTCTCAGTACATTGTACGATGTTCCTTGTACTCCTGTTTGTAAACATCCATTGCCTCTTGTCTTGTTGTTAGATTGTAAGCTCTTTGAGGTAGGGACTGTTTGTTCTGTGTCCGTACAGTACCCATCAATGGGGCAAAGGAAAGTAGGTATCAAATGAGAGAAAACTTTCAGGTTTTGGAAAAATTAGCTTCTTGTGCACTTACATGATACATGTAATTTTGTTTCTAGAGAGACAGTTGATTATATAAATTATATATGGATTCATTCCTGACTTGACAGCCCTTTTGAGCTCATCCACTAGTGCAAATGGGTTGGTAATACAGAGGATCTGCCCAAATAGTTCTTGTGGCATAAGCAAGTTCCTACATGGCGCTTAGCTGGCCCCTCTGCTACTTCCGTGCTGTTTCACGAGTAATGGGTGGTGGTTCAGGGAGTGTGCCCTCTGCACAATGCAGAGCCCAGGCTCATATAAGCCCTTTGAACGTGACTAAGGTAGTCTTCTAGACACCCTTATGGAATTCCTCTCTGAAACCTTTCTGAAGAAATATGCAGCATCTCCAGAACAGCATGGCTTATGCAGGAAATGCAAGCTTACTTATTCTATAGAACAGTTATTTATTATCCCTGTCCACCAAGGCTGAAAATAAGCAAATGTTTCTACTTAGCACATATTAGTCCATGAATCAGATTACACAAAATGAAGTCTGTGTCAGCTAATCATAATTTCGAATGTACCATTATTCACTTTAAAATGTAGTTTTTAATTCTAGCGAGTCCGAAAGCTGCTTATTCATGACAGTACAATATTCGCTTTGTAATTCATTTGAATGATATTAGTATTATAGACTTTTTGCTTTACTGAGCGTTTCAGAAGCCAACTCATGTTTTGCTTCTTGAAGCACAGTGTGGCTTTTTATTGCTAGACATGAGGCTGGTTTGTTAGCAGACAAGTGATCTAAAGTAATTACATTTTGCTTGGCTACTGAAGTGAGGTTGGGTCTTTTGCCTGTGAAGCATTATGGAAGTAGAAGTCTTTTGTTTAGTTGCAGAGCATTAGGTGGGGGGTATCAGAGTTGTTTCTGCCTTGTTTGTGCTTTGACTGCTAGATAGCATGGCAGTGAATGCCAATGTTCAGCTTAGATGTTTATCTAGATGAGGTTAACAAGAAGGCCAGTGAGGTCTGAGCCCCTGGCGCAGAAGGTATAGGGAGACCCAGTTTTTTGTTTTATGAGGAACTATGCCATCATACGTTAGCTATTGTATTGTGATGTTCCTGGAGCGCAGGGTCTCTGACAGCACTTAGTCACATTTGTATATTTTCCTCTCTCCCCAGAAAACCAGCTCTCTGTAGTTTTGAAAAGGTATACATATCTCTTTTCAAAATTAGAAATATTTAACTTTCCCTGACCATTTATTTAATGGTATATTTTAAAGAGTTATGAATGAGGCACGGCTGGTTATTAAAAGCCAAAAGTCTGGATGCTTTTTGAGTTCTCCAAAAAAGACAATTGAACTTAGTCAGATTACTCAAAGGCAGTGATTTTTTGCCAGAACAGTAAGCAACAATTTAATTTGCCAACTGTGCCAGAGTGAAATAAGAAAAAGTATAGCGGCTGCTGCTGCAGTAAAGTATTTTTTGCTTTGACTTTAGGAGGGAGGGATCCTCAGTTAGAAGTCAGCTTGCACCAACATAGGAAAAGTTATAATCTTGTTGATACTAATGATAAAGCAATATCAATAGTCAAGTAAGTTAATGGAAATAATTCATAATGATACAAGCACATTAACTGGGATAAGTGGACTGAACAATTTAACTATTTAGGTTTCTACACAGATATTTTTACATCAGTACAACCCCCTCCTCCCACCCATGTTTAGATCAGCCCTAGAACTCTGCTACAGCTGTACATTCACATACTTGGGTGTTGGCTAATTTGAAGCCAGTCCTTGATTAACCACACTAATTGGTTTACATCTATTTGGATAAAACTATATACCCACACACAATGATTTATATTCAGACATTGAAGAGGATCTACACACAAACCACCCTTGTATATACATTTTTTAAAATCTAATATCAAAGGCTCTAGAGCAGTGGTTCTCAACCTATTTGCCATTGTGGCCTGCAGCTCTGTGTGTTATGTGGACCACATCCGTACAATACATATACTACCTATATGGCCCTAAGGATGTCACATGGCCAGCAGCTGTGTGCTGATTGGTCTGCAAGCAGGCTGCAGGTTGAGAACCAAGGTCCTAGACCAAATACATGTGAAGCACATTGAACAGAAAGTTTATGAAATAGATTTCTCTGCACTTTTCAGAAAAGCTAACTATCTATGAGTTTCAAGGCAGAAAGTTTTAATATTTCCACAGAAAACATGAGAAAATTCCTGATAAGGACAGTCTTGTAAGTGGGCCTCAGACCTTTGGAATTTATTGCCCCCTCTTCCCCCCCCCATCCAGATAGAGAAAGAGAGAGAGAGAAGCCATTCTGCTACTCAAGTGAATTATATGAAAGCACAAAATATGGCATTTTGTCCACAATAAAGTTATTGTGCTGTGAAATGAACTGAGATGAAATTTGTTACATTAACTTCACTTACAAAGATGCTTTCAAAATTAGATTTTGAAATATGCTAGCCCCAAATGATCTTAATCTTAGTTTAGACCATAAGACTTCAGAGCAAATATGGAATAGCTGTGTGCATAAAACTGCCATTTTAGATAATTGATTATGAGAAATTGAGTCCTAAACAATGAGAGACTATTAAAACAGTTTCCGAAAGCCTGACAGTGACATTATCACAAAAACTATAGCACGTACCTTGCACTGAGAGGTGGCAGAAACTTTATACTGCAGCACATTGTGGTATAAAGGATGCCTTTGACCAAGCTGAGTCTTGTAACAAGAAGACAGCAACCAGGAAATGATTGAACCTACAATTAAGTTAAATGCAGACATGGCAAGCAATGCTGATGTCAAGTAATGAAGCCCAAATGAAATTTCCCAGCAGTACACTGTGTTGGTAATTGCAGATAAAAATTGAGATGCTTCAGTTACCTATTACTTTTTTTTTTGTTTAAACCCCAGAGTTCATTAACAGAATTCCATGTTTAGAAACGTCTTACTGCTTCTGACCACTTTTAATAAATTGTAAAAAAACAAACAAACAAAAAATCCTAAAGCATCTGAGGCATGCATCATTTTTCATTAGGTCATGTCAGGGTTCATCATCCCATATCGTTTGATGAACATTAGCCCAATGCCATGTGTGGCTAACATTCTATTACAGATTTCAGAGGTTACTAACATTTTCAGAAGAAATAAGTTGAGTGCACCCACCAAGAGAGCAGAGAATTAGTATGAAGTCCTTCCTTGAAGTTTTCTTTTTAAAAAGCATATCCTTTGTTTAAAAGCTAATGATTTTTATGCAGTGGGCTGCAGCCTCAGTAACTTAGCAAAGAGAAGATTGAGGACAAGATAACTTACAGGCAGAAGTCCAAATAAAACAATCCAGCAGCCAAAACAAGAAGAATCTCAAAGGAAACCTGTAAGCATAGGAAACACTAATTCCAAGCTTAGAGTAAGCAAAGTGTAACTAACACCTTTAGAGAGACTGTGAAAGTAAAACAAATACATAACTGATAAACAAATCCAAGAAAACTAATGCAGCAGCAAGCCAGAAATGGAGCTAGAGGAAATTGCATAGGTCACTACAAACTATAGGGAAGATCAGCTCTTCTAAATTTAAGATACAAAATAGAATACAAATACTGTCAAAATACTATATACATAGAACATCAACCTCTGAAACCCCCAAACTGATTTACAGACGATGAGCTAGATTCCCCTTTACATTACAATATTGAGACCAAATAGCAACCCAGAGCACACTCACTCCCGATATAATAGCATGGTTCTGCAAGCACATTACCCTCAGCAGAGGTGGATTAGGGGCTGCAGGGGGCCTCCCACACTGGTGGGCCCCCCACCTCTGGCTACAGCCTCCCTTCCAACCTAGGGCCCTGCCCCTCTGTGGGTGACCAGCACTGGGGGGGGGGCCCTGAGGCCAGAGGCCAGCCCCAACCTGGCTGGTTAGCCCCTGGGGGCGGCAGGGCTGACTGGTGCATTTGGTGCAGCTTCTGGTGTGGCCCAAAGTTTGCACTGAAGGCTGTACTGCACACCTGCTAACTCCAACTTTTTTCCTGAACTGTGTAGTAAAACCCCACTTCTACATTTATATTTATTTTTTCAATTTTCAATTAAAACTTCTTTAGTTCATTTACAGCTGACAGTGGCAAGTTGTGGCAAAGTGGCCAGTTGTGCTGGCCCACCCTGCCCCCAGGGGTGGGGTAGGAGCACAGAGCACAGCCTCTGGCCCAGGGCATCCCATCCCTCCCCAGCACTGGCAGGGCAGAGAGCCCCCACATTGTGATGGGCCCCTGGACATGGGCCTCATAGACCCCTGAAGTAATCCGCCACTGACCCTCAGTTCCCTCTTGCTTCTCCAAATAACTTGTTCCAAGCCCCAAATACATAATCCTATTCCCTTTCCTGGAGTCTCACTTATTAAGTCTTCATATGGATACAGTTTCCAACCTAAATCCAGGGTTTCAGGTTCCCTGTTACTCCTCCAGTTACCTCTGAGACAGGGAGCTCCATCAGTTCTGCTACAGCCCCACATCTCTTTGGATATTTTTCCTTTACTCCTGTCCTGGACCTCAGACTCAGGTCCAGCTTTCCTCTTGGTGAGGGATTTCATAACTTTCCTGGGCTGTGCTAGGAATCAGACAGGCTTCCTCCTACCAATCTTCTCTCCAGGCTTCACTTGCCACCTCCCTCATCCTTTAGCACTCATTCTGGAGGCATGTACTTTATCTACTCCCTAGCTGGCCTAATTTAGACATGTGACCTATCTGTCATGTGACTTTGCTTATTTTCCTCCACCTGGGGAGGCCAGGAAAGTGTCACAGAGGGGGCTAGACTATTTACTCCTTCCAGGGTGAGGCTGTGACACCATTTGGTGGATAAAAGAGTTGTAAAGCCAGTAGACCCAGCCTCCAGAGAATATACCTGAAGTAAAGGGAGTTCCTGCATGACACAAAGCCAGTGTAATGGCTCTTTGGTACCTTGTGCAAAAGGCATGACCTGAGGTTGAACTGCTACTGCTGGAATGGCCCCCTGAGGCCTTTTGATAGCAAAATGTAAGTTAAAGCAACCTTGAAGCTTCTCTGACATCATGTCAGTCTGCTGGCCTGAAGATAGGGACATCTTATCCTGATTGTTGTCCTTTTAAAATATATAGAGGTACTCAGGAAAGAGGATAGAGCCTCACTATGTCAGCTGTAAATGAACTAAAGAAGTTTTAATTAAAAATTGAAAAAATAAATATAAATGTAGAAGTGGGGTTTTACTACACAGTTCAGGAAAAAATAGCTCCTTTCCTTATTTGCATGTGAGGAGAGCACAGTATAGTTCAGGAAGAGGGACCAAAAGGCATTGTTGAGGCACCTGGGGATCATGGGATGCAGGGACACCTCTGCCATGCCCCTTCCTTCCTAGCTTCTCCCTGTGCTGGCCAAAACAGAAGATATAATTAATTCAATCACCATTAGACCAGCTCCACACCACTGGGAAATTCTCAGACACGGGAAGCCCTGGTGCACCCAGCTATGCTGGCTTTATGGCAGCTTTGTACTGGTAGAGCAGATTAAGTTGACTGTAACACAACTGAGGATGAAGGCCAATACGAAATGTAAGGTATTGATAGGTGCTATACTCATTTCTTTGTAGGGGAGCCAAGTCAGTCTAGCTCAGCAAAACAAAGGATTCCTGTGGCACTTTTAAAGACCAACACATTTATTTATCGCATGAGCTTTTGGGCACAATCCCACTTCATTTCCATTTCATGCATCTGATGAAGTGGGATTGTGCCCACGAACGCTTACGTGATAAATAAACGTGTCAGTCTTTAAAAGTGCCACGGGACTCCTTGTTTGTTTTACTAATTTCTCTGTGTGCTTTCAGACAATCCTTTTGTTCCATTTAATAAAACAAAAGGCTCTGACTGAAAATATAATGGCTCAGCATTTAAATCTCCATCTTCCACTGAGGGCAATTTATAACTGTTTGCTATGAAGTACAGAGGTGTTTTGGTATTTGAAAGAAACCTTCCTTTTACCGAATGAGAATGTTGAGGCACTGTGCGGACAATTACCTCAATTCATTAGCGTGGTTGAAAGCTTAAAAGTGAGAGCGTTATCACGTAGATTTATAAGTAAAGTTAACGCAGCCCATATTAACACTTATCTTTTATTAAACATTACAGATTTTACTGTTATAAATGTAATGTCTGTAGATGATATATTGACAACAGGAAAAATGTAAGGATGTACTGTTTTTATCCAAAATTAAATACGATGTGGTTATTCACTATAATGGTGGCAGCTTCATTTTTAGTAAGAAATTGACATAGATTTCAATAAGGCAGTTCAAGCTTGTTAGCTAAGTGAATATCAAATTAACCGAACAGGGCATTTTGGTCTCATGTGGAGTTAAAGTGGTTTCACATTAGAGAATAGTTGCTCATTGTACAGTTGGCTCATATGCAGACATCTGTCAAATACTTTGGGGATTCAAAAATTGTGGTTGCACAGATGCATCCAGGTACTGCATCAGGCTGCTTTCAGTGCTGCGCAAGTCCTACAATCCACTTTTCTTCCTCTATTTAAAACGTCTGAATAGTGTTAGTAGAAAATAAAGCAGAAGAAAAATATCCTACAGATTAGCATAGAGGAAATAGCAAAACCCATTAAAATGTCAGCTTTCAATCCTCTTACGTGAATCCATTGAAGCTGTTCCTCTGCTAGAGGGCCTTTGACTACACAGAATACAGTGAACTGGTGGGAATGGCTGTTTTCTTGAGAGTCATTTGGTAAAGTGTAGGTAATGATTTTTCCATCTCACTGCCCTGAGCAAAAGTTTAAAGATGACCAGCTTCAAGTTATTTCACAAGTGCAGAATTTGCAAAGAAGAATTTGATCAGTAAGAGAACATCTATGTTCCTTTTCATTAGGAAAATCAGTATTTGCATTTCTCTTTTCTTCTGCCTTCCAATTAATCTTCACTGACCAGGTTATTCTTAACTTAATTCAGTTATTTAGTGTGCACACTGAGAAACTACCACTTGTACTTCAGATGCTACAAAATCAGTTCCAAGGAAATTTAAGCAATTCAGATAGTTTCTCCAGATTAAGTAGAACTGTATTGTACTGCACAAAATTGAGAGGGAGCTGATGCGGAACTAAGAAGCTGAAAGAGTTTAACCAACCAGATAGTCAAAAATGACACAGATTGGCAAGAGTACAAGACATATATAGTATAGTCAATTGTGTGTCAGCTTTAATTGTGAAATTTGTCCATCTGTGAGTTGACAGTCTTACTTAATAGCTGAAGCAAATTGGATAAAGTTGACACAGTTAAGAAACATTTTATGGGGTATGGTGGTTTTTTTTTTAAAATTCACATATTATTCTAGTTCTCCTTTAATTGTAGGCTATTGTTGTTATAACAATATTACTGCAGTACTTAAAGTATCATCAGTTTTTCTACCAGGAAGCAAATTATTCTTTTCAGTATTTTCTGACTGGACTATATATAATGTATAAAGGTTTCTGGACCCTTTCAGATGAAAAATATTATCTTATGTTTGATATTATTTATATCATTCCATGCAGGTGGTTCTGCATAGGTAAGTGAAAAAGATAGATCCCTACTCCAGTTTTTTATGCTTCGTTATTGATAAAAAGGTGTTTCTTCATTTAAAAAAATTATTTGTGTCTCTTTGAGGATGGAGAAATATGGATTAATCATTTTCACATGTCTGTGTGTGGGGCGGGGAGGCGGGAATATTTTGAAATTGCTAAATTTCTTAACTTCAGATTTCCTTTAGTGTATATGTGGTATATTTTAGTCACAAAATTGTATAAGGTTCTTTACAATTATGATTACCACCTGAATGTATATAGTTTTACAATTAGACCGAATTACATAATTACAGAAATAAATTTGCTATAGTTAACTAAAAATACTTTGGGGGAAAACAACTGAATATGCAAAACAAGACCTATAACAAAAAAAGTCTAGATTGTCAGGGAAAATTAGGGAAAAAGGAATTCAGAGAAAGAGAGTATGTATCCAACATCATGGAATATGTATGTAATACAGATGGCCAGGTGACATTAAAACCTGAAGTCCTTCATTCTCCTATTCTCGCATTGTGTATTTTTTTATAATCTTTTCTAGGAGTTTTCAGGTTCCCGTGTAATCTCATTTTGTGTGCTCTAAGTCCATACATCACTCACATGTTGGCTGGCTACAAATGAGAAGGAAGCTAATATTGGTGCTTAGGTCAGAGGCGGCCTTTGACTATTGGGTGCCCTAGGCGAAGGCCCATTGTGGGTCCCCTTATAGGCCCCACAAGGGCCCCCTATAGGCCTGTGGGGCTCCACTCTGTGGCCCTGCTCTGCCTTGCCCCTGCCCCCCCTTGTCACCCTAGACCCCCTCTCTGGCCCCAGCTCCCGCCCCCCCCCAGTGTTGCCCCAGCTCCCTGGTACAGTTCCTCCTCCTACTGCTGACCAAGGCAGATGCAGCTTTTGGAGTAGGGGAAGCAGGTGATGGGGCCCCTTACTGCTCAGGGCCCTAAGCATTCTCCTGCTCTGCCTCCTGCCAAAAGCCGCCTCTGGCTAAGATACTGGACGGGGAGCTAGGAGATCTGGATTCTAGTCTTTGCATAATAGGGACAATACCTCCCTGTCTAACAGGTGGTGTGAGTGAGGCTGAATGTTTTGTGCTTTGAGATTTTTAGATAGCAAGTACTATATATGTGTGATATATTAGGATGATTTTTTATTAGGATGATAGGGCAACTTACATTTTCAGAAATTCCTTTTTATCCATTTAATTCCTGCCTTTTACACTGTGCAGTGCATCTCAGGTATGGGAAGAAAAGCAACTGCACACACTGTCCCTTTTCTAACAGGCTGCCTGGCCGGACTTTGCTATGGTCCTTTTATTTTGGCTGTCTCCCTGTATGTTTGATTGGCAAAGTTGTATCTACATTAGTAAATTTTGTAGCTATAATTCACCACTTCTGCAGCTCCACCTACGGTAGTAACTGTGGAAGATGTAATCTACACAGGACTAGTATGTTTTTACCCTCATGTTATACAATCCTGCTCAGAGTTACAGAGGTAATAATAGCTTCGAGATGTTTACACTAAAGCTGCTACAGATGGATCTGCACTGCTAACGAATTAGAGTTACAGAGCTTTGTAGTGTAGGCAAAGGCCAAGAGAAGCCATATTCGCTCACTTCAATTTGCTAGCTTGTTTTCAAGAGCAGACTCTTGGATGACTTTGTATAATAGTTGTAATTGCTCAGCAGAACTAAGTCAGCTGCATAGTGCTGGAGCATTGCCCACTCCCTGACCCTTACTGTATAAGGAAGACAGGGAGGAAAAAGGAGTCCGTTGTCTAGGATAACTGCTTTTAAAAATCCATTCTTTGGCGGGAGGAAGGGATGAGAGAAGGGGCTTAAAGGCTTATGGGAACCCTCCACCTGCACTGTCTCAGAAGGAACCTTCACTCCGCCCTCTCCCATGAAGAGTCACTCATGATATCAGCAGGAGAGTAGGTAGCATGAAGTACCAGCAGTCCCCTACTAAGGCCAGGAGGCAGTGGAAGCTTCTCTAGGCTCCCCTGCAGGTGGTGAGAATGGTGGGGACAGGACCATGACATACCAGCATCACATACCCCACAAATACCTGACTTAATAGGAAAGAGGGGCACGAAAGGGACCAGCAACTTTCCCCAGAAATAATCCTACTCGGACAACAGGAGAAAACAAATACTCCCTGAAATATAAACACAAGGAATGAGAATATTCTCTGTTCACACTTCCCATTCCTTACATCAGGGTTGTCCTCTGAATTATCGTAGGAAGGCGGGAAATGGGAACCTAGCTTTCCAGATTCCCCTTTAAGGGGAGGAACAACAAATTCTCCCTGCTATGAAGGAGACCAAAGGCTCTTGACCCTGTGTTTTCTTTTAATATGGGCCAGCTCCAAAGCCCAATGAAGTAAATAGAAACAGACCTCATGCCTTCAATAGACTTGGGATTAGAGCCCGTATGAGATAGTCCTCTTGATCACTTTGAAAGCATGCAGAGCAGCTTTATTGTTTTTCTTTTTCTTGGGCTCATTATTTGACAACATAGTCTTTAGGCTTTTTGCCTGGAGTCCACAGTGGTTATGATAATGAGTCGTTAGAATACTGTTGCCCCTCTGCTGAGCAGTAACTGAAGTCAACATCTTCTAGGTCAGTTTCTCATTTGAGGAGAAATCAGTGACACAGACTTTTGATAGGAAGAATCAAATGACACTCAGCCAAAACCCTGTTTCAGGAACCTCAGCCCAAATACTATAATGCCTGATTCTTAGGAAACAACTCTGCACCAAGAACTAACCCTAGAAGAAGAGTTTAAGACAGACAGCAATTTCTCTCTGTTTGCACCAGCTCCCTCTGAAGATCCGCCATCACAAAAAAATTAAAAATGCAGCATTTCCTCAGAGATGATGCTGCCCAGTCTCAGTTATAAGACTATGTATCAGCACCCTATAGAGACTATTTAACTAATAATTAATTGTTTGCTTAACAATCTGTCCCAACTTGTATTTAGTTCAGCACACTGAGTTGGTCAAATATAAGGTATTTCCTCACCTACCTCATCTCTCTCCTTTTCTGGGACCAACATGACTACAGACAATATTGCAAACAATTTTAGATACCACTGTGATCAGCGTTATAGGTTGCCCTACGGTAAGTAGACAGTTGAAACAATCCTACAACAAGTACAGAGGCAGCCTTTGTATGTTAGTGCAATATTTATGGTATTCCTTATCCTTAGCATAGAAGAGGGAATATTACAGAAAGAGCATTACTTGCAGTTGTGACACTTACATTACTGATCACTACTCAGGATTGGTCTGGATGCCACAGAGGATTCCTGAGTTCTTTCACTGTTGTTTCCACTGATAGAAATGCACTGGTTGAAGATTTCCCTAAAAAGATTAGATTAGATACAGGCTTGGCATGTTCAATAGTACTTAATATCAAAAGTGCTTCCAAAAAGATTTCAGAAAAGGGAATGTTGACATGTAATGACGTTGGGTGTTTCTCTTTTTACTAAAAGGGAGGAGTTTTTGCAAGCAAGAATATCCAATTATCCATATCCCGATATCATTACCCAAACAGATAAGGAGCTAAAGAGGATAATTGAGGATCAGGTAATACCTTATTTCCTTTTTTTGTTTGACAAGCACCATTGTTTAAAAAAAAAAGAAAAAAAAAAGGGAAAAAAAAGAGGTCTTTGAGCAAGGACAAGCAGCCTGGAAAAAAATATGCATCACATACATTGAATACTTAGCATTACAAAATTCAGCCATTGCCAAACTTTATTACCTTTTAACCCTGCTACAAGTTCATCTTATTTGCTTCCTTAAGTTATGGAAAACATTGCCTTTTATCATTTGTTAAATAATAACTCAATTCTACTGTCCTGAATTAGCACTGACTTCTGAGCACAGAGCACTGATTTCTTCTGATGTGTGTTCCTAACAACTGAACCCAGACCCTTCGACTCGGTTGTCTGGTGACCGTCCTTTACCCTTGACAGATCAAAGAGATTTTTAATCACTTTGTTCTTGTAGGATTTAAATGAGCTGTAGAGACAGGAGGCTAGTCTATTACAGCAAAACATTAATCCACTGCACTGCATTCAGACCGCAACTTCTTTGTCTAAAAATACATCATTACAGTCTGCTTTTATTTATTTACAAAGATATATTCAGTTTGACCTTGTTGCTTAAACTTAACTTGACAGACGTGACAACACTACAGAGGTAATTTTTCACTAGTGTTTGTGGAGACTTCAGGACGGACTGCTGTTAGCAATTCTTGATTGGCACCAGATGCTGTAACATTGGAGCGTGTCAGGTGGCCAGACCGCAGGGCATTGTGCTGATAATTTCTGTAATAACATTTACCTAAAACAATAAGAGTTCTGTGGCACCTTAAAGACTAACACATTTTTTCAGGCATAAGCTTTCGTGGACTGCAAAACATTAACTAATTCGAACTAATTTTAGCAAGTGTAGACATAGCCAAGTAGATTCTAACACCCTGATCCTGCATCCACTAAAATAAATAGGAGCTTTGCAGTTCAGAGACTTCAGTGGTAGCATGATCAAGCCTGCCAGTATCCTCATGGGAGGTAGAAGATTGATTTATTGATACAGTAGATACCACTTTTGCATGAGGTATAAAATGATTTGTCCAGTTATGGGTCCTTATTATACCTTCAGTTATATTTATGTTTTGACTTCAGTTGGGTTTCATGGGTGTAACTAAAATCAAAATTTGATTTGTAATCACTGATTCAATCCTACTGTTGGGATGTTACCAGCATTGTCCGTGTCAAATTCAAAGTACAGTATTTTTGTAACACCAATCACCAGACTCAAGAGAAGAACCACTTGCAGTTTCTGGTCCCCATGCCTGCTGAGACCTCTCTAGCAGATTAGCAGTGTTCAAGTAGTTTTGCAAAGGAGCAACCTTCAATTCCCCTTAACCCTAGGTTCTCTTTCAATCTGAGCCAGGGGAAAATTCCTTTCCCACTCCAAACATGGCAATCAGTAACCTTATGTGAAGGGCACATTCACACATCAGTTTCAATAAGGTTTTAATTCAAGCCATAACAAGATTTAGCCCAGTTTGTATCAATATGCTCTGTAGTTAAGAATGATTCATTTCATTATTTGATACCTTTCATTATGGATTGAACACTCAGACATGCAAGATTATCTCACAGTATTGCCCAAATCCATCTCTACAAGACTCATGAGTTTTTGCACATCCAAGTGTGGTGACATTTTTTGAAAGGACTGTTATATGCTGTTTTACTTATTTGTGAGCCTCAAGTAATTGGGACTTGAATCTCCTGTTCGCTAAGATTGATTGATGGTCTCCGCCTTTGATCTTTTGGAAGAATGCTTTGTATGTCCCTTAAGGCTATTCCTAGCTGCAGTAAGATCAACTAAGCTAATAAGTGAGATTAACGCTGACTGATTTTATACATTTCTTAAAGATAAGGGAGTACTGTGCCCATATTCTAAATTCCTAAGGGCTAGAGTCTGACATATGCAAGAGAGAGAGGGCACCCTGGGCTATGTCTACACTTTAAAGTTAAGTTGATTCTGTTAAGTTGACTTAAAGTCGGCCTTGTTAAGTCAACTTAACAGAGTGGCTACACTTTAAGTCGACCTTCTTAAGTCGACTTAACAGTAGACATAACCGTCCACACTGGCTTTAAGTTGACTTAATACGGTCGACTTAGCGCTATTCCCTGTCCACACTGGCTTTAAGTTGACTTAATACGGTCGACTTAAGGCTTATGTCGACCTTCAGAGATGGTGTTATTAAGTCGACTTAAGTTGTTATTATGACGACTTAAGGAAGTGCTTAAGTCAACTTAATAAAATCCCAGTGTGGACATGGCTTTGTGTAGGTCGATTTAAGCGTCCGTAAGTCGACCTAAGTTGCCAGTGTAGACGCACCCATGGTGCTTCTCCCTATCTTTTGCATCCTAAAGGAGCAGCTGCTCTGAATCCTGTTAGAAAGACTAATGCCTGCTTCCCAGTTAGTGCCGCTGTAGGTGGTGGTTGTCTGATTTTGTTGATGTGTTTATATGTCTTAAAATACACTTCACTGGGACTCAGGTAGGCTGTTCCACAAGTCTTCGTAAGACATGCAAGCCTGTTACATGCATACTTCTACTCAGCACTACTCTCTCTATTGCCCTGGCAGCTAGTTCTGATGCCCAATTCAGTGAAGCATGCTGCAGTCTTGAATTAACTGTTTTCCTCACCTCCTGCTGACATACTACAAGGAGAACAAAAGATTATTTATTCATAGATTTTGAGTGGATTGTCAGCAAGAGTCCTACATTCTCAGCTCACTTTCTCCATGGTCTTCAGTATAGTGTTTGCTTAAATGGAAAGGTAGCATGGGGAGTTTGGATTGAACTCCTTAGCTACCATCAGGCTTGAATGTTTGACTCTGTGAAGGAGCATGCATATAAACTCAAAGGCCAATGCTTTCAAGAGGGTTCAAACTCAATGCCAGGAATGTATGTGCTCCCAAGAGAGAGTATTTTTTTTCCAGGCTTCACAAAGAACAATAATAAGTAAATAACTTTTCTTTGTTATGTTAATCAGAAGTGCTCTTTCGGTTTTGGGACTCGTTTTTGCCATCACAGTTCTCACAGGAATCTCCCCTAAGAAATCATGAGACTTCCTTTTTCTCTATATACTGTCATTTACGATTCATCTTTCTTTGCTGACTTATTGCTGATTTTATAAAGCCTCGTTTGGGAACGAAAGAAATATATTATGCGGCTATGTTAAACAGCTTTTAAATTTATTTTTTCATTGAGTTGTCATGGCATAGACAGCAAAAATACCAAGTGTACTGAAATCTTTTTGATAATTCAGACCTCTTCTCTCAGCTGAGAGTCACTGTAACCATGGACAACATGCCCATGAGCTACTAGTTTATTTTGGGGTGGGAGAGGATTTTGGAAAAAGACGCCTCCTTTTTAGGATTGATTATCCCCTAAGACATGAGTGGTCCTCCCAGTATTCCAGGCAGCTTCCCAAAAGCAAGAGAAATTTTACATTTCAGTCCAGAATTTACCACATTGCTCCTGTACTTTGAAACCATGGTTTTTTCCTTCTTCCTTCACTTTATTCTTCTTGTGAAACCTAAAAAAAATCCCAGACCCGAAACACCTGACACATTTTTATTGCTACGTTACTCAGACTTGGATTTTCTGTATTTAAGAGTCTGTAGCTGCAGGGCCTCCATTAATGCAGTAATAACATTGTCAATGAGGAACAAAAGGAGAGACATTAACTTCTGCTTCTTGATTGCAGCACTGTAATGCTTTCAGTCTTTTTCAGCAAAATGTTTTTACTTCTGGCACTGTCTGTATTCCCTATATAGTCTGGTATAAGCAAATACATTTCTTACTTGATTTTTTTTTCAATTTGCCAGCATTGAGAATGTCATAAAACCATGAGATAGATTGGAAATAGAAATACCAATTGTATTATGCTTAAATTAGAACCGAGCAGGGCAGTCCACAAATGAATGATGTTTTCCCTGGGATGAGCCTTCCTCCCTAAAAAATCATATTCTTCTGTGTTAGCAGCAATAAGCCAAGCTATGACATCTGTACACTACCTCAGCCCTGTCCTTGCACACAGCCACAAGACTGTATCAGAAGATCTTTCCCTAAATATCTGTCCTTAAATTAGCATTAGCTCTTGCCCCTTGTGCAATTGTTTTGTTCAGGTTATGCCCGCTTATGCCAACTTGTGTTTTTTCCTATGTAGCACCACGCATCAAAAGAAAATTTCTCTTTTTTTGTAACAGTGGCAGAAAGAGCTGCAGGTCAGACTTAAGGAAGAAGAGGAGCTCCTGGAGAAAGAACTTCAGGAAAAACAAAGGAAGGAGGAAGAGCACTTCAGAGAAATTATGACACGGCGAGAAGAAAAGCTGCACAAGAAAACCAAACCTTATGAGCTTCCTGTTAAACACAAAGATGAGGATTTAACACAGTGAATCCACAAGAGCACCTGTCAGTATTTCACTAACCAGCAAAAACATGGGTCCGAGTTTCTAATTTAAATTTAAATACTTGAAATTAAAGATTTTAAAAAGTTAGGAAAAATAATTAGTGTGTACTTGTAAAATGACCTGCTGTGCCAGATCAGCAGCTCAGTGACAGTCAGTGAATCCATTCCCTTGAGGATTTCAACCCAGTGTTGCTGAGCTGCTAACTCAGCTATTTGCCAATCTCTCTCCGAGTCCTCATGGAGGGAATGTATGTGGGGGTAAGAGGAAGTGGCTGGCGCTCACAGCATACAGCCATCCCCAGATGCTGGAATAGCCCTTTTAGGTCAATGGCAGCCAGGTTTAATTTAGAGAAGTCCTGAGGTTGCCTTTTTTGTTTCATGGAGTACTTGGAAAGGCCCAATGTTGGGGACCCTCTGCCCCTCAAATGCCCTGAGTTGATCTTAGCTGTGGCTACAGCTCTAGCCCCTTAGTCCTAGAAGTGTGCAGAAACGATCCATTTCAGTACATGGGCTTTGGGAAAAACTTTCGGTATCTTTGACTTGCTGAGGTTCATCTGGAGTTTCCACTTCCAACATATCCAGAAATTATGCTGAAACTTCCACATTTTACCTGATTTCAGGTCAAAATCATATGAAGTCAGAGAGATTTTTCCTGGTCTTCCTCAGAACTATCAGATGGCCAAGTAGCATCTCACATTTGGTGCAGGACTACCAAATCTTTGTAAACTTCTCCCATTTGGGTTTTAAACAAAACCAGAGAAGTTTTCCTGTATTCACGTTTCTTTAAAAAAGTTTCATAAAGCTCCAGTTATTTCCTAAGGGCAAGAACTTCTATGCATCTTCACTTTTTGCTATACTGTAGTAGATAAGATATTTGAAAAGTGGTCATTATACCTGCAGCAACTAAGTGTCCCACTTGAGTGTAATTTTTCTAGTTACATTTTTTCCAGTAGGATAATTTGCATTTCTTCCTATTAATTCTTAACTTATGATCACACAGCATATTTTATCATTTATAAACAGAAGTAGTTGGTGTTCATTACTAAACAATTAAATATGAATTAGTTGTAAATAATTGATAAGCAACATTTATGAATCATCTCAGAAAAAGAATGAGAATCAGTTGAGTTTTGCCTATGTGAGAAAATCTTAGACTAACTTGCTATAAACTTGTCATAATGCTGCAGAATTGAATTGAAGCAAATTTTTCTCGAAAGTTTCTTTTTTTAAGAAAAGCCCTAAGAAATCAGTCGGAGTGGGCTAGAATCATATCACACTTGAGCTACAGCAACTCTCCCACTCATGGCAACGGTCCCCGTGTGCATCTGATTTGAATGCAGTTGTGCGACTTGCATTTGCTAACTGGGTATGTGATTGCACACTTAAGTTATTTGAAAATCTGCCCCTCAAAGTGTCAGCAATAGGCTTTCATAGCTAAACCAGCTGTACTGAATAGGAGAGTTCACGCTTTTTGGAGCAGGCATACCAGATGCTGTAAATGAACATTACATTGATTCATGTTTGGAGGGTTATTTCTGAAGACCTATGAAATGCATAAACATCTCAAGACCAGTGCAGACACTCAGCAGATCTCAGTGTCCCCAAGAAGGCCCAGTATCTCGGAACTGTTCCCCAAGCTTTCCCTACCATCCTCTTGACAAAGTATCGGAAAGAGTCAGTTGCCCTGACATCCCCCCACCCCCCTTCCCAAACACAGGGAAGTTCCTCGGTGCCTAAAATAAACAAGGAGTCCTGTGGCACTTTTAAAGACTAACAAATTTATTTTATGCATGAACTTTCGTAGGAGAAATCCCAGATTTCTCCCACAAAATTTCATGCATTAAATAAATTTGTTAGTCTTTAAGGCTATGTCTACACTGGCAAGTTAGTTTGAATTAAGGAGGCTTAATTCGAACTAACTAAAGCCATGGCTACACTAGGCTTTAGATAGTTCAAATTAAGGGCTTCCTTAATTCGAACTAATAAGTTTGAATAGGGTATTTGAACTAAGGGGTTAATTCAAACTAACTAGTATGAATTAACCAATGTGGCCATGTTAATTCGAACTAATTTCTTAGTTCGAATTAACCGGCCATTGAAATGAATGGGGATTGCTAATTCGAACTAAGCAAGTGCTTGCTTAGTTCGAACTAACATTCCAGTGTGGCCATGCTAGTTTGAATTAAGCTAATTCAAATGAACTAAAATTAGTTCGAATTAGTTAGTTCGAACTAATTTTAGCAAGTGTAGACATAGCCTAAAAGTGCCACAGGACTCCTGGTTTGTTTTGCTGAACTAGACTAAACATGGCTACCCCTCTGGAACTTGTCCCTAAAATGAAGTCACAGGAGCCTATGCTGATTGGTTTATTACTGTATCCCAAGAGAAAATCTCTGTGGGATTAGAAAGAAAATGCCATGGAGGGTGGTCATCACACTGAGTGTAGTGTGCACTTATCGCCAGCAGCATCTCCCTTCCACAGCTATCGTAGCCAGCCCCAATGGAGTGAAAACAGAGTGGCTTCCGCAGGATTGTTGCACCATATTCCACAGCTCATACGTCCCCCACATCCCCCAGACAATTTTCCTCAGCTTTCACCCTCCTCCAAACATAGGGAAGGGGCAGAGATGGTGGGGGAGGGGAGGGTATATGGCCCAAATTACAGAGAATGTATGGCCATTTTATGTATGCTGTAATGTCACTCACGTTGGTGGGTTTATGCCTGATTTGCACTGGTATCAGAGGAATATCCTGATAACAAATGGTCTTCAAATTGAGCTGGTACCATTTGCCTTGTTACGATGTCAAATTGAATTGGAATACAAGAAGCAGCTTAAAAAATTAACCATTCACGAGCATGTCTCAAGCTATTAAAAACAGTGATAGCTACACTTACAAAATTTAAATATTTTATATCTGAAGGCTGCCATAGCACTGGAATTTTATCACATCTGCTCTTGGGGAGAAAAATGACAGGAAAGAGGAAATCTTTCTTTGGCTGTCAGCGAGCATTCATGCCCTGAGTGGTGGAGAATACGGTTTTTGATGGAATCAGCCGAGGGTCAGACTATAGGCCATAGGTTGGCCTTCTGAGATTTAAAGCATTTGGAAGCCTCATTTTACTAATTCTAGCAGTCGTCCCTGACATGCCATGTGCATTTGGAATCTTATTTATAAACAAACCTAACTTTGAAATGTCAAAATCTGTAACACAAATTCAAATATTTACATAGTTTAACAAATTCCACTGACAATTCTGTTACTTTTGAGCAATAAACATTTTTCATACCAAGCTGAAGGATACTTTCGCTTTAATGTTATTCACATGCACTTACTCAATCCTACCTGATGACTAATTTCCATAAGACCTGCTGCCATGCTACTTCCTTATTCCCTCTCCATAGCCTGGAGAAAAACCAAAAACTCAATCCATTAAAATGTTCTCAGAGCAAGGAGATGTGCTTCCTCATGGTGACCGGGATAGACTGGCTGCAAAGCTACAGCCCTGTGAAAAGAGGCTTCAGAGGAGCTCAGAGAGGACATTGGGCGTGAGTCTCATTTACATGAAGGCCGTGTTAGTGAAACGGAGGCTTAGAGTGTAAGGGCTTGATTTCACATGCCACTGGAGCGCATTAGTGAAGATACTCCTAGGCTGATGGGAGTGCTGCTCCCAAACCACCTCCCTGAGAGCTGGCAGCTATGTTGACAGGAGAAGCTCACCCATTGATGCAGCGCTGTCTACACGTGGTGTAAGGTGTGTATAACCATGCCACGCAGGGTGTGGAGTTTTTATACCAAGTGATCTATTTATGCCAATATAGGTTTTTAGTATAGACTTGCCCTAAGTATTATTTACACCCATGTTAAGGGCCCTTTACCGTGCCAGAGCGATATAACAGGGCCCTGGTGTAAAAGGGCACCAGGCCCATTGGGTGCGTCTACACTTGTAAATTAAGTCAACTTAAGCTTGCTTAAGTCGACTTAATTTACTCTGCGTCTACACTACACTTTCCTTAAGTCGACTTAAGCAGCTGCTTAAGTTGACTTAAGGAAAAATTAAGTTGACTTTATAAAACCTAGTTTTAAGTCGACTTTCTAAAGTCGACTTAAGCCAGTGTAGATGTGGAGTACCCCTAAGTCGACTCTAAGTTGACTTAGGGGACTCCAGGGCTTCCCCACTGCCTTCCCTGCCAGGGTGGCAGGCACAGAGAGAGCCTGGCATGCCCCCCCAAAGGGCAGGGCAGAGCCCTGCTCACCCTACCCCTATGCCCTGCCAAGGTCCCTGTCCCCCTTTGCCCCATTGTACCCAGGTACAATGGGGCAAAGGCTGAGCCCCCTGGCACTTGGCAAGGGGTGCCCCCCCTGCCACCATGGACCAGTCCCAGGTCCACCTAGCCCCCTACAAGTCGACCTAGGCGTTCAGTGTGGACGGTCTAGGTCGACTTTGTAGGGTCTCCCCAAAGTCAACTTAAAATTTAAGTGTGGACATGCTAAGTCGACTTAAATTAACAAGTGTAGACATAGCCTTTGTGACCAGGTGAGGCAAAAATGCCTCTGGGAACACAAGTTGATCAGAGACTGGAGCTGCCTCTCATGCACCACTTTCAAAGGTGAAACAAACAAGGTGTCCTGTGGCACTTTTAAAGACTAACTAATTTATTTATCGCCTGAGCTCTCATGGGAGAAAAATCCCACTTCATCAGGCATGGCATGCTTTCCCTCAGCCCCACGTTAGGCCAATTATTTTGGCCAGGATGAAGGAGAAATGGATCCATGCATTCTCTTGTCCTTCCCTGCCTCTTTTCAGAGGTTAGTACCACTGTATTATTATTACTTGTTTTGGGACGGTGCCTAAGGGCCAGGAGCCTATTGAAAAGAGAATGGAGAAGTTCAAGTCTTGTTCCTCTTTGTCCTTTAATGGAAATTATGTCATTTGGAGACAATGTAAAGCAAAACTATCAATCAACATGTCAATCTGCCTAGATCTCTCATTTTATCCCAGGATATTGGCTGAGCACAGCAGGTTATTCTGCCCTCTAGTATTTTGTTGTGTAGGATTTCTATTGAAGTCCCTTTTACTATACTGAACAACTGGTAATCTATAAATCTCAGCACCAACGGCTCCTTCTTTTGAGCACTGAATTTGAAACTGTGTTTCCCATTCGATGTATCAGAGAGACAACTGCTGCAGCCTCTGCATACGCCGTTACCAAGGGCATGAGGATTTCTGATGAACTAAGGGCCCTATTAGCTATGCAATATGCAGTACATGTCTCCCAAATTCAGAAAGCATTACACAATTTTTATTCAGACTTGACTCAGAAAAAACTCCCATTGGAGTCAATTAGGCTTGACTGATTAAAGGGCTTCAGGATTAGACCAGTTAATTAAAATGGAAGTTTTGTTTCAGTAAGGAGTAATGGCGACAGCCCCTATAAAATAAGGAGGGGGGAGCTGTATAAACAGCAAGATATTGGGCTAAATTACAATTTAACATATTTCTTTAAAGTTCAGGATTGCTTTTCTTTTCTTTTTTTGGTCTTGTTTGTATTTTCTACCAAACCATACCAACATGTTCTGAGCAATATACAAGTCTGTATTTCCGAGGCTTTCACTAACATCAAGTTAAATAGCTGAGGATAGTGCGTTTTTCACACCCCAGAGTGATGCAGTTATAGAGCTGTTAGTTTATAATGTAGACTTGGCCTAAGTAAATATGGAATTGCTATGACTGGGAGTAAACACTCAGTGTATAGGCAGATGACAGCAAATATTCTTTGGTAGAAGAGGTGATTGCGTAAGTGTTTGCAATGTCACATTCTCATTTGAAAATTATTGGGGAGAAACAAACACAAGTTTATTTTTTGTCATTGTTTTGTGAACATAGCAACTGCTCTGCAACACAGTGTAGGTTTGCTTTCTGAGCACTGCTAACCATTATGCTGTATTGTATATTGTATTAACAATACACAAAAATACATGCTAAAGCTTGATATTATAATGACTTCTTGGAGAAACTGATGATGACAGTGCAAGAAACGCACTATTTACAAAGTGGCTGTGGTATTAGTGATAACTGAGACTTTCCTGAACTATAAAGTCCTGTGGCACTTTTAAAGACTAACAGATTTATTTATCGCATGAGCTTCCATGGGAGAAAATTCCACTTCATCAGACGCTTTGAAGATGGGAAATTTACAGAATGGGAGGAAATTAAATGCAGGGAAGTGTATGACATAGGATCAGGTCGGGCTGTAACAGCAAATCAAAATAGATGTTAGGATTCAAACACATAGAGGAAGGTGAGGTCAAATCACCTTTTGTAACGAGAGAAAAATCCATAATCCCTGTTTAACCCCAAGGCAACTGTGTTGAATTTGCATATAAATTCAAGATCTGCAGTTTCTCTTTGAAGCTGTGATTTGTTATTCATCTATTTCAGCACAGCTATTAGCTAGTTGTCAATGGAGTGAGCAGAGAGATTGAAGTGTTCCCCTATTGGTTTTTTAATGTTGCAATTTCTGATGACATTTGTGTGCATTTATTCTTTTGCAAAGAGACTGTCCTGTTTGTCCAATATATAAGGCAGAGGGGTATTTTGGGCACATGGTGGCATAAATCAAAGGGGTAGATTGGTGGATGAGCAGGTGAACGAGCCCTTGATGGAGTAGGTGGCTTGATTTGGTCCTGTGATGGTGTCTTCAGTGTAGCTATGAGGGCAAAGTTGGCAGCATGGTCTGTTGCAGGGACATGTTCCTGCTTTAATGTTTCTGATGTTTGATTTGTAGTTGCTGGTGAGTATCTGTTTAAGGCTGGGGGCTGTCTGTAAGCAAGACGAGGTCTGTCTCCCAAGGCTTGAGAGAGTAAGGGATCATCTTGAAGAATAGGCTGTAGATCTTTGATGATGTGGTGAAGAGGTCTGACTTGGGCGGTGTAGGTGTTGATCAATGGCATTCTGTTGCTTTTTCCTTGGGTTTCTCCTGTAGTAGTTGACTTCTAGGTACCCGTTTGGCTCTGTCAATCTGTTTCTTCACTTCTGCGAGTGGGTACTCTAGTTTTAAGAATGCTTGATAGCATTTCTGTCTCTGTCTGTGGGATCAGAGCAAATGCAGTTATATCTTAGAGCCTGACTGTAGACAATGCATCATGTGGTGTGTCTTGGATGAAAGCTTGAGGGATGTAGGTAACTATAGTGATCAGTTGGTTTGCGGTATAGGGGGGTCTTTATGTGCCCATCACTAATTTGCATAGTAGTATCCAGAAAGTGGATCTCCTGTGTGGAGTGTTCCAGGCTAAGTTTGATTGTGGAGTGGACATTGTTGAAATCTCTATGGAAATCTTCAAGGGCATCCTTACTGTGGGTCCAGAAGATGAAGATGTCATCAATATAGAGTAAGTAAAGTAGAGATGCTTTGGGATGAGATGTGAGGAAGTGTTGTTCTAAGTCGGCCATAAAGATGTTGGCATATTGTGGGGCTATGCGTGTACCCATAGCAGTGCCACTAACTTGAAGATATAAATTATCTTCAAATCTGAAATGGTTGTGGGTGAGTACAAAGTCCAGCCACAAGTTTTGCTGTGGCATCATCTTGGATAGTTCTTCTAATGCCTTGTAATCCATCTTTGTGTGGGATGTTGGTGTAAAGACCCTCTACCTCCATAGTGGCCAGGATGGTATTTTCTGGAAGTTCACCAATGGATTGGATTTTTCTCAGGAAATCCGTAGCGACTCTCAGATAACTAGGTGTGTTGATAGCATAGGGTCTTGGGAGAGAGTCCACATAGCCAGATAATCCTGCTGTAAACATGCCAATGCCTGAGATGATGGGGTGTCCGGGGTTTCCTTTTTTATGTATTTTAGGTAGTAGATAGAATATCCTTGTTCGGGGTTCTGGTGGTGTGTCTGTCTTGATTTGTTCTTTTGCTGCTTTCGGAAGTTTCTTGAGTAGGAGGTGCAGTTCCTCAATGGGGTCAGAGAGGAGTGGTTTGTGGAATGTTGTGTTGGACAGTTGTTTATAAGCCTCCTGATCGTAATCTGATTTATTCATGATGATGACGGCGCCTCCCTTGTCAGCCTCCTTAATAATAATGTCAGAGTTGTTTCTGAGGCTCTGGATTGCATTGCGCTCTGCACGGCTGAGGTTATGGTGTAAGGTGTATGGTGTATGTTGTTTGTCCACAATTTGAGCCTTTGCCCGGTGGCGGAAACAAGCTATATAGAAGTCTAGTCTGTTGTTCTGGCCATCAGGAGGAGTCCACATTGAATATTTTTCTTGCAAGGTTGGGAGGAAGGTATCTGTACATCATTGTGTTCTATATTGGTGGTGGTGAAATATTCCTTGGCTATGTCTACACTGGCAAGTTAGTTCAAATTAAGGAAGCTTAAGTCAAACTAACTTAAGCCTTGGCTACACTAGGCTTTCATTAGTTTGAATTAAGGGTTTCCTTAATTTGAACTAATAAATTTGCTTATACTTTTCAAAGTAAGGGTTAATTCAAACTAGTTAGTTTGAATTAACCCAATGTGGCCATGTTAGTTCGAACTAGGGGCTTAGTTCGAACTAACCAGCACATTGAGCTCAATGCAATTGACTAATTCAAACTAAGCAAGTGCCATGGAGGCTTAAGTCGACTTAATTTACTCTGCGTCCACACTGGGCTTTCCTTAAGTCGAATTAAGGAAAAGTTAGTTTGAATTAATAACACTTCATTTTAATTCGAACTAGTGCTTAAGTCGACTTTATTAAGTTGACTTAAGTCAGTGGAGACGGGGATTAGCGCCTTGGTGGAGCTTATTAAGT
Organism: Pelusios castaneus; assembly: GCA_007922175.1. Classification (NCBI taxonomy): domain Eukaryota; kingdom Metazoa; phylum Chordata; order Testudines; family Pelomedusidae; genus Pelusios; species Pelusios castaneus. The sequence goes on along the minus strand of ML685772.1, from coordinate 6,033,605 downwards.
TGACTTAAAACATTAAGTTGACTTAATAAGGTCGAAAAGGGGCCACGTCTACACTTGAAAAGTTAAGTCAACTTTTGTTAAGTTGACTTAATAAGGTTGACTTTAAGTTGACCTTATTAAGTCGACTTCATAAAGTCGACTTCACTTTTCAAGTGTAGACATAGCCTAAGATTCTATGATTCTATGTCTGTCTGGATCTGTGCGAGTTGTTTCATGAAGTTGATGGATTTCCACTTCAAATGGCTGTATTCAGTGTCTTCCATGTAGTCAAGTTCCAAAGGGGTAGCCATGTTAGTCTATTTCAGAAAAACAAAGTCCTGTGGCACTTTTAAAGACAAACACATTTATTTATCACATGAGCTTTCGTGGGAGAAAATCCCATTTCATCAGATGCTTTGAAGATGGAAATTTAGTGTCCTAAAAAATGTATGTTAAAATAAATAACCATCAGCTGTACTCAGCATGCCCATTCTGGGTAGGCATTTACATATTATTTACTAGACCTCACAAAGTTGAGTTATACTCAATATGTGCTGGGTTTCTGTAATGGGGTGTGCTCTGCCCCATCCTCTGATGCCTCAGAAACCTCTCAGGCTATCTTCAATACATGGCATCTTCATGTAAATGTATTTATGCTCCCAACACCAATATAGTCAATATATAGTTTACCATGCTCCCTGGCTTTTAGCCCTTCCCCATGGGTCCAGGGAGGAAAAGAGGTCTCCCTTTCTTGAGATCTCAGCACATACTGGGCTCAGATAACCCAGCTCTTTCCTCCTCACTTTCCTCCTGTGTCTTCATTTACACCCCTCATCTGATAATTAGTTGGTTAATCAGCCCTCCTAGCCTGATCAGCTTATTAGCTACATAACCCGAACCAGGCAGGGCATGTAATTAGTGCCTAAGTGATCAGAGTGTTGGTTTACTGAAGTTCTTTTTTCCTCACACCCTCCCTTCTTTAGGAGAGGCACCAAGTACCTTTTTCCCTGCACTTGCACTTCGGGGATTATCCTGCTTCCCCCCACAGAAGCATATTTTATGGGTGGGGGACATTCCCACAATTCTATTTCAGTTCACTGTTCTTCAGGAGTTACTTGAGGATCTATTCTCCTCCACCTCTTTATTTTGGGGCAAGGCATGTCCTTTCCCTTAATCACTGTTTTTCCTGCATTGCCTCTTAATCTCCTACTCCTTCCACTGTATCTCTGGATTTTCCTCCTGAGGCCTTGGTACCAAACATTCTTTGGACAAGCTCATTTCCCTTCAATACTTTTGGGATTCCTTTTCCTCCTAATGCATGTCTGGCATTTTCTCCTCAGGAACATTCATTTCCCTCTTTCACTCCTGGCTTATATCATGCCCCCTAGTGTCCTCTTGTCCTCCAACTTCCCAAAATGCAGACAAGCACTTACTATGCATTCAAACCCTTCATTCTCACATACAAAATGTGAGTGGGCACACAATTACCCATTTAGCATGCAAATTTGCATATGCAAAAATTAGCTTTCCTTTTTCCTTTTGATAGCTGAAAATTTGACCTAGTAACGGCCAAAGCTCTGCTTGAGTGCATGTTGGGTGACTAATGGCGATCTAGAGAGAGGCTCTGCTTTTTAAGCACTTTGAGATGTCTTGAGTATGAAAGGCTTAATATAAAACCAAATTCAGTTCAGTTTAATTTTTAATACATCTGTATAATTCCCTCTGAATTCCTATTATTATTCTTCCCTCCAGCACAAATACTTTCCCCTCTTTAATACAGTTTGCAGCAAAGTTACAAAGTCACAGATTCTAAATACTATTTTATGATACAGTTTAAAAATCTCTGGTATAACTGATTGTTCCTATATCCTAGCTGCAAAGTTGTCTTCATAGATGCTGACAGGTCATTGATAGATAAACTTGTACAGATCAAAACACAAATATGGAGCATTTCGAGTTGGCCTGCAAAATCCCCATAAAAGATTTTCTATATCTGGAGGCACAGTTATGGATTATTATGTTTTTAGTGAGCAGAGCAGAGTTAGAGAAGAAAAATTATACTGGGAAAAACTTTACATTTTCCTTAAAACCTGGATCCATTCGCTTTCACATTTCATAAAAAATATTCACTGGCTACAGTATGTTTACTAATTAAAAAAGGAATATGTTGTGTTTTCTCCAGTGTGACCTCATGCCACCTCTGCATGCTAGTAGCTAAGAAGGAACCCACTACCTTCATCATAGGAGGTCAAAGTAAACGAAACGTGACATCCTTTATGGTAGGAATGCTGTTAATCCAGCATCCTGTGTACACAAATATTCAACTAAAAACGTTCAGTGATTTAAGATCTTCAAATGAGAAATGCCAATTATTATCATGTGTTCATAGTAGGTTTTTTTCTTTTCTTTACACCACACTAGCAACCAAATCCTACACTGCTGTAAATTCTGCATAGCTCCATTGAAGTCAATAAAGTTTGGGTCAAGGGTATGCACATGAGTTCTAAAATACTAACACCCCGGAACTTTGCAGACTCAAATTGTAACGGTTTAAGGATCAGAAAAGCCTCTGGGTTAAATCTTGGCTCCCTTGAAGTCAACAGAAAAACTCCCATGACTTCGTTGTGGCCATGATTTTATGCTGCATTATTTTATTTTATTTCAAACTGTTGGTTTCTGACTTTATATATGCAAACCTCATTGATATATGCATATCAAGTACACGTGAATCTATCATCAGCATGCATAAGCAATAGTATGTAAAGAGTTGCACCCATAAAGTGCATGGGAACCTGAATCAAAGACCCTTAAATTTGGAGCCAAATTCTTTTCTAGTATAAAATTGACATTGCTCATAGAAATCAATGGAGCTGCCTAATTTATCCCAGGAAAGAAACTGTCCCTTAATTTCAAAGGATAATTGCTCCAGTGAGTTTCCTCCAGCAACCACACTGAAAACCTGAATCAGGGAAAAACCAAAGGTAAGCTGATTTTTCAGAACTTCTTAGGATGGTTGGCTTGTTTGAAAGGATATCTGCTAATCAGTCATGATGGATTCTAATGTAAAATCAATATTTACTTTGGAGTACTTTGTCACCCTCTTGTCCATATAATACAGAAAAGACCATTTCCTATAATAAATGGGATATGAGTGGGAGAGAACACCTGTCAGACAGAAGTGTCAGAGGCAAATAGGTTCCATTTTATAACCAGCTTCTGTCTGAGATGTTTTTAAGTACCAGGGATTCTACCAGGATTAAGGACTGTGATAGTTAAGGATTGTGATTGTCTTCAAGAACATTTTCTTTTCCTTTTTATACCTAAACTTATGAAATAATTTAACCAAATGTTTTGAGGACCTTGAGTGATGTCCAAGTCTAACAATTCAATGTCTGCTTGTTTTCTCGTCTATTAAATATTGAACTATAAAGCCTGAACTAGTTTAGAAAACCAAAAGCCATTTTTATCCTTATTTTATTTTGAGACAAGGTGCTGTCTTATACTTTCTTAGAGAACAATGCCTCTGTCTTTCTCCATAAGGTAGAGAAAGCTGGGAGTAAGTAACTACTTAGTAACTAGCCCTCAGTAAGAAGAGGAGCTGAGATCTCCATTCACACAAGCCACCATTAGAAATTAAGCAGCAACACAGCCTAAAACTAACAGGTGCTGTTACAATATAAATTTAGATTCAGAATATTGCTTAATCCTGTCTAATCTTCTATGCTGTTACGGCTCATGACATGAACAGCAGTCCAATCTTTAATGCCTCTAGTAAAAACGAGGATTCAGAGGCATAAGATAGACATCAGTGTTTAGATTCATTAGTCAGGTGACAGTCATTTTGGACAGCTAGTTACAGAATACATGAGTTGCATTTATACACAACAGCAACAATAAAAACTGGCCAGTTTTTCTGTTGTAGTTTGTTTTCCTAATATAATGGTGATTGAGTCCACCCACATTACTATTACTAATAGGGTATGGATTATGCAATGAAAGTGATAGGCTATCATATAATGGATGCCCAAAGGACTGTTCCTGCTCATCGACCTTCTATCAATACATGTGAATTTCCTAGGTGCTGCACTATATGACCCCTTGCCAAGCCTCTCTTTGAAGGATTTCCCATAAGGGTAGCAATGTTAATACTGTAATTTGATTTCAGAACCTAAAGGTGGCCATGTATTATAAATATTTCCTCCCTTGGAGAAGCACACCAACAAATTACCACTAGTATTTGTATCTGATATCCAGTGGATTGTTTAATGTTCATCTACTATGCTGTATAAAAAAAATACCCCAAACCATTTAAAATATGGAGTATTATGTAGAGAAATACAATAGTTAATGTAAATACTGTTTTCAGCCAGAGAAATCTCACCATTAATTCTGCCTCTCTTCCCCGCAAATACAAGAAATCCAGAGAAAGATTTTAAAAAAGTAAATAAAACATAGCTCTGTACATTTCAGCATTGTTCTCCCTATTCTTTGGAAAGAAGCCAGGTTGCTTGAAAATTGGTTACATCTCAAATTGAACACTTCCAATCATGCCCAATGTGTCTGGGGTAACAGCCAGACAAATTTAAGTACCAGATTGCTCCAGGAACCCCGGGGTTGCCTCTGGTGACATTAATTCAAGATCTGGAAACACGAGATGTCAAGCAGTGACGGCAATTTTATTATACTCCGGGACAAGGTTTCCTTGTTCCATCATCCAAATTTGCACTCAGCATTTTGGGCTCATGAATGTTTTGGGATTTACAAATTTAAATCCTACATGCCTCAAAGCATGGATTTGTATGTGCACTTGTACGAGAATTTTCTCCCTCAGTGCAGGTTGGACAAAACCTGCTTGTTTCACTGAACAGCCACGATTATTCTTCTTCACCATAAATATTGACTTCATTTTCCCCTTGTTCAGTATTAACCTATTGGGACAATAAACATTGACATGCATCTCAACAGAAGTCCACAACTTCTTATTACTGTACCTTTTTTTCGCTGGTGACATAATAATCAGACGTCTTTTTGTCAGTATGGAAAACAAGAAGGTTATGACTGTTCATAGGGCAATAAAAGTCATTTTTATTTCCTACTCTGTTTTACAATGACTGCTACTTGGAACTTTCCTAGCATAATGCATGCAATAAAAGAGGACAAATCTTTATTGCAGGTCTGGTAGCCTTTGTTTAAAATGCCTCAGAACAGATATGCACAGGTTTAAAGTAAGAGGGGGAAAATATGGGACAGGAAGGAAACTCAGTCTCAATGCTTCAGCCTGAATAACAGCTCACAAGTTAACCCTTTGTTTATACAACAGAATATCTAGTTTTCAGTATTTTGAACATGCAGCAGTACTTACAAGGAGATAGGAGGAAAATGAGTCCAGAACAAAATGAAATGAGTAGTATAATCTGGTGGGTGTGTGTTCAGAGAGAGTACTTGAGATGGGGAAATATGAATCGGTGTTTTCAAATACGCAGTAATTAATAGTAGATGTAATCTAATTTTATTTCTTATATGATGAAAAGAATTTCTAGCTATACACTATGCTTGATATTGGAAAGATAAACTAGAATCAAAGATAATCCAATACTCTTGACAAATGTTGAAAGAGTAAACATCACCTGTTTAAGGGAATTACAACAGGTCCAGTGAAATCCAGAACAATTTGGAGTGTGATTAAATTGCTTCATTTTTATCAGGTTTGACTTAAGGAATTATCTCATCATCAAAGTGCAGTAGCATCATCACAGACATGTACCTACTCTACAGGGTTGTTCACAGATGTACCCATGCTCAGATATGTGCCATTGTATATTATACCTTTAAAGATCAGCAGCATCTCTTGATACTGAACCTCAATAAATAGAAAAGGAAATATCTATCAGAAACACCTTCTCTATCTCTAAAGCAGGGGTGTCAAACTCATTTGCTAGGATGGGCCAGATTTGACTTAAATGTACTTCAAGTGGGCCGTACATACCATAAATCAAAATACTAGGGCACTCTCACGGCATCACGGAGCAGTGTGTGTATGAGACTTCTCTCTCTGATACCACACTCTTACCCTCTCTCTCTCTATTAGGGAGAAAGTATGTCTCGTGGAGCACAGTCTCGCACACCTGCGCTCCACCATGTCGCAAGATCCAACACTCTCACGGCGTCATAGAGTGCTGGGTATGCGAGACCACACTCTCTGTGCTAGGGAGAGAGTGTGGTCCTGTGGAATGCAGTCACGGGCCAGATGGAAGAGGTTCATGGCCACGTTTGACACTCTTGCTCTAAGGACTGTTCACTAAGAGTATTAGAATTTTAGCTGGCTTTACTTTTCAATATCCAGCCAAGTTTTCAGTATCTGTTGTCTATGTTTGGGCCATCTTACTGTATCCTACTGGCTACTTATTTCCCTTACACTACTGTTTTTAAGGACCTTTTCAAACAGATTCTTTCCACTGACTCCAGTGGACATAATGCATCCTTTATGTTGCAGTATATCTTGATTTCTCTGCATCAGCCATGTTTTTAGGACATACATCCTGCTGAGGCTGAAGGAATTAACTACTCTGTTATTTCAGTGCAAACATAACCAATGAGGTTAGATTACATGAGGTCTAATTGCAGCAAGAGTTTAATGCCTGTGGCGTTGTTTAAACAGTTGCTTCCTGTTACGACAGGCAGAAACCTGCAATCCAGGAAAAAAATGCCCATCATCCTTCAGTAGCGGGGAAGTTCCCATGAGTCACTATCAACTCTGGATCTATTACGGAAACTAAACTAAATTAAACAAAACAAGCAAAAACGAACAATAATTTTTACTGTAGTGCAGAGAAAAAAGGTCAAAAAGAAAACTCATCCATATAGATGGTTGGTTTAACACACAGAGAACAAATTGATGTATAAATTGGCTATGATAAATGCTTGTGTTAAATGTGGTTATTTATTATGTGTTCTGTTACATAAATTGGTTGCAGAATTATAACAAATGCTCTTTATTAATCTTACCTTCCCCTGGCTGAAGAATGACTTGAGGCAATTATCTTCAGAGTGGAGCTCAATTCTATTATTGTCGACAGGCGGAATAGACCAGACATTCCCCTAATACTGATAATCTCAGGCACCTGCTTGTCTAGTTCCTGCTTCTAAGCATTCTCTTCATCCTGTCATGGTGTCTCATTTTATTTTTTCCCAACAACATTAGCTCCAGCCTCACAGAATTCTTGAGTATTTAGTTTCTAGGTACAGGAAATATTAAGCTTATTGATTTAATACTGTCCTGGCTCAATTCTTCTTACTTGAAATATATGTAGTTATATAAAATAAAGCAAATTGGGTTTGAGCTGAGCAGTAAGAACATTCGCCTCACATTGCGTAAAATTAAGCTTTCTGCTTTCATTGCTATAGTATCTTTCATTGTAAATGCCCTTCAAAACGTAGGAGATCTGGATTAGTGGGAGTACAATGTGTTCCATCTTATCTATTTAGCTTGCAACTCTTCAGTGCTAAGATCTCATTTCTTTTAAAAGAACTAGTGCAATTTGGATGATTTGTTTAAGCACTAGGACATGACCCAAAGTACATTTCCAGATTGCTCCAGTGTGTAAAATACGAGGCCTATGGCTTTGGGACCTGATTCCGATAAACACTAGAGTCACACCAGTATAACCACATTGATGTGAATTACTTCACTTTTTATTTACATGAACGTGAGCCCAGAATAAGGCCTTGAAACTCTATGAAAGTGAGACTCCCACAAATGATCCTGCTGCCTCCTCTTTGAGACCCTGCTAGAGCAATCGCCACTTCATTGGCATAAAAAGCATCAGAGAACTGCTGGCAATGGACACTGAGGGGATGCAGCATGAACACTGACATGAGCACTCTCTGCCTCCCCCTACTCCCAAGAGTCTGTTGGAGCAGGCCTCTCGTCATTTTTGGCTCTTTGTAACAATGGTTACCATCAGTCTTCTTTTCTGGTCTCGGCTTGTGCCTGAAATGATTTCTGTGGGGTGAGCAGGGTGGAATGATCGTGAGAGAGCTGGGCACTTGGATCGAGAGGTAAAGAGAAGATGATCTGGGGAAATCTTAAAAAGAAAAGAAAAGAAAAGCAAGAATAACAAAAAGCAAACATACCTTTTCCATTTTGGTTCAATGCTGTTTCTCTATTATCCTTTGTCCATTTTAGCTATTTAGATTGTAAGTTCCTTGGTAGAAAGATCATGTCATCCTCTGTTTATACAGTGCCTAGCCCAAGGAGGTCCCAAATCCTGGCAAGGACCACTGGGAGATACCATAAAACAAATAATCAATAATAATAAAATAATTAATAATAATAATGATCATAATAATACCACCACCACCAATAGGCTCTGCACACAGCCAGGCAATCAAGGGTTCAAATCATGTACCGAAGGGCCCCATCACTAGTTCAGACAGCTTAAGGCCTGAAACCTGATCTATAAATAGGAATTGATTGTATCTGCTTCCAGATCAGTGACAGTAGTGTAGTGAAGTGAAGTTGTCATTAAATTGGGGGCCTGATGGAGCAAACAGCAATCCACTACACTTTGGAATCTCATTACTAATGTTATACCTTTTGTTAGCCAAAACAAACAAAATCACAAACACATTAATATAACAAAGGAGATGGAGCCAATCCAGCATGGCCTGCACTTGCATTACTCACGTCAGCCCTTGTGGGGAACCCTGAAGTAGAGAAGGTGATCCACACATAGGGTGCGTCAACACTTAGAAATTAAATCGACTTAAGGAGGCTTAAGTCGACCTAATTTACTCGACGTCTACACTGGGCTTTCCTTAAGTCGAATTAAAAAAAAACTAGTTTGAATTAATAACACCTCATTTTAATTCGAACTAGAGCTTAAGTCGACTTCTTCAGTTGACTTAAGCCAGTGTAGATGACCTAAGTCGACTTGGTTGACCTAGGAGGGGGGATGACAAGGGAGTCCCACATGGCTTCCTGGCAGAAGGGAGCAACTGTGGCTCCCTTGGCCCCTGGGGAGCCTCTGCTCTCTTCTCCCCAAACCCATGGCTTCCCTGCCAGAGGAGCCACGGTCCCAGGGAGAAGGGCTCCCCAGCCAGGGCTCTAGTGGGAAGGTTCAGGCTGCAGCTACCATCTGGCCAGGACCTGATAGGTCCCGGCCAGAAGCGAGCCCCACGCTCCCTTCTCCCCGGGACCCGTGGGGTCTGGGTAAGAAGGGAACACGCTCCAGCTGACAGGGGAAACCCTGGTTGCCCCTGTCAGCTGGAGCATGGGGCTGGCAATTGCCGGCCCCGTGCTCCAGCTGACAGGAAACCCTGGGGATTCCCCGTAGGCTGGAGGGCCAGCAATTGTGGGCATGGCCCTCCAGCTGATAGGGAAACCCTGGGGATCCCCTATCCGCTGGAGCGTGTTCCAGAAAAGGGACCGTGGGGCTCCCTTCTCCCCAGCACCCCATTGTCCCGGCCAGAAGGGAGACCGCGCTTCTTTTTCCCCGGGACCTGAACGGCGGCAGCTTGCCCGTCTCGGGGAAAACTAGCCCCATAGAGAACTGGCTCTCCCCGGGACGAGCCGCTAGTGGCTTGCCTGTCTCGGAGAGAGCCAGCCCTCTTGACCTAACCAGTCGACTTAGAGAGTCTAGTGTGGACTCTCCAAGTCGACTTCATAAGGTCATCTTTAAGTCAACTTAAGAGTCTTGTGTAGACTCTTTAAGTCGACTTAATAAGGTTGACTTAAAGAGTCTACACAAGACTCTTAATAAAGTCGACCTAAGTTTCTAAGTGTAGGCATAGCCACAGTTATTAGGTTAGCATGTCCCTGTGTCCCATCGCCCAGAGACTGGGTAAAATTTTTTATAAGGGGTTATGCTAACACCCACTGTATCTTATACATATTAATTGGTTGTTTCAGCCTCTTTTCCTGCTCTGTATTTCCTAACCTGAATAATATTGGATTCCTACTTCTTATAGGCCACTTAGCCATTTAGGATAGCCTCATTAGCACTTATGTCAGCTATTTGCCATGATTTATTTGCAGTTGATACATATAACTTTCAGTTAAAACCACCATCTGTTAAACTTTCCCTAAACTTCCAAAAGCATATCTCTGTGGTCCTCACGTCACTTTTTCTCACCACATAACTCACACTTTTGTTTATTATAGTAATACCTCATTTTTGACATATCATCACTCACTGGTTAGTTCCTTATTCCAAGCCCCTCATATAACGGTGGATCTTAGCTATTCTAAGCTAATTATCATACAGGCCTGGAGGTTCTTGCATTTCAGCCTTATAATAATTATGGCATATCTATATAACCTATTACATGGCTCTGAAGCCCATGGCAGGCTACAAACCCCACAGCTACTAGCAATTTGGCTTTTTTGCTGTCCCCCAGGAAAACTATATTGCAGTATCAGGGGTATTGACGGGCAGCAGTATTCCATAGGGTGAGATTGGCAGGGCGGCATGTGGCAGAGAGCTGTCCGGGGGTCATGGCAGGCTGGACGGAGTTTTTAGACAGGCTTGACCCAACCCATGGGCCATGTCTTGCCCACCCCTGTGATATTGGCATTGTTTTTTAACACTGGGTTTGCAGAGGTTTATTGCAAGGAGCCAGCATAAGAACTTCAGTGTCAAGATAATTATCCAAACTGTTTTCTAAATGAACATATGTTTGCCGTTAATATCCTGAAATCCCAAATAATTACCAGAGCAGCCACTTCTCTCTGCTCTCTCAGACATATACTATAGTACTTGTGTTACATACATCTATAAAATGATACGGCTTAGTAAACGATCCATATGTGTATAAATGTCAGCGAATGGGCAGAGGTGAAGTGGGAAAACAGAGTCTATTCATGTTTTTAGAGAAATCAGACTCTTACCTGATTTAATCTTTTACCTCAAAATATGGAATGTATTCCAGGCAAGAAGGGAAGAGTTTTGCTGTTACTGGGAAGATGAGGCTGTTTTACAGTTTCTACAAATATCAGGTGTTATGTACCCCTCAACTTCACTTTAGTTACCTCTGATTTGGACTGGATATGCTCATCAAGAAGCTTTCCTTTGACCATCCATAATCCCTAATGCATATATTCATTGCTGCCTTTCCATTTTTGCTAGAGGCATGAAAAATAATACGAGGAGTATTAAAAAGGTGAAATGACAGGCATGAAATATATCATTTCATATAACTGTGCTGCATGATTACACTGCCTTAAGATTTCCCACTTGAGAAAGTGGCTACCAGTCAAACAGCAGTTCTGTAATACCCCTACCTAACGTCACACTTGGTACTGAAAGTATATTAATGGCAAAAAAGCCACCATAGGAATTTGGTTTTCTGAATTAAGGTCCAATGAGCTCCATATATACTTGAGTAGAACTTCATTCGGCCTTGTGGGACACTGTATTCTGCCCAGCTGTAGCTCACTGCAGGATTGGGGCTACACGTGGTGTTTGGCCGGAGAACTATGGATGGACAAATTTTGAGTCAAAAAGGTGATAAGGGGTCAACTACATCACTGGTGTAACTACAATGACATGCAGAAAAGTTACACCAATGATGAATTTGACTCACACTCTAGAAAGAGGTTCCTGTTTGTTGACAGTTCATATACAAATAAAGATAAATAGAGAGGGAGATTATCATAGCCATAAATGGCAATTCAGTGCCTAATTACCATTGAGAAACTCATAATTCCTATTACTATAGAATTAGAGAGTTGTTTAGAGCTTGGAAAGGTAGAAGATTGGTCCCGGAGGCCAAATTAACTCTGCTAGGTAGGAAATTAAATCCTGAACCTCTACATTAGCTTTCTTTGAAATAACTTCACTTCCACATTCAGGGCCAGTTAATCAGGCAGAACTCCAGGGTCTCAAAGTGCAGATGAGGCAATGGTGTTTGGAGGAGAGATTAAAGCTCATTAGGAACTGAGGAACTTTGAGGGAGAGGACGAGCTTATACAAGACATATAGTCTCTCCCTAAGCCAAAATGGAATGAAATTGCTAGCAAAGAAAATTAAAAAGACTGTAGAGGTGTTTTTAAAGTAAGGGCCTGGAGAAAAGCAACAAGGGTGGTGGGAGGCAGTTTGCACAGAGACATCTCTTAGGGGAAGATTTATTAAATGAGATACTCTATATCCCAGCAAATAGCAGAAGATAAAATAGGTTGATAAAGTACTGGCAAGAATCGAGGAGAAACAGTAAAACCAAAACAATTATGTCCAAGGCTGGATTCACCAACTGGGGGACCCGGCCTGCCCCCCACTGTGGGGCTGCCCCCACACTGCAGGACCGCCCCCACCTGGGGCCCCTCCCTCCCATTGCTGGGGGGAGCCCTGGAGCCAGAGGGCACTCCAGACCTGACTAATCTCTGACCAGTCTGCCGGAGGTGGGAGGAGGAGACAGTTGGCACACGGCAATGACAAAGTAGGTCACTTTGCAATGGAGTGACATCATACATGAAATAAAGCACAAAGTCAAATACAGTAAAATTTCTAAATGATTCAAACATGATAGACATTCCAAGCTTGAATAATAAGAGTTCAGCAGTAGAAATATACTGACAACCTGACTGTGAAAAGCTCAGGTAGATTAGAAAGGCTATAAAAACAGCAAACCCAGTAATAACGGGGGATTTTATTTATCCCCGTATAGACTGGGTACATATCACCATAGGATGGATGCAGAGAGAAAATTTCTAGACCCCATTAATGAATGCTCCTTGGAGCAGCTAGTCCTGGAACCCACTAAAGGAGAGGCGATTCTTGATTTAATCCTTAGTGGAGTGCAACATCCCTGTAGGGAGGGAACTATCAAAGAAATCCACAACAGTAGCATTTAACTTCAAAAAGGGGAACTGCACATAAAGGACGAAGCTGGTTAAATGGAAATGAAAAGGAACAGTCACAAGAGGGAAATATATACTAACTACATGGAAGCTTTCTAAAACCACCGTAATAAAGGTTCAAACTGAATATACATCTCAAATAATAATAATTAAAAAGCAGTAAGAGGACTTAAAAAAAAAACCAAAAAACCCAAAACCCCACAATGGCCACACAACAATGGAGAGAAAGGAGCTATAAGCAAAAAAACTATTCTTTAAAAATAGGAAGTCAAATCCTACTGAGGAAAATATAAAGGAGCTTGTACTCTGGCAAGACAAGTGTAAAAATATAACAACTAACAAAAGATATAAAAACTAATAGCTTCTTTTTTTTGTTTTTGTAAGAACATTAGAAGCCAGACACCTACCAAAAATCATGATGAAGGTACTGAAGGAGCACCGAAGGAAGACAACTTTGCACTGGTCTTCACGGAAGATGATGTGAAGGAGATTCCCACACCTGAGCCATTCTTTTTAGGTGAGAAATCTGAGCAACTGTCCTAGATTGAGATGTCAGTGGAGGAGGTTTTGGAACAAATTGATAAATTAACAGTAATTAGTCACCAGGACTAGGTGACATTCGCCCAAGAATTCTGAAGGAACTCAAATATGAAACTGTAGCACTACTAACTGTCATATGTAACCCATTACTTAAATCAGCTTCTGAACCAGATGACTGGAGGATAGCTAATGCAACACACATTTTTTAAAAAGACCCCAGAGGCGATCTGGAAATTATAGGCCACTAAGCCTAATTTCAGCACTGCACCTGGCACATTGGTTGAAACCATAGTAAAAACCAGAATTACCAGGCACACAGCTGAACACCATTTGTTGGGGAAGAGTCAACAGGGCTTTTGTAAAGGGAAATCGTGCCTCATCAACCTGTTAGAATTCTTTGAGGGATTCAACAAGCATGTGGACAAAGGGGATCCAGTGGATAAAGTGTACCTGGAGTTTTAGAAAGCCTTTGACTAGGCCTATACCAAAGGTACTTGAGCAAAGTAAGCAGTTAAGGGATAAAAGGGAAAGTCCTCTCATGCACCAGAGATGGGTTAAAACATAGGAAACAAAGGGCAGGAATAAATGGTCAGTTTTCACAGCGGAGAGAGGTCCCCAAAGATCTGTTATGGGACCAGCACAGTTCAACATATTCATAAATGATGTGGAAAAAAGAGAAAATAGTGAGGGGACAAAGTTTGCAGGTGATACAAAATTATTCAAGATAGTTAAATCCAAAGATGATTATGAAGAGTTACAAAGGGTGACGAGAAAACTGGTTTACTGGGCAAGAAAATGGCAGATGAAATTCAGTGCAAAGTAATGCATATCTGAAAACATAATCCCAATTACACATAAAAAATGAGATCTATATTAGCTGTTACCAGGCAAGAAAACTCTTGGAGCCATTGTGGATAGCTCTCAGGAAACAATGAACTCAGTGTGCAGCAGCAGTCAGAAAAGCTAACAGAATGTTCTTCTTTGAGCAGTGTCCCTGAGGTGCTCCACTTAATTTACAGTTTCTTACTCGGTCAACAAAGTTTCCCTTTCAAACCCTCCCCCAAAACCCCTTTTCTTTTCTCTGGTCCCTTTCCCTCACGTCATTAACAACTTGTTAGTCAGTATGCCCATTTCTCCAGGATTTAAGCGATGTTGCCTCCTCCAGGGATGCCATGCCTGTCTTGAATGGCCACGCTGAATGTATCAGATGCCTGGGCGAGGGTCATCTCCCTCAGAAATGCCTGCACTGTAAAAATTTAAAATCGAGAGCCAAGTGTGACAGGGACCTTCACTACAAGATGCTACTAATGGAAGGGTCACTGAGACCTGCTGCAGATCCCGGACAGCCACCCAGGACAGCAGGAAAGGTCCAGAAAAGGCACTCTTTCTCGTATCCAGCTCGTGCCAGCAAAAGGAAGAAAGAAAACGGAGCTAGTACCAAGGAGGCTTCTGGGTCCTCAGGTACAAAAATTCCCATATCAGGGAAATACCCTAAAAGCCCAAGTTCTGAGCACAGGGAAAAGAGCAGGCAGCTCCCGTTGGCACTATCAATGGCTGGAGTAATGCTGCTACCAAGCTCCTCAACGGCCGGATCATTGGTACCATCTGTGCTATTGGCACCAATTCTGCCCCTGGCGATGAGCCATGTAATTGATCCACCACCAGGACCAAGCACACCTATTACTGTCCCCTGTACTAACCACAGCACCCAGACTGGTGCAGGAGTGCTCTCAATCACAGCCTCAGGCGCTCCCACTAACTACAGCAGTGCTGCAGTCAGATCCCACAGCACCGAATCAAAGGACGGAGCTGGCTTCACCACCTCCAAGAAAATGCAAAGAGAAAACGCGGCTCCACCAGGAGGAGGAAGAATCAGTTCCTTCTTGTCCAATTTCACCTTTAGACAGCACCGATACATCTCCAGGACAGTTTAGCCAGGAAAGTCAGTGCTCAATTACCTCTTTGTCATCGGAGGGTGAGATGAATGATGAGAATGACGATGGCATATTCAAGGGCCATTGCTCTAATTATGCTTATTACCCCACTCATCCAGAATATGCATGGCCCATGCACCATGTAATGCACCACCACTTTACCACATGCCATGGCCGGGATGGGGCAGCTGGCCCCAGTATCCAATGCCACAAAGCAACCTAGTAGCAGCTATGGCACCAACAGCCATATCGTCATCTGAGACCTATGCATCAGGACAGGAAACATCTAAGTCCACTGACAATGTGAAACAAACAGCAGAACCAGAAGCCTCATGCTGCAAGCTTAATTCATCCTCTAGCCCAGAAGAAGCTGAACCGTTGGTACCTTCAACAAGTTCAGATGACATAAAATAATTCCAAGATCTTTTCAGAAGAGTGGCAGACAGCATGGACATTTCTCTAAAGGAGGTAACAACCTCCCAGCACAAGTTGTACAGAATTTTACAGTCATCCATCTCAACAAAAATTGCATTACCGATAGATGATGGAATTATTTGCAAACACCCTTTGGCAAACCCCTGCCACAATAACCCTAACAAGTAAGAAGGCCGACAAGGAATACTTCATAGCACCCAAAGACAATAAGTTTCTTTTCACTCATTCACAACCCAACTCCTTGGTCATAAAGGCAGCAAATCAGAGAACAAAACAAAATCAAAGCAAATCATGACAAAGAATGTAAGAAACTTGATTTGCTTGGCAGGAAAGTATATACTTCCGCCCCCCTCCCCACACACACAATTGCGCACAGTGAACTACACTGCAGTGTTGTCAGATTATGACCATGACAACTACACAAAAATTTCAGAGTTTATTGAATGTATACCCAAAGACAGAAAACAATAGTTCAGCTTGCTGATTAAAGAAGGCCAATTGGTCACAAAAACAGCACTGCAGGCTTCACTGGATGTTGCAGACACAGCTGTTAGAACCTTTGCCACAGCTGTAGTCATGAGCAGATCATCTTGGCTACAATCAGCTGGTCTTCCAAAACAATTGCAGGCCACTATTGAAGATATGCCATTCGATAAGGTGAAGCTGTTTGCTAAAAAACCAAACAACGAAATGCACACATTGAAGGATTCTCATGCAACACACGGTACATTGGGTATCTGTGCCCCAAGAACAAGACAGAGAACCCCGAGATACCAACCGTATAAACTGAGATACACACCATTCCAATACAATAGAAGGTATAACAACTCAAGATCCAGACCACGACAACAACTACGACACAGGCAATCCCACCAGCAACCTACTAATACCCAAACGGCCCCTCCCAAGCAGCAATTTTAAACTTTTGGTCCAGGGTTTGCATGACCACCTCACCACAGCTCAGGAAACCATCATCACAAATTCCCCCCTTCTCAACAACAGACTACACCCATTTTATCATCGTTGGAAGAACATGACCTCCGACAAATAGGTGTTAGAAATAATCAGATGTGGGTATACAATCCACTTCATATTGAAACCCAAATCCTATTTCCCTTTCCTGTCCCTTTTCAGGGACCTTTCTCAAGAACAGCTCCTTATGGAAGAAGTAGAAAAACTCCTAAAAATTGGAGCAATAGAAAAGGTCCCATCCCAATACATCGGGAAGGGATTTTACTCCCAATACTTTCTCACTCAGAAGAAGACAGAGGGATGGAGAACCATATTAGACCACAGAAGGCTGAACAAGTATGTCCAAGTTCAGAAATTCAAGATGGTAATCCTTACTACCATACTTCCTGAGCTAGACCTTGGGGACTGGTTGGCTTTCCTTGACCTTCAAGATGCCTATTTCCACATTTCCTTACATCTGGCCCATAGGCAATTTCTAAGATTTTCAATTCACAACAGACACTATCAGTACACAGTCCTACCTTTCGGCCTTTGTACTGCCCCAAGAGTATTCTCAATTACAGCACATTTGCGCAAGTTGGGTGTAACAATCTTCCCATACTTGGTCAATTGTCTAATAAAAAGCCACTCTTATGAATCAGCCCTTCAGACAGTCAATGTAACAATAGACCTGCTCCAATCACTCAGCCCGATGACAAACTTCAAAATATCCCCCCTACATCCAACACAAGAACTGCAATTCATAGGGGCCTGTATAGATGCTTTCTCCATACCTACCAAAGGAGAGATTCGATACCATGCAGAATATAATATGAGCTTTTCAAATCAGTCCCACTTTTCCGATATTGACATGTCTGAAAGTATTAGGACACATGGCAGCAACCACTTATGTGGTACAAAACGCAAGATTGCACATGAGGTCTCTGCAACTATGGTTGATGTCAATCTACAAACCACACAAGCACTCGGCTCACCAGATCATATCAATGCCACACAACATAAAAAAGTCATTAATGTGGTGGACGTGTCCCAAGAATATACTAATGGGTATGCCATTTACATCACCAACTCCAACCATACTACTGACTACAGACGCCTCAATACTCTGGTGGGGAGCACACTTTCACAGCCTAATGACACAGGGCAAGTGGTCATTACAGGAGAGAGCACGTCACATAAACCTGGTAGAACTTTGTAACGTATGAAATGCATTTCACCATTTTCTCCCTTATATAGCATGAAAAAAGTAAGGACGGACAACATGGCTTGCATGTACTACCTCAATCGACAGGGCGGGGCACAGTCCCATTCCCTCTGTATGGAAGAAACCAAGCTTTGGAATTGGTATGTGTCTCAAAACATCCAGCTTTCAGTGATATACTTATCTGGCATCCAAAACATCACAGCAGACACCTTAAGCAGAACATTCAGAGAAAAACATCAATGGTAACGTCACAACAAGGTCCTCCACCAAATTTTTCAGCACTGGGGTACCCACTGATAGACCTGTTTGCAACAAACAAACAATGCAAAAATTTTTGCTCCAGGGCAACCATTAGCAAAGGATCCCTAGGAGATGCATTTCTCATAAGATAGGACAAGGCCCTTCTGTATGCCTTTCCATCTATACCAATCATCCACAAAAGAGTGCAGAAAATAAGACAGGACAAGGCCAACCTAATACTGATAGCACCTGCATGGCCAAGACAAACCTGGTTCACCTACCTGATGAAGATGTCAATGGCACCACCGATCGCCCTCCCATTAATACCAGATTTTCTGTTGCAGAACAATCAACAGACAACACATCCCCAACTCGACAGACTTCAACTTACAGCATGGCTCCTGAATGGTTCAAAGGGATACAATTACAATGCTCAGATCCGGTCAAACATGTTCTCTTCAATAGCAGAAAACCTGCCACTAGAAACACTTACCTTCAAAAATGGAAGAGGCTCTTGATATGGTGCCAGCAAACAAACAAAGACCCTCGTACAGCATCTGTACCAGTACTGCTGGACTACCTGCTCATGCTAAAACAAACATGAATATCAATGAATACCCTCAAGGTACACCTGACAGCGATCTCCACATTTCATGACCCATTACCGAATACAATGGTTTTCACACACCCGATAATAAAGAGATTCATGATGGGTATACACAACATCCATCCAGATGTGAAACCCTCTATCATGGCATGGGATTTTAAGTTAGTACTGTGGGCCACCACAAAAACCCCTTTGAACCTCTGGCTTCCTGTTCGTTACTTCACCTGTCAATGAAAGTTGCCTTCCTAATAGCCATAACATTGGCAAGCCGTATCAGCGAACTTGCAGCACTCATGGCATATCCACCATATACAGTCTTCTACAAAGTCAAAGTATCTCTCAGACCACATCCAAGATTCCTCCCCAAGATAACATTGACATTTCCCCTAAACCAAACAATTCACCTACCTACTTTCTACCTGAAGCCACATAATAATGCCCGACGGGCCGTCTTACACACCTTGGATTTTAGACATCCAATTGCATTCTACCTACATAGAACTAGACTGTTTAGACAATCCTCCAGACTCTTTGTCTCCATCGCTGAATGCCTAAGGGGAAACACAATCTCTAAGCAAAGAATATCTAAATGGGTATCAGGGTACATCCATACTTCCTATGAGCACTCAGGAGTAGACCCACCTGAAAGTATCAGAGCACATTCCACCACATCGATTGCTAGGTCAACAGCATTCCTGGACAACGTACCCATCCTGGATATTTGCAAGATCACTACGTGGGCCTCCACTAATACTTTCATAAATCATTACGCTATAGAACAAGCGTCAAAATGTGACACAGTGGTAGGACTAGCTGTACAAAAGTCCATTCACCATAATACTCCTGAAGATTCCACCACCATGCCAACAGGCAAACTGCTCCATAATCACTTGAAGTGGAGCACCATGGGGACGCTACTCAAAGAAGAAATGAAGGTTGCTCACCTTGGTGCAGTAGCCAAAGTTCTTCAAGATGTGTGTTCCCGTGCTGTTCCACTATCCATCCTCCTCCCCTCCACTTTGGAGTAATTATGTATGAACACATACATATGGTCAATGCTACCCCACGGTAGAGAAGGAACAGAAGGGTTGGAGCCGCGTGAGTGCCTTTAAAGCCGTTGAAGTCAGCGCGGGCAGCTTGCAACATGCGTGTGGCTCCAGGGGCTC
Organism: Pelusios castaneus; assembly: GCA_007922175.1. Taxonomy (NCBI): domain Eukaryota; kingdom Metazoa; phylum Chordata; order Testudines; family Pelomedusidae; genus Pelusios; species Pelusios castaneus. The sequence goes on along the minus strand of ML685772.1, from coordinate 6,013,672 downwards.
TGCTGCGAGAAATCGCTGATCAAGAATGTAGGGCACATCAATACACCTGAAGTGGAACAGCACAGGGATACACATCTCAAAGAACTTGGGCTACTGCACCAAGGTGAGCAACCTTCATTTAGGAACCATTAGGAAAGGCATAGATAGTAAGATAGGAAATATCATAATGCCACCATATAAATTCATGATACTTTCACACCATGAATACTGCCTGCAGTTCTGTTCACCCCATCTCAAAAAAAGATGTATTAGAATTAGACAGAAAAGGGCAATAAAAATGATTAGGGTATGGAACAGCTTCCATACTAGGAAAGATTTAAAAGACTGGGACTGAAACCCTTAGAAAAGAGATGACTTGGGCGGGGGGGGGAGGGGGGGATATGATTAAATTCTATAAAATCACAAATGGAGTGGAGCAAGTGAATAAGGAAGTGGTATTTGTCACATAACGCAAGAACCAGGGATTATGCAGTGAAATTAAGAGGCAACATGTTTAGAGCAAACATAAGGAACTACTTCTTCACACAATGCATAGTCAACCTGCAGAATTCGCTGCCAGGGAATGTCTTGAAGGCCAAAAGTATAACTGGGTTCAAAAAATTAGAAAACTTCATAGAGGATAAGTCTATCAATAGATATTAACTAAGATGGTCAGGGATGCAACCCCATTTTCTGGGTGTCCTTAAATCTCAGAATGCCAGAATCTGAGACTGATGACATGGGATTGATCACTTGAAAATTGTCCAGTTCTGTTCATTCCCTCTGAGGCATCTGGCACTGGCCACTGTTGGACGACAGGAGATCGGGCTAGATGGACCATTGATCTGCCCCAGTGTGGCCATTCTTATGGTCTTTATATATAGATCGTGTGGCAAGGTACCCTCATGGTTTGCCTCACAGCAAGTGGCTCCCTGGCAGTAGAAGCCTGTGCCAAATCCAGCCTATTCCAACATCCTTCCCGTCAAGGGAACCAGGGGAGACCTCGGGCCGGTTCCAGCCCTAGAGAAGGCTGTCAGTCTCAGTCCATAGGGTTAAAGCAGGGCCCCTTGGGGTGTTGATTTTTCCCCATGGCTGGGGCTGTGTTCTGCCTCCCCTGTTTTTCTCCACAGGGAGTAAACGCTACCCCTTCTTACTCCCAGGGAAGCCTCCCTAGCTCCTGGAAGCTTCCCCCATGCTGTGCTGCACTCCAAACTCCCACACCCCTCACTGGGCCAGATGTTTCTTATAGGCCTGGAGCAGCCCTTAATTGGGCCTGGGTGCTCCCAATTGCCCTGCAGTAACCTCTGCTCTGCCTACAGGGAACAGGGCTTTTAAAAGCCTTGGGCTTATATATCTGCCCTGGTATACCCTCCAGTAGCCATTTGGCCTGCCTTTATCACAATATACACACGCACACGCATATATATACATACACCAGATTATCCCATTTAGTCCATTTTTCTCAAATATTTGTTTTGTTGATCTAACCCAGGCCATTTCCTTCCATTTTATATTCTTGACAATCACATTTTTAAAGTGGGCATTTGTTTTTGCAACCATCAGACCTGATCCTGCAAGCAGATGCACATGTTCTGTCTCTTACTCCCATGCAATGTCTCACTGAAATCAATAATCACTCCATGAGAGTCTGTGCAGGAGTAAGGAATTGCGTATCCAGATCAGGACATTTCTCCAATACCATGGTAACAGGAACTTAGGGGTTATATCCCTGAAATAATTCCTGCATCCATTTACTGTCAGTCCATAAATCAGACAGTTTTAGACATTCCCGGAAAAATATAGGGTCTGATTCACTTTTACATCATTCCTTCACTTGGACAGGTAGGGTCCTACCTTACATCCATTGTAAATTAAGCAGGCACAAGGCCATCGTTGCTGATGCTCTGCTTCCCATGGTCCCTAACAGGCCCTGGGAAGGTGGGAATAACTGCAGTGCAGTGCCATCCAGCTATACCCCAGGATACCCAAAACGATCCCTTATATCATGAGCTAGAAGTAGAGCTGCTACAGAGCCCTTATTTCAGCTTTATGCTAGATGGGGCGAGGGCCCATGGGTCAGTGATAGTTGGGGGGGGGATTTCTGTCTACTTTATGGCTCCTTTACACTGTCAGAGTGGCATCAAAGGGCTTTTGTGTAACTCAGGGGCATTGCTGGATAGCAAAAAGATCCAGGGCTGTGGCCCCCAGCCCACCCCTGCCCCCAAAACCCCACTCCAGCCCTCCTAACTCCCCAGCTTCCCCCATCTTTACTCCACCCCCCTTCAGCCCCCAAACCCCCTCCACACCTCCCCAGGCCCCTCTGTCCCTAACCTCCACTCATCCCCCAACCTCCTCCATCCCTCTCCAGCCCCCCACCTAGTCCCCCTCCAGCCATCCATAATCCCCTCCACCCCTCCCCAGCCCCCACCAGTCTCCTTGTCCCCATGTCCCCTCCACCCCTCTCCAGGCCTCTAACTCCATCCATCCCTCCCCAGCTCCCCACCCAGTCCCCCTCCAGCTGCCCATAGTCCTCTCCACTGCTACCCAGCCCCCAGCCAGTCTCCTTCTCCCCATGCCCCCTCCCCAGGCCTCTAACTCCATCCATCCCTCCCCTGCCCCCCACAAAGTCCCCACTCCTGCCGTGCACAGTCCCCTCCACCACTACCCAGCCCCCAGCCAGTCTCCTTGTCCCCTCCACCCCTCTCCAGGCCTCCCTCCAGCCCCTTCCCAGCCCCCTTACCTGGCCGGAGGCTCGGAGCTGCAGGGACGGCTGGCAAAGCTGCTTCTGGGCCAGGCCGCTCCCACCCTGAGCACGCTCTGTCTGAGCATGCTCAGGGCGGGAGATTTGAATTTCCCCAGCCTGGCCGCAGCAGGAGTCTGCAGCTTTGCTGGGGCCCCTGGACGGAACGCAGCGTTCCGCCTGGGTGCGCATGTGCCTGCTGGGGAAAATAGATTTGGGGCTCAGGATTTTCTACCCGGGGCTGGCGCCCTGCGAGCCCGACAACAACGACGCCTCTGGTGTAACTGGCAATCAGGGGGCCATTAAGATGATAGCAAATATCATAACATTCCCTCCAGCATGTTGATGTTAACGTTGCATCTGTTTCATAAAACTGGCATGCAAAAATATTGTATACAGAGATATTTATTCCCTGATATTCACTGGTATACCCTTCATGATGGAATGACAATCAGAGTCTGGACACTCCAGGGAGAGAAAACTTGATGGCTATTATGTACACTATGTATACAAGTTATGGCTATGAATGAATGAGAGAGAGAGAGAGAGAGAGAGAGAGAGAGTGTAAAATTATAACTGTGGTGCAACTTCAGCATCGCCTCACAACAAGGTGGTGAAGCAATCAGGCAGGGAGTGGTTTATCTCCCAACTGGAAAAGACCAGTTTCAAGTACCCATTCATTGTTCAGCAGAGTCCATGGCCCAATCCAATATTTTAGCTGTAAATATTTTGATTAGCTCTGAAATTTTTGTGGTGCTCGCATGCTGTAAGTATGGGGCCATATAAGTAAATAGATGGCTCTTAGTAACTGCTGTGCTTTTTCCCAGACTCCAGTGCTATGCAGAAACAAACTGTGGTGTCATACAGGCAAATCATTTGCACACGTGCCATTAGAAATCAAAGACATGCTGCACTCTGAAGGCACATTCTTTCAATCACCATGCTAGCATATTAGGTGCATCTAAGGGTTTACTGCCACGGTATCATTTCCAACTGCAGAAAATTTATTCTTTGTATGGTATCTGATGTGTAAGCTTCCCACTGTGCACCTTAACACTTGTTTAGTGTGTTAGTGTTTATGATCACCACAGATTGCAAAGGATTTCCTTATTAGACCTCACTAGTGTAGTTAGAAGGCCAGGAGACAAACAGAATGACCTGTCTTGTCCTCCAGAGTCCCGAAATCCAATTTTGGCTGATGTTTAACTAATTTTCATATGTCTGAAGTCTTTGCCCAGTTCTTAGGGTGCCCAGACTGTGCCTACATCAGATAAGATAAGACCTCATGAGGTCCCTTCCAACCCTATTATTCTATGAAGAAAGGAAAGTATTTTAACACTGCTGTGTGCATATTTACCCTTTACTGTCTCTGGTTCCTTACTTAAGTCAATTTTCATTACAGATTGTTTTAGTACAGTTGGGTGTGTGGGAAAGTTAATTCTAATGGCAGTTAGGGTGTGTGTTGTCTTACAACTAAATCAGTCTTTCAAATTCACCAGGACTAAACTCACAATGTTTTTTAAAAGTAAGAAGAAACTATGAACAGCAACCTTGATGAATAATTTATTGCCAGTGTTTGGGCAATTATGGATCAATTTGTATTTGTGAAAGTAAGACTGATTAGCATTTTGTAAGAACCAGGCACAGGTAAGTAACAGGTGACAAGTGGGCATGAGGGAAGGAAGACAGGGGATGCTTAGGCAATATTTTGTATAATTATACACTCTTTTTCCTGCTACTCAGCTTAACTCTTTGCTGAAGCACAGGCCAGAGTTCTGTTTTTTTCAAAAAGTATTACACACTTAAATTAATATTGTGTGCTAATAATTTCCAGTCAATTTCAAACTGACCACTGCATACTTTCCTAGTAAAACAAATCTGTAGGGCACACAAAATATGCTGTAATTGATAAACATTAAAAATAGAATTTGGAATAACTTTTAAAGAAAAGCTATTAAACAGTAAATCTAATGTTGTTTCTAATACAGACTCTGCCTTGTGTTTCTGTTAGAAATATTCAAACGAAAGGTTTCAACATAACATTTTCTATTATTTCATGCCCACATCAAAACCCATTCCCCTTTGATCTTCTCTCAGAGACGATTTCTCAGTCTTTATGACAGGACCCTGGGGGAGAGAGGGGAGGTGTTACCTCACTCTTTAGAGCTTGAGAAATGGCAGCGTCTCTAATCCTTTCAAACACTTCAGAACTCTGTTTGAGGCTCTCCACCATTAACACCATTCCAGTGCTTGGGTTAATAGCAGACTGCTCCTCTCAGCTGCTGGTGAAATAGAAATCTGTAGCCTGTTATCAAAAGTGGTTCAGAGATTGGGCTCAGCATATAAAATATTCTCTCCCTAAATTGCTATAAGGCTCTTGCTCTATAAAGCACCATCTTCTCCCCATCATTCCAGCTCAATCAGGCATAAATTCACAAACCTTCACTTCACTAAGCACTGCCTCATTCTCCCTCTTTAACAGAGACAAAATCCAGTTTAGGGTAGTTAGCCGACGGCTCAATGCAAGTACCACAGGCTCTGTGGTTTCTAGGGTTGACAAATACTCCCTTGTCTAACTCGCCCTCTAGCTCCATAAAACACATCATTGTGGACCAAATGTTACCCTGGTGGAGGGCTTGCCTAGTAAATAAGGCTGGAATAAGGCTGATCTATATCCAAAGTGGTACAGCAACTGTGACCCAGTCCTCCCAGCAGGCATATTTCTTGGTCTTGCATTGATTGCCACAGCACTCTCCTTAATCTTGTATTTATAAGCTTCCCTCCTTGCACTCCAATTGACTTCAGTCTCAGATGATGATTAGAGTATGAACAAGCAAGAGGGTTGCCAACATACTGTCTCAGAACACTTCAGAGCATAACTGTAACAAAGCAATCTGTCCCATTAATAGCCCCAATGGGGGAACAGGGAGCTTCTACCAGAGAGAAGCCAATTAGGCAGGTGCTGGGTATTGGCTGATCTGCACCACATTATTGGACCACTGTCTAAGTTGGCCAACATGCAAGAGAACTCAGCTTCATGAATGTAGAGGAAACCAAGAGAAAGAAAAGACACACGTTGATAATCGGAGAGAGCAGGCAGGCCATCCCTGTGGAGATTCCCTCATCACACCATCTTGGGGTTGGAAAAAACCCTATCTAGTCGCTACTGGAGACCAGAGGACCCCAGTCTGAACTCCTGACCAGAGTGATGTTTGTATTAATGTTTGCACACCTTTCTTATGAAGACAATAAATAGAGCTATGGAGGAAGAACCAGCAAATTAACCTGGGCGTGGCTGATTGTCTGTCCCCAGCTGCTGACTAGCTCTAAGAGCATATACTGCCACACTTGCTTTGGATGTTTCTGAGTCCTTCTAGCTGATATGCTCTGCCAGTGTGCAGAAATGGAATCTGCAACAAAGATCCAAGTTTCTTCTCCACTGCTCCTCTCCTTCCCAGAAGTAATAAAGTCTAATGCCACTGGACTCTGTTGTCCATCCCCGCTCTTGTAATTCTGTCACCTGCCTATAGACAGCAATTCCTGCAGTCCCGCGACTGCAGCATTTTGGACTAGGCTGAAGCCATTAAACTCAATACACCAGATTCAAACCACATAAATTAAAATTCTATCTATCCCCACTGGCTGAGGCATAATGGCAAAGTTTAAGTTTCAAGGCTGACACAGGGGTCATGTTTGGTAAATATAGAAGAAAGGAACTATAGACAAAACACAATTACTTTATTTTATAGGCTGGTCTTTGAGGATGTGGTTATCCTGATTTTCCTGTTTGTAATTTTAATAAGCAAGAGTTCTGGAAACAAGGAAATTTTCACACCATTTTATTGAAATATAGTTTATCATTAGCCAAACTGTATTAGGGTTAAAAACCAGCCAACAAAAATATATTACACACAATAATTGAATCAGTTTAAAGAACAGCAGTACAGTTATAATAGTACATGGTTAAATGTTTGACATGATTAGCATTGTAAAACTGTCAATATAAAATACATAAGGGAAGACTTGCTACTGTTATGTGTTGTTGAAAATTTTATTTGCTCCAAAATAAAACATCTTTAGGCAGAGGTGGCTTTTGGGGTAGGTGAAGCAGGCGCACACATAGGGCCCCGAACAGTAAGGGGCCCTATCACTTGCCTACCCCAAAAGCTGCGTCTGCCTCTGTCAGCAGCAGGAAGAGGAGAGCTGGCAGTGCTGGTGGCTGGGGAGGATCCGGGGTGGCGGGGAGCAGGGACCATGGTGGGGGGGGTGTCAGGTAGCTGGGGCCACAGATGGGGGCCTCTGCAATGGGCCTATGGGTGGGGGGCTCACAATGACCTTCGCCTAGGGCTCCCGATAGCAAAAGGCCACTCCTCTGTCTTCAGGTAAAGACAGAGTTTGTTTGTTTTTTCAAAAGAACATTAGGAGCACCAGGGATAGCCCATTCCACCTCTGTGAAGCTGCTCTCACTACATTTATTTCAGAACTTTCTATATACCTATTACAAATGTATCAGATAAAGTGCTCATTACAAACTAAGTAGCTGGTCCCTTGCTCCATTTGTTGGTGTGGGCTGGGAGTGCTTTGGAGACAGACTGCTTAGCACTTGGAGGAGGAGAACCCCTCTTGCTAGCTCAGAGACAGCATTAATTGGCTCAGGAGATCCAAACCCACTCAGTTGGTAGGACATTTTCCCTGGCATGGAGCTTTAATGATAGGGAAGCAATGGGGAAATAAAAGATCATTGCTGTTCACACAATCAAGAAGCAAGGGGTCGGGGGTGGGAACAAACAAAAAGCCAACAGCTGCATTTTGGAAGTGGTAAAGCTGAAGACAAAGATGATCTGGAAATGGCTCACACCTGCAAAGTCGCATGATTCCTTGTGAAGTTATACTCTTGTGAAGACAAAATATGCAGAATAGGGTGAATTAAGGCTGGACAGTCACCCTTCACTTTGTATTTCAGGCTGTCATATTTTCCCTTTATGTCCGAACCTGAACATTGGACACAGATGGGCTTTTGTATTCAGTTTCCTCATTTCAAATAATAAATCCTTTCTGTCAACTATGCGCAGACACATTTCAGTAGATTTCAAAATGTTCCCAAACACACGATATATGACATTATTAGAGAGTGCTAGAAAAGATTGTGAGCACTGGAAGAAAAAGTGAAGGATGGTCTTAGCCTACTGTTTTGGGGCTTGATCCTGTAAGGTGCTGAGGGTCATGTTCCAGATCCATAAAACATTTGAGCAGATCCTTAACTTTAGTATCGCTGAATTTAGCTGCCATGAAGCCGGAGATTTGAAGGATCTTATAACTTCTACCAGTTGATCCCTGTGAAAGGGTCTGGTGTTTCTGTGCATATAGCTAGGTATTTTTAACATGCCCATCACTCTGATGTTTGAGGACAGCGTGTGTGTGCTGGTAAGAAGAGGGTGTCTATGTGCGGGTATGTGTACTGGTGTGTGTCTCTGAATGAGTACACATGTCTATGTGCATGTACAGCATATTTTTTTGTACACAGACGTGTTTGTGTTTTAAAAGCCTTCCCTCCCAAAGATATTCAGAAAGCTTACCCCAAACTACTAGAATTCATTAAAAATTAATATATATGGGCACATATATAGTCAAAATGTGATAGCCAACAATATATCAAGTTTTCCCAACTCTGCTTTCTCTTAAGATATAAACATTATGTACTCAATACACTGGCAACATCAAATACGTTTGTCATTGGGCCGCCTTTTAAAACCCTATGTACCTGATGAAACAGAATGGAAGATCCCCTGCCTTGCTGGAAGCATGGAAGACATTAGTGATGCAGCCAGCTTCAAGCGGATATTCATTTGCAGTTTTCAACCCTGAAGGAAAATTGGCAGCCAGATGCTGTATTTCTCTGAACAAGGGAATTGCTCATTTATATGGTAGCATCCAAATTTAAAGAAAAGAGAAGTAATTTTCATATTCAATATTCAATATCAACATTAATTAAAATTGATACATATTTAAATTATTTAAATAAGATAGCTCTCCTTTCATCAGAAGCTCTCGTTTCCAAAGAGAGAAGAGTGCACATTCTAGCCCTGATGCCCTAATTAAAGGTGATAGTCTGAATTAGCATTCACCGACTTACTATCTTGGTCACATCTTTAGCTAAAAGCTCTCTCTCTTTAAAAACAGTTCTGTCTTCTCATAAAACTAAAGAATAGCACTGGTGATGAACTTGATTTTCTTTCTACTCCATGGCAACATAGGAAAAAGTGATAATGCCAATACAGAAAACTTTTGCAGGGTAGGAATGACAGCAGCCAGCCACAGTGTTATAAAGCACTTTAGTGGGAACTCAACTTAGCTGTCTCTAACACTAGCTCACTCTCCCAAATCCTACTGACCCTTACAGAAGTCTTCAAAGAATCTGACTGGCTGCTCTCTGATCAACCGCCTTTTGAAACAACTGTTCCCCAGACCTGCAAAAAGTTGAATGTGGAAGACGCTTCTACCCAGCCCTTCATTACAGCAACTACCCCTTCATTACAGCAAGATTGAGAATACTCTCTTCATCCTGCTATGGACATTTTGGTTGTATCTACTCTGATTATTTGAGGTACATCTCCTGTCACTGTTCTCTCACTGATGCAAGTCCACTGGACTTGGCATAGTGGGAGTGCTGGTGTAGACCAGCTGCTGGCATTAATATCTTCATGACACCCAGCCCAAGAGCAGATCTAGTAGTAAAAATGCCAAAGGATAGTTTAACTTCACAACACCATGATCCCAGAAATCTACTGACTTCCTTTTCAAAGCATATAGTTGTACGGGCTCTTAAGGTACATTGATTGCCTATGGATTCGTGCAAGGAGACTAAACTGCTCTCTGACCCCTAGATGTTACCACTCTAGGTCTAAGTTGAGAAACACTGGCATGTTTGATGGATGAGTTTGAACTGCTAATAAGTTTATCTACTGCACAAAGGACTTTAAACTTCCAATACTCTGGATCTGGCAAATAACATCAATACTAACTTCACAAAAGAAACTTCAAAAGAAATAGTCACAGTGTCCCAAATCTGAAAATGTAAGTGAAAAGGGGATCTTTCTCTCATTGGCAGCTCATGAAAAGGAACGATTGAAAGAATGTATTTATGTTTGACCTTGAACCACTACCTGAGATAACTGGTGCCTTTTTCATTCAGATGAGCTAGAAGAAAGAACTACAGTTTCAGAAAGAAGCCAGAAGATTTTAACCACTCTTTCCCCGTGGTCGATACGAAAGAATGAATGTCATACTTTATAAATCTTACTGTTGTTTTCAGTTAAAACTGAGCTACAGAGCTGGCACTGAAAATTCTTCTGGTTAATACAGTAGCGTAGCGAGGGTGTCCAGTGCCCAGGGGTTAAGCCCACGTTTGTGCTTCCTTGGGCACTCCATGCCACTCCACAGCTTGCAGCTCCCCTGCCCCCACTTGTCCAGCACCCCCCTGCAGCCCAGCGCTTGAGGGCCTGGCCTCCCCACCGCCCTCCCATCATTACACCACTGGGTTAATAGCCAATCAATTAATTAAAAAAAACATGCTGCAGAATTACATTTGTGTGTGCTATACCGTCATTCACATACAGAGCATCTTAATAAATAATGGAGTAGCAGTTTTATTCCAACAGCATGCTCATTAGAAAACTTTTTTGCTTTTCAATTTTCTCTCAGAATGATGGGTTGAAAGTGTTGTTTTTAGTTTCTTATTTGGCTCTAAGTCAGCCTTACAGGTCTGAAGGTTTAGCAAATGACTTGACATTGCATAAAGTGTTTTTAATTTGTATTCTTTAAGAAGTAAATATACTAGTGTGTATATGCACACATAAGAATCAAAATAAAGTGCCACAGGCTTCATAGTGTTAAGAGCTATCAGAGATTCTACATTAGTCTTTGGAAGATGCAAATTCCAGTCCCTATTTTGCCTTGTACAGCACAGTGGCAACCATGAAGCATTAGGTAGCAATATATTTGTTCAGATACCTACCAAAGGTGTCATGCCTTGTACATGAGAAATAACTTCTTGTAGGTTTAATTCTAGCTATTTTTAAAAAACAAAACACCCAACCAGTGAGACCCACCTAACTTGTGTGAAGCCCCCATTGAAATAAGACAGGTCACACAGGATGCAAACAAGGACAGAAATCTGTTCCTTAGGTGGGAAGTGATGTAATAGTTAGGGCTCTGGTTGTGGAGAAGTATGGAAATCTTACTACATTATCTTTTAATGTTATTAATCAGTTAAAAAACTTGTGGCTGAGAGAGGCCCTGGAAAAGTCTGAGATGAACTTCAGCATGTGCTCCTGATAGGAAATCCATTATATCACACTGACAAAATTTCATCACACCCTATTAATGTTAATTTTGCTGATCAAATTGCTAATATGACAAATCCGCAGTTATATTAGCAATTTTTCACCCTATCATATTAGCATTATGCAAGAAATCCACCGATGCAGCACGACTTTAAAAATGTATTAGCAAAAAAAAAAAAGACTAATTATAAAATTATATGATGAAAGATTGCTAATTCAATGCAGTGAACTCATCCAGATGAAATTTTGGCACAGACTTCCTCACTGTTTCCCAAGGTAGTGTCCACCCTGCTTCCTGTGCAGGAATTCATAAAGCTCTACAGTGCAAACAGATAAAGTGTCTAATTAGAAATTACTGGTGTGGATAGATCTTAAACAAAATATATGCTGCCTATGCATGAAAATGTGGCCAAATTTCTGGATGTGATTTATCATCACTGGGATTCACCCTGTGGGGGGTCAGCTGGTGGTTAATTTGTAATGAAAGAAGTTCCAGGCTCAAGCAATTATGTGTTGGGTCTCACGCAATTCATTTTATTTTCATAATTATCGCAGCAAGTCCAGAGTGCTGGGGCCATGAACTGCCATGCCTATAGGTGCTGGGGTTCAGCCCTGGCAAACCCTGGTACAGATTAAGCACTGAGGTTAGAATGGAGGGCAGACAATGCTCCACAGGAACTTTGCCAGCAGAGGGAGCCCAAAGAGAGGCATTGCTGCCCGGTTCTGACATTTGCACTGCAGAAGGGGGACAGAAGGCATGTAGACAAGTTCTAAAGGGGTATCGATGTTAGTCTAGTTCAGCAAAACAAACAAGGATTCTGGGGTATGTCTACATTAGCAATTTAGGTCAACTTAAGGACTCTTAAATTGACCTAAATTATTCCCTGTCTACACCAGACTTTCATTAAGTCGACTTAAGAAATTCCTTAAGTCAACTTAATGAAAACTTAAATAGACCTAATAACAACTGTCCCTTAGGTCGACTTAAGCCTTAAATCGACCCCTTAAGTCGACTTAAGGACGGTGTGGACGGGGAGTAACCCTTAAGTTGACTTTATTAAGTTGACTTAAGGGCGATTAGATCAACTTAACAAAGTGGACTAAATCGACTTAACTTTAAGTCGACTTAGTCCACTTCATTAAGTCGACTTAATAAAGTCGGCTTTAAGTCGACTTAACAAAGTCAACTTAACTTTTTCTAGTGTAGACATAGCCCTGGTTGGTTAGTTAGTCTTTAAAAATGCCACCAGATTCCTTATTTGTTTAGAAGGCATATAGAGTCACTACAGCACCACCCATAGTGTCTTCCCATCTACTGGGACCTATGATGGCAGAGGCTGACAAAACCCAGAGCTGAATTCAGCACTCTTTTTATTCGAACAGTTTTGAGTGCTGCAGTCCCTCTCTTGGTACATATCCTCAAAATGACCTCACTCAAAACTAATGTTTAAAGTAACCTGCCAACACTGTTGCATATGTCAAATTTCATTTAATTCAATTTTATCTTGGTTGAAAATTGACACTAAAGACATTTTGTCTTTCTGAGCTCTTTCCTTTGGGAGCTGGAGGTCTGATGATGTATAATTCCTCCTGAAGGTTTTATAGCAGAATTTAACAAAGCAAACCTTTCCCCCCTCATTTTATATAACCCTGACAAACAGAAAAGCTGAACCATTTAATTATAGACCCTGTCTGCAATAGATATAAGTTTGAATATTTTTGCTATTGAGATTTGAAGGAAAAATGAATTTAAATCGTAGAACTACACATCAAGAGAGCTAAAAGAAGGAAGCTAGTAAATAGTCTGCTCAGCAACTGATATAACGGTTCTGCAACAACAGTTTAATGTCTCCATGTGGGAGCTGTTAAGTCTTCTACATATAAATATTCATATTGTATATTTATGACATGCCACTGAGAGAAGGAAGTCAAGAACAGTAACAGTGTTGGGCCTATTATATAAAAGGTTAAGCATCTTGAGGAAACATCGTTGCAGCTCACAAATTAGTCCCTGAATAGAAGTTTTTCAAAAAATCTTTAAGAACATGATACTGTGAGTTTCTAAACCAAGTGTGGAGAACTGAAATGATAGTTCCACTTCTCACGCACAGTGAAACTTTCTGTCACAAAGGAAAAACTTATCTGTGTAGGAGACTAAGTTATTTCAAGGACTGGCATGAGACTGTTCAACAAACCACCACAGGAACTAAGGACCATCACAAATCTCACCACCGTCTGCTCCAAATGAAAGGCGTCAAACCTTGCCTTCTCTAGCAAACACAGAGCAGAATCTGTGTTTAAAAAAATAAAAAATAATCAGCCAAACCCAAAACTCTCTTACACACAAAAGTGTCCCTTGGCAAAAGAATGGACCACATATGAGTGTTGTTAGTCAAGTTGCTTGATGAAAGTGCTCAGACATTGTGGCTATGTCTACATTGGCAAGTTAGTTTGAATTAAGGAGGCTTAATTCGAACTAACTAAAGTCATGGCTACACTAGGCTTTAGTTAATTAAGGGCTTCCTTAATTCGAACTAATATGTTTGAATAGGGTGTTCAAACTAAGGGGTTAGTTCGAACTAAGTATTCGAATGAACCAATGTGACCATGTTAATTCAAACTAATTTCTTAGTTCGAATTAACCGGCCATTGAAATGAATGGGGATCGCTAATTCGAACTAAGCAAGTGCTTGCTTAGTTCGAACTAACGTTCCAGTGTGGCCATGCTAGTTCGAATTAAGCTAATTTGAACTAACTAAAATTAGTTTGAATTAGTTAGTTTGAATTAACTAATTCGAACTAATTTTAGCAAGTGTCGACACAGCCTGTGCTAATAAGAGTGATATAAGAATTTGTATAAAATAAAATAGCAAGACCAGCTTTAACATTTCTCCCTCACACTCAGCGATGAAGAGAAACCCATTACTGGGCATGACTGCAGTGACTTTCACTCCACAGTATTTTAAAAATTCGAATAAATCATTACACTGTATCAGCTCACCTCTATTTTTAATCCTTACCTATATACATGGTCATTAATCCGCACAATAATCTTCAGCACTTTCTGAATTAATAATTAAACAAATATAGAAAAAAGACACTCACTTTGTTCCTTTCTCCTATATAGTTTTAATGATACTTTCCCAAACTATATTTTGGCAGTGAGAATGCGTAAGCTGATGAAGTGTTAGAAAATGTTGTTTTAACATATTTTTTAAGTTAATTTACTGCTGGTGGAAGGTACTGTTTGATCCTCCTAGAGATTAAAGTGTTCTACCCCTAGAACACTACCAAGAGTTGTAATTAAAAGCCTTTCCTGCAAGTTTGCATCTTCCATTGCCAATAGGGACCACTTCTACAAGGGAAGGAGTAGTTCATGTTCCATTGCCCATTCAGTCTTTGGCCTTTTTTGCTGATATTGCCAGCAAAGGTGCCAATTATTCTCTTTGTTTTGGATTTTCTGATATAGACAAGAACATAAGAATGGCCATACTGGGTCAGACCAATGGTCCATTTAGTTCACTATCCTGTCTTTCAACAGTGACCAATGCCAGGTGCTTCAAAAGTAATGAACAGGACAGCCCATCATTGAGTGATCAATCCTGTCATCCACCCCCAAGTTCTAGCAAACAGAGGCGAGGGACACTCACACAACTGGAGTTTATCCTTGACCATCCTGGTTAATAGCTATTGATGGACCTATCCTCCATGACCTTATCTAGTCAAGCTTATAACTCACTGTGACGGGGGCTTGGCATGCCAAATAGGGTCACCCCAGTTGGCCCAGTGCCGCATTGATACTTCCCCATCACACAGCTGTGGAAATTCCTTGCTGAGTCATACAATCACAATCAGAAACGCCAAACCCCTGGGCGGGACAGGGTAAACAATCAGTCTACAGCCCCTGGGCCCACTGGCTGGGGTAAACTATAACAATTTGTGGTCTCTGACCATCTGGGTGGTACAGACAAAGCCGTCTATAGCAAAAGTCCCTGGTGGCCATGTCTAGGGGCAGGTGTGGGGCAGGGTAGGAGAACCCAGGGCTACCTTACTTCCCCAGGTTTTGACCTAGGGTCCTGTGAAACTAGTAAACTCCCAATTAAGGGTTCAAGCATCAGCTCCTAACATTTTCCCTGGTCATTTCCTACTATAAAACCCATCTCGGACATCTCTTCTCCTGACAGCAATTCGGTGTCCCTATCAGTCTCTGCAGTCAACTGGTCCTTCACAGTGTAGTCCAGATCCACAGTCTCAGCACTCTGAAAAGTCAATGATTCCTCAGCAGGGGCTGGCAGCACACATCTTTCCTCCTCTTCAAGCAGCCCTGACGGAGCTGAGTTGAACTGTCTCCTTTTATGTCTTCCCTCCACCAGAAGCAGACACAGCAGGGGCAAGGGTGGTGATTTCCTGAGCCCACATGACTGCTCAATCCCTGGTGTCCCAGCTCGGAGCTGATACGTCTCATCACACTCACAGGTGACAGACACAAGTGAACTACAGTTTATTAACTTTAGCTGAATGTTAGGTTTTAAAATCCGCTTTTATTTAAAAGCCATATGCTACAGAACACAATGGGCCTTTGGATAAATTTGTGATTAGCATGTTAAAAAGTCTATGCTTCCGCCAAGCAGTGGCATAGGCTAATCAGATTGCTCCAAAGAGAAAATTAAATCTTATGAAGAAATTATTATTTTTTATTGGGGGATAAGGGACAAGCCTTCCTGAATTAGCCAAAACTGTTATGGATTTGTTTTCCATCTGCCTTAACATCAAAGGTACAGAATGATAAACCATGTGTGTGGAGAGAGAGAGAAAAAAAAGCATGTGAAAACTAATAACTAGATTGTCCCTGGCTTCAGCCCTGATTCATGGATTCATGGGAGGACAAAAGGATGCACAAGCCACATACGGAAGGGACAGGGAACACTGAAGTCCCTGTCCCTAACAAAACTTCTCTGGCACTCTCAGAGTTACAAACCACTCCAGAAGAGGTAGAAAAGGGTAGGGAGAAAGCGGAGCCATAGCTGTGGACTCCTCATGAGACAGTGAAGCCGAGAGAAAAGCCTGCTACACCATTCCTAAGAGAGCTCACCTGCACCATGGAGAGGGTAGAATGGAACTGTGCCTACTGAGGCAAAAATCGCCTGGCTTCAGGAGAGGGAATATTGTCCCTTATTTTTACATAGTACACAGTCTGGCCCTAAACTTGTGTGCTTGGGAAACTGAGTGATTACTTAACTGAATGTGTTTGTAACAAGGAAATGCAGTTATGTTTTCTCAATAGCAAAAACAGATGCAAATGTGCATTTTGACACACCATGTCAGAAAGTTTACACACAGAGATCAAAACCTCCTTCTCCATAATTATAGCAATGGGATTATATCAGCCCACAAAGACTATTTCAAGATGGTCATGTGCCACAACTCAGCACTGAGAGTAAAGAGAGAAAAGATTTCCCATCGTATGAAAACAGGCAGAATCAACAAGACTTTTTTCTGTCACTTCAATGTTAGAGCCAACCCAGAGATACTTTTTCTTTCCACACTATTCATTTAAACATTATATGAATTTACAGACCTTTTGATTTGAGTGTTTTCTCTTTATTCCATAATACGACAAAAATGCTTCCTGTTGTTTAAGCTAAGCATAATGGGTGACCTGACTCTTACACCTGAGATAATGTTGAGATAATACACTTGGAGAAAAGGAAACTGACTCTGGAGGGAGGAAGAGTGAGGTAAAGGAAGCTATCTGCTTACTGAATTAGAAGGGTCTCCTTTGGATTAGATGTGGAATAAAAATTCACCACAGGCTCAGGGCTTTAGGGGGCAAGAAAAGAAAAAAGACATCAGCCAGGTTTCCAGTCTTTTTACACTATCAACACACACTTGCAGGGAAGCCACGGGTCTGGGGAGAAGGGAGCAGGGGCTCCCCCGGGGAGAAGGGAGCCACCGTGGCTCCCTTCTGCCAGGGAGCCATGTGGGGCTCCCTTGTCCTCCCGCCCTAGGTTGATTTATGGAAGAAGTCGACTTAGGGTGTCCACACTGGCTTAAGTCGACATAAGCCTTAATTCGACCTAAAACAGGGTGTTATTAGGAACAGCTTAAGTCAACTTAAGGAAAGCCCAGTGTGGACGTGGAATAAGTTAGGTTGACTTAAGCCTCAAGTCGACTTAACTTGTCAGTGTAGACGCACCCATAGGTTGGTACCTGGATTCCCTTTAATGATGCCTGATCCTCTATCCAAGGTGACTTTCCAGAACACCAGGGTTGCTATCAATTGGGAAAATCAATAATGTTACTACTGCTGACAAGGAATATGGAACCCAGTACAAAAGAAACAAAGTATATCAACACAAACACCATCAAAGAAAGGACAAAGCCCAAACCAATAATATAACAAAGAGGGATTTCATTGGGAACAGGATCTAGGCAAGAAAAGGGTTACAATTTACTAATAAACACTAAACATTAATAAATCAACCAATTTCCCCACCACCAACACTCACAACTCTTCCCAACCCTCAGCTCCCCTCTTGTAACCTTCCCAGGTAGAGTGTAAGTGAGAATAAGGTCATAGATGAGTGCTGCAGTGCTGTGAAGTTGACTGACTTAACTAAAAAACAAACAGAGCAAGGGCCTTCTTACAGTATTGTCTCCTTTAAGTGTGGCAAGGTCCTCTCCTGGCTCCATGGTCTGGAGTCCTGTGGCGCTCTTAGGTAGCTGGTGCTGAGTCAGATCTCTGGTATTCTGGATGCAGGTCTCTGCAGGCTGGAACTGTCTGACCCATGGCCTAGATCCCTCAGTTATTCAAAGACACTCCCTTACAGGGTGGAGAAGTAACTCAGGCTATGTCTACACTGGGGAATTTAGGTCAACTTAAAAAAGTCGACTTTAATAAGTCGACTTTAAGTCGACCTTATTAAGTCGACTTAGAGAGTCCACACTGGACTCCTAAGTCAACTTAAAGGGGGCATTACTAACTCAACTTAGAGAGTCTACACTTAAGCAGCTGCTTAAGTCGATTTAAGGAAACTGTAGTGTAGACGTGGGGTAAATTAAGTCAACTTAAGCAAGCTTAAGTCGACTTAATTTTCAAGTGTAGATGCACCATCAGAGTCTCACTCCACTCCAAGCATGCTGGGAAATGGTGCCAGAGGACTCTAGAAGCCATTACTGTTGTAGTGCATAGGACAGTAACACCCCGTAGACGTTCAGACCAGAGTTCTAGGTTCTCGCACCGTCTAAGTGGGGCTTATTTAAAAATCTGCTACTGGGCATGCACATGGCTGTTTCAGTGTGGTGCTTCTAATAGTAGGAGTGAACATCTGATTGCAGCTATGTGAAGGTTTGAATGTTTTGGTTGCTGCTATTCATCAACAGTTATTAGGTGTGATGTTTCCCTCCTGCAATCTGGATTGGTGTGCCACTATGTCCCCCAGTGCTCCAGTTCAGGGCCCCGACCTACTGCACCTTGCTGTCTACATCCCCCACTCCTGGGTCAGTTCACACCAGCCTCCAATGTGCAATCAATCTCTCAGTCAGTGGAAGTGTGAAGTATGCTCTCACTCACCACTCATGGGCTGGCCCCCCAGCAAGCACCCCCAGCTCCGAGATGCAACAACAGGCACTTCCATCTTGCAAGCTTCAGTGAACGCCCACTGGGCCTTGCAAGCTTATTTACACTAGTCTGTCAATTTAACAAAGAAATTGATATCCACCAGCTTTTGCTCCCAGTTAGGCCTTCACACATGCTCATTTAACATCTCACTGTTTTAGATAAAACAAGCATACATTTATTGATTAAAACACAATTTTAAGTGAATATATCAAATCAATATAAAATCAGATAATTAATCAGTCCAGGAGATAATCACAATTAAATAAAAGATAGCTCACATTCTACACTAAGATTACTGTTACAGTCCATGTCCAGCTTACCCACATAGGCTTGGCTAAGATGGTCTTTAGCCAGACAGTGCTCTCTGGGTAGGTGTCAGTCCTTGCTGTTGCTTAGAAGATTCTAATCCATGGCAAAAAACCTGATTCCATTTAAAGTGTGTCTTTTTCTCTTTTCAAACCCTCTTGGCCCCCCTTTTTGCAGTCAAGTGATTCTCCCGCCTCCATCCAAGGCACTTAGTCTACATTGTTCTTGGATGCATACCTTCACTGGCTGAGAGAATGCAGCTCATAGACTCTAAGGTCAGAAGGGACCAGTATGATCATCTAGTGTGACCTCCTGCACAATGCAGGCCACAAAACCTTACCCACCCACTCCTGCAATAAGCCTCCAACCAGTGACTGGGTTATTAAAGTCCTCAAATCATGATTTAAAGATTTTAAGATACAGAGAATCCACCAGCAAGTGAGCCATTCCCAAAGCTACAGAAAAGGTGAACCCCCCCTCTCTCTCCCCCCACCCCGAGCCCTAGCCAATCTGCCCTGGGGGAAAATTGCTTCCCGACCCCAACTATGGCGAGCAGTTAAACTCTGAGCATGTGGGCAAGTCTTACCAGCCAGTCACCCAAGAAAGAATTCTCTGTAATAACTCAGAACCCACTCCATCTACCCTCCCTTCTTAGGCCTATCCACCACAAGTAGTCAGAGATCAGTCAATTACCAAACTAGGCCATCTCATCATACCATACTTTCTATAAATTCAGTTTTGAAGGCAGTTATATTTTTTGCCCCCACAGCTTCTCTGGGAAGGCTATTATAGAACTTTACTCCTTTGATGGTCAGAAACCTGCGTCTAATTTCAAGCCTAAATTTTCTGATGGACAGTTTCCAGCTCTGATTGCCTGCCACCACTTAAGCCACTTGGAGACATGTTTCATATCTGCACATGTGCATGATGTTGCAGGACACATGCTACCATAACACTAATGTAGAGCATGCCATGAGCATTCCAAAACTACCTGACATGACATACTTTGCGTCAGACAACCCACAGTTACATTGTAAGGATTAAGAGGAAAGCTACACGGTCACCCTACAGGGGTGTTTAGGGGTGTAGCATGTCACAAAGTAAGATATTGCTATGTCTACACTAGAGGCTCTGACTTTAAGTCAACTTAAAGCCGACATTGTTAAGTTGACTTAGAGAGTCCACACTAAAAACGTAAGTAAACTGCCTATGTCCACACTGGCAATTGCTAGGTCGACCGAGGAATGGTGCATTGTGGGCAGCTGTCCCACATTGCACCGGGGCCTGGAGGCCAATTAGGTCAACTTAAGGACACTCCCAATCCACACTGGCTTAAGTCAACTTCATAAGGTCAGTTTAGGCATTAAGTCGACCTTCAGAGGTGGAGTTATTAAGTCGACTTAAGGAAGTGCTTAAGTCAAATTAAGGAAGTGCCCAGTATGAACACAGCATTCTGTAGGTCGACTTAAACATAATTAATTGAGTTAAGGTGCAAGTGTAGACATACCCTATGAGCTTTGGAGGGAGTCAGCAATAGCAAGTAGGGTAAAGAAGAAACAGTGGAGCCAGAATTCAGGGCAGGCTTTATTTGAGGAAAATACCAAAACTAATGCAAGAGTGATCAGAATATCATTTGCATGGAAGTTATACCAGAAGACTCAAATCATACAGTGGCCTTTCTAAAATTACAACTTTTAACTTAATTCAGCATAAAAATATATAAATACTTATTACCCCAAGACTGAATACTTTCTAATAGCAATATAACTTAATATAAATTTCATGAGATAATTATTGAAACGCCATAAGAGATGGAAGGAATTTAGCTGTAGTTTAAGTTTTGTAATACTGGAAAGACATTATTATCCCATGCTAATCTGCACTCATGGATGCATTATAATCTCATTTTTGTGTAGCCCAACAAATAGTAATTACAGGTCATTAATGCCAAGTTAAGAATGTATCACAAAACAGGCACACGCATGCACACATATACAATTTACAGCAGAAGATAATGAACTGTCTGGCACTGCGGGTCAACATTTCTAGTGTTATAAATAATTCATCTCTATGCTGTCTAGCATCCACGTATTTCAACTCTTTCCCCCAGGCACCTGACCTGTTCTCTGTAAGGTACCAGTATTTCACTGGAGAGCTTGCCATTAAAGCTACCTCCACCATAGAAGAACTGTATTGGTATTTTTTCCTCTTTACCACTGTAAATGTGCCATAATCAGATTCTTTCAGAGTTCACTACTCCAAAGCAGCACTTAAAAATTCATCAGTGGTTCAAAAAGTTATCAACAAAATTTAACATTGAGCACATGTTTTAGGTTTTGCTGTTATTGACAATAGATTTTCTTCAGATGGGATATGATCCACTGCATCTGGCCAAAACAAGGGAAGTTTCTATCTGAACTGATGCATGAAAAAAACAGAATCATCTCAGCTTGTTTTCAGTGATTAAACTGTGAACTCAGATAAATCCTTTGACATTTAACGTTTGTCTTGAAAGGGTACTAAGCCTCCTTCACCCAGAGCCAGAAGAGGATTTAGGAGTTACACCACTGAACTGCAATGTCTATGGTGCTGGCATTTAGAAAATAAGGGAAGAACAGTAGAATCCACAAAGCCTAGATGAGTTGCCTATGCTACCTACACAATGAATGGGGGAGAGATAGGATCCTACAAATGGGATCCACAAAAGGCAGCATTCTAGGTCGGCAGTCACCTAAATTAGACAATGGGAATTACCAAGAAGAGTGGTGTGTACTAAGCCCTGCCCCTTTCACGGAGTTCAGCTCTCAAGTCTGGGCTGCAGGGAGGCATCTATCTCTGTTTGAGAGCCACAGCTGGGAATCCCTTTCCTAGGGCTAGGAGACTTAGATGCCCAAGTTGTTTCTTGGTGCCAGCTCAGGTCAGTGTGGAGACTTCCATATGTCAAAAGGAAGAAGCCACACTCTTTTGAGATGTTTCAGCCAACAGGAGGCATAGCTTCCTCTTCAGCACTCAGACAATGAACTGGAGAAATCCATTTAGCCCATGCAGAAGAGCCAAGTGACTCCTGCTCAGGCTTGGGTTCAACATTTACATCAAAGATACACCTAAGAAAGCAAGTCTTTTGATCATGTACCAATCCTGTCTATAGTAGTCATGCTTATCTCCAAGAAGGCTTCTTCATATTCATCAAAAAAATCATAACAGTTGACCATCGCCAACCACAGCTCCATGACATCAAAGAACATCAAATTTTGCCAGTTGTCATTCTGCGTAATAAGTGTCCAGATACATCTAATACCCCTTTAATTCACTGTCACGCTACTTTAGGCATGGTCACTCAAAGTAGTTTACCAACAGCAAAATTACACTTGAGGACAGCTCATAGGCAGTGGTGGCTCATGACTTTTTTTTGACAGGCAAGGCACAAAACATAAAATAGTTATTTTCATCCTGCCCACTATATAATTTAACAGCTATTAAATGATTACCTTATAGCTAGAGCTGCCACAACACAGTCCAGCACTGGGGGCAGAGCACAAGATGGGCCCGGAACTCCACAGTGGATCCTCATGCCCATGTGGAGGACCTTCCCTGAGGGGGAGTGAGAAGGGAGGTGGAGGGCACAGCTTCCCTTCCTGACCCCTACAAACCTCTGCAATCTGAACTTAAGTGCTACAATCTTCCTGTGCCTCAACAAATAGTGGTTACCACAGCAACTTCCTTATAAAGGAACTCGTGGGTGCAGTAAATTGCCATGTTAAGTAGGCAGCTTCTTGAGGAACTATTAGTTATACCAAGATTTGGGCCTCAAACTTTCAAACTCAAGCTTTCAAACTTTCTGGAACTGCATAACGCTACTGGAGAGAGTGAATGGTGACATTAAATCAAATTAAAATTTGCCCTTAAATGTGAGTATATTTACCAATTAAATGAAAAAGAATAGGCAAAAAGTATGTTGTAGCTTTTGGAAATTCTTCATTAGGCTGTGCCTCACTTGCCTGGGCTGACAAGCCTTCCTTGCTCATAAGCTCAAAGATTTATTGCTCCACTTCCACTTAGTAAAGAAAAAGCGTAAGAATTGGATGAATGAAAAATAGCTGACTAATATAAAGATGGCTGTCTGATGGGTAGCTCTGCTTCTGTCAGAAATATTGCATAAGGGATTTGGTCTACTGAATTGAATACAGCCTTGAAAATAATATACATATATTGTACATTCGTAGTCACTGTCAATCCTGATTCCTAGCCAGTCATATATTTGGACCACTCAATGGCAAAATGGAATAAATTCTGTGGTTATTGCTATATAAAATGATAAACATATGGGAATCAAAGTCTGATTGTGTTCCTGTGAATGCATGGTCTATGATTTTAAGAAAAAAGGAAAGAATTTATATTTCTGAAGACAAATGCTCTGCATTCTGTAGCTGGTGCTGCTCATTAGGTGACACAGTCAGCTGCCCATATCTTCATTATGAAAGATGTCTCACAAAAAGTGAAATCGCAAGCAACATGCCATGACATTTGCCTCAGGCACTGCAAATGGTAACTCTGACATTAATGTCACCTTTTATGAAATGTCCAGTCCGAGGATAATTCTTAATGGAATTAGCTTAACAGAATCATGTAGTTTCTAGGATACAGAAAGTAATGCATGTCCTGTCCAGGACAGCTGTCATTGAGTTTACCAAGACTTATATTTGTCAGTCCTTCATATAGCAGGAAATAATCCTTTTCAAATAATATATCTATTCCCAGGATGCTAAATATATACTGTTGCTTCATAGTGGCTGATACATGCAAATATTACCTGAGCCACAACATTCAGAACCAGATATGACACTAGAAACCCATTCCCCACCACTCCTGCCTCCTTCTCACTTCACCATTTCACCCTTCCCTCATAAACTACCAGGAATCACTCTCCAGCACCAAATCTCTCACACTTTCCCCCACTGTCAGTTCCCATATGATTCCCAAGTCTCTCCTTCATTATCACCCTTGGATACTAGTAAATTTCTGGTTCCAAAATGTCTCCCTCTTTTTCTTCCTGCCCTCTTCCAGACCTCAGGAGACCCTCCCTGTCCCAAACCTTTCCCTCTTGCCCATCAAAAGACTCCAAACACCAAATTTCTCTTCCTGCCCCACATCTTGGCTTGCCCTTTTTGCTGTTCTGGTGGGCAGGGAGTAACTTGTGCTGCTGCTGCCTGCTGGGAGGAATTAAAGTTACAGTATTACTTCTAGCCTCCTGCTGCCTCACAGGCTGAAGGGCATCCTGAAATCAAGCTAGCTGTATGCTGGGCTTTGCTCTGAGCAGGGGCATCTGCTACTTCTGTTCAGCATCCCCACATTTGTAAATTATGATGACACGTTGTCAGATTAGGACAGGAGCAGCTGCTGGAGGTAGGGCTACAAGCAGGCAGTGAGACTTTTGGGCCACCCACAGAGAATTAGGGGGACCATTACAAAAGGAGAGGCAAAAAGCTGGGGAGTATTTCTGCCATCATCCTCCCTACTATGGAACCTGTAATAAAGATACCTTCATTTTGAAACTCAGGTCTTCCAGAATATTTTGAGTCTAATTCATCTTTAATAAAAATGCATTATAGAAACTGTATATACATCCTCTATAAAAATGATGAAACCCCAATTAAAATTCATACTAGTAATTATGTTTATCTGGTGGGGAAAATATTGAGATGGCGACTTCCTTTCAAGGATGAGGGGGCCTGCTTGCCATATTGAATTGTGCTGACCGACCTAAAAAGGAATAAGCATCTCTTTTGGCTACTATTTAAATATTTTGGGTCTGTTCAGTCTGCCGACAGGAGGTGAAACACTCAGCGCACTTAACCAATTATTGCAGTCCCTGACCTAGCTGTGAGTGTGACAATCACACCGTCACAGATGAGACTCAAACTGGGACCCACATAGACTGCAGGCGCCAAGCATACACAATGAGGTAAAAGAGATTTCTGACAGTGGAGTAGAACTAGTAGGAGTTACAATAAGTTGTTCTCAGCAAGAAGCCACTCTCACACATAGGAGTTATAATAGCTGAAGCTTTTAATGAGCCTTTAATCGCAAGCTGGCTGCAGCCAGCTGATTCTTATTACTTTTAGAATACAAGCCAAAAAATAAATCTGGAAAATCCTGCAAAAAATATCCCGTCCCACATATAGGATGTGGGGGAAAACTTAATAGAAGAATTCCACAAATCTAATGGAACCAGAGTTCAAATATTGTTCTTCTTCCCTCTCCTTTTGTGCAACCAGTGAGACTGAAGTCTTACTCATACAAAGTTTGAGCCACTAAGCCTTCATTTGGATTAGCTGATCACGCTGTGATATATCATTAAGTGTGTTATAGGTAGCTCCAATAATGTGACAACAAACTAGAGTAGGACGAGAACTAGTGCTTCTCAATTAAAAATAATAAATTAAAGTCATGCGTTCATTGTCTAGTGTAATCATTCAAATATGTCAGAGGATTTAGCCTATTAAACTACATAACAAGCGAATAAAACAAATCACATTCCCCAAAATGTGAAAACTCTACTAGTACAATTTGTTTTTTTCCAGTTGTTAGGTTGCCAGGAAGCTTAGTTTGAAAAAGAGCAGATTGTACCCGTATTATTCTCGATCTTACCACACAGCAAAACAATTTTCACACATACACAAATGGTGACTTAGCTTATGAGTCAGATGGATAATAGATGGTTCCCCAAGCAGACGTTAATCACAAAGGCTATGTCTACACTAGAAAAGTTAAGTCAACTTTGTTAAGTCGACTTAATAAGTTCGACTTTAAGTTAACTTAAAGTCGACTTTATTAAGTCAATTTAATAAAGTTGACAACTTTTCTAGTGTAGACATAGCCCCTTGTCTACCTTATTAAGTCGATTTAACACTTTAAATTGATTTAATAAGGTCGATTTAGGTGTGTCTTGTATTAGGATTAAATAATTGTCAGTAGTCATAACAGGCTTCAGAGTTCCCTTATTGAGCTTTATTCAGCATGTCTGACAAGGACTGCCAGCAGACACACAGGTTTTCCTGAGTACTTAACAACCCTCCCATTTATCACTATGGAAACCCCCAATGGCCCCAGTAAACTGAGACACCACAAGGCGCTAATCCCCATCCACCCTGGCTTTAAATTGATTTAAGGAGTCGCCTTAAGGCTTAAGTTGACCTAAAACTAGGTGTTATTAAGTCAATTTAAGCTTTCCTTAAGTTGACTTAAGGAAATGCTTAAGTCGACTTAATAAAAGACCAGTGTGGACGTGGTTTCGTTTAGGTCGACTTAAGCCTCCTTAAATTGACCTAATTTGCCAGTGTAGTTGCACCCAAAGAGATGATCTTTTCCAGGCATACACAAAATGAAGGACAAACCCAGAAGCAGGATGACAAAGGTGACAAACAGTCAGGGAACAGCACAATTAAAAACAGGATTATCTTTAAGAAGAAGGACATACAGAAATCCAGGAGGTTTCTCAATCTAGCATGAAGTAAACCCTCCATCTGAACAGACATTAAAGATGATAATCTGAAATATTTCTGAATAACCTCTGAGGAGTAAACAGGAATCACCTCATGCTGAAAATATAAAATAAAAAAAATTAATATTTTAAAAATGCAAATGATTTTATTCCAAACATTTTAAGTGCAAGCGATGAGGTAGGTGAGGTAATAACGTGTATTGGACCACCTGCTGTTGGTGTAATGTACAAGCTTTTGAGCTACAAAGAGCTCTTCTTCAGCTCTGGAGAAGAAAGAGTGAGGTCAAGATATTACCTTACCTACCTTGGCTCTTTCATGTCCTCAGACCAATAATGCAAAAAATAAAACAAACAAACAAAAATAATTCTCCCTTTTAAGAAGGGAAATTGATACAGATGGAAGCTGGATTTTAACATTGCCCCACTTCTCCAACTGCACTTAATGAGGTGAAAGTTTATGAAAGCTGTTTCACTGTTTTTCTTACTTTTATCCATGCATCTTTCACTAGTGGCTAGTATGTGATTCTGCTGAAATGAAAAATAGGAGGGCAAGAAAGGATCCCTGCATGCCATGTGCCTCTCTTTAAGTTAAGGGATCTCATATTATAGCCTTTAACCCTTAAATGAGCTCAGAGTTATCATATAGGGCTGTAAACTGTAGTGCAAATTCTTTCTGTTACTGATATTTAAAAGGACCAATTTGCTTGGTCAAAAGCCTTTCAACGCTATCAGCTGATGAAAGAACATTTTGTTCTGATTATCCCTTTTGGTGGTGCTTTAAAAAAAAAAATTCAAAAGGTTCCTAACTAGAGATGCGTCTGGCACATAAGAAGTGATCTGACAGGACTCTCTATCTCATAAGCACTGGAAAGTTCAAACAGTGAATCTGAATTTCATGCCTCAGGTCCATTTCTACATGTAACACTGGCTGAAATAATTGTATTTGAGATGAAGCTGTGTGCTCTACAGTGTCTCTGTTAATGGCTGCAATATTTTTGTAATTCTAATAACCTTTTCAAATCCTTATTTCATTAGATCGTCCTGTAGGGCAGCCTGGACTTCTTTTACCCATGAAATTTGTAGTTCTGTCAACCCCTTGATTTTCAGTGTCCTCTAAATTTCTGTGCTTATGTCTCTAGCATCTATGATTGCAAAAAAATTAGTCTTCTACATACAGAAACTAGATTGAAAGTTTGTCACTGTGAATTTTCTTAATTAACACCTTACCGTCCTGCTCCCTCTACAATCACCATTTGTCTGATCTTTTGGGTTTGCAAAACTATAGTCCAGAGTGCCCCAATTTTCAACTCCAGCTGATTTACAGGAAGAGGGAGCTGCCAACAGTTTGAAGCTGTCAGAAGCTCCAGTTGCTTGTGACAGCGACTATTCTCTTGCCGAGTTACCCAGATGGCCTCTAGTGGAAAAGGGGGCAGCTCAGCTGTGTAACTGGCTTAGCTGCAGGCTGCTGGCACATGGAGAATTTGTAAAACAACTATTTCATGCGGCTGCTAATACCATGTAAACAATAATAATGCAAACTTCAAAGAGCAAGGAAATTACTGTGGCTTACAATTAACTGGGTTTTCATTAACAGTTTTACTCTTATCTCTCTTGGCATATTAAATGATATTCAAAATGTATGTCTTAAAAGGGTAGTTTTTGTGGTTTGATGGGCTTCCTTGTGTTTCTTTGAGTAACAGCTCATATCCTAATTTATCACTGCAACCAAGAGTAGACTGAGTGTATCTCCCAGCATCACCAATAAAAGCCTTTATTATGACTCTGGTCCCCTTTATTGCAAATATAAATACAATCTGACAAAATTTTAAGTAAATCCTTTAGAGCTAGAAGTTGATAAAATAGGGCAAAATTAATTTTATGCATGAAGAATCTCATTAAGCAGCTTCATTGAAATAAAAGGAATTGGCATCAGAGCATCATGTAATATTTCATGGCTTTGTCTTTTCAGTCATTCATCAGCCCAGTCCGCTAGTACTGCTTCTGTGCACCATATTGTCTTTCAGCAGGAGCTGTGTTAGTCTACACAGTCAACTAAAAGGTCAATGGGGAGGGAAAATGCTCTGTTTCTCTGCTATGTGTTCAGAAAGTTAATACACATCAGCTGTAGCAGCATAATGTTCTAAACTGTTTTTCCTGTTGCATAGCAGTGCCCCACAGAGACCACAAGGCTAAGCCAGGGAAGACTTACTTAGAAAGGGCATTGAGGTTTCTTAAAAACCATTAAGTGAAGTGCATGAAGCATTGCTTATAGCTAGATTGTCTTTCACAGAATAAGCAAACACAATTGTTCCAAGATGCATTGCAATGCACTGGCTCCTCTTAGAATACTTCAGTTTCTAATTTTAACAGCACAGAATGTCCTAAAAGGAAGGTAGGAAAGATAATCAAATGAAGTGGGGGAGTTAAAAAGGGCAGACGCAGCACACAGTTCCCCTACTTGAGGAGTGATACAATAAATGTGCAGAAGCCTCTATAGCTTCCAGATTCCTGCCAAGACGTCAGCCTTGCAGAAGTACAAATACTCATGCTTGTCCCTCTGGGCAGAAGACAAGGTGATTTTGATTCTAAATTAATAATTGATTGACACTAAACGTGTCTAATCACCACATTTTTCTGTGTTGGATTCATAAAGTCTAAGATCAATGAGCCATTTCGTATGTTTTATGATCCCTTTCATGGCAGTGATGCTATTGGCACAAAGAAGGATGCCATCTCTTAAACTTGTCTAACCTGTTTTGATTTTGGCCTATATCAATTCCACATATCCTTTTAAAATCATATTTCCCTCTGCAATTAATATTATATTCAGGAAAAACTGCATTTCTTTGCAATAATTATGTTTGCAGACAACAGACTAACTCAGTAACCTATGCCTTCCCCCTTCATCCTGCACCTTAGCTTAATTTTTCTCTGAAACACAAGCCAGAGTTCTGTCTTTTCAGGATTTTTCAAAAAGCCCTATACAGAGTTAAGCCTCAGGGCTATTGTGTGTAAAACCCTGATAAATGGAAGTCAATAATTCACAGTCAATTTCAAAGTACAGTCTCTTAGTAAAACAAATATTTAATGCACACAAAACCACGTTTTAACTAGTAGATAAACATTGTAAATAATATTTTGAATACTATGAATAACTTTTAAACAAAAGCTATTAAACAGTAAATCTACTGTGTTTTTGTATGGACATATCTCCTTTTTTTTCAGTTATATTAAAACAGAGGCGGCCTTTGGTTATTAGGGGCCCTAGGCAAAGACCCACTTCAGAGCCCCCTATATAGGCCTATTGGAGGGACCCATCTGCCCAGCCGCCTCCCCCACTGCAGTCTTAGCTCCCTACCACCCTGTGTCCTCCCCTGGCCACCAGCACCAGCTCCCTGCCACCAGCCCTGCCCCCAGGGGCCAGCTCCTCCTGCTGCTGACCAAGTCAGACGCGGCTTTTGGGGTAGGCAAAGCAGGCAATGGGACCCCTTACTGCTTGGTCCCCTAGGCGGGCGCCTGCTTCGCCTACCCCAAAAGCCGCCTCTGTATTAAAATATAATATTTCAATATGTTAAAAAGCTATAATGAAGTCAAATATATATTAAATGATCCCTGATACATACTCCAACCTCTTTATGATGGTTACAGCTGGGGTCCATTAGGGGGCTGAAATTCACACAAAGAATGTACATAATACTCCTGTTTGCCCTTTTTCCAGATGCCCTCTTCCACCCAGGTGGTTGCATTGCATTTCTGCTGCTCCTGCTATGATTATGAATAAAATTCACCTATGTATACATTTAATTGGAACTAAGCCATTCAGGTACCTAGATTACCCACAATACCCAATTTAAAAGGCTCATTTAGAAAAAATTACACTGAATCATTTGAAAAAACAAGATATTTTAAATAGATGGGAGTTTTCTGCTTTTTTCTTTGCTAGGTAAATAGAAAGAATTAATATGAATGTACTTCCAAGCATCCTGTATCTGTGAAAATACCTTCTACTATCAACCCACACAAAACAGATAGAATTGATTGATAAACACATCTCCAGATACATATGGAATGGTAATGATGATAAAATAGAATAGAAATCATTACAGCTCTTGAATCCTGGAGGACTAGCCTGCACATTTACGGTTATGCTACCCTTTTGGGCAACCCAATTAAAAATGATGCTGAATCAGGTCAAAGATGAAAAGACGATCTAATGGCTGCAGATTGAATAAAGTGATGCACAGTTAATATCAATAAAAAGTTGCCACTTGTTGGCCAGTCAGCTCAGAAAAAAAAATCCCAGTTGCCTACTGGGCAGGCTCTTGCAGTCCCCACACAGACAACACTCGCACCGAAACCCATAAGAACGTCCAGGAATCTGACTCTCTGGACAAAATCATTTGGGACAAGAAAACAACTGAACCCAGTTTCAATTTCACTATATCCTCTTAGGGTGACTGCAGATAATGAGCCCAAGGAACTAGCTGTGTATTTAGTGTGGTGCAAGGAGGTCTAGGGATCAGAATTCTGATTTCTGATTGGCCATTAATGGCACACTCATCCTGCATGATTACAGCAAGGTATAAGGGATAGCAGTGACCAATTCTCTCGCCTGCACCAGCACCATTCCAAGGTTTAATCAGTAGACCTGTGCATTGCGCAGTAACACTGGCCCAGAATGCCTGAACAGGACTGTTTTACAGACAGCTTTACCATGATATAATATATGTATTGTTACAGACTGAGGATTGAGTGGCTAGGCAGCAGGTCAGCAGAAAAAGACCTGAGGCTTACGGTAGACAAGAACCTGGACATGAGTTAACAGTGTGCCCTTATTGCCAAGAAGGGTAATGGCATATTGGGCTGCATTAGTACAGGCATTTCCCCAGATGGAGGGAAGTCAGCGCTGTCCTGTGGGGGGGAGCAGGGCCCAGGGCCAACTGGCCTAGGCAGGGCACCGCCCCCCATGCTGGAGGGGAGTTGGGCCGCTCCACCCCCCCAGGGAGCCAGCCCGGGCGGGGAACCTGAGGCCGCCGACCAAGAGCCGGCTCCGGCCCCGGAAAGGTGGGCCGCCGGTGGGGGGAGCCAGCCACAGCCAGGACCCCAGGCTGCTGCGGCTGCAGCCGGTGCCCCAGCCGGGGACCTGAGGCCGCCGCCAGCGAGGGTTGGCCCTGGCCGCATGGGGCAGGCTGGCCCAGAGGCAGGTCCCGGCCACCTGCCCCGCCCCTGGGCCTGCCTGCTTCACCCCGGGGGCGGAGAGGGCTAGCCCAGGGGCCGGGCTTAGTGCTGCCTGCCCGCCCTGCTGCTCCCTGCCGAAGGCAGTGGGGAGCAGGGAAGAGTGTGGCCGTGGGGGCGCCGCGGTGCAGGCCCCGCACTGCCCTGCTGGGAGTGGGACAGCGCGGGGCCCAGGGTGATCGCCCTGTTCGCCCCCCCCCCCCACAGGGATGGCCCCGAGGGAAGTGATTAGTCCTCTTTATTCAGCACTGATGAGGCCACATCTGGAGTACTGCATCCAGTTTTGTCCGTCAAATTGGACAAATTGGAGAGCGTCCAGAAGAGGGCAAAAAAAATGATTAGGGGGCTGGAGCACATGACTTATGAGGAGATGCTGAGGGACCTAGATTTGTTTAGTTCACAGAAGAGAAGAATGAGGGGGGATTTGATAGCAACCTTTAACTACCTGAACGGAGGTTCCAGGGAAGAGGGAACTAGGCTGTTTTGAACAGGGGGTTGGACTAGATGATTTCCTGATTTCCCTTCCCACCCTAATCTTCTGTGATTCTATGATATGCCTCCAGAATTAGGAGGAGGGTGGTAAGATTGAGAAAGGGTGTAAAGGAAGACTTTGCAAATAATTTTCAGGACGTGAAAATGTTTGCCATTTTTCTTGGGTGACTCTGGTGCCTGCAAAACTGCTTTTGTTTAGAATTTTATTTAATAATCTCATCAAAAAGAATATTCCCATTTTTACATATTTGGAAACAAAAATTAATCTTTGTGCAAGTGAAATGTCAAAAAGTAGAAGTTTCAACATTAAGATTTGCAGGTGTGTGAAAATAGCACCATTTCATGTGGATTTTGCATAAAACAAATGAAATCTGAAAAAACTCAGATGTTGAGGTTTCTGAATTTTATTGCAACTCTTTTGCAGTGCCCTTTTACAAAGACAGTAATATCACCTTAGCATGAATGTTGTGAGAGACAGATTATAAATGGTTTGTACAAAGGAGGGGTTAAGACTCCAGACACAATCATCGTCCTCCTCTTGTGACAGTGAACTGGTGACCTGGAGCTCTGGTGAAGCAACCTTTCCAGGCAGTGTATCCCAATAGGTTCCTTCTCTGGTGGGCTATGGTTGTTCCCTGTATACATCTGCAAGGACAGCTCCCATCTAGCTTATACTGATGAGGAATGAATGGGTTATGACAAACTTCAGCATTCCTGGAATTCTCACTCACCGATAACTCCTGTTTTACATAAACGTTAGAAATTATGAAACCTGGAATAATGCTGTGTATTTCCACTGCATGTGCATATGCATGTGTATATATAAGTTTGCCTAAGACTGGGTGGGGAGGACATCTACAGAAATATCAATGAATCCATATTTTTATGTTAGCTGCTATTAGAAATTCATAACCACCCACCTTTGCCCACTCCACATCCCCTAAAAAAATAAAACCCTTCTGTGATGCATGCACAAAATGAGCTATCAGTGGATTCTCTTTAGGGAGCTCTATCTCTGGAGACCAACCTTTCATATGGTAATTAGCATAGGATATTCAGTAAATATCTGAAAATACATTTCAAACATAAGACCAGCAATATAACCATTGTCCCTCACTTGCATCAAGGAGTCTCTATGATTTAAATATTATGTCCCTAGAGGAGACATTACTTTCTAAAAAGATTAATAAAGTATGTTGATTGCTCCAGACTGCTGGAGAATTTATGCTGATTAACATCAAAGTAGGCTGAAATTTGGAGAGATGCCAAAAAGCTTTTTTGAGGGTTGCATGTGTGCGTGCATGCATGTTTTAAGGGGGTGTGTTTGAGAGAGAGAAAGAGAATGAATATCAGGTGTGTAGCACCCATTAACAATAATGGGAGCCATGCAGTATATTCCAGATATCCAATAAGTTATGGCACAATGTCCAAACTTAGAAACAGACATTGTTTAATACCCTTTTCTTTGACTAGTGCTGAAAGGTTATTGTGAAATCAGAGTGTTTCCTTAACTAAATCAACAATTCGATATAGAAGACTGAAGATTTTTGTTTTGTTTTAAAAAAACAACTCCTTCCTATGCGTGGAAGGCAAATCTAATATCTGACAGGTATGGGTAGTGCAGTTCAATGGTTACATCAGGGAGTCAAAGTCGCCTGAGTTCTGTTCCCATTTCTGCTACTGACTGGCAGTGTGACCTTGAACAAGTTACTAAACATCTCGGGCTGCCCCCATTGAAGTTCTTCTGAAAGTCTCCCAAGGAATGGTGTAGCGCCACTAGTTCCAGCAATGCTGGGATCATTTCTTTGCTAACCATCTTTCTCCATGACAAGGAGCTCCATGGATTACTGTGCAAGCGCGTGCACTCTTCCTTGATACTAGGCAAAGGGGGTTTGGCTGGTGGTCAGCTTATAGCTAGGGAGAGGGGTGAGCCAGATGTGTAGTCTGGTTAGCGGTGCTGTCTCAAGAAAAATGCAGGACTGAGACCTAGGGAGAGGAGCTGCTGAGACTGGCTTAAAGCTTCCCTGTTCCCTGGGACATGAGGGAAGGAGATTTTTGAGTTGGAATGACCAGATCCCCCCAGAGAAGAAGTCATCTCAAGAGTGGAGCCAGACTATCTAGAAAGCGCTGTTGGGGGGGGGGGGGGGGGGGAACCACTCATCCTCAGAAATAATAATTATCAGATTTTACACCAATGGGCATTTTTAGAGATGAGCCAGTTATTGTGAGAGAGGAAAAGGGGCATTTGATCACCAGATTAGTTACTGTGGAAGTGGAATTTGGTCCCTTTATGCAGTAAGGGGCTAGATGATAATCATTATGATTGCAAACACCCTTTTAACAGACGTAAGCATTTTTTTTTAATATCAGCACTTTCTGGGCTTCACATGATACATATGAACTTTTACTACATGTATATGTTAGGTTTTCAGCCATGGCTTTTGTTTATAACTAAGCAAATTACCAGTGTACACCTAGTTTGTGGCATATCTGCTTCTTTCAATGCACAAGCAAGAGTATCGTATCATGCCTCACAGCTCCAGATAGACTGTCTGTAATCATGTTCTATTTTCAGAGTCAAAGATTGGAGCGGTTTAGAAATATGCAACGTGAGAATGCAAGAATGCATGAATGAATAATAAAGAACATGTTTTAATAACCATGACTTCATTATAATGGTAAAAATTGTACATCAGAGTTACTGGAGTAGAATTCATAAGGTTTCAATAGCTAAACTTATGAAGTAATAGTGAAACATGCTCCCTTTTCTCCAGATGCTAACTAGCCGAAGCTAGATTTAAGAGAAATCCCTCTATCCTTTTCCACTTCATTATGTAATACACTGAAATGCACTTCTGCTGCACATAAAAAATTCAGTGCCCTTACTGGTACATTGGTTCTTTTGATTTCTTTATAAGATGCAGTCAATAGATTAGGGATCAATGTTCAGTTTTATATCACGAAATAGCGGACTACAATCACATCTTGCTTTATCAGCTCAAGCAAGAAAGTTGCCAGGATCACAGAATAATGTACCTGATTGTAGCATGAGCGTAGTCTATACTGCTCAAGGTGAGGAGAGATAAGAAGAAATTGGAAAGGTCATAAGACCTCATAAAAATTTTAAAAGGACACCAGTACACTTCTCCCATGTCATTAGAACTTTTCCGTTAAGTAGCAAGGGAGGAGAAATAATAGCCCAAATTCTGTTATAATTTACAGAATGGTAAATCTGAAGTTCACTGAATGCAAGTGTTATTCCAAATCAATATTGGTGAAAATGAAAACAAAATTTGCTTTGCAGTTTTGATTAACTCATGTAGATATTGATGGAAGTTCAGTGCCATAGGCAGAGAAATCTAAACAGTTAACTCATTCATTCTGCTTCAAATGAGCCATTTGAAGTCTGACAATATGGATAACAACACATCCTTGGCTTTGATGAAAAGGTCCATGCAATAAAGATACACAGGAATGCTGGTTATTTTTATTTACTGGCCAGTGTCCTATGTGTTAAGTCAGGGTTACACAGCACTCAGATCTACAAAGGGATTCAGGTGCCTAAATCTTGAGGTTGGTTAAGTCCCAATTTTTGTTGCCAATCCCTATAGACATCTGAACTCACTTGGGCTATGTCTACACTTAGGGATTTAGGTCGACTTTACTAAGTCAACTTTAATAAGTCGACTTTAAGTTGACCTTATTAAGTCGACGTAGAGAGTCCACACAGGACTCTTAAGTCGACTTAAACTTGGCCTTACTAAGTCGACTTAGAGAGTCTATACTAATCTCTCTAAGTTGACTTGTTAGGCCCAGGGGGAAACAAGGCTCCCCAGGCTAGGAGGGCTTGTCCTTAGGAGACCCAGCCCCACAGTCCCTTCTGGCCCAGACTGCTCAGCTCCCTTCGGGCCGGGACTGCTCAGGTCTCAGGCAGAAGGGAGCCCCCCACTTCCTTCTCACTGGGACTGAGCGGTCCCCACAGTCCC
The DNA here is from genome assembly GCA_007922175.1 of Pelusios castaneus. NCBI lineage: Eukaryota > Metazoa > Chordata > Testudines > Pelomedusidae > Pelusios > Pelusios castaneus. Next base: position 5,977,470 of record ML685772.1, on the reverse strand, counting down.
AGCCAGAAGAGACCGGGGCTCCCTTCTCTCCAGGACATCCACAGGTCCCAGCAAAAAGGTAGTCTACACTAGTAAATTAAGTCGACTTAAGCATTAAAGTCGACTTTAAATTAGGTTTAATTAAGTCGACTTTAAATTTCCTTATGTCCACTTAAGCAGCAGCCTGCTTAAATCGACTTAATTTACTAGTGTAGATGCACCCTTGATGCATAAGTTTATAAATTAGAAAGTTCCCTAGGTCACTATATTTCTGTTGCTGGTCAGGTGCACAACTGTCTGACTCCAGGCAGTCTATCACTCACCTAAGCCCCAGAACTGTCCATAAAACAGGGGCAGATTGGTAGAGGAGCACCTATCTTACCAGCAGAACCCGATCAAGTAGCATGCTCAGAGCCTGCCTAATGGATCAGACCCCATTCAGAATTTGATGGGGGAAGTGCTGCCATGCATTTTATAACCTTTAGCTCAGTGGACACAGCACGCACCTGGGATGTGGGAGACCCAGGTCCAATTCCTCCCTCTGGCGGAGGAGGAAGAAAGAATCTGAACAAGGTCTTCTACATCTGAGCATCCGATCCTCTGGACTACAGGCTCTCCTGATGTGGGGCT
>ML685772.1:5793751-5971861 GCA_007922175.1 Pelusios castaneus | reverse complement strand
GGGATTTTCTCCCACAAAAGCTCATGCGATTAATAAATCTGTTAGTCTTTAAAAGTGCCACAAGACTCTTTTGTCTTTGGTAATGAGTTAGCCATTCCAGGTCCCTATTCAAACCTAATCTGATAGTGTCAAATTTGCATATGAATTCCAATTCCACAGTTTCACATTGGAGTCTTGTTTTAAAGTGTTTCTGTTGAAGCACTGCAACTGTCATGTCTTTTACAGAATGTGCAGGAAGGTTGAAGTGCTCCCCTATTGGTTTTTGAATGTTACCATTCTTGATGTCTGATTTGTGTCCATTTAATTTTTTTGTGCAGAGAGAGTCCTGTTTGGCCAATGTATTAGGCAGAGGGGAATTGTTGGCACATGATGACATGTATCACATTGGAAGATGTGCAGGTGAATGAGCTCCTGATGGAGTGGGAGGTTTGGTTTGGTCCTATGATGGCATCACTGGAGTAGATATGTGGGCAGAACTGGCAATGGGGTTTGTTGCAGAGATAGGTACCTGCGTTAATATCTCTGTTGTATGGTGTGTAGTTGTTGCTGAGTATTTGCTTAAAGTTAGTGCGGGCTATAATCGAGGAGTGGTCTACCTGCCAAGGCTTGAGAGAATGAGGGGTCCTCTTGTAGGATAGGCTGTAGATCCTTGATGATGTGCTGAAGAGGTTTGACTTGGGGGCTGTAGGTGATGACCAGTAGCGTTTTATTTTTTTCTTGGGCTTGTCCTGCAGTGGTAGACCCGTCTGTAGTGGGTACCCATCTGGCTATATCAATCTGTTTTTCTACTTCCCCAAGTGGGTATTTTGATTTGGTTTTTTTGTTTTGTTTTGTTTTTTGGCTAATTTTGATCACAGAAAACAAAACAGAACAAAAAAGCCGTACTACTTTTAAAAGACATTAGGGACACTAGAGGGTTAAAGCACAAAATATATGACACCAACATTTTGTGAGAGAGAATGGTGCCTTTTTAAATACATATTTAACACTGGCACACTCACACACAGAGGGGTTATAGACAGGATAACATTAATCTTCTTCAGGAAGCTGCAGTGATTCCCCCCCTCCCCCATTTACAGTGCTACTACTCCTAAAAGCACCATTAAACATGACATGCTGCCCCTCTCTTTTCTCACCATAAAACCCCTGACTATATATGGTATAGTCTTGATTAGCCAATTCTAAATTATCTGAAACTTTGATATGCAAAACAGTTTTGTCCCTCCACATTTGAGTCCATTGAAAATTCCCTCTGTTTTCTGAAGCCTCAACCATTATCCAAAGGTAATCACTGTTCTCTGTAACTCTGAGAAAAAACAAGGCCATTGTACTTAAATTAGCCCTTCAGCATCAAAAAAGGTGATGGTTTTACAGCCTGACCTCATCTCTCAGACTGGTTTCCCCTCTCCCTTCATAAAAATTGAAAAGCTAAAGTGAAAGCCTTATCAGAGACTGAAGTGTAGGAATAACCTCAATAATACAGCCTGCTAGAACTGAAACATTTGATCCCTTATAAACCAGTCTAAATAGAAAACAGAAAGCCCATGCTACAAATGAGTCTATTTACAAATCTTAAACCGAACTCTACTTAAACAAAACACATATCTTCTGATGGTCTTTGATGAAATGGATCGTTCATTAACCTCATTGATTCTAATATTTTTGGTGATCCTAACTAATACAGTACAGGTAGTGACACCGCAAGATTTCCCATACTTCACTCCAACTATTTTCTTCAGGCTTGATGAAATAAGATTACCTTTCTGAGCAAGAGCGCCCATATACATTCAACACCTCGTCTGAGCTAGCCAACAGAAGTACCAACAAAGTATCAGTTGCAAGTTGAACGGAGACCATCACCTGATTTGAAATAGGCCATTGAACATCTGTTAGGTGGTAATGATTTTCAGTAACTGTTACTAATGACCATGCCTAGATTCTAAAATCTGAAAAAGTAGGCTATGGCAATTGAAGTGGCATGATGACAGTGTTTTTTATTGTGAATTGAGCCTCTGCCAGCTATATTACTGTCAAAGATGCCAGCATCAAGTTTCCCTTACCAAAGTATCATGTCAGAAGAATCAAATTAAATGGTAAAATAGGAGGAACAACATGTAACTAAATCATTTGTCTAGAAGACCAGACTCCTCACCTCACATTAAATATGTCAGATCCCTCTGCCTGACTGACTGCTTGGCTTATGGAGGTTTTTCATTTATTTTTATTTTAAATTTATTTTTTTGCTGAAGTCTTTAAAATGAGAGCAGCACAGGGCAACTGAAGACAGCAGCACTACATATCATGAGACAAAAACAGGTGCTTTTCTCTGTAAAAATTGAATATAAAATGAAGCATATGAGTATTCATTTGAATAGATATTCCATAGAAAATTCCTGACAGAACATATACAGTTTCTGACAGCCGGCAAATGTAAACCTGCACTCATATATGCATACACACATTTTAAATATTCAAGTCGTACATGTCAGAAATGGCTATAAATCCATGAAGTGGGCATTGGTGACGTCATAAAGCATGAGAAGAAAGATGGTTATGTGGCTAAAGAAATTAACTGGAGCTAAATTGATAAAGGAACAAATCCTACCTCTGTCACAGAGCCCGTATTTAACTCCCTTGCCCAAGGTCAATTTATTTGGTCATCTCCCAGTCTGTGAAATGGGGATAAAATTTCCTTGCTTCCACCCTCTGCCCTCTCTATTTCTATTCAAAGCTCTTTGAGGAAGGAAATGTTTCTTATTGTGTACTTGTACCGTGCCTAAACCAATGTGGCCTTGATTGATTTGTGGCTTTTTGGTATTGCCATAATAAAAATAAATGTATTCTAATAATAATAAATGAAAGCAGAGATTGAATGACATGATGGTTTCTCTCCAGATGCAAAGGAATGGCATTTCCTTGTACAGGTGTATTTGCATTGTTTTCAATACTTAACGTTAGGATTTTACATTTTAAAATGTCAGATTACATTTGTACTATGTGATACATTAATAATGCAGTAAAGGATCAAAGGATTGATTATAAGATTTACTCTGTTGCGTATTCATGTGTAGAGATCATCTAACAAGAGTATTCATTTTTTAAATAATAAAATCCAGGCAGTTAAAAAATAAAAATTAAAAACAATTTTAACACTACACAGTTATGTAAACACTTAACATGAAAGGTTGCTTTTTTAATGATTCCAGTTCAATTTTCGGAAATATTGAGAAATTAAACATGGTATAGATATATCTGGTCAGATTGCATGTCCCAGTGTTACAAAAATGTGAACAGAAACATCCTATCAACAACGTACTTCCAGACTTGCATTTAAAAGAGATACACTTGTTTCACTCCCCAGCACAGTGAAAGACAAATTGCATGGGCAGCCTAAATCCCTAATAGCAGATTATATATATTATACGTGCCCAGCGCTCTCAAGATAGCAACACAAGATTACTAATCATTTAGACCCAGCATGTCAGTAGGAGCAACAGAAAGAGGCAGCTTTTGACCTTCATGCATAACAAGGAGATTACATTATGCCACATTTTGTAATATACTGCAGTAGCTTTATACAGCATGCTGTAACATACTGTATCATCATTTCCCAGTTTCTTTGCAGAACCAAAAAGCAAGACAAAAAATTCAGAGCCAGATTTTGATGCCCATACTCATGCGGAACAGTGCTTTAGATGCTGAATAATCCCATGGCTACAGAGCAATGCGCAAAAGGAATTGTTAGTCAGATATCAGGTCTATGGGATTACTTGTCAAATAATCTTCCATTTGAGTAAAGGTAGTCCTCAATTAATTTGAGGTCTAGAATCTGAGGAATTCACCTGAATAAATACTGAGTAAGAAACTCAAACTATAGCTCTATGACTGTATGTCTTGCACTTTTTAAAACAAATATATATATAGTGGGAGTTTGCCTGGGTAAAAACTGAACCTGAAGTTGTTGCTCACATACTGTAGCATTTTCAATTTTGAGTTAATTATGTACAAATCAAAGTCTTAAGATGATTGACACTCAGATCTTTAGAGCCTTGAAGATAAGATATTGCTACTGCCATCAAATCCTTTGTCAGCGCCTCTGATCATTTAATTGTTATTCATGTGTATTGAATATAAGCACATTAACTTTTTACTCCGTGTTTCACATTCCAGGTCCATGTGATCTTGTTCAGTTTAACACAGTGAATGGTTTCTAATTTTTTGTTTTGTTTTGCAATTTTATTGCTATATACATTTAAAAAAATTGTGTCAGAGATATTTACACGTTCAAGGCCAAATTCTCAGGTCTGCTACAGCCACTTGCATTGTGTAAGCAGTGTAGAATATACCTTAAGCATTTCCTTAAGTCGACTTAGGAAAGGTTAAGTTGACTTAATAACACCTCCTTTTAGGTTGACTTAACACTTAAGTCGACCTTATTAGATTGATTTAAGCCAATGTGGATGGGGATTAGTGCCTAAATCGACCTTGTTAAATTGACTTAAAGCGTTAAGTCGACTTAATAAGGTTGACAAGGGGTTATGTCTACACTGGAAAAGTTAAGGTCAACTTTAAGTCGACTTGAAGTCGACTTAACAAAGTCGACTTAACTTTTCCAGTGTAGACAAAGCCTTAGAGAATATAAACGTGCTATTTTGATTTATTTCTTAATTGTAACTCATTAGCATTACACTATATAAACTCATGAAACATGATGTGATGCTCATCTTACTAAGAAGTGGTTGTTGAAGGAGAGCCTTTCTTCCTGTAAACTGAGTGGTGTGACTTCTCGTTTAAGTAAGTGTATGATGGTTACCTGAGAGTAACAGGAAGTCACAGTGTGAGATTGCATACTGTATTTGTTGCTTTCTCTGTTTATATATAGTGTTTTCCTTTCTCTAGTTGTGCACCCCTTTCAAGAGAAGCCACTGTAATTATAGCACTCAATGGACTGTTGATCATTGTTTAATGGCACTAAGAAGCCTATAGGCTTTAGTAATGGGAACTATCCATTTTCACTACTCGATAGAACAAGGCAACTGGAGCTATTAAAGTCTAGGAACTCATCATAGCCTCAAAGCAGCAGATACAAAGTGTCTCATTCTGAAGTTCTTCTTTACATTAGAAAAGAATCAGTAGTTTCATTCCTTCCAGGCACCCTGTGTCAGACACTTTCTCTCTTCCCTTTCCTTCATCTCTCCATACTTAAGAAACTTAAGCAGTTGTTTTAGACTAATAATAAAGAAAGAAAAGCTAGCTCTGTGAAACATATTACAAACCCCATTAAATTACCTCTGTCACATCACTACCTCTCAACCTCCAAAATTCATTTTGCAGAGTACATAGAGACCACAGGATGTGGGCAAGGTGTGACACCTTTTCATGTCAGGGGATAACTACATTTGCAGAGCTTACTGACATGACAAAGAAGTGTTAGCTGTTCAAAAAAATTCCCACCAACGCTTATGAATTTGCTTGCAGCATAGTAGAAAATTAAAGGCACTCCTAGGCATTTTCTCATGCAATTACACGCAAAGAGACTTAAGCTCAGTTTTCATGATAACAAGCAACTGGATAGCGATAAGCAATCCCTGGCATCCTCTGCCTCCCATCTTTCTTCTCCAATAGAGGAACGATACTCTTTGTAATGAGGTCTTTTCCCTCCTACCAGCCCTCAGTGGTATCCAGGGAAAATAGCAAATTAAAGGTTATTCTTGCGAATTACTGAGCATTTCCAATCTGGCTGAGGCAAAAAGATTTATGCTATGAAACCAATATCTCTCTGCAGATTGTCTTTACTGTGTATATTGTCTGGTAAAATAAGATATGTCTCTCTCACTTTCTCTCTCTGTTAGATAGCCTATAAAGGTCACAGAAGCTAAATCCAAACATAATGACACTGAGAAATGTCTCTATCGCTGAGTAACTACTAGCTGACTGTAATAGCATCAATTTATTAATACAAAACAACATTACTCAGAACATAAAGCCAATCTACTATGTTCCAACATGGGGCAAATAAATATATCTAAAATTGGATTCTATTTGCTGCATGAGATAAACTAGTCTGAATTGGAAATGAGGTAAAGAAGCCAGTTTAAGCTTTGACTTCTGCTTTTTCAGTCTGGAATGAAAAATAGCTGATTTCATAATCATTTCTAAAGCAAAAGACTTCTCTAGGGACAAAAACATTTCATTCCCATGTGAATGGCATTACTATGCCATTCCATGCAACATTAACTGAATTCATAATCTTTAAGCAGATCACCCGTGTCTTAATCTGCAGTAACTATGCACTCCTTAGAAATCAGATCCATCTTTGTAGGGACTCCCCCAGCTTTGACTTGAAGACTGAGGTTCTACCTCTGCCTTCTTAATGAAGTAAATCCCAAGAAACTCTGCTGACTGTATGGGATTCACTAGACATTTGGATTGGGGTAGATGAGAGCAGAAATTAGCCCTAAAGCACTGGGGGACTGATTGTCAACTGCACTGCACCTTGTATGGTCAATATACCTGGGCAAATAGGTGCAAAACATAACCTGATCAGAATGATAGCATTATATACGCACTTTGCACAGATGTAAATGACTGTTCAAGGCCATGGAGAATCAGGACCATAATGCCTTAGCATCTGTATTCGCTTTTATTCCAAGAGTCTGAAATCTGTGAGCTGAGACATATAAATTCAATCTTCTTTATATACTTTTCAAGCCTTGAAGTTCAACTTATGGAGGTAAATTCTTCCCCAGATTTTGCTGCTACTTTTACCTGTGAGTCAGTAGTCAACATAAAATTTTAAAACTACCCATTTCTGAAATAACAGTAAATTCCTTTGTCTTCCTTTATTACTTGCCAGAGCTCACACACCCACATGATAAAGTGTTTATAGAAAGTATTACTAGCTGCACACTGTACAAACAACACATTAACATATGTTCTAGGTAAGAAATAACCTGACATGGAAATGTCTCAAAAAAAAAAAGTCAGGCGACACAAAACCAAGAAAATCATTTGCCCTAGAAAATGTCTTTGGGTCCTAAAGTCACCAAAACACCAAATGAACTAAAGACAGATTGCAGCTTCTAATAATCTTTGCACAATATAACATAATATTAAATGGCATAGGTTACATAGTACATCTCATAATGTCAATGGACATTATGGAGTATATTCTCCTTTTGATACACACACATAAATCTTGTTCTGCTCATGTCTAAAAGAAGAAATAACATCACTAGCACAGATTCAAATCCTTCCAGAAACACATCAGCAAATGTAACACAACTTGAAAATTTGCTTTTAAAATTATTTTGAATTTCAAGTTTTCTTAAGGAACCATCATTAAAAGATAAAGAGAAGAAGCTAAATCACTTGCTGCTTGTAACGGGGTTTCTCACCTCCGGAGCACTCTCTGGCAACCTAGTGCAGCAACAGAAGTACTGCTTTGCCTCAGTTTCCGCTACTGGGCTTTCTGTAAATCTAATGAAGCTTCTGTAGATTGAACAGTGACACTTCAGGAGTCTAATTTATTTAATCCAAGACTGGAACATTACACTAATAGGCTTCCACTCCAATCCTAAAAGGAGGGAGAAAGGACTTTCCTTTAATCTAGCAACTCCATTTATGGCCAGATCCCTTACCCGTGAGGCCTTCGTCAACCAGAACTCTCTCCTGGAATCAGGGCTTCTTGTAATCAGCTGTGTCAGAGTCCCTGAGAGGTCAAGACACTACAACTCTTCCTTGGAACAACATATCATTTCATTTTTCTGGGGTTCCTGCTATTACCTGGTGATATCCTTCAATTGGGACCAGGTTTTGCTGAGAGCTTGTATTCATAGCTCCTTCCTTTTGGAGCCTTTTCCACTTAGAAATGCTTTGCCTTAGTTTCCTTTCCTAGCAGGCTTCCTCACTAGCTCCCCTGAGAAACCCTATCCTTAAGGAGTTTCCTCTTCCTGCATTCTGGAGATTGTTCCCCACCCCTAGAGCCTTTGTTCTCTAGTGACATCCCCACTGGGCATGGCTTCCTAGTGAGCTCCCTTAAGGAGATTTTTCCCCCGGTGCTTTCTCTCTCCATGTTCTCTCCTGCCTGAGCCCAGATAACCCTCTAAGATGTTCCTTAACCAATTAACAAGTTCCCAGTTACTCAGTAGAATAATTTCTCCCAAGTCAATGTGCCTCATTCCTTCTTCTGTAGCCTGTCAGAGGTAAGCTGAATCCCAATCCCTATAGAAGCCAGCTATCCTCTGACAGATAACTTTACTTTTTTATATAGGGATCCAGACACATCTTGCATGATTGTCAGTGGAAGCTGTGCAGTTAACATGCTCTCTTTTGAAAATGTGCCCCCCGCCCCCTGCCACCCAATCTACTGTCAGACTGTGCAACTATTCCAAGAACTCTCATCCAGCAGAAAAGGATACTGGATTGGCAATTACCAGGGCTCAAGTATTAGCATTTCCGGTGTTGCGGACCACATGAAGACACTGAAAATAAAGCCTCCTCTATAGCAGGTTTTTAAATGCAGTAATGTGATAAAATGACAGAGTTTACAAACCGATGGACAGATTGTATTCCCCAAATCTGCAGACATTGAAGGCCCTTAATGAGAAAATCAACCGTGCCTTTGGCATCAGGATCTAACAGAGGAAGAGACAAGCAGTATTGGAAGCAGATCAGCACATCTCCTTCCCTTTCTTCATCTTTTCAATATTCTCCAAGATTCCTGCTTCTAGGTGACACGCCGTATGCCCTGGGACCTCTTCTTCTATTTTCCATTACCCTTTCATTCCTTTTTTGTTTTGTTTTGATACAATGGTTATTTTAAACTATTCTACCCCATATCCAGTGACCCATCCATCAAAATTGATTGCTTCCAAACCTTTTATTAGGTTACTTCCTATGTCCATTTCTTAAACCCCTTGCTAGATACCACTGTCCAGTAGGATGTCATCCCATGTTCTGGGGATTCCTTGATAGTTCTTTCCCATAAATTGATGGAAACCTCAAAACTTGGCTTTTGTGGAGTTTCCTATGGACTAGGTACACTCAGAAGAATTTCTACTGGGGAAAATCCAGAACATGCATGTTCAGAGTTTACAGAAGGGAACCCAGCATCACTGTGAACTTGTCAGAAAGTCTTCTCTGAGAAGAATCTGGTTGTTGGATAGAGGATTGTTGAAAGAAGGGTTGTTCACTTTGGTTCAGTAACCGGAGTTCTCCGAGATGTGTCCCCCCATGGGTGCTCCACTGATGGGCTGCATCTACACTTGTAAATTAAGTTGATGTAAGCTTGCTTAAATCGACTTAGTTTACCCTGTGTCTACACTACAGTTTCCTTAAGTCGACTTAAGCAGCTTGCTTAAGTCAACTTAAGGAAAATAAAGTCGACTTGATGAAAATTAAGTTGACTTTATTAAACCTCCTTTTCATTAGACTTAAGGCTTAATTCGACTTTTTAAAAGTCGAATTAAGCCAGTGTAGCCCTGCGATAGCCCTAAGTCGACTTAGGGCTACCCCAGGATACACCAATGCCCTCCCTGCTGGGGGGGGGGCCACAGGGGGAGCCTGGCAGAGACCTGTGTGATGCTGTCTGGATTTAGGGAAGCATTTATGATATTATTTTCTATTCATATATCATAAATGCTATAATCCATATGAACTATGTCATGTTTGGTATCAATAGAAAAGTAGTAATTTGCTGGGAATGATTATATAGTTTATGTCTAGGAATTGTATTTGGATTAGAAGTTAGTTTAGTTAGGAATTGGGTGTTATATCTATACTTTAACTTGTAAAACCATTGTCTCCTTAATGTTAAGGAATGTGCCAGCTACAATGGGCCCAGGGAGTAACCTGATGAGCCATTAAGGACATAAGGAATACAACCATTGTGTCTTTAAACGCAAGGCTAAGAGAAAATACAACTAAAGAGGGTGAAATACGATGAAGAATCACCAGGTAGGTGTTATGAAGTCATTGAGACGAGCTGAGGAGAACTGCTGGAGTCCGTCCGTAACCGCAGTTGGTTAGGGGGAACTGGAAGAGGAATCGGGCCACACAACCGCAAAAGGGCGCCAAACCGATGCGAGACAAGGGCCTCATGCTCACGCGGCCCCAACGAGCACGGCTGGAAAATTCTCTGATCCGTACCGTGGGGGTGTGCTCTCACCCTTAGTGGAGCACCCATGGGGACACTACTTGGAGGAGAACTTCTTCTTACTGTAAAAATTCCTAGAGATGGGGAAGGAGGGCCCTGATCTCTGCTGCAGAGACATCTGCTGCTTGGGCAGAGGCAAAGGAGGAAGATAGGGAGGAAGAGTGACAGGTAGAGGTCATCTCAAAAAGTTCATATTGGTCTAAGTAGAAACACACAAATGTGTCTGTTTGATTGAACTGAAGCTCTGTCTGAACTTTAGAAGTACAACACTAGCGAATGGACTCAGCTCACCTCCTGGATTCCCAGATAACCAGAGAAGCCAAAAAGGCCTTCGTCCATCTGCAGTTGTGTCCTTTTCTACTGGATAAGGACCTACCTATAGTAATTCACATCTATACCATTCCCAACTTAAACTATTGTTATGCACTATACATGGAGTGGACCAGGAAGTCCACTAAGAAGCTGAACGTGAGAGATCATGCAGCAGCTGCCATTTCATACTGGTTACCTACCCAGTTCCAAATCCAGTTCCATATCCTGGTCTTCATTTATCTATCTGCCCATCCACGAGCACTTCTAAAGATACATTTTAGCAATTATTATGGGCTGGGCCCCAAATCTCAATGACAACCTTTCTCTCAGTCACACCCAGAGTAGCAGCTCTCTTCATCTGGGAGGTATCTCACAGAGCCCATGGCATATCACACAAGGGCTGCGAGATATGGAAGGAATTTACTCAGTGCACAGTCTGCAGCTATGGGACAGGCTTCTTCCTTAAATAGGAGGCGTCTGTTTACCGCTTTCAAGGCAAGGTGCAAAACTCATTTCTTGGTGCAGCTCTTCTAGCAAGGGACAGTATCTCCTGACTCCATTTAGCACTGGATCCTTTTACTAAGAGTCTATATTGAATGGAGAAGTATATAGAGGTGTGCTCCTATGTCGAGAAAAATGTACGCATTGCATAGATTTATGCAAAAGCACCAAGCTACTACAATGGTGGGTTCGTCAGAAATGAGTCTGATTGTTAAAAACAAAACAAAAAAACCAAGTCAGGAAGTGCTTTTGGGGGGAAATTTAATACCAAGCATTGTGTGGTGATATCACACATAAACTGAAAGACTAGTGATTTTAATCACCTAAGAAGATTAAAAATCCTTATTATTTCAAAGACAGGCGCTGCTTAGAGTGACATGGCTAATATGAAATTGGATTTTTAAAGAAAAACACTATTGACATGGGTATGACATCGCTGACAGCCATTCAGAAATCTCAGATTGTGCACAATTGTCTACAGCTATTTTATTGGCAGGTTAGATGACCTAATAAACCCTTTCCAGTCTCTAACTTTCATTATGTGATATAGTTATTATGTAAAAGTATGTTCACCTAGGTAAGGATTGCAACTGTTTTCATGTGTAGAAATTATTTACTGCAAAAACATATTAAATGCTTCCTGGTGTACATAACACATCAGGTTTATTCCATCAGCATGCTCTTAAGTGGCTCCTTGATATATTTCTGCCAACTAGTATAAGAGAAGATTTCCCTGCTTCTTTGGGGGATCTAAATAATCCCTGTCAGAGATTATTTATCTCTGAGGCTCAAAAATATTTGTGTTGAATAAATTTGTGTCTTTGCTTTTGGAATGGCCAAGATTATGCCAGATTATAGGTATCTTCAAAACATTGTCAAGATATCCCCAGATTCCATTACAAGATCTTCACTCTCCATCATCCTCTATGAACTGAATATACTATCCATTCACTCAGAGTGGTTCACAGGAGCAGGGTAGTAATATTTCCAGCACCTATACATAATATGCTAGTTTGCACATCTGCGCTGCCTGGTCTGGCTATGATTCTGACAAAGTCTTTTTGTTTGAATAAAAAATCAAATTAAGAGTTTCCCAAGTTTCTTACGTCTTCTCTCCAGACGTGCATGTAACCCTGGGACAGAAGGTTTGTTATAGGAGAAACCTTACATGAGAGCCCCTGTCTAAAATATGGAGAGCTCATCACTGATTTAGTCAACATACTAATGAAATATTTTTCTACAGCAAGCATTGTCTTGGCGAGCCTGCATTACACTAACTGTCCACTAAAGACAGGTTGCATGTTGTAATGTGGCTGGCAAATGTGAAACAAGCAGTGAAAGACAGAGGTACTGTAAAGTAAATTTGACTCTGTTGTTCGATGGATCAAGTAGAGTTAACAATAACAAGCATATCTTTAGCTGAGACTAGTACAGCTGAAAATACAATGCAGGGAAAGCCATAACTGCAGTATTTGTACCACCACAGTGTCATTATGAGGAACTAAGTTTTTTTCCCCATTAAAGCTATGAGCCTGCTCTTTGGAGAGCTCTTTCCAACAGCAGGGTTCCATTTTAAGCTTTCTCAGAGTTCAGACTTTTCCAACTCCTGAGGTTCCAAGTGACATTTCTCTCCCTGTATTGATTCAGCTGCGCTAATTGTGCCTTTGGCAATGTTGTCTGTATCAGTTTGGGATTTTCTTTTCTTAAGAATGCTTAAAAATGCCTCCTGGTTTAAGGGTCTGATACACCTTTATTGAAGCTGAGCTCTCCTTTTTTCTTCTCTGCTGGACTACCAGGCAGTCCCTCTACTCTCTGTCTCGGAATGGTAGGAAGTCAGTCACAAAAGCACACAAAGCTGTTTTTATCTTCTATTTGGTGACAATACCAGATCTACAATAAATGCTGTGTTAGCATAGGAAACAAAATAATTTTAAGCCTTCCTTCTCATAGAGGAGGAGCAGGTTGAAATCTAATGTAAAATTATAATGGCGGGAACAATTGTTTTTGCTTTAATAATTATGAACTCCAAATAGGCAAGCACTGGGTAAAACAGCTTTGTGGCTGCAGATTATTCTAAGGGCATCTTCCCCTATTTTCAGCGTAGCAGGTGGCTGAAGGAAAAGGTAATGTTCCACACTAACAGACTGCCTAAAGGAAATTTATATATATAAATAAAAAATAAAAAAACCCATTCAGTAGACTCAGTGTAGCAGAGATCCTTCTCTAAACTTGCTGACTTTTATGTCTGGCTCGCTATTTAGTTTTTTCTGCTTCTACTCCTAGTCCATTCACTTTAAGCTTTGGAAGGGTTATGTAAGTAATAAGAATATGAAAGGCCATGCATTGTTGGATAACCTCCTGGCTACAGAGACATTCCAAAACACAGCACTTGGCCCACTAGCACCATGTTCTTAAACCAATATGATCGCAAGTAGTTCATGGCAATTCCAAGAAGAGAGGACAATACTTTCTGAGTTCATATAAAATATATCAGCTATAAGATCACAGCAGGGCATGGGACTAAATAGATGAAAACAAGTTCTGATATTGTATAGGAATGTCAGGGTTCTTCATGAGGCTGTGTGTTATGATGAAATGCTGTAATAGTAAGAGACTCAGTTAATAAAATTCCGTGTCAGCTTGCATCTATTTTAAGCTGTTTTATAAACAGGCATAACCTCTTCAATATCATGCTGTATGTATATTCTATCCTTGCATCCCACTTACATTCAGAAGTCAGAGAACTGATCTACAGCAAAGCACTTAGGACCTAGACATGTGAATTTGCAGTCTCTTTTCACTGCTTCCCAAAAGTCCTTTGTGTGATGCAGAACCAGAAGTATGGGATAGTGGCCTCTGAAATGTGCGAAACAATGCATCATTTCCACTCCCCAAAACCAGGAATTCTGAAAATCTCACGAGTGAGCCCCTTTTGAGACACAGGATCAGATTGTGATACTGTTACTCAGTTTGAATAACACTTCATTCCATAAATAGCCCCACACAAGTGAATGGGACCATTTGTGTAGTGTGGTCCAAACTAATATGAAGTTCCGAATCTTTGAAATTTCTCCATCACTAGTAACTAATGTGCATATTATTATCCATATATCTTTAGTTTTAGCACCACAGATGTTCCTAATTTAGCTCAAACATTGTTGTAAGGCATTTTCTAGATTACATGTCAGATGCAGACTCAAGGCCAACAATATGTACTCATAAAAGCACATTTCTCACTAAGGTCGAAGGAAGCAATTTGCATTCAGAATAAAGCAAAACCAATTCCAAGGTCAAAGAAAGGATTGTTGAAGCTTATGCACTTAGGTAGCTGGAAGTAAAAAATGTTAGATGTGTGAATGGCAGGAAGAATGACAAGATATCAATTGGAAACACAAAGGTAGAAATTAGAAAGGATTTGGGCATGAGAATTTTTCTTCTACCACCATTCTAAAGCAGATCGCTTTGAAAACAAGACCAGTAAATTAATTGGCATTAATTCTAACTGGACACTATCTCACAATAAACCTATTTTATTACAAATTTGAGTGAAGAGTACAATAAAAGCATTATTTGTATAATTGATAATAATACACAATACTTACAGAGCATCTTTCTCAGCCCTAAATAGCAAAAGTAGGTTAAGCATCATCAATCCTGTTATACAAATGGCAAAACACACAAGGCCCAAATTTTCAAATCTGGTTATTAATTTTTGGTTGCCCAAGTTGAGTCATTTGCCCTTATTTCCCAAGGGTACTGAGTCTCTGCATCTTCCATTTTACTTTATGAGAAGTAATGGATTCTCAATAACTCACTGCAGGCCAAAAACATTTAACAAAATTAAAGATTGACTGTCTGCCTATCTAATGTAGCTGCTTGGCCTCACGAGTGCTCTTTGTGCAGAAGAGAGGCACAGCAAGAGCAATCTCCCAGAGAATGCTTGGAACTTGGCATGCTAGTGTGTGTACATGATCACACCGAGTCCCTAGCTTAATAAACCACAAAAGTGGCCCGGGATGACTGGGTTGCAGGGGCTAGAGCAAGGAGCTGTGTGCAGTAGCTATATGCCCAAGCTCTGAGGTGGGAATTGGATTTCACCCCTGGTACTTCATATTCATAAAGCTCAATTATGCTCGCTTTAAACAGGTGAAATGAATCTGACACACTAGCATAAAATATATGCTCATATACAAAATAGTTCTACAGAGCAACAATTCACAGCTCAATTAGCAGAGTATGCTAAGGATTTCCTCCAGCGGTAGGAGGAAGAAATATTCCTCAACTGGTCAAGGAGCAGCAATGGAACTGCCCTGTGGATGCAACTCCAGCCCTGGGGCTCACAGTGCTTGCTGCCCTCATTTGTGTCTGAGGGAAATTGCCAGTTCATGCGTGTACTAATAAACAGCAACTGCACTCGCCCGCCCACTGCTCCTCCCTCCAGTCCCAAATCCACATTGCTCAATGGTGCAAAAAGACTCCACTCCCATCCTCCCCAAAGTTGGGACTCCATGGTATCCAGGGGCACACTCATATTGTATCACATCCTCAAGCCCTGCTCCCCACTTTACCAGGTCCATTGTGGGAAGAGCCTTCCTTGTCTGTGGAGGCGGGACAGGATGTATCCCAAGACCTTTGGGTTTAAATTGAAATAATCTGTGAGGGCCAGTTTAGACTATGAGAACTTTGAGA
Source organism: Pelusios castaneus (assembly GCA_007922175.1). NCBI lineage: Eukaryota > Metazoa > Chordata > Testudines > Pelomedusidae > Pelusios > Pelusios castaneus. Next base: position 5,956,203 of record ML685772.1, on the reverse strand, counting down.
CAAGACCTAGTTTCTCTAATTCTCTATGAAGCTACCAGCAAATCATTGCCTTTAAGGAAATGATACAAAATGAAGGGGATGAGCCAATGGAGATTCCTCCCAATAAGAGCCCTAGAAGGACTTGGGATCGGATGCAAAGGATTGCAGAGAAAAACAGGAGGACTGAGGACTTGCGACCGGAACACAGTGGGGATAGGCTAATGAATAGCACTGGTGCCAGGAAAAGGCACGTGTATGTGATTGGGGACTCCTTGTTGAGAAGGACAGACAGGCCTATAACCAGAACTGATCCCGAGAACAGAAGGGTATGCTGCTTGCCTGGTGCAAAGATACGGGATGTTGATCTGAGACTGAAGAGGATCTTAACGGGAGCTGGAAAGAACCCTTTGATTGTCCTTCATGTGGGTACAAATGATGTAGATAGATTCTCACTGGAACGTATCAAAGGTGACTATGCCAGGCTGGGGAGGACTCTCAAGGAAATAGAAGCTCAGGTGATCTTTAGTGGGATTCTGCCTGTCCCTAGAGGAGGACAACAAAGGTGTGAGAAGACCCTGATGATAAACAGATGGCTTAGGCAGTGGTGCTATAAGGAGGGCGTTGGCATGTATGGTCACTGGGAGGCATTCGTGGACAGAAGACTGTTCTCCTGGGATGGACTGCACCTGAGTAGGGAGGGAAATAGACTTCTGGGAGGGAGATTAGCACAACTGATCAAGAGAGCTTTAAACTAGAGAGCTGGGGGAGATGGTTGGGAGATGCCTGAATAATCTCCGCATCTGATATTAGTGTTGAGAAGGAGGAAAATGAAATAAGAAAGGACACAGAAATAGGGAGCTGCATGAGGGTTACGAGAAGGTGGAGTAGTGTAAATGCCAGTCTAGTGAGTGATATTGTCTGTGGAATGACTGTGCCGAATCAGGCAAAGAACGTGAGTGAGGCCAAGCAGCACAAACTAAAATGTTTATATAGTAACGCGAGAAGCCTGGGTAACAAAATGGAGGAGCTGGAGCTACTGGTAGAGGAAGTGAGACCAGATATTATAGGGATAACTGAAACATGGTGAAATAGTAGTCATGACTGGCGTACCGGTATTGAAGACTATGTGCTCTTTAGGAAAGATAGATATAAAGGCAAAGGTGGGGGAGTGGCATTGTATGTCAATGAGGAGATAGACTGCAGGGAAATTCAAAGTGATGGAATTAAGAAGACAGAATCAATCTGGGTAAAAATCATGTTAGGGAAAAAAGCTACTAAAGTTCCTTGTGGAATGTTGCTTGGAGTGTGTTACAGACCACTGGGATCTGATCTAGACATGGATAGGGACCTCTTTAAGGCTTTTAAGGAAGTTAATACTACTGGGAACTGTGTGATTATGGGAGACTTTAACTTCCCAGATATAGACTGGAGGACGTGTGCTAGTAGTAATAAGAGAGCCCAGTTTTTCCTGGATGTGATAGCTGATGAATTCCTTCTCCAAATGGTTACGAAACCAACGAGAGGGGATGCCATCTTAGATTTAGTACTGGTGAGTAGTGAGGACCTCATAGATGAACTGGTTGTAGGGGACAACTTAGGTTCAAGTGACCATGAGCTAATTCAGTTCAAACTAATTGGAAGGATAAACAAAAATAAATCAGCAACCAGGATCTTTGACTTTAAAAAGGCTAACTTTAGAAAATTAAGGGAATTAGTTGGGGAAGTGGACTGGATAGAAGAACTCAGGAATGTAAATGTAGAAGAGGCTTGGAATCGCTTAAAATCAAAGTTGCATGAACTATCTGAAGCCTACATTACGAGGAAAGGGAAAAAATTCATAGGCAAGAGCTGTGGACCAAGCTGGATGTGTAAGCATCTCAGAAAGGCGATTAGGAGGAAGCACAGAGCCTACAAGGAGTGGAAAAGGGGAGAGATCAGCAAGGAAAGCTACCTTTTGGAGGTCAGAACATGGAGAGAGAGAGTGAGAAAGGCAAAAAGTCAAGCTGAGATGGACCTTGCAAAGGGAATTAAAACCAATAGTAAAAGGTTCTTTAGCCATCTAAATAGGAAAAAAAACAAAGAAAGAAGAAGTAGGACCACTAAAAACTGAGGATGGGGTGGAGGTCAAGGATAATCTAGGCATGGCTCAATGTCTAAATAAGTACTTTGCATCTGTTTTCAATGAGAGTGAAGTTGAGCTGGGGGATAGAGGTAGGGAAGCTAATGGGAATGAGATCATGAATGTGGAAATTACCATACCTGAGGTAGAAGCCAAACTTGAGCTGCTGGATGTGACTAAATCAGAGGGCTCGGACAATCTCCATCCAAGGATACTAAAGGAACTGGCTCATGAAATTGCCAGCCCTTTAACGAGGATTTTTAATGAATCTGTAAACTCAGGGGTTGTACCGTATGACTGGAGAATCGCTAATGTAGTTCCTATTTTCAAGAAAGGGAATAAAAATGATCCGGGTAACTACCGGCCTGTTAGTTTGACCTCGGTAGTATGCAAGGTCCTGGAGAAAATTTTGAAGGAGAAAGTACTTAAGGCTGTAGAGGATAACGGTAACTGTGATAAATTACAACATGGCTTTACAAAAGGGAGATCGTGCCAGACCAACTTGATCTCCTTTTTTGAAAGGGTAACAGATTTTTTAGATAAAGAGAATGCGGTGGACCTAATTTACTTAGATTTCAGCAAGGCGTTTGATACAATTCCACATAGGGAGTTATTAGTTAAGTTACAGAAGATGGGGATTAATATGAATATAGTAAGGTGGATAAGGAATTGGTTAAAAGGGAGACTACAGCCGGTCATACTGAAGGGTGAACTGTCAAGCTGGAGGGAGGTTACCAGTGGAGTCCCTCAGGGATCTGTTTTGGGACCGATCTTTTTCAACCTTTTTGTTACTGACCTTGGCCAAAAAGCGGGAATGTGCTAATAAAGTTTGCGGATGACACCAAGTTGGGAGGTATTGCCGATATGGGGAAGGATCAGGATACCATACAGAAAGATCTGGATGACCTTGTAAACTGGAGTATAGGAATAGGATGAAATTTAATAATGGGAAGTGCAAGATCATGCATTTAGGAACAAACAACAAGCATTTTTCCTATAAGTTGGGGATGCATCAGTTGGAACGGACTGAGAAGGAGAAGGATCTGGGCGTAATGGTTGACCATAGAATGACTATGAGCCGCCAATGTGATGTGGCCGTGAAAAAAGCTAATACGGTTCTAAGATGTATCAGGAGAGGTATTTCAAGTAGAGACAGGGAGGTGTTAGTGCCGCTGTACAAGGCACTGGTGATACCCCATCTGGAATATTGTGTGCAGTTCTGGTCCCCGATGTTTAAAAAGGATGAATTCAAATTGGAACAGGTGCAGAGAAGGGCTATAAGGATGGTCTGTGGAGTGGAAAACCTGCCTTATGAGTGGAGACTCAAGAAGCTTGGCTTGTTTAGCTTAACCAAAAGAAGGCTGAGGGGGGATATGATTGCTCTCTATAAATACATCAGAGGGATTAACATCAGGGAGGAAGAGGAATTATTTGAGTACAGCACCAGTGTGGACATCAGAACAAATGGTTATAAACTGTCCATCAAGAAATTTAGGCTTGAAATTAGATGCAGATTTCTAACCATTAGAGGTGTAAAGTTCTGGAATAACCTTCCAAGGGGAGTTGTGGGGGCAAAAACCATAACTGCTTTCAAATCTGAGCTTGATAAATTTATGGAGGGGATGGTATGATTACCCTATTTTGGAAATTGACTGATATTTGGCTACATGTGGTGGATTTACAAGTGGCCTAAGAGGGGAGAGTACATGGGGTGGGTTCTGAGTTATTACAGAGAATTATTTCTTGGATAACTGGCTGTTGAGACTTGCCCACATGCTCAGAGTTTAACTGATCGCCATATTTGGGGTCGGAAAGGAATTTTCCCCCAGGGCTGATTGGCCTGGGCTCTGGGGGGTTTTTCACCTTCCTCTGTAGCACAGGGCATGGTTCACCTACCGGTGAATTCTCTGTATCTTAAAGTCCTTAAATCATGATTTAAGGAGGTAAATAACTCGGTCATAGGTTGGGGGCCTATTGCTGGAGTGGGTGGGTCAGGTCTTGAGGCCTGCATTTTGCAGGAGGTCAGACTAGATGATCATACTGGTCCCTTCTGACCTTAAAGTCTATGAGTCTATGAAGGAATAAATAATAAAAGTTTCTAGAAAGTGACCTCCCAGCTTCTCTGACATTGTAGTCACCTCATTATAATACAGACTATGCATAAAAAAAAACCCCAATGAATATGCTAGATCTCCACAAAGATCATATTATTATAGAGATACAGTGAACAATGCTTTATATTGATTGTTTTGTACTGGGAAAAATAATGCTTGAGAAGTATAATTCCTCCTTTCAACAGTTAGGACATTCACACATATTAAACTAGTTGCAACATTATAAATAATACTCTCTAATGATTGGGCTTGAATCTCCTCTCACACTGGTGTAAATCAGGAATAGCTGCACTGAAGCTTGTGGGCCAGGTCCTTTGCTGGTGTGAATTGTCATAGCTCCACTAAAGTCAGTGGAGCGACAACAATTACGGTACTAAACTGAGGATCTGGCTCAATGTGTGAAATGGGCATGACAGGAGAATCAGCCTCAAATTTCAAGTAATGTCTTTAAGGTTAGTCTATTATAAAGGAAGGTTTGAGCACCTGATTTTCTTGGAAGTGAATGATATTGCTTTTTTTCATTTGCTGTTTTGTTACATTGTAATTATACAAAATTAAGTGGAAAAATACAGTGTGTGAAATTCTGGACCCATTGAATATAATGGAAAACTCCCTTTGACCTCAATATGACTATGATTTCATTCCATATGAGCCATGGCCAAAATATAATCTCCCAAGGAACTTCCCCAATTTTTTCCTGATATATGTTACAGAGCTGGTGGCTGAGAAATGACAACAGTGGCAGAAGCAGACAGAGTAGGTCACATTTCCAAGCATTCTGACCCTCTGTTTATAAAATTCCATAGACAGAAATATAGAATCATAGGGCTGGAAGGGACCTCATGAGGTCATCTAGTCCAACCCCCTGCTAAAAGCAGGACCACTCCCACTAAATCATCCCAGCCAGGACCTTAACCGGACCTTAAAAATCTCCAAAAATGGAGATTCCACCACCTCCCTAGGTAGCCCATTCCAATGCTTCACCATCCTCCTAGTGAGAAAGTTTTTCCTAATATCCAACCTCGACTTCCCCAGCTGTAATTTGAAACCATTGCTCCTTGTTCTGTCCTCTGTTACCATAGAGAACAGCCTAGCTCCCTCCTCTTTGGAGCACCCCTTCAAGTAGTTGAAGGTTGCTATCAAATCCCCCCTCGGTCTTCTCTTCTGTAGACTAAATAAGCCTAGTTCCTTCAGTCTCTCCTTGTAAATCATGTGCCCCAGCCCCCTAATCATTTTCATTGCCCTCCACTGGACTCTTTCTAATTTGTCCACATCCTTTCTGTAGTGGGAAGCCCAAAACTGGACACAGTATTCTAGATGCAGCCTCACCAGTGCCGAATAGAGGGGAATTATCACATCCCTCGATCTGCTGGCAACACTCCTACTGATGCAAGAAAAATCGGGAACAAAATAATCTAGGACCGTTTGCTACCCTACACAGTACAATGCATGGGCTGTTCTTAAACTCGAAGGAAGTATTTGGGCAATTGTTATAGAATATAATTAAAAAGTAGATTTGTTACTGTAACCATTTCAATGGAAGCAAGTATCTATTTGTAGAGTGTTTAGTCTGTAAATGAAGATGTTATTTTTGCTTGGGTCAATCCGACACAGTTGCTTCTTTCTGGGTTGTGATTTTTTGCCATACCCTTGACAGCTTTCAACTATCCAGCTTTTTGTTCAAAAAGGATCAGAAGGGAATCAACTACAAATGAGATAAGCACAAAAGGCTTTTTATTATTAACTTTCTCCCCACACAATTTTTTTAAGATTAGAGTCCTTCAAATGTGTCAGTTAGAACAAATTGTCACTCAAGGTCTTTATTGAGCTGTACAAAACCCTTTTAACCTGTCTGCCAAGTTAAGCAGGTTCATTCAGATAAGTTCAACCACATTTAGCCTAGTTCATTACCTTTGTGCTTTCCCTGTTTCAAAAAGTGTCTGCTGCACCCCTAGATCTGACAGCCTCGTTCTCCTCTCCACCCTCTTCCAGTCCTCAACTGCTCAATTATCCTTTGTTTGTTACAATTAATTTCTTCCTACGTTCATCCTAAATCTATTTCCCCTGCAAACACACCCTCTAATTGACACGTTCTAGATCGCTACAATTCTGGGTTTGGAAATAAATTCTTTAGCTTTATTTGAACCAAGATTTATGAAACTGTATTCTATAACCTACTAATGAGTGTCATGGACCTTTCAGCGCGGCCCCATGACAGGTGCTCCTGGCAATGTTATTTGGGGAATTTAGGTCAAGTCCGCCCACTCATGTCCAATGCTGTCTGTGTTTTAAGTCCTTTGCAGAGCAACCCAGCCCTCAAGCTGAGTCCCTGTTCAGGTACCCTCCTTTTGAGGAAAGTCCAATCCCAACAGCCCACTTGGTGTCAGTGGCTGCCTCAGTTCATCTGCCACTCACCAGTAGTGTGGAGGAGGTGGGGGGGAGACCTGGGCCTGCCCACTTCTCCAGATCCCAACTCAGGGACCCTGTATGCCTTTCACTAGGTGTCATCTCGACCACCAGTCCACGGAGGTCCCTTGGGACACTTCCCCATGGCCCCTGTACCTTCTGCAACCTATGCCTCTTGCAGACTTCGTCCTCAGGCTCCTCCCAAGCCCTGACAGCTTCAGTCCTTCTCCAGTTTCACTCTGGCTTCTCCCAAGCTCCAGCAGTCTCAGTCCTATTCTCCCTCTCAGGGCTTTCCACAGGTCACCTTCTCTAGGTTTCAGGCCCCCGTCTCCTTCAAAGCCCTGCTGTCCACAGGGAGCTGTCCCAGGTGCTGATCCCGTTGCCCCTGTGCAGGCAATATCTTCTCCCTCAGTGCCCAAGGGAGATTGATCTTGCTCTGGCACTGCAGCCAGGTTTTCTAGTCTAACCTGGGCCTGGATTGACCCAGCAGCCCTCTCACCTGATTGGCTTTTCTCTCGGGGCCTTCATTAACCCCATATTTACCAGTGTGGAGCCACTGTCCCATCACAATGGGACTTAGGAGAGGTCCCAGCAGTCATAGGAGGTCATGCAAAAACATAAAATTCACTATATTTTAGATGATGAAAAACGAATGCACAACAGATGCTGAGGCCATTCTACTGCTGTAGCCTTGAAACACCAACTACCAGTAGTTGTGCTTTTGACTGGATTTACTTTATACAAATAAATACCAGCCCCATTAAAATATATTATTTATGGTGACACAAAGTTCAAGTACCCATGAAGACAGACCATTGCAAAATGGGTCCCTGATTTCAGATCTTCCCAGGGAGCACGTGCTGGGTGTGAATCAAAGCTGGTGGCCTGAAGAAACACTGAGTCTGGTTGGGAGCGCGTGTCATCAAGAAGATGGCTTGAAGTGGGAGAATGATATTGAATGATGTTGAACATGGTTTTAAATTAAGTTAGATTATATCTAATGGGAGCTTTAAAATACCTCAATTCTGAGGTATTTTTGTTGAAACTGAAGAGCAGTGAAATTGAGAAGTATGAGAGCCGTTGTGTCCCAGAGTGGCCTTGATTGGCACTCTGGGACATTTCCGGAGACTGTTTAATGCGCAATGAGTGTACACACACTCTCTATCGCACAACAGCTGTTGCACGATGATCACTATGCTTCTTGTCCAGGTGGTTTTCATGCTGCACATCAAGAGGGCTTTTTGCCATCAACAAGCAACATTTGTGTGTGTATGCTCTCGGGGATAACGCTGTAGTAGTACAAGGCCTGAGATCTTTTGTGATGCTGTGAAAAAAAAAGGGGGGGGGAGAGAAAACTAGTTACAATAATGCAGTCATCTCTGTTACAAAATTGCAATAGATCTTGTATAAAGTATGTCATGGAAGATATCAACTGAAAACTTATGGACAGCTGAGTGCTATTATCCTGTTTAAATCTGTGTGTCATCTTTGCATATGAAGTTTTCAACATTTGTTATGTGTTCGTATGTCAAACATATTGTTTTCTTTAAAAAAAACCAAAACAAACAAGGAGTCCTGTGGCGCTTTTAAAGACTAATAAATTTATTTTTTACATGAGCTTCCGTGGGTGGAGTTCTACTTCATCAGGTGCCCAGAAGCCTATGAAAGATCATGCAAAAAATAAATGTATTAGTCTTTAAAAGCGCCACTAGACTCCTTCTTTGTTTTGCTGAACTAGACTAACACGGTTACACCTCTGGAACTCATCTACAAGATAGATTTATATCAAAGCTAGCCATCCTGCTTGACGGCCCATTAAGAACAATCAACTCCTGAAGATGTTTCAGAGAGCACTGAGGCAATGGCGGTCCCATGATTCATCAAAGCATGTGAGGAAATATGATCTAAAACTCCATCTTTTGTCAGTAGCTTTCCATGCACTTAAGCTGAAAGTATCAAAAGCGACTGTGACATCACCTCTTCATCTTCAATCTTGCTCCTCCCGTCCTGATGTGCTTTCTAATGAAACTAAGCTTTGAACAATGGATTAATGATGCCCAATCTAATGGGTGAACCAGAAAAATTTATTATAAGCTAACAGATTTACCATCACTGCTATGAACCTGATCTACAGATTCTAAAATCGTTTATAATGGATATGATTCCTTTAGCCATTTAAAAACTCCTTTTTTCTTATTAATAAACTGTTATGGTTTTACTACAGGAATTATATATATTGGCCTGGGGTATTGGCTGATCCTTTGGGATTAGAAGAACCGTATGTACAATGTATCTGGTTTTCAGCAACCTCTCATCCTAAAAACCAGATGCCTGGGTGGTGTTGGGGCTGGAATGTCTAAGGGGACTGTGTTTTAGCTTCTTGTTAACCAACATAGTGCCATTGAAGCTCACTTTTGCTACTAATTTGGTGCACTCCAGATTAGAATAACCCCCAGTTATGGGGTGTGACTGCCCTGTTTTTTATCAATGAGTCCTGAATTTGACATTCTCAGCAGTGGCCCACACCACACACGGTCACCCATCTCATGGGACAAGGCACTGCAACTGACTTTAGCAAAGAATTCAGCAGATTAAGCTGTCTTTCCAGGAGCACCCAACTTTAGCTGTAGAAATTGTGAAAGTTACCAGATATTGCCTTGGCCCTTCTGAGTTAAATTAGGCTTCTCTACTACGGTGGCAATGAAAGGAAATTAAAATATCAAATTTTATCAATGAAAAGTTATATTAGATGGTACGGTACTTCCCCAGGACAAACTAGAGAGGAACAGTTTTTGTTATCTACACAGGCCCATCCATAACATTAAATTGTGAATGTACTTAGGTCAAGATTTTTAAAAGCAGATGTAAACCATGGGCAGCTAAATTAATATTCAGACACCTAAATCAGCGGCCTTATTTTAAAAAGCACTCAGTGCTCAGAAGCTCCCAGTAATTTCAATCCAATTAAACATGGCTTTAGCAGCCTAATTTCTGTATCCTTTTATTTTTTTGGCCTTAAAATTTATAATTAGAGTTTATTTATTTAAAACTTACAATTCAAGCTTATTTTTCAAAATGTCTTAACAAAAGGTTTATTACAGGAATGGTTGTGGTTACAAACATTTGCCTACTTGTGGTTAGAGATAGAGGGCTTGGGAAGTGTCACAAACATTCCTCAGTCTGGAAGGGTGTCACCAGCTCCAAAAATGTTGGAAACCAGAGGCATGCAGAAGGGAGAGCTAGCAGGGATATTCCATTCTCCCCCCATGCCACCATAATAGTCAGTGGCAGCCCTGAGGGGATGGGGGCAGGGAAGACCAAGCACTTGCCATTGTGGGGAGAAGAACAAGTTCCTCCCAGGGCCGGGGCTGGGGCCACAGAGGAAAGATTGAGCTCCTGGTGGAACCTGGGGGACTGGGCGCAGCAAGCTACTGATGGAACCTGTAGGAGGGTAGGGGAGTGAGCTCCTCAGGGTGGCGGTACAGTCCATGCCCCTCCAAAAGCTATCATATTTAAATTCTTGCCCGTGTCCTGTTGGAAACCATTATTTAAACTATAAACTGGGCACCCCTGGATTATAGCTGGTTTCTTTTGAAAATGTTTTCAGTAAGCAAGAAATTCAACCTGTAAATTCTGTTCAAAACCTAAGAAAAAGAAAAGACTTGAATCATGTGGAACAAGTAGCAAATAACTGCCCACTAGACACAATTTCTTGGGTATGTGCCCCAGTCTTGGGGGAAAAAAATGTATCTGTCTGATTTATAGAGCCTCTTCAGAAATGCAGTAGAAACTAAAGAGAAAAGCAAGCATGTTGTCAAGGGAAAAATCAAGGAGAAGTAGGAAACAGAAAAGCAATAAAAAACTGTCCTGTGCAGCACTTTGATAAGTTAAAAGCCCTTCTATGTTCCTGTCTAACAGTGTTACTTTGAATTTGAAACAGGAAGAACTGTATATAAACTGCAGCATTAGCTGTGCTCAAGTCATTATGGCCTGCTTTTGATGGTACTCTTCCAGCAAACTTTTAAACAATATTTGGTAGGGAGGGCACCTCTATTTCTCTATTCACTATCTTGAGAGACTGGAAGTGATTCTGATCTACTTTAAGTTTCATGCTGTACCAGTATCAATTGTGATTTCTTTTTAAACAAACTTTTAAAGTGAGTTTTAGAGTTTGTGAAAGGCAACAGATTGATGGCTCTGGAGAAAGCAGTCGTCAATCTTTAGTCAGAGCAGGCCTGGATAGCAACTGTGAGAGTTATTCTGCATTGCCCCTCCTTCATATGCCCCAAACCGCAGAACCACACCTCTTGCAGAAAGATGACAGTTCATTCACAACACCAGAATGAAATTAGTGCGAGTTGGAAAGTGGACATATGCTTTCTTCGGGTTGATTTAGGAGCCCTTAACTCATTTCTCATAGGACACTCAACAGCTTACAGATGTTAACTATGGCATAAGAACAGGTCAGACCAATGGTCCATCTAGCCCTGTATTCTGTCTTCTGACAGTGACCAATGCCAGGTGCTTCAAAGGGAATGAATAGAACAGGTAATCATTAAGTGATCCAGCCTGTTGGCCATTCCCAGCCTCTGGCAAGCATCAATCCCCATCTATCCTGGCTAACAGCCATTGATGGACCTATTCTCCGGTAACTTATCTAGTTCTTTCTTCAACCCCATTATAGCACTAGCCTTCCTAGATCCTCTGGCAAGGAGTTCCACAGTTTGATTGTTCACTGTGCAAAGAAATATTTCCTTTTGTTCATTTTAAACCTGCTGCCTATTAATTTCATTTGACGACCTCTACTTTTTGTGTTATGAGAAGGATTAAATAAGACTTATTTATTTTCTATTTTATAGACTTTATGATATCCCTTCTTAGTCATCTCTTTTCCATGCTAAAAAGTCACTGTCTTATTAGTCTCCCCTCTTATGGAAGCTTTGCCATCACCCTTATCATTTTAGTTGCCCTTTTCTGTACTTATTTCAATTCTAATATATCTCTTTTGAGATGGGGTGGCTAGATCTGCACACAGTATTCATGACGTGGGTGTACCATGGATTTATAAAGAGGCATACCATGTTTTCTATCTTATTATCTATCTCTTTCCTAATGATTCTCAACATTCTGTTAACTTTTTTTTTACCGCCACTGCACATTGAGTGGATGTTTTTAAGAGATCTAGCCTCAATGACTCCAAGATCTCATATGCAAAACTGATACCTTCAACTCGAGTTTGAAAAGGGATATTTCTTGGCTTTCTCATTATAAACAGTGATTGTCACCTCTCACTCTCCCTATCTGTTGTTCCCTCAGTTTGAATCAATAGAACTCGTTTGATTTGCTGAAGTAATCTGATCTGATCCTGTGATTACACTTACTTCACTGCATTATCCCTCCTCCATATTCTTTTTTTTTTCTAGTTTCAAGTGTCTGACAAAATTGGATTTCTCCCACAAAAGCTCATGTGATGAATAAATCTGCTAGTCTTTAAAAGTGCCACAAGACTTCTTGTTTGTTTTGCTGAACTAGACTAACATAGCTACCCCTCTGTAATCTGTAATTTTGTTGCCCAGTCACCCAGTTTTGTGAGATCCCTCTGTAACTCTTTGCAATCTGCTTGGGATTTAACTAGCTCAGGGCTCTGCAGCCTGTAGCTCCAAAGCCGCATGCAGCTCTTTGACTGCCCCCCCTTGTGGCTCCAGGTCCCACCCCTGCCACTGGGGGACCCTGTGGGCCCCCCATACCAGGCTCCAGGTTCTCCCCCCCACACCAGGGGACCCTGTGGCAGACGTCCTGGCCCCCAGCTCCCCTCACCAGAAGGCTACACCCATTGCGGGTCTCAAAATACTTGGTTATTGAAGGAATTTTTTTAAATTTTAAAATTATCATCTTTCGGGTTGCTGACCCCTAAACTATCTTGAGTAGTTTTGTATCACCTGCAAATTTTGCCACCTCACTGTTTACCCCTTTTCCCAGATCATTTATGACTATGTTGAATACAACTAATGCCAGTACAGACCACTTGGGGACACCACTATTTATCTCTCTCCATTCTGAAAACTGACCATTGATTCCTACCCCTGTTTCCTATCTTTTAATCAGTTACTGATTCAGGAGAAGATCTTCCCTCTTATTCCACCCACCACAGTTAAACAGTCCCACAGCCAGAGTCCCTTGACCCTGAGTCAGCTGGCACGGGCCAGCCAGGGTTTTTAATTGCAGTGCAGACATACCCATAGTATGTTTCTTTTCAGTCATGGAATCTGTTAGAGTATGAAATCCCCTTTTAAATCAATGGGTGCTGCTAATGTATCTCCCCAAGGGCAAAATTTCAGTTATGAACTTATATATTATATGTCATCAAAATATATATCAAAATATGTAATATACATTTTATAAATGCACACAATGTGGTTAAGATATGCAGCGCTTACAAAAAAATGTTCCATGCTAGTTATTATCCCTACAGTACTGTGTGCTACATTGCATATACATACAAAGTAGTGGAAGGATCCACATAGATCCCAGCTTGTGTTAACTTGTCATTAACACTTTTGTTCAACAATTCATCTGTTGCTGTATATCATAAAGCCCATCTTCTAGCAGCCAAGGCATGTTATTGGAGTTACTGAGTGGCTACTTGCTGAGACAGCAGACTGCTGGCTGAGTGTAACTGTATCAGACCGACAGCACCATTTCCTTGAATGTCTTTAGGGAGTTCTCTCAACAAAGGAAAATGGTTTTGAAGTTTTTCTTTTACCTGCTTGCTGCTAAAGCTCATGCTGTTAACCCACACTGGAGCTCAAGCTACAAGCTGTGAGCTAAAAGACCTTGCAAGCTGGATCAACTGTGCAGAGCAAGCTATGTATTCTCAAGAATATGCATATGTACCAGAGGCAAGCCATTTAAATATAGTTACTGTACTTAGATAAGCTTTATAATGTGCTATAAGCAAATCCTATTTAAATTTACCTTATTTTGAATTTTTTCTAAATATTGGTATCACCATGCATGTGTCCAAAGCCTGAGGTAATAGCAGCATTTAAAGAAATAAATGGCATATGTCAAGGCCCAAATTTTCAGATGTGGATGCCTACAGCTAGTCATCTAAGTTCACATTTTGGCACTAGTTATCCAGGTTTCAGAAGTGCCGAGCATCTGCAGATCCCACTGAAGTATTACAGAATATGCGCTTGTAGGCTGGTATCACAGCAAATCTGGACCATATCTTCAAGGAAAATTTTGCAAGACACATCCTTTAAACTGCAAATTCCCCAAGGCCTCTTTGGAAATGTATCCCTCACTGTTTCGAGAACTCTGCCATATCCAGGTACCACAACAGTTACTTGCAATTGTAATTGTGCATTCTTTCAGGGGGAAAAAAAAAGTCAAATAATTTGCTCCATGCAATTGTTCTAAGATAAAAACGCCCATAGTGTTTTATACAACAAATAAGCAACTGATTTGCAGAATGCATCCCAAACCATTGACTGTAAATAAAAAGTATGTTGTGATCCACAGCACAACTCACTTTTGCTTGCTTGCTTTGCTTCACTCAAGAGTTGAATGTCCCATGGAAAAAGAACATAAACAGCAACATTTAAATTAAAAAAAAACAAAAACAAAATATGAACTGTATTCTTTGTAGCTATTTTTCTCCCAATAGCAGTTTTCCCTTTCTCATTTTCCCCACTGTCCCTCTCTGCTCCTATGATCTGTTCTCATTCTTGTGATATGTGTCTAATTTAGGGACAAATTATAGCCTCAGGAGCCCTACAGGGCAGAAGCCTGTCTAGAGATCTGTCAGTAAAAGAGAGACACATTATCCCACATTCAGGCATACTGCCGCCAGAGCGCTGGAGGCAAATTATGCTAGGCAGCAACACTTGCTACAACTTTTAAAAGGTGTAACCACTACTCCCTGGCTTCCCTCTGCATTTCCCTGACAGTCTTGCTCTTATGCACACACAGGTACATGAGTATCCCAGCAAGATGTCTTCTGCATCTTTTGAAATGCACACTAAAGTATATTGAAGACATAACCAGAGAAAATTTCTTTCTTTTGTGGGTTTAAATTATGCAATTTTTCAGCAGCAAAAAATACAATCAAACACAAACAATCCACAAAATCTAGTATGGGATGTATTTGTATTTCCAAACAGCCATTTGTCCATGTGTACCAGAAACTTACATATGCAAACCACCATTTTCTAGCCTGCTCACGCTTAAACCCATCTATTCAAACCCAGTCTGATAAGCTTGTTGAAAAATCGGTTTTGCGCATGACCAGCAATATCTGATTTTAAACCTTTAAAATCTGGGGTATTTTTAAAAAATTCTCTCTTATTTAGGGATGTGCCTCTGATTCTGTTCATATTTACTTCATATAAAAAGAGTCAAATCTTTCCAGTATTGTCTATAGTTGAATAGTTCTCTGAGTAAAACAAATAATAAATGATCATATCGTAATTAACAGATTCTTCCTGGTTTAGGTGGCAGATAATCTGATCAGTTAAGAGATCCAGTCTCCATACAGAAGAGTACCATTGACTGGCCCAGATTCTTCTCTCACATACATCAGAAGAAATCTAGTGTGCTTGGTTTATCCTTGCAGGCAAGGTGAATTGTCAATTGCACTGCACACTGCTCATGGGAGCAGTAGCGATGGAACATTTAAGGTTATGTCTACACTATAAGCTATGAGTGGGATTCCCCTGCCTCTGTACACATACTCATGTAGCTCTCATCAAGCTAGCATGTGAATAAATAGCAGAGTAGCCACAGTAGCATTCATAGCAGCAGCAGAGATACAGCTGAACCATACACACTGGTTTCAGGCTGGTTTGTACTTGGCAAAACTAGCTATGCCTCCATTGCTACTAATCCTCGTACTGTGGCTACACTGCTCTTTCAATTTGCAACAGCTTGGGTAAACAGACACATACTAGCTCTGTTGAAGCTAAAAATAGCAGTGTAATCTGGGGTAGTCCAAGCTGCGATCCACTTGACTATATATCGGGAGGTCCATGGGGCTCGTTCTCAGGCAGCTAGCTCATGCAACTTCCAGCTAAACTGCTATTTTTAGCACAGTGGTTTCAGCACAGCTAACATGTGTCTGTCTATGTGAGCTGGGAAGCATCCTGCTAGCTGCAGTGAAGACATGCCCATAGAGTCACTGGCTATGTCTACACTAGAAAAAGTTAGATCGACTTTGTTAAGTTGACTTAACCAAGTGGTTACCCTGAACGTGGACTTAAGTTGACCTAAGTGCCCCTAAATTGACTTAATAAAGTCAATTTAAGGGTTAATCCATGTGCACACTGTTCTTAAGTCAACCTAAGGAGCCGACTTAAGGGTTAGGTCGACCTAACAGAATTCTCGTCGGCAAGTTAAGGAAGTATGGGTTGGACAAGTGGACCGTAAGGTGGATAGAAAACTGGCTAGATCGATGGGCTCAGTGGGTAGGAATCAATGGCTCGATGTCTAGTTGGCAACCAGTAATGAGTGGAGTGCCCCAGGGGTCGGTCCTGGGGCCGGTTCTATTCAACATCTTCATTAATGATCTTAATGATGGAATAGACTGCGTGCTTAGTAAGTTCGCGGATGACACTAAGCTGGGGGGAATGGTAGATATTCTGGAGGGCAGGGACAAGATTGAGTGAGACTTGGACAAATTGGAACACTGGGCCGAAAGAAACCTCATGAGGTTCAACAAAGACAAGTGTAAAGTCCTGCACTTAGGACGGAAAAATCCCATGCATTGCTATAGGCTGAGGACCAATCGGCTAAGTAGCAGCACTGTAGAAAAGGACCAGGGGGTTATGGTGGACGGGAAGATGAATATGAGCCAACAGTGTGCTCTTGTTGCCAAAAAGGCCAATGGCATATTAGGCTGTATCAGTAGGAGTATTGCCAGCAGATCGAGGGATGTGATAATTCCCCTCTATTCAACACTGGTCAGGCCGCATCTGGAATACTGTGTCCAGTTTTGGGATCCCCATTACAGAAAGGATGTGGACAAATTAGAAAGAGTCCAGCGGAGGGCAACAAAAATGATTAGGGGGCTGGGACACATGACTTATGAGGAGAGACTGAAGGAACTAGGCTTATTTAGTCTACAGAAGAGAAGACTGAGGAGAGACTTGATAGCAATCTTCAACTACTTGAAAGGGTGCTTCAAAGAGGAGGGAGCTAGGCTGTTCTCGATGGTAACAGAGGACAGAACAAGGAGTAATGGTTTCAAATTACAGCTGGGGAGGTCAAGGTTGGATATTAGGAAAAACTTTCTCACTAGGGAGGTGGTGAAGCATTGGAATGGGCTACCTACGGAGGTGGTAGAATCTCCATCTTTGGAGATTTTTAAGGCCCGGTTAGACAAAACCCTAGCTGGGGTGATTTAGTGGGTGTGGTCCTGCTTTTTAGCAGGGGGTTGGACTAGATGACGTCGTGAGGTCCCTTCCATTCCTATTATTCTATGATTCTAACCGGTGGTTCTTATCAAGTTGACCTAACCTTTCATTAAGTCGACTTAAGGAATTTCTTAAGTGAACTTAATGAAAGCCTGGTGTGGACAGGGACTAAGTTAGGTTGATTTAAGCCTCCTTAAATTGGCCTAACTTGCAGGTACAGACATAGCCATTGAGTTCAAGGTCTGGATCA
This sequence comes from Pelusios castaneus, assembly GCA_007922175.1. Lineage (NCBI taxonomy): Eukaryota > Metazoa > Chordata > Testudines > Pelomedusidae > Pelusios > Pelusios castaneus. Next base: position 5,938,923 of record ML685772.1, on the reverse strand, counting down.
TCATGTCTTCTAATCCAACCTCCTGTACATCACAGACCACCAACGCCACCCAGCTACCAAAATATTACAGTCCACAGAAGACTAATTTTTCATGTGCCACAGACAGAAAAGAGGTGGGACTGAAGTGCACCCATGCCTTAGGCTCCTACAATGGCACGGAAATTATTAAATAAGATATGCCTAGACAATCCCAGAAAGTGACTCACATTTATTAATGCAGAGGACGGCAAACCCTCCCCCCACAGCTCCTGGCCCCAAGGTCACTTCCAATCTAGCCCGGGGGTAAATTCCTTTCCAATCCCATATCTCACCATCAGTTTGACCCTGGGCGTGTGAGCAAAAAGCAGTCAGCTAAGCACAATGAGTGAGAGAAAATGTTTGGAGCCATATCAGAGCACTGGCCCACCCTGTCTAATGCCCTTCTCCAACTGAGACCATGCCTATGCTTCATAGGAAGGAGAGTAAAAGAAACAGACTACACTGGGGAAAACAACAATCTATTCCAGACTCCCACAGATGACTGGCTGAAGCCCTGAAGCAAGCATTTTAGGAATGAATATAAGACATAAACCAGAAGGGGCACCCAGGGCGACTGAGTCATGTCCCTGACCATCACAAGATACCGTCATACAACCAGTCTCATAAATTTGGAGTCCTGTGGCACTTTCAAAGATTAACACATTTATTTATTGCATGAGTTTTTAAATAAATTATAAATAAATTTGTTAGTCTTTAAAAGTGCCACAAGACTCCTTGTTTGTTTTGCTGAACTAGACTAACACAACTACCCCTTTGGAACTCATAAATTTGTCTTTCTTTCTCTTAAAGATAATTAAGTTGTTTGCCCTTCCTATAGGGAGGCTGGTCCAGAACCTCACACATCCAATGTGACTAGAACTGTACACAATATTTCAGATGAGTTCTTACCAGTAACTTGTACAATGTAATTAACAGTTCTCCATCCCAATCTGATATATCTTAGAATCATATTTGCCTTTTACACAGTCACATCGCATTGGTGTCATATAGTCATGCTGTGATCAACCAATACACCCGGCTCTCTCCTCCTCTGTCTTTTCCAGCTGATGAACTCTCTAGCTTGTAGGAGAAATTATTAGATCCTAAGTGCATGACTTGCACTTTGTACTATTGAATTTCATATAATTTCTGTCACCTCAAACATCAAGGTCATCCAGATCTTACTGCATAATATTACCATCATCCTCTGTATTGATGATGCCGCTGAACTTTGTATCCCATCCGGTAATTGTATTAGCACACTTCTACTTTTTGTGTCAAGGACATAAATAAAAATATTGATTAAGATCATTCCCAAGTCTGAATCTTGAGGAATTCTATAGTAACCTCCCTCCAGTTGAATAATTCACATTTCTACACAATCTGTTGCCTTCTCCTCTTTAGCCAGTTACTTTGCCACCATATAATGCTTGAACTAGTCTTCATCCCCTCTAATTTAACTAATAATTTCCCATGTGGTATAATGTCAAATGCTTTGCTGACATCCAAATATATTGGGTTTACTACATTTCCTTATCTACAAAATTAGCTATTTTCTTGAGGAAGAAAATTGTTTAGGTACAGTCTGTCTACGGTAAACCCATGTTCCATTACATCCATTTCTCCATTTATCTTCTATGAATTAATTTTTCCCTTTGCTTCACAATTTGTTCCAAAATCTTGCATATTGTTGATGTTAGGCTAACAGGTCAGTAATTGTTCAGATCACTCCTTCCTGTTTCTTAAATATACACACGACATTAAGTATTCTCCATTCATAAAGTACTATCACTGAATAGGTAGATTTATAAAATATCCTTGCTACTGGATTAGTAACCTTATGAGCCACTTCCTTCACTATTCTCAGATGGAAATTACCCAGTCTCCCAGACAGGGCTGTCCCTGGGGGGGGAGGGGAGTGGAGCTCAGGGCCAATTGGCCTGTGGGGGCCCCTGACCCCCACACACTGGGGGGTAGGGTGGGCCAGCCCAGGGGGCAGCACAGCAGTGGGGGGGCATTGGCATGGGCCTGGGGCAGTCAACCTGCTCCCCCCCCAAGGATGGCAGTGCCCCCCAATTTGAACACATTAAGGTCTTTGACTTCTTTCATTTTAGATGTGGTCATTTCCATTTCTTCACACTTATTTCCAACCGCCATCCTCCCTTCACATCCGTGTTCCATATAATCATCCATATTGAAAATTGAAACAAAATATTCATTTAATTTTGGGGGCATTTATCATAGGGGAAAGCAGGGAGGACTACTGCTCTTAACCTTCCCCGTTTTTCTGGTAGTCAAGAACACATTTGGTCTTCATTGGTTTATCTAAAAACTTCACTGTTAGATAGCCTGTCTCTGTGCTCAGCTCCTAGGTGGGCCCAACCCACTTTCAGGGACCTTCATAGAGTTTTTGGTGAACTTTACTACCACACTTCTGGTGTTAGGGATGGTGGATGGGAATTTCACCTAAGGGGCCTGCAGCCTGTGTTTTTCTGTGGGAATGAATTGAAGCAATAGATCTCAATATTGTTACCCCAGATTCACTTGGTGTAACAGAAAGCAAAATCTGGCTCACTGGCTGTATTAGAATGTTGTCTTTCCTCTTAGGTTGTTCTTTTATCCCCCTCTATTTTTAAACATTTGGCAGAAAGACAGGAGCAAAATCACTTTGGCCCTAATATAGCACATTCAATATTTCTCCACAAAGCATTCCCCAAGCTATGCAAAAATTGCCCTTCCTATCACGTTCAAATCCCAATCCCAGTCCAAATATTTTGATAGTTATGCTGCTAACAAGAGGCTCTTAATTTTGGAAGCACATAAAACCAAGGAAATAAACAAGTTACATAATTCCATCAGAAGAACGTCTCACTTAAACAATCCTTCTGGACCAAATTTTGAAAGATCTTTGATGCAGCCTCTATTTGTGTGTGGGTATCATTGTGCATGCATTTTTCAGGCATTACCACCTACAAAGGTTGTCCATACATATCTGCAACTTCATGTCCTTCACTCCAGAGAGATGATAGGAGTTTGGATCACTTGATGGTTGCTTGTTCTGTTCATTCCTTTTGAAGCACCTGGCATTGTCCATTGTTAAATGACAAGATATTGGGCTAAATGAACCATTGGTCTGACCCAGTATGGCCATTATGACTATTTACAATACCAGTCATAATCACGAGTGGCGTGTAGAAGCGGCTAGAGGAGGCTAAGCCTCACCAAATAGGAGGTGGCATAGCACTGTTGGAAGTGTGCCAGTCCGCCACTTTCAAAGTGCCTCTGTCGAAAGGATACCTCCTAGGCCATGGTCTCTCTCATATCCTGCCCAGCAGCCCTGCTCCTGCTTGGCTTCTTCCCCCATGGCCCTACCCATGGTGCTCCTCTTCCTGTCCCCATTCCACTTCTTCTCCTGAGGCCCTCCTATCCTCACTTACTCCTCTCTGCCCCCTCCATGGAGGTTCCCCACCACCGCTCACTCCTCTCTGCTTCCCTGCATCATTGATCAGGCCTCTTTGCCCCTTTCTGTGAGTCCCCCTGCTCACCACTCAGGTAGTGAGGCATAAATGGCAGGTGGAAAGAGTTATGGGGAGAGGACAGAGAGGAATGGGCAGTAAGCAGAAGGGTCTGGGGGTTGTGTAGAAGTGTAAGCAGCAGGTGGAGGCCTCAGAGAAAAGGGTGGAGAGGTGTGGGTGGGGGTAACCTCACAGGAGAGGAACAAGAGACACAAGTAGTGGGTGGACCTGAGAACAGAACAGGGGTGGGGCCACAGTTGAAGCACCAGTGCTGCCCACAATTCTAGGGAGCTTTCGACACACCTGCCCAGCCTCCCTAAATGTATGAATCAGGCTCCATGCATGATCACAATCACTCAGTTTTGTGGCATTTGCTCATTAAATACCAATTGATTGTTTAATGGGGCACAAAGGACCTTTGAACACTATGCGCTAATAGATAGCTTGTCTAGCTGCTGTTTGTCTCATTCAGAATGACATACCCCTCAAATAAGCAGTTATGTTCATACTAACACCAAGGCCCTGATCTTGCAAGCCTCTCACACACAGGACTCTCATTGATGGCAAGACTTTATTGGGGTTTCTATACATGGAGGGCTTGCAGGCCTGGGCCCTTTCTTTGGAAAAACACCTAAGGCCAAATCCTTGTCCCAGCACACAGTCCTAGTAAACAGCCTGTGAAGTCCAAGGCCAGAAAGCCCTTTTTTCCCCCTCAGACCAGAAATGGAAGAGGGATTGTTCTTCACCCTCAAGCAACAGTAGCTTCCACAGCTCCCACCTTTCTTACTGTTGGGGGAAATGGGTCTGCACCGATCAGGAGTCACTGGATCCACATTTGCCTCACCCTTAATGCTTCCCCCCAAGTTATGTTGAAGAGCTGGGAATCAGCAGAGCACAACTCCATAGTGTGCTGCGGTACAGGCCCATTACACAGTGTCTCAGTCACTTTCCCATCTGCACACTGTGCACAGTAGAACCATGCTAATTCAGCCATAGCCAGAGTATTCCACGCCAGCGGAAGGGGAAGCTGGATTTGCCTCACAGAACAGAAGGGACTTTTAATAAGATAATGACAGAAATATGATGAGGTAATAAATTTATTTATTACACTATAAAAAGCCAACTAACATCTTCAGTAAGTGATTCAGACTTAGCCTCAAACTGTTGGTAACTCAGAGGACTGTTTTATGTCCCCTCCAGCTCAGTAGTGCCAAAAAATCACTCTCAGGAGTGGACTGTCTGGTGACCTATGTAAAACAGGCTATGTCTACACTTGCACTTTTAAGTCGACCTTAACTAAGCTGACTTAGTGTGTCTACACTTAAAATTAAAGTCGACTTAAAGGGGAACTTACAAAGTCGACCTAGAGCGTCCACACTGGACACTCTAGGTCGACTTTGTGGGGCTAGGGGGACCTTGGGCAGGTCCACAGTGGCAGGGAGGGGCACCCCTTGTGTGCAGTGGGGCAAAGGGAGACAGGGACCCTGGCAGGGCATGTGGGCAGGGCGTGATGCTGTCTGGATTTAGGGAAGCATTTATGATATTATTTTCTATTCATATATCCTAAATGCTCTATAATCCATAGGAGCTATGTCATGTTTGTTATCAATAGAAAGGTAGTAATTTAATGGGAATGATTATATAGTTTATGTCTAGGAATTCTATTTGGATTAGAAGTTAGTTTAGGTAGGAATTTGGTGTTCTATCTGTACTTTAACTTGTGTGATTTTATGGAAATGTCTGAGAGGAGCGGGTGTGTCAAACCATTGTGTCCTTAATGTTTAGGAATTTTCCAGCTACAATGGGCCCAGGGAGTAAACTGATGAGCCATTAAGGACACAATGGGCCCATATCACCTGGCACATTCCTTAACATTAAGGAGATTTAGGGCTACCCCACATCTACACTGGCTTAATTCAACTTTAAAAAGTCGAATTAAGCCTTAGGTCGAGTAAAAAGCAGGTTTAATAAAGTTGACTTAATTTTCCTTAAGTCGACTTTATTTTTCCTTAAGTCGACTTAAGCAAGTTGCTTAAGTTGACTTAAGGAAAGTGTAGTGTAGACGCAGGGTAAATTAAGTCGACTTAAGCAAGCTTAAGTCGACTTAATTTACCAGTGTAGACGCAGCCACAGCGAGTTCTTATAGAATACTTATCAGTAGATCTCAACGTGCTTTCAAAAGAAGGAAGATCATTCTCATTTTAAAGTTGGGGAGATTGAGGCACAGAGTGGGGACATGACTTGCCCATTGTCTTGGAACTGTCCACTGGCAGAGCTAGAAATAAAAAAACAGATGTCCTGAGTCCCAATCCAGTGTTTTATCAGCTAAGCCCATTGCTTCCCTAATAAATACTGTACATCTGCAAAGTGACCAAAAATTGCCATCACAATGGGCACTAGCTGGCACAATTACTGGTAGTCTAGATAAGAAGAGCAAGGAATGAATAGGCACAGACATTACACCCTTTAAGCCCGAGCCATCCCTAGTTCCTCTAGTTTGATCGATACATACCAATGTTCCAGTTGCCTTCACTTTATTGCTTTGGGAGACATTGAAATATTATATACAGAGTAAAACTGCTTCAACCAGGACTACTCTAAAGCCTTAATGGTTGGGATATAGGTTGTCTGTATTCAGCTTCCAGCTCTGAATCAGACAGAGTGGGGATCTGGACTTAGATCTCCCACATCCTGGGTGTGTGGTCTAACTATTAGGTAAAAGGGGTGCAACTACTTTCTCTTCCTCCATTTTTTGTGAGAAAGGCATAACCTGGGTTAGACACCTAACTTGAGGAGTGGGTCATGACTCTCAAGAGGAGGGAGTGGGCTTCTGTTAAGTGCATCTTTGAGGAACAAGGCTTGGACACACCCCTCACCTCAGCATTTCCTATTGGCTAGCTGAGGCAGTCCTCCATTAAGTGTGCTGGCTTTTGTGGATCCTATTCTTAGAGCACCCAACTCCCCCCATTCATTGAATAGGAAGCCTCAACACCTAATTTGGGGCTGTGGATTCTAGTGAACAGAATACCAAATAATTAGGCATTCTCACAGCAGTCCTACTGACTGATTACAGGCATTTTCCTGATCATTAGTTTAACACAAAGAACGAGGGGCATTTAAAGTTCATTTTAGGTTATCGTAAATACAAAGAATTGTACACAGGAGAACGCACAGTCCCCTTTGTGTATCTAGTCCTTAGACTTCACGGCAGGGGTGTCAAACACATGGCCACGAACCTCTTCTGCGTGGCCAATGACTGCACTCTGCGAGACCACACTAGACAGTGTGATCTCATGGAGCGCAGTCTCTCATACCCTTGTGGCATCTCAGAACACTGGGTATGCAAGACTGTGCTCCATCATACTGCAAGACCACAGAGAGCACAGTCTCGCATACCCAGTGCTCCATGATGTCGTGAGAGTCTCAGGTCTCGTGACATCATGGCGCGCTGGGTATGTGAAACTGCACTCTGCAAGACCACACTCTCTCTGTAAGGGAGAAAATATGCTCTCATGGAGTGCGATCTCATATACCCAGAGCTCCCTAACATACACAGAGAGTGAATGATCTCACAGCATTGTGGTTTCTCAGCAACAGCCAGCCACTGTCCAGGCAGAGTGGAGATGAAGGAATTGATGACTGGATTCAGAGTACTAGAGAAACAATGTCTGTGTTTTCAAGTCTTGATTATTTATTTATATATATTTATGCAAGACTGAGATCTGTGATACCACATTCTCTTCCTGTCAGAGTGCATGTGTGTGGTCTTGCAGTATTGCAGAGTGCAGTCTTGCATACACAGTGCTCCATGATGCTGAGAGAGCGTAGGCCCAGTATTTTGATTTATGTTATGTACAGCCCACTTGAAGTTCATTTAAGTCAAATCTGGCCCACCCTAGCAAATGAGTTTGATGCCCCTGCTTTAAGGAATGTAAATCTGTGGCCTTTCAACAGATTTGAGTCTTACAAATGTTTATTTGTGAGAATAGTGCAGTCAGTGGGACTGTTCGGCTATGTCTACACTTACTAAAATTAGTTCGAATTAGTTAATTTTAGTTAGTTTGAATTTAGTTATTAACTAATTTTAGTTAGTTCGAATTAACTTAATTTGAACTAGAAAAAATTAGTTCGAATTAGCGATTTACATTGATTTCAATGGGCCAGTTAGTTCGAACTAAGCAATTAGTTTGAACTAACATGGCCACATTGGTTAATTCGAACTAACTAGTTCGAATTAACCCTTAGTTCAAATAGGCTATTCGAACTTATTAGTTCGAATTAAGGAAGCCCTTAATTCGAACTAATTAAAGCCTAGTGTAGCAATGGCTATAGTTAGTTCAAATTAAGCTTCCTTAATTCGAACTAACTTGCCAGTGTAGACATAGCCTTCATGTTTTCATTTGCAGGATCCCTTTGTTCACTTTAAAAATTGAGATTTAGCTCTCAGCAAGCTGCATGCAAGGCCATTTAAAAATGCCTTGAAAAATCAAAAAAAAGTCATTTTATTTTTATTGAGTTTTCAGTTCATTGTGATCAGTGCAAAAGCCCTGAAATTTGCACTCTGTTATTAAATGTGAGTGCTCCTTTACTCATTAATTGATATTTGACATCCAATAACTTGCTAATTGCATTTAAATTACAAGCACATGTGAGACACTTAAGCATTTAACATTTACTGACTTGTAAATAATTGATTTTTAAAATTGTGAACTAACAGCCTCCCTCATCAAGAAACTCACCAGTCATCAGTGAGGAGAATTAGCTGGCTTCTCAGAACTGCTTCATCCCATTACACAACTCTGGACAGTTGCAAAACAACTGGATGACTTAAAGAAAGCCATTTACTCATTCTGTTGCTTTTTGAAACACTACCACTAGAGAATGTTTAACCACAGGAACCACTCCTCATACTGACAGCTCCAAGCTGTTTACCCATGTAGACTTTGCAGTGGCATGGAAGAAATTTCTAAAGGTTCAGCTACTATGCTGGACCATTAAGCCTCTCAGGCACAGAGGAAAACAAAAAAGGATTGTCAGTGTCATGTCTGAAGCAGAAACAAGCTCTGAAATATAAGAGGGGATAAAATGAAAAGCCTACACAGGTATGTCATTCCCAAGCTGGTAAAAATACTAGCAGAATGAGCAATAAAGGTTGGATTTGAAAAGCTGCTGGCTGTGAGAGAAACCTGACTGGATCATTTTAACCTGACACATAATTGTGCTGCATCTTGAGGTCTTAAGAGCTCACTAAGGCTAGAAGCTCAGTAATAAGAAAAAAAAAGGATGCATAGAAATAGTAGGTTAAACAAGATCTCTGGATGCCTATTTTATGTAAGCAAAGCCCACTGTAAACCATAGAAGAAGGTAACACATTTCATCCAAGTTGCTTAGCAAAAAATTTCAAATTTCAATTTGTCCTAGAGGATCCCAGAAAGAATGTACAATCACACATATAGTCACTGATGAAGTGATTCAATATTTATTAGATGTTTAAAGTTGTTCCTGGAGACCATGCATAAAAGAAATATTTTTGAGATGAAAAACATGAAATTAAGTGATAGTAATTCTTTCTGGTCCCAGTCATCTTTATTAAGGCAAAACAGTGCGCCGATACCGAGGGCTCGAGACTCTGGATTTAACTTTTTTCCAATAAAAATGCATCAGCTGCAGCATTCTCATGAAACACGTGGAGTTTTTAATGCCTCCAGTTTTGTTGCCTTATGATTTACATGGGGCCATTACACATAAATATGCAGAGTTCTGCATCCTTGATGAAAATAGGCTTTCCTAGCTTATGAGCTTGCATACATTGTGTGCTGGATTTCTCTGCATAGGATAACATTTATATTGAAAGCAGAAAAGTGAGAGCAAAGCAAAATGAAAATTATTATAGAAGGTTTTCCCTTATATAGAAAAAGTACCAACTCTAACCAAAATCATTTTGGACACTACCTTTTGGTAAGTGTCCCTTGAATATATATGGTTTTGGAATAGTGTCCAATTAAAACTCATGGGCCAGATCCTTCTACGCCCTGGCAGTACAAATGAAATTTAAAGTGGCCATAAATGAGATGTGAAGACTGTTCTTGTGCACAGGACATGCCAGGAGCAGAAGGGCGTTTGTAGCTAAAACAAACTGCATTCCATTGATTTTCCTCCAGTATAAAGACCATTACAACTAATGCAACTCATACCCTGAGGAGGCCGTAAGTTGAGCAGGATGGGTTTCCCACAAAACCAAGGATTCATAGATTCCAAGGCCAGAAGGGATCTTTGTGATCATCTGACCTGACTTCCTATATGATACAAGCAAGGGAATTTCCCCAAAATAATTCCTAATGCATATCTTTTCAAAAAAACATCCAATCGTGATTCTAAAATGGTTAGTGATGGAGAATCTGCTATGACTACTACTACCAATTTGTAAATCTACTGCTTGGTAAATTGTTCCAGTGATTAACTACCCTCACTGTTGAAAATTTATACATTATTTTCAATCTGAATTTGTCTAGTTTCAACTTTCAGTCACTGGACCATGTTATATCTCTCTCTGTTAGAGTGAAGAGCCCATTGTTATTTATTTGTTCCCTATGTAGATACTTATAACCAAGTCGCCCCCTAACTCTCTCATTGTTAAGATAAATACATTGAGCTCCTTGAGTCTATCACTATAATGGATGTTTTCAAACCCTTTAAACCATTCTCAAGAAATCTTCTCTAAGCCCTCTCCAATTTATCAAAACCCTTCTTAAATTGTGGGCATCAGCATTGGACCCACTATTCCAGCAGCAGTCACATGATTGCCAGATACAGAAGTAAATAACCTCTTTACTGCTACTTAACATTCCCCATCTCAGGATCACAATAGCTCTTTTGGCCACAGCCTCACACTGGAAGGCTCATGTTCAGCTGATTATCTACCACGACCCCAAAACTTTTTCAGAGTCACTGCTTCCAGGATACCTTCTCTCATTGTGTAAGCATGGCCTGCATTTTTTGTTGCTAGAAGTATACATTTGCATTTAGCAACATTAAAACACATACTGTTTGCTTGAACCCTGTTTAGCAAGAGATCCAGATCGCTCTAAATTGGTCATCTGTCCTCTTTATTATTTACCATTCCCCCAATTTGTGCATTATCTGAAAACTTTAGCAGTGATGATTTTAATTTTCTTTCATAATTTTGTTTTTATCCATTGTTTTCTTCAATAAAAATGTTAAATAGCACCAAGCCAAATACCAATCCCTCAGGAGCCCACTGGAAACTCACGTTGATGAAAATCTCCCATTTACAATTACATTTTGAGAGTTAGCCAGTTTTTAATCCATTTAATGTGTGCTGTGTTAATTTTATATTATTCTAGTTTTTAAATCAAAATGTCAGGTGGTATCAAGTCAAACACCTTACAAAAATTGAAGTATATTATGTCAACACTATACCTTTATCAACCAAACTTATAATTTCATCAAAAAATGACAAGTTAGTTTCACAGGATTTATTTTCCATAAATATATATTGATCTGCATTAATTACTTTACCTTTCTTGAATTCTTTATTAACTGAGTCCCATATCAGCTGCTCAATTATCTTGCCCAGGATCAGTGTAAGGCTGAAAAGCCTATAATTACTAGGTCATCCCATTTGTCTTTTTTAAAAATTGGCACAATATCTTTCTTTCAGTTTTTTGGAACTTCCCTGGTGTTCCAAGACTTATTGAAAATCAACAGTAATGGTCCAGTGAACTCCTCAAACACCTCTTTTAAAACTCTTGGGTCTAAGCTATCAGGATCCACTTATTTAAAAATGTTCAATTTAATTGCTTTTGTACAATTTTTTTCAGATACTAGCAGAGTGGAAAGATATAGTCACATCATATGATAACATCATCTGGTTTCTATTTCCCCAATTAGAAAACAAAAATATTTATTGAACATTTTTGCATTCTCTGTATAATGATCAATAATTCTACCATTTCCACCTAGTAATGGATCAATAACATTGCTAGGATTCTTTTTGTTCCCAATAAATTTTAAAGACTCCTTCTTATTATCCTTAAATCTGCTGGCTGCAGACTTTTTCTTCATGTTATCATTTGCTTCCCTTATCAATTTTCTACAATTCCCAACTTCTGATTTATATTTATTACTATCATCTTCCCCTTTCTTCCAGTTATTATAAATAAGTAAGTGGAGCACATAGAAATGTGTTGAATTGCCACCTTTGTCTTCTTCCTCCTCTGGCATAGCTTGTTTAGTCTCAGACAGAATATTTTAAAATAGACAAAACTCTTGGACCTTGTTACTAATAATATATTTTTAAAACTAGAAGAATTTTTAAACATTGACTTTACCCTGTACCACTTACGCAGTCAGTTTTCTGGATTTCACTCAGTTTGGATAATTTAAAATGGAGTACTCAGTGTCACTTTTGTTTCTAATGCACTTTACATGCACAAATAAAATGATCCAATATAGCTGCAAACCCTGCAGGGGAATACTTAAAATATTTTATCTGAATTTTTTAAATATTATTTTAATTTTTCCTCTTAATATTAATGTAAACCTTGAAGGTCCTTGTCAAGTACAAATGTAAGGAATTGTGATGTATGTATGTGGAAACAGATCATTCTATCTTACGATGATTTGCTCGGTAACTCCTGTTTTGGATCCTTTTGTGTGCTGACTGAGGCTTGTGTTCTTTTCTCTCACTTTTCCTCGCACAAATAATTTGTACTTGCACACTACTGAAGGAAGAGGCACAATAAGAGGATTTAATTAGAGGAACAGTTTAAATATAGCCCCTCTTCACTCCTAAGGTGTGGGAATGGGAAGTTCTGGGAATATGCAGGGGTAATGCACTCAGACTCATGGATAAAGAAAGGGAAGAAAGAGAGTGCCAAGCAGTGTACCACAGTGATTTCTTTGGCCAGTTAAATGCTGCTGTTCATAAGATTCATCCCATCTTCTTCATAAAGACAGTTACTGGTTGGGATGAAAAGCAACTGGGTTATAAAGCAGAGAAAAGTGGAGGATCTTTGATGACATGATAGAATCCCTCAAAATGCATGTAATGGCTGGAGTACATTATTAAACTAAAAAAAATACAATAGATTGTGTTAAACTGTTACACTAAAATTGGGCCATCACTGTGTATTCTGAGGGTGAAATTTTGGCCTCATTAGAATAAAGTACAAAACTCCCATTGACTTAAGTAAGGCCAGATTTTACCCTGGATATCTCCCAGACAATTGAAGATTATCATGTCTTTGCACCTTGTCTCCCTCATTCCAGGGGCAAACATGACTTTTTAAACAAGTGCGGCACTGTCACAGAGGGGGCCCTCCCTAGTGCCCAAGTGGGTGAGGAGGGCATCTCTGCAATCTTACAGAGTCAATACGTGGTCCTAGGATCACGGCAGCCCAGTCAAGTGGCCACAGAGTCAATACACTGTGGGCATTTACTATGGGGTACAGTGCATAGGTAGGGGGGCTCAGGCCCCCCGCTCCACTGAGCCCCAGCTCAGGGCCCTGTTGGTGCCGGGGGTATGGCACTAAGTCAGCGGGGATCCATACTAAAACATATTGGCTCTCCTGCGCACCACCCCCGGCTCCACCACCCAGGCCCCCTAGGCTACTTCTTACCCAACCGCAGAAGGTGACCTCCTGAGGGGTCCTGGTCCATGCTTTCTCGCCATCAGCAATGGCTGTTTCCTGCTTACTTGAAGGTTGCCAGGATTAGCTGGCTGTGGTCAGCACCTGGGTGTTGGCCTTGGAGCAGCCCTCACAGAGTAGCTGCTCTTTGGGACTTCCTCTGGGGTTACGCTCTCCCACTGACTGGGGCTGATGCATCTCCTGGTCAGGAGCTTCCAGCGCAGGTCCTTCCTCTTCGCTGGTCAGCCCTGAATGAAGTAAGCAGCTCCCTTTTATGCTGGGGCAACAGGCAAAGCATGCCCAGCAGGGTTCAAGGGGTGGGGCTTCTACCGCCCACAGAGTTTGCTGGGCTTTTATAGTGTGGAGTAAGCTCACCTCATCACAAGCACAAAGCACAAAATAGTTAGTTGCACTCCTGCGCAATGTATAATTTAATAGCTAATAAAAGCTTACTTGTATCTATAATGAAGAAGCAGCAGACCAACTCTGAAGCTGGAAGCACTGTCATCAACACTATTACAGGGGCTGGGGTTGGGGTGGAGTCCAAGGGAAGCGAAGTGCCAGCTCCTCCTTAGCTCTAGCAAGATTTGAGCCTCACACAACACTACATTCATCAAACTCTCCTGCATTGTTTCACTACTGGAGACGGAGTTGTGACATTTAAATCAAATTAAAATTTGTCCATTCAGCTGTATATATTTATCAATTAAATAAAAATATGCAAAATATATTTTGTAGTTTTTGGGTTAGGCTATGCCTCACTTGCCTGGGTTGACCAACTGCCCCTGCCTCATTCATTAGTCAAAGCTACATTTTAGATTCAAAGCTCCTTGTGGCCAGGACAGTTGCTTTCTACATCTTCTGTGAAGCAGCATAATAGTGGATACTACAAAATAATTTTCTGATACACTGTTTGTCAGAGGATTTAAAGACTGCATGTGTAAAGCACTTTGCATCATTAGGTATTTTACAAACTTTAACCAGTAAATCCCCCCAACAATCCTGTGAAGTATGTAGTAAAATAAGTTTTATTACCCATTTCACTGTTGGGAAAACAGAGTTAGAGAGGTTAGGTAATTTGGCAAGAACACTAAGATTAGATAAGATAACTCAGAAATTCCTTGCTCCCAGAGATCTATTCAGACCAGAGCTCTACAAAAAGCCATTCTGGTCTGTTTGACACAAATGTTCTTGTATGCAGATCAAGCCTGAATACAAAAAAGCCTTATGGTATTTTAGGGGGTGGAGAGATAATGTTTGTGTAGTTACTGTTCTAATTTTCCTTAAAATCCTGTCATCTTCACGCAAATTTCCAATTCAAATAGAGAATAATGGCAGATGAAAATTTCATTTTAACAGAAGAAATCACAAATTATATAGGCATTTAAAAATACCAATGTCCATTTTAGGCTTCTTTTTTTAAAAAAACCTATCAATTTAGAAGTGGCCAAATATTATCTTTCAGATCACTCCCACGTGTGCCAAGACGTAGCTTGTTGCAGATTGTTATGGCAGAGTTGCAGCATGCCCTCTGCTCCAAGTAGGGACTAATGGTGGATAATTTGGCAGCCTCTCAAATCAGATGTGCTGAGATAATAAGATATGAAATGGGCAACAGAATATATGAGCTAATGGCTTCATTTGGGGCACCTGCAATGGAGTTCTGTGAACCTGAGATATGGTTCCTTGAGCAAAGGGGATTATGTGCTCAGACATATCATAGAAATAATAACCTGAGCATGGGTCTTATTTCCCTTTCTCCTGGTGATGCCCTTACAAAGGCCATTTGGATGAGATTCAACAGTTTGAAAGATACTTTGAAGCGCACCATTCTGTATCTGAAGATGACAGAATGTCACTTTTTTCTTCTTAGAGGATTTTAATTACAACTTTGCTACAGCAGCTAGGATACTGAATAAGATAAATTTATGTGGGTCTCAAAAATAACATCTTCTCCATCACCTTCCTGTAATGCACGTTTCCCAAAGGGAAACTATTCACTGATTTGTGGGTAGTTGTCACTAGCCACTTCAAAAACTGGGAACTTCTAACAACTTGAATTTCTGTTTATGAAAGGTGCCAGATTGGCAAAACTGGAAACTGAAGCCCTCTAGTCCCCAAACAGGTGGACTCATGGGCAATTGCCTTTCAAGCTTCCCCAAAGTTCCTTGGCAATATGCCTAAGCTCTGATCTGGAAGAATCCCTACAGGGTGAACAGGTGTTGTACTTGTGTCTCTGTAGCAGCTCTATTCATATTCTGTCTGTTAGAACAGGTCACATAGTAAACATGTATAATACTTCTGCCAGGTGTTGTCAGGACCAACAGGCAGTGCCAGATCAATGCAGGGGCTATAGACGCTGCAGCATGGGGCCCTGGCCTGAAGGCCCCTGTTGACCTGGCCCTGGCACTGGGGGGTGGGCTATGGGGCCAGCAGCTGCAGCACTTCTGCCTCGCCCCTGGGGGCCTGCTGGTCTGTCCCAGGGGGTGGGCCAGGCCAGTGGGTGTCCGCTGCATTCTGGGGGTGGGGTTGCCCTGTGTGGTAGCCCACCCCAAGTCCTGGAGTGCAGCAGCCACACACCAACTAACCCTGTCCCTGGGGGCAGGCCAGCTGGTCCAGGGGCAGGAGCACCACCGCCTTTGCCTCCAGGAGCATGGCCTGCCCTGCCCCCAGGCCACCGTGGTAGTGGGGCCAGGAACCCAGGTGGATGGTCCACAGTGGGAAGTAAGGTGGGGGGGGTCAGGGTCCCAGGCAAGGGGCCCCACAAGTGTGAGCAGCCTGGGGCCCTCAGCCCCCCTAATCCAGCCATGGCAACAAGGGCTAGGTTAAAATAGCTACCTTAAAATGGACAACACTATCTTGATAACAAAGCCAGAATTTCTGACATTACAAAATATCTTCTCTGGATGCCCTTAATGGAAGATAATCCCCACTCACAAGCAGTGAGTCTGTGTATCAAACAAAAAAAAAAACTGTTAAAGAAAAAGGGGACACAGCAATGATTTGGGAGAATGCTACAATATCTAAATGAATGATAAATAAAATACTCTCCCACAGTAACTTTGGGAATAGTGTGAATGCCCAGTTGGCAAATGCCCCTTTACCACATCACTTCTTTTTCTCTCCCAGTCATTAAACTCCACTCATGGTTTCGTGTCAGTACCGCAAATCTCAGGGTCCTGAGGTCCACTCATGCAGTCCTGTTTCCAGTCCTGAGGGAGGCGCTACTTGTTTTATTTGTTAATTAGTCTTAAACAGTTTCGTCAATTGCCAGTACAAGTTCAAATGCAATGATTTGTGGGGGCATACTTTTCTTTGTTTGTGAAAAGTTGGACAACCAAAATATGGTTGAATTCTGATATTCTCATAAATTTTAACTCAGTGTGTACCATCAGTTCATTATAGCCCTATTTTAAAAGTTTCAGTATCCCAAACAGGGATGTAAAACAATACCATTAGGTGACCAAACACACAATATGAATAATGAATATCAAATCCTGAATAATGTAAACATCTTATGAACAAGCCTTAGGTTGAAAATTACTCATTAAGATGGTGTGGTATATATGTACAAATATTTATTATAGTCACAGAAATCAGGACTGGTTTATAAATGATTGGCTATCCAAAAAAGGATCTATATCTGTAAATTACATTAATTGAAACAAACAGTTCAACCAGTCCTACTCTGCAAGATTATTGACAAGACACCAATTCATCCCAGCCATGGCAATACTTTCGCAACATGAATGAGTATTAGCTAAAATCTCAGCTAGTCATTTATTCATTTCAGAAATGGGAATGGTGTATTAATAAAATGTAAAATCCATTTTCAAGTTACACTGCAAACCATCTAATTTAGTCAGCATTATGTAAGCTTCAGCAGAAAGGACAAAGGATTCTAACTCTAAAACAGGAGAAGCTTGGAATGGGATATCTCAATGTCCTTTTAGTCCAAATAGAGGCATGTTTACATAGAGAATCATTACTCATGCTTCTTGTTTTCTTCTAATGTTGAAGATTTTCCAGCTACAAAACACACTGAAACCAAGGCGGCAATGTTAATGTAGTAGGGAGGAACTAGAGCCAGATTCTCAGCTGGTGTAAATCAGTGTAACTCTGCAGATGTAGCAACAGTGGGATCAACTGGTAGGGCACCTAGGCATGCAGGGAGTTTGTTTGTTTCTTTAAAACATGCTCTTTTGAAACAGCTGGCATAGTTTCAGCCATTTAAGCAGCCTTAGAAAAGTTAAGAAAACCTCAAAATTCAAGATAAGAATTCGAAAGTCTGACCCATGACCCAAAAGTAGCTAGAGCTGATCATAACATGGCAGTTCAAATTGACTAAAGCTTCCGTCAGAAGTTCTGTGCTTCCTTGGTCCAGTGATGCAAGATGCAATCTGACCTACCCATAGACAAGGCTTTGCCTATGTGCAGCTCTGTGTCCCTGAGCTTTTAGGTCAATGGATCAAGTTGCAGCAACCTTACAGGATCAGGCTTAGGTCAGCAACTTGCCTTATGGATGGACAGTAATAACCAGTCATGTTCACTGACTGAATAGCAATGTCAGCACTCTAGGAAAGAAAATATGGAAAATATATTTCCTTTTTCTTAAGCATGGTTATAAATGAGGCAACACATAAGGTTAGTATACACAACAAAGGTTTAGCTGGTATAGCTATACTAGCAAAGCCTCCTAGTGGAGAAGAAGCTATGCTTCCTTTTGCTGGCATGTTAATCCCCTGAACCATTATGCTGGCAGAAGGAATCTTGTGACAGAAATAAGATGTATCTACACCAGGGAGTTGCTGGGCTTTCAGCTGGGGATATGCCTCACCTCCCATACTCCTCATTGAAGTAGCTATGGTGGCAAAACCCTGTAGTACAAACATGGCCTAAGAGACAAGAACTATTAGGGTAACAAAGCAAAGCCCTAGGAAAATAAGTGTGATCTAAATGTTTATTTGCTCCCTCCTCTCCCCAACGCCCCCCACCCCAAAAAACCTAATATACAAACAAAAGAAATACCATTACTTTTTCAATAACAGTTAATTTTTACTTGGAAAAAATTGAATGGCCCTCCTCTGATGAGAAAAATATATCTGTATGAATGATCTTTACTATTGTTTAGAGCAACATAAAATTTTAAAAAATTGCTACGAAAACAAAGAACCAAGACAGACCTTCTGTGGGCCTTGAAGCTGGGACCATCATGCTGATTTCAATATCAGCAGTGAATAAATGCTCTCTCTCACACACACACACGGGTGCATGTACATGCGCGACAGGAAATCTTGACTAATACCAAGGAACCAGGGAAGGTTTCCATGATTTCTATGATTATATATTTGGTGCAGGGAATCACTGGCAGCAAATCAAAGGGCTGTTCTCAAGAGATATTCTATCTCCTAGGATTTACTGTAACTAGGGCTCTAAAGCTGGTTTTAAACCTGAAATCTGAACTGGAATTTAAAGGAAAGGGAAAAATCACTTCTGCACTACACAGAAAATCAATCAAACTGTAGGACTAAAAATATCTCAGCTTTGGACATTTTTTCTTCTTATTAGACTTAAAAGCATGCCCATTGATCTAGCAAGAGCAATTTGCTAATAATTAGACCAGCAAGAAGGGCTTGGGATTTTAACCAAGAAAGTTGGGGAGGGAGTGTTCAGACCACAGAAGCCATAGCTGTAGCATGAAAGATAAAAGAGTAGGTAATATCCATGCTTGCTGAAAGGGAAATATTGTTATACTAACCCACAACCAAATTATCCTACCAAGCAACAAGTCTAAAAGCCTACCGATTCTGAGTCATGCACATTTGCAGATGCGCACCATCCCATCTGTGGCTCTGAGATACCACAAATTATTTTTTTAGCACTTAATGAAATAGGAAGGGAACTTCTGATCCTTCCTGTCAGTTGCTATGTTAATGGTGAGTTGACTGCATCAGACTCAGCACTATGTTTAATTCAGTGACAGACATTGTTAACAGGTTTTGCTTCACATAAATCAGACTATTACTCATGTAAATACCCCATTTTAAATTATAGGAATGTGTGAAAACCATTCAATAGACATTTATGCATATTAGCCTAATATACAATAACAGTAGGAAGGAAATTAATTGTAAAAGAATGTACATTCTGATTGATGTTTAATAGGGTAACAGACTGTATCCTGCACCATTCTAGTTGGCACAAAAAAAAATTAAAAAAAAAAATCCAAGGTATTCATTTTCTCATACAATATGTATTGTTTTTTATTTTAAAAGAAAGAGGCAGATCAATTTTAGTTTGAAAGGCACATTAAAAATGTAAGCTCAAGAGCATGGGATACATTTCACAGAAGATTGCAACTGCTAACAGTTTTTTCTCATCTACCAGAAGAAATCAAATGAAGCCAGTTTGCCTCTGGGGTTTTAAACATCATTACAATTCATCTTAATAATGAAGTTAAAATTAACTGAAAGAAGACAAAATTAAAGGGAAAAAACCCTCTCTTTTTCTCTCTGCCAACATATAAGTTTACTCATGAAAAATGGATAAAAGTAATGTCCTCTGGGGATATTTAAAGAAGATGGCAAGATATTTAGGATATGGGTCACAGGGGATTCAGACTATACCACAGTCTGTTTCTATGTATATTTACAAAAGTAATCAATTCTTGTTCTCCAAACAACACTCAGAGAATACAAAATACAAATACAATAAACAAGCAATGCTGTAACTCTACTGCTAATAATGCACATAATTAATTCTAGGAGCATAATGCTGCAATATGTACATTTCCAAGACAGCCCTTCTTTAATTTCTCTGCTAGAGAATGAAAGCCATGATGTAAAGGTCAACAAGAGTATCTAATCTAGACAAGTCCCCTACTAATGTCTCACTTACTTTGTTTGCATTCTCTGGGCTTGAACCTGAAATGTGCTGAGTGCCCTCTGGCATACAAACTTGAGTACTAGACCATGTGACACGCTCACATATGCTCCCCAAATACATGCCAAATGGGTACAACACTATTTATATGTATATACCCATGCCCACACCACTGCTATTACAACATGACATTAGCACTACCATTTCAGGGGCAGTATCCTATGGTTCTGTGCATCGCAAGGAGACAGTCTAGGAACCATTTTGCTGTGTGTTGTTGGTATTTGTCTGCTGCTTTCAAACATTTGCCAATGACTGTTCCTGATCACATCACCCCTCACTATTATTTCATGCCAAAGTGAGTGGAAGACGGGGAGCAATGGGATGGTGAACTGTTTCTGCTCCTTATTGCAGGACAAATGACTATGTGGTAGATTGGGTAATTGGTGAGATGCTGGAAGAAATTTGGGGAGAACTTTCTGATATGTCAAAGATAGCAGACCTTGAGTGTCAATGAAAATTCTTTAGCTCATATATTACAGATATGGTGACTGATGGCATTATCAAAGGATGTCCATGGGTGGACTACCAGATCTAGTTCTGGAAACCAGCATGATGTGGAAATCCCATTGTTTTGGAAACATGACCACTAGTGCCTTCAGACCTTCCAAATAAGGAAACAGACTTATGGAGCTGTGTGAGTAGCTTGCACCAAACGTCCAGCTCCAGAACACTCAGTTCCAGGGAACCATACCAGTTCAGAAGAAAGTTGCTATTGCCTCTTAGAAGCTGGCAAAACCGTGGGTCCGTTGCAAACCATGTTGGGGTTGGAAAATCCAGTGTCAGGGTCATGATTATGCAGGTTTGTGAGGCAATTATGCTGTGGTCTACCCATGTGTGGTTGCCATAAGATTTCCCAAAATAATAGCTGGATTTCAGAGGATGGGATTTCCATATTGTGCTGGGGCCACTGACATAACTCACATGCCAATACTTGGCCTACCACACAAAAAAGTGAATATGTGAACTGAAACAGTTACTATGGGTGCATCTACACTGGCAACTTAGGTCGACTAAAGGACACTTAAGTTGACCTACACAAAGCCGCGTCCACACTGAGCTTTTATTAAGTCGACTTAATAACAGCTTAAGTCAATTTAATAACACCACCTCTGAAGGTCAACGTAAGCCTTAAGTCGAATTCTTAAGTCGACTTAAAGCCAGTGTGGATGGGGAATAGTACTAAGTCAACCTTATTAAGTTGACTTAAAACCAGCGTGGACAGCTATGTCTACCGTTAAGCCGACTTTACAAGGTCGACTTTAAGCCAACTTAACAGAGTCGACTTAACTTTACAAGTGTAGACATAGCCAAAGACACTTCTCAGGGTATCTAGGGTGGTGAAGTATCTTGCTACCACCTGCCCTTAGTATGAGAAAGATTTGTCTGTGCCTGCTAGGAATCAGTTCCTTGACATTAACAGCCACAGGCAGCATAAGAACTCTTCTCTTAGCCTACCTATTATCCCTCTGCAAGTTACCAGTAGGCACCCTCCCAACTCCAACCTTCCCCCTGTGGTGTCCTGACCTGTTCTACTGGACTCACAGGGTTCCCAAAGCCATCATTCCCAAAGGAACAGTACTCCACAGCTTACCTGTTTTACTACAAAACACTACTGTCCTTCACACACCGCACTTAGATTTGTTTATAGCAAAAGCAAGTCTGTGTCTCTTAAACAGAGTGACAGCAAACAGAAATCTTGGAAATAAATGGTTACATATAAAATAAAATCATAACATGTATTCCAGAGTCTAGACTTACCAACAAAATCAACTTCATTAGAGAGGAGGATATCTGATCCAAAGTTTTTCTCCTACCATTTAACAGCCTGGCTACCTGTGGTCCTTTGTTCATGAAGCTAACCCACTGTCAGCCTGTTTCCTAGGTAAAGAATGCAGATTCAGCCTATGTACCTACATTTGCATCCCAAAAATTCATTGAGTTCACAGGACTCCCTCCTACTGGTGTATTTCCTACCATAAATTCCCTCTCACTGAAGATTTCATAATCCTTTCATTAGCATTTGGCTCAGGCTTTAAACAGGCACCCATTGTGAACCATATAATACTCAATTTACATAGAAACAGACTGATAAACAAGTTTCTTTCAGGAAGAAGATGTTAACTTCTAGTGGCTGAACCCTAACTTACAGACCCTAAAAATAAGAAATTTCAATGTGTGTATAGACCGTAAGTCCTCACATATCCATACGGACATCTCTTAATGCTTACTGTGAGCATGACACACAGGCTTTCAATAGAGACCTTTACACAAAACTCTTTGGTTAACTAGTATGTAGCTCAGTTACGCTGGTGTAGTCAGGAACAATCACACTGAGGCCAGGTCTACACTGGTGGTGAAATTCAGCAGCAGACGGAAGTTACACAAGCTACGCAGAATAAGGTGTATAACTCCTGATGACTTTCTAAATCCCCTTCAGCGCGATGGCTTTGCTGAGCCGACGGGAAACGGTCAACACAGTGGTACGCCACTTGAGGAAGAGCTTTTATTAAGTTGATCTCCGGAATGACTTAGTGGATGTTAATTGACCAGTAAGTCGATCTGGAAAGATTGATCTGACTTTGTCGCTTTAGATACCAGATCCAGGGAATCCCAGTAATACTTATGAATCCTGTATCCTCTTCCAGCTGGTACCAAGAGCACCTAGGCCACAGTTACTATTAACTTTTTCTGCAAGGCTTAGTGGACCACAGAGGCAGATGCATGGGAAACACTGGAAAGGCTCATGATGGCAGATTGCTAAGAAAATCAGGATGGTACTCCAAGGGGAAAGAAGGGACTTTATTCTCCAGAAATACTGCTCTGTACGGTGTGTCTGTGCCAAGTGGTATCTGGGGGGACCTTCACATACCTGTTCCTAAGTTGTCTCATGAAACTGTATCCCAGCACCAATGAAGGTAATTCAGTTACAAGTCTGGCAGTTGGAGAATGGTCCCAGAGATTGCATATGGTAGAATGAAATCTCATTGGTGCTGCCTATGCACCAGGCTGTATGCCAATGTGGCAAATGCCATTTACATAATTGTTGCCCGCTGCACATTCCATGATGTTTGTTTGGATATGGGGTATGTTTCCATCCCAAGTAGGTTCAGGACAAGTCTGGTTTACAAACTTTGTACAGGTTCACCCACATGCACACTAGCCCTGGTTTCCAGCTGGCATGGGAAAACACAGATGCCATAAGTGCACATATCTTGGCACAGCAAGGAGGCACAGAGTGACTCTGTCTGTGGCAACAGACACCTTCACATCCTGTGCAGCTGCTGGGAATACACTCAAGGAATACTGGCAGATACCTATGGGCTACCTAGTTTAGTGAGGGTTTTGTTCCTCTGTAGCTGAAGGTCCTTAGCCATTTGTTCCTGCACATATTAAAGACAATTATAACTGAGCTCCTCCATTGGGTTCTCATTTTTGAGTTGCATTTGTGCACTGGAGGGGGGCAGCCAAGTTATGAGGTCATTGTCCAAAGTTTTTGTTTTCACACATCTACAAATCACTTATCAGGTATGCTCAGTCTCTTGTAACAACCTTATAAAGATTTGCTTGGGGTGGAAAGCAGCCTTTTCTTTTTAACCGTTCATTGTTAGCACTTAACACTAACTACATTGTTTCCATTCCTCCAATGCATCTTTGTGACTTCAGATATTTCTCAGTGTGGATAGCATGGGACACAGAGAGAAAAGTGTTTGCAGTACCAGATAGAGATGATGTCAGGGGGAGGCATCAGGGTCTTGTGCCCATCCCACACTATTTCTCAGGACTCCTCTGGCATGGATGTCCAGCAGCAAGATGGCAGAGCTGCTACTTGGTTTACAGACAATCCACCGAGGTGAGTCGCAGGTCACCAGAGGCACCACAAGAAATTAGGGGGACATAATCAATGTTCTCTCTAAGCTGATGATGCAGCTGAGCAAGTTATGGGAATTGCTGAGCAGCAATTTGTGAGGCATGGTGGCGCATGGACAACTGTTTTTTTGCACCAGAAGTATCAGCATCCCTAAGTAGCTTAATTCAAAAGAAATGCATAGATGCTGTCTTTTCATTCAAACTTTAATAAAAATGTTAAACTGAAATACAGTAGTTTCATTAATTTACTAAACAAATGTGAGACAATGACACTTGCTGCCTATCTAGCCTCTACCGTCATCTACACCTCACAGTTTGTCACATTTCCAGAATACATATACAGAGTCAAGGTCAGCCTCAAATCCAGCAGTTAGTTATGATTTGATGTGCATTAGCATGTCTAGATGAGAAACTTCCAACCTATTACGAGACTTGGTCTTTATATTGTTCATTAGACTGAAGCCTCACTCAGCATTTGCACTAGATGCTTGAAATGTGCCACATACATCAACCAACTGGGCCAGGAATGTGAACTTATCATCTGTCAGAGTATAAGTGACAATGTCTAAAAAATTTTTTAGTGTAGCAGAAATGTACTGCCTTTTATTACCCAACTCATTGAAGCTACCATCCACTCATCCTTATTCTTTATTACTCATAATCCCTTTCCTTTCAAACCTCACAATACAATCCTGCAAATGAAAAAATGAATGTCACAACAGATCACAAAGCCACACCATTAGAGCAACCACATTTCCAGCATATAAAATTTCATGGAACAACAATAACAACAACAAAATCAAATTTCATGATGTGTCAACCCATTTTAGTAAAAAGAATCCTTCCAAGCTAGCAGAAAGCATCCCAGAATGTAATATTCCTCAATATCACAAATGTTGTTCAAGGATTAGCAATGTCACAGAATGAACTAGGAAATAAACAACAGAGTTTCACCAAAGTGGAAGAAAAGAACAATTTCAAATGACCACTTTGTGTTCTGACTGAGTCCCCTTAACCCTTAATAGCTGATCAGCTCTAAGCCTTAGCTGGGCAATTGACTGCACTCCATTTTTAACTGGATACTTAACACCTAGTGTTTCCAGACATTATCAGCATTCAGCACCATCAATTATCACCACTTATAAAAGTGCAAATACATGTAGCTGAGAGTTGCTGAGTTTTTACAAAACTTTGTAGCATTTGCAGTCTTCTAAGGCCTTGTCTACACAATCAGATTATAGCGCAACTTCTGAACTGCGCTATAAGAAGCATGTGATGTTTATCGCGGTGTAGCGCGTACACACATCGCTCCTTGTTCCGTCACAGAATTCCTCGCTGTAATGCGCATTAGCGCACTGAATTCTGGGCACGTATCCCAGCGTTCCATTTTCCCTGAGTACGCGCTTGGAATCATGGGATGAAGGAAAGGAGCACATAGCAGCATGGGTAAACTGGATGTTTCCCATGGTGCAGTGCGTTTCCCTAGCGTCTTCCGCGTTGCCAGTAGCAACTCGCGCCTATTTTCAATAGTGTTTGCACGGAGCGCGCCATTGGAAAGAAACAAAATCAGCGTCAGCATGGATCCTGCTCTGGTCTCCACTCTCAGCCTCCACATGCTGAACACATCTCGGATGGTTGCTCATTACGTTCTTAGCTCCCATCCAAAGGATGACACAGAGGAGTAGCGGCTGATCGATGCCATGCAGAGCAACAGCACCGCGTTGCTCAGCACCTTCACCTACCATCTGCACACGGTCCAACGCTGTTTCTGGTCGCGAGAGACGAGCACTGAGTGGTGGGATCGCACTGTTATGCAGCTGTGGGATGACGAGCAGTGGGTACTGAACTTTCGAATGCAGAAAGCAACATTTCTGGAACTGTGCTCAGAGTTGGCCCCTGCCCTGCAACGTAAAGACACCAACATGAGATCATCCCTCGCTGTGGAGAAGCGTGTAGCGATAGCTCTTTGGAAGATGGCGACTCCTGACTGCTACCGGTCAGTTGCAAACCAGTTTGGAGTTGGGAGGTCCACCGTCGGAGTAGCCCTAACACAAGTCTGCACAGCCATCAATCGCATGCTGCTACGGAGGACAGTGACGTTGGGGAATGTCAGTGAGCTTGTGGACGGCTTTGCTGCCATGGGATTCCCGAACTGCGGGGGAGCCATAGATGGCACACACATCCCTATTTTGGCACCGGATCATCTCGCTACTGAGTACATCAACAGGAAGGGCTACTTCTCCATGGTGCTGCAAGCACTCATGGATCACAGAGGGCGTTTCACTGACATCAATGCTGGGTGGTCGGGAAAGGTGCATGATGCCCGCATTTTCAGGAACTCCGGACTGTACCAGAAGCTGCAAGGGGGTACCTTTTTCCCTGATAGAAAAATTACAGTGGGGGATGTGGAGATGCCCACAGTTATCCTCGGAGACCCAGCCTACCCACTGATGCCATGGCTCATGAAGCCGTACACCAGCAACCTAGATCAAAGCAAGGAGCGGTTCAATTACAGATTGAGCCGCAGCAGAATGACTGTGGAGTGTGCCTTCGGCCGTTTAAAAGGCCGCTGGCGCTGTTTGTATGGGTGGCTGCACTTGTCGGAGGACAACATCCCTGCTGTGATTGCGTCTTGTTGTGTCCTCCATAATATTTGTGAAAGTCGGGGAGAAAAGTTTTGCCCAGTGTGGGCTACCAAGGCACAGCACCTCGAGGAGGCATATGAACAGCCAGCCACTAGGAGTATTAGGGGGGCTAAAGGGGAAGCTTCTCGCATAAGGGAGGCACTCAGGGAGCATTTCAGTCATGCCCTCCCATAGTTTTCTTTTAGGACGCATCTGCTGCACCTTGTGAAAGTAGCCATGTGTAAAAATAAAGCCTTAATTAAATGATTTTATTCTGTTTTTATTCAGACTTTGAAGGTTGGGGTTACAGGTGTGTGTAGCTGCGGGGCTCTAGAAAGTACAGGGGGGAGAGCTAGTTGTTGGAATGCTACGGTGGGACGGGTGCACTTCATAGAAATTCTTATAGGGACTATGGGGGGTGGGAGGCAGACATGGCTGCAGTGTCTGTAGTGGAGCCCTAACATTAATCACCTGGGACTGCAAAGCAACCATGCTCTTGAACAGTTCTGTTTGCTCCTTCATCACGCTTATCAGTTCCTCGGTGTGTGTTTTCAACATCTGCTGGTACTCCACTCTGAATGCTCTGGTCGCAGAGGAGGATTCCTGTGCAGTTTTCAAGGACTCCTGTGTAGCTTTCAACACGTCCTGAAACATATCCTCCCTGTTCCTTCGTGCACGCTGCCGAATGTTTCTCATTCGGGCAGCGGGGGTAGACAATGGCCTTCTCAAGGTCTGTTCTAAAGAAAGAAATAATTGTCAAGCTGCTGTTTCACATAGCCAGGATAAGAAAATTAAACTTCCAGTAGCACATTACTCTGGAAGGTGCAGTGCGGTCAACACTCTATGCCTTGCTGAAGTGGACAAGGTACGTCCTAGTAGACAGCTTTACTGGGGGCTAATAATCAGCGTTGGGCACAGAGATGGAACCTGATATCGCTCTCCTCAGGGTGCCCCTGGCCACTAGAATACATCTCCTACATGCTGCGGGCAGTCAGCCGGGACCGTATGCTGCAGCACTGTTTGCGGCCATGGTTCCCAGGGCTGTGCTTTGCAGCTGGCGGGGCAAAGTGTCCGTCTTTGGGAGCGCTGGCACAAACGCCATCCCATCCAATCTGAGTACTAGGCTCTGGAGGTACATTGAAGAATCATATACTGACCTAAATGCAGATGATTACTTCACAATCACTGCTTGTGTTGATGCCCTCCTCATGGATGGGGAGTAAGGAGCGTGCACAGCTGGGAGACACAGCAAGCACCCCCCGCAACGCACAGTGATATTTTAACGTGAGATAGACTTTTAGCATTACAAAGCAGAAACTTACCAGAGCCCCCCTCAGCCGACTCAAGGGACATGCTGCAATTCATGTCTTCTAGAGAGGACGTATCAGCGGGGGTGCAGAACAGCTCCTGGCTACACGCTGCCTCACTTTGCCCCGGGTTCTCCTCCGTCTCCCCCACCACCTCCTCAAGGTCCTCATCCAACTCCGTTGTGGCATTGACTTCATCTGTGGTTACAGATGTGTCCACTGTGGTGTTTGGAGTTGTTGTGGGGTCACCACTGAGGATGGCTCCGATCTTCTGATAGTACCTGCATGTAGCAGGCGCTGATCCCGATCGCCGGTTTCCCTCCTTCGCTCTCTGATAGCTGATTCTTAGCTCCTTCACCTTTGATCTACACTGCAATGTGTCTCTATCATAACCTTTCTCCGTCATTGCCCGAGAAATCATGCCAAATGTGTCGTAATTTCGTCTGCTGCCGCGAAGCTGCGCCTGCACAGCAGACTCTCCCCAGATGCTGATCAGGTCAAGCACCTCTGCCGTGGACCAAAGGGGTGCGCGTCTTCCGCTACGGGCCGCCATTGCTACTGTGAACACTGCTGCACTCCACGAGGAAAAGACCAGGAAATGAAACTGACGAAATATTTGAAAATCCCGGGATTCAACTGTGGGCGGGGACAGTTTCGTCACTGCCAAAGAGCGGGCGGGGGAAGTCCAGAGAGGACGACTTGGGAATGATGGGACATTTCCGGAGGCCGATCATTCCGCGGTAAGCGTACACACGAGCACAAACGCGCAACAGATGATACGCAACAGCTGTTACCACTCTCGTCGGAGTGGTTGTTGGATTGCGCTACAACAAGGCGCTTATCGCGCAACATCAACATTGCACGTCTGTACACTGTGCTAGTTACTGCGCAGTAATGGTTTTTAACGCGCAATACGGTGATCGTGTAGACAAGGCCTAAGTTAATCTTCTGCTCAGCCCACATGCCCCTGCTGCCAGTCCCAATGCTCACCCCGGGAGCCCCAGCTAGCCACCACTGCACTCCCACGCAGCCCTGGCTCCTTCCTCACCCTCAGCTATGGCTCTCCTCTTGGCTGATCCCTCTCTTCCCCCTCACCTCATCAGTCATCCCCCTTCCCCTCAGAAATTTTCATTTGTGCGCCTCCAACTAGCCATAGCTACTTGTTACCTCTGGTCCCAGATAGTTATACATCATTCAGTGTCATGTGCTGTTATACAACCCTAAACCTGAAAACATCTTTAGGTCATCACAAGAAGGTGGGGCCACACACAAGTCAAGGAAAATATAATCTATTAAAATACTAGATGGAACATGTAACTGAAATATTTGTAAAAAGAAAGCTGGACCAAAATCTTTTTTAAAAAATAGAATAATGCACCTGGAATACTGGGAAAGTGTTACTGTCTCTGCATCCTTCTCCCTGCCCTCCTCCTGAAAAGGGGGAAGAGCATAAGGGGAATAACTCTTGATAAAAAGTGCAAATGCCTCCAATGCAAAGTTGGGCATTTGGTGGGATTCTGGAAGACCCCTGGAAGTTCATAGTACTTCTCCTGAATACTTGGGGGGCAGGAGGTTCACCATGAGAGGCGTTTCAAGTGCTAGTGGAGGTTGAGGTCCTGGGAGTCCTGCAGACTCCATATTCTCCTCTTAGTCACTTAGGTGTGCTTCTAAGGCCATGTACACACTACAGAAATAATCGCGCAACAAGCCCGTTGAGCTTTAAAAGTCACATGGTTTTCATAGCGCAGTATTGTGTCCACACTCAGCTATTTGTGATGGAACAGACCCCCCCCCCGCAATTCGTGATTTCACAAGAAACCCAATTGAATTGTGGGAACCTATCCCATAGTTCCATCCATCCTGATTAGGCGCTAAGAATCCTGGGTAGAAGGAGAGTAGCGCTGAGCACCATAGGTAAACTCTTGGTTTCCCATGGTGCATTCTGTTCCCCTTGCGTCACGAGAGTTGCTACTAGCAACTCGCGCCCGTTTTCAACAGTAGCGCATTGCTTCCCAGAACTGCTTTTCGCAGCAACATGGATCCAGCTCTGATCTTGACTGTCGCCTTCAGCATAATTAATACATCTCAGCTGGTGGCACAGTATGCGTTCAGCTCTGAATCAGACCAGGATTCGGATGACCCTGGGCCGGTGACTGGCATGCAGAACAACAGCACGACATTGCTGAGCTCCTTCACAGAGCATCTGCACATGGTGCACCGCCGGTTCTGGTCATGAGAGACAAGCACCGAGTGGTGGGACCGCATCATTTTGCAGGTGTGGGGTGATAACTAGTGGCTACAGAACTTTTGAATGCAGAAAGCCACATTCATGGAACTGTGTGAGGAGCTAGCCCCTGCCCTGCGACGCAAAGACACCAAAATGAGAGCCACCCTCACCGTGGAGAAGCGTGTCACAATCGTGCTGTGGAAAATGGCAACTCCAGACTGCTACCGCTCGGTCGCAAATCAGTTTAGAGTCAGCAGGTTGACTGTCGGATTTGCACTTTCACAATTGTGCAGAGCCATTAATCGTGTTCTGCTCCAGAGGACAGTGATGTTGGGCAACATGCGGGAAATCATCGATGGATTCACGGCCATGGGATTCCCGAACTGTGGAGGGACAATAGACAGCACGCACATCCCTATTCTCGCTCCGGAGCATCTTGCGACTGAGTATATTAATAAGAAGGGCTACTTCTCCATGGTGCTTCAGGCACTTGTGGATCACATGGGGCTTTTCACGGACATAAATGCAGGGTGGTCGGGTAAGGTGCATGATGCTCGCATTTTCCGGAACATGGGCCTGTACCGGAAGTTGCAGGCAGAGACCTTCTTCCCCGATGATAAAATTACTGTTGGGGATGTGGAGATGCCCATAGTCATCATAGGACACCCAGCCTACCCACTGATGCCTTGGCTCATGAAGCCCTATACTGGAAATTTGGATCCCAGCAAGGAGTGCTTCAATTACCGGTTAAGCCGGTGCCGAATGACTCTAGAGTGCGCCTTTGGGTGCTTAAAAGGCCACTGGTGCTGTTTGTACAGGAGGCTAGACTTGAATGAGGACAACATTCCAGCCGTCATTGCGGCATGCTGTGTCCTGCATAACCTCTGTGAAAATAGGGGAGAGAAATTTCCCCCTTCATGGGACGTGGAGGCTGAGCGGCTAGAATTTGCCTTCCAGCAGCCAGTCACTAGGAGTATCAGGGGGGCACAGCTGAGAGCTGTCCACATAAGGGAGGCACTTAGGGAGCATTTTAGTGATGGGGACTCATAGGACACATTGCATCACTGTGCAGTAGTGTTCCTACGCACTACTGGGTGCTGATGGGGGGGGGGTGTCAGTGCCGGTGGACTTGTACTGTACTATGCACGAATGAGTGAATACTAAACATGCAACAACCAATTTTATTGTGTATCGATAAAGACACTGTGCACAGTTCAAGTGATTCAATTTTATTATTATAAAACATTAAATATTTACAGTAAGCAGTGCCTGCAAAAGGGGCTATAGATGTGTGTAGGTGCGTGGCTCAATGCCATAGCTTGGTGCAGGAGTGGATGTAACATTGTACCAGGAGGGTCCCTGGGCTTCAAAGAACTGCTTTGAGGGAGAATGGGGCGTGGGGAACAGAAAGTGTTGCTGTGGCTGCGGGGAGGGGGGGGGGTGAGCCTGGAGCAGCTGGGTCTGCAGACCAACCATGGTTTTCAGCAGTTGGGTCTGTTCCTGTAGGATGCTTATGAGGGCATCCTTCTGCTTCTGCCTCTTCAAATTGTTTTCTTTGCGCTCCTCCCGGCACTCCTGCCTCCATTGTCTAGTCTTCCTTGCTGATGCCTCATTGGACTGCATCAGCTTCTGGAAGATATCGTCCTTGCTCCCACGAGGCCTCCTCCTTATCCGTCTCAGCCGGTCAGCTGGCGCAGACCACCGACCAGCGAAGGTCATTTCTAAGGAAAAATGAAACATCATAAGTAGTGCTATTGTTCTCACTTTGGTTAAGGAGCTGGTAATATGCTCTGCTGCCACATTCCTCAGTGCCCACAGGACAGATCATTGACAGGGACTGAAAGGGCTTTTGCAAAGGGAGGTTCGGGTTTCTGAGACAAGACACACAGCTCCGTGAACTATTTGCAGTGCTTTGGGCGATTAGTTCACATACGACACTGCCATGGAAGCCGATATCTCGCTGCTTAGAGTGCCCCTGCAAGCCAGAATGCATATTCTGCATTTCACTGGTTTTAAGCCAGGACCGTACGCAGCAGGCTTGTGCGCAGCCATGGTTCCCGCTGCTGTGTTTTGCAACTGGCGAGGGAGAGTATCCCTCTATGGGGGAGGGGAAACAGTTGCTCTCCCATCTAATTTAACTAGGAGGCTGTGGAAGTACATCGAGGACACATTCAGTGAGCTCAACGGTGAGGATTTCTTGGCAATTACAACATGCATTGATGCACTGCTCATGTAATGCGGGGTAGACCCCCCCATCCAAAAAAAAAGAAAAAAGAAAGGATGAAACTCAAAACGCCCATCTCCCGCCCACTCTTCATTTGCCCACAAAGCTTATCCAGCAAGCACAGAAGCCACTTCTGATGAAACTTACCAGAGCTCCCCTCTGCTGCATCTGAAGACAGCATGGAGAAGGAATCTGGAAAGCACATGTCGGGTGGCATGGAAAACAGCTCCTGGCTCCCTAGGTCGGCTGCACCACTTTCACCCTCCAGGTCATCCTCCACCTCCCCTTCCTCGTTGACGAATTGCTCGTCACTGTCTGCTCCGGTATCTTTTTCATGGGGGGGTGCCAACGTGTCCACAGGAGCTTTTGGGGTGGTTGTGGGATCCCCGCTCAGGATTGCTTCCAGCTCCTTGTAAAATCGGCATGTAGCTGGCGCTGAGCTGGAGCGCCAGTTTGCCTCTCTGGCTCTGTAGTACGTAATCCGCAACTCCTTCACCTTCGATCTGCACTGAAGAGTGTCTCTCTCGTACCCCTTCTCTGCCATGGCCCGAGAAATCTGGCCAAAAATATCGAAATTCCGCCAGCTGCCACGTAACTGTGCCTGCACAGCGGACTCTCCCCAGATGCCTATGAGATCAAGCACCTCAGCTGTGGTCCACACTGAAGCACGTTTGCTGTGTTGAGCCACCGTTGCTCTTGGAGAACACAGCTGCACTCCACGCCGAGCAAACAGGAAGAGTGAACAATTGAAAAATTCCCAGGAATGATGGGAGGGTGGGTACAGTCACGTCAAAGCCACAGAGTGCAGAAGGGATGGAATTAGAATTCTGGGACATTTCCGGAGGCTTCATATTGCGCAGCTGTTCCGCGATAGCCGCTACCACCCTCGTTTTGGTGGTTTACGTGTTGCACGATAAGACGGCTGTTACCGCGCAACAACATGGATTTGTGTGTGGACGCTGTGCGCGTTATCGCGCACTAACTTTGTAGTGTGTACAAGGCCTAACTAGGGTTACCAGACATCCAGCAAAAGGAGGATATGTCCTCCTTTTTACCTTCACATCCTCTGTCCGGCAGGCATTTTAAAAATACATGATTTTGTCCGGCTTTTTACTTATGATTATAATTTCACTTTTTTTATATGAAGCTACCGTATATGCTCATGTATAAGCCAAGAATTTTAGGGTCCAAAATATGCCTGAAAAGCTGGGGTCAGCTAATCTGCAGATCACAGCCAAAACCGGGGTGGAACTCTGCGTTCCGGTGCATTCTGCCCAGGGATCCAGCAAAGCAGCAGACTCGGGCAAAACATTTGTTCTATCCTGTCCTGCTGCAGCCAGGCTGAGGAGTTTCAAACCTGCCGCCCTGAGCATGCTCAAACAGAGCATGCTCAGGGCAGAAGGGGCCTGGCCCAGGAGCAGCTCTGCTGGCCACAGCTGCAGCTCTGGACTCCAGCTAGGTAAGGGGGGCTGGGAAGGGGCCACAGGGGGGAGGGGGGAGGAGCTGGGAAAGGGCTGCGGGGGGGAGCAGAGGATCATAGAAGGGGCCGTGGGGGTGGGCAGAGGATCGTGGAAGGGGCCGCTGGGGCAGGCAGATATTAATACTACATTTTCTCCATGTCCTCCTTTTTGTACTTCCCTGTCCTCCTTTCCATGCTTTGGTATCTGGTAACCCTACTTCTAACAGAATCGTCTGGCTCAGCAAAACCTTTGGTGATAGCTGGAGGATGTGGTGGTTCATGCAGAGGTTCTGTGACTTTAACAGCAGGTGGACCCTGAACATGTCTGGCCACCAGTTCAATGAGTTTTTCCATTAGGAAATGTTTCCATTTCTTTTGGAGTGCTTCCTGCTCCATGAACTGGTTCATCAAAGTCTCTTTCTGCTGAAGAACCTGATCCTCCCAAGCCCTAAGGAATTCAAACTGATCCTGGTTTCTCCAGTCCATTGTTGTGAGCAGCTTTTCAAAGTACTTCTCAGCCTGCCTCAGCCATCTCTGTGCTGCTCCAGCCCTCCTTGCAGAATGATTTACCTCTCTGAAGCTAAAAGGCCTGACAACTCAAAAGAGATTAATATTAACCCTCCCACCCCCTTTAGAAGAAACCGAAAAATCCCCCTACATAACATAACTTTACTGTAGGAGGCCACAATTTTTATACTTTTCAGCATTCAAGGAATGTAACTCTAAGATTATCCTTGGTTCACAGACAAACATTTGCAGCCCACGAGGAAGGAGCAGAGACTACTGATAAGAAAAATATACTGATGTCTTTAAAAATATAAAATGCTTTTAGTGTCCCAAGGAGAGAAGGGACACAGGGCTTTTTAGGGACTATGTCACCAGTTTACTATGTCTGCTTTAAGGTCTGCCCAACATCTGGAGAACATAGTGGTTTTCAAAGTTTCAGAATGGAAAAGAGAAGTGGCTCTCCAACTCTGTGCAGGAGATCCAGCAATCTATGCTAGAGAGATATTTCTGCTAATGGACACACCTTTACATACTACTGAATGAAGGAGTTTGGTCTGATTTGAGGGTAGACCAAGCAGATTGGCACTGCTGTTGAACCTCAAGACACAGCTCAAATTTCTCCTACATCAGAAGCTTGCTGAAATACATTTACAGGACTGCGAAGCAATTTCTCTAGAAATTGACTATATTCTCAGCTAGCCTGTGAAGTTTCTATGGAAAGGGAGATGAGAACCATCAACACTGCCCACCCCCCACGCACCCCTGGCATCACTAGAAAGTTCTGCCCCTGTACTTGCATAACACCAGTGAACTTTACAGGGAAAGAAAGAGACACCTCACAACTTTCTTCAGTTCCCTGACATCTCAGATCAGCATTACAAGCCCCCTCACTTCTCCCTTCCAAACAGACACCATGCTGTATTTATCCAACTGCCTCCATCCCCATTACCCACAGCCTTTCAAGCTGTGGGTCAGCGCAGGGAGAGGTCAGGCATCAGAGACATTAAAGATATTAGTAATCTTCCAAAGGAGAAAGGACTGATGTGACTAACTTTTCCTCAGACAACCAGTGTACTACAAATGTGTTCTGCTTCCTTCGCCTTCCTGGCCCTAGCCCCCTGCTCCACCCATTTGATTCAGGTCCCATCTGTAAAAGGACAATAAGATTGTGGAGAGGGTAGGAGAACTGAAGTCATATAATACTCTAAGGGACAGAACACATCTGTTACTAACTTTGGACAACCAACTATAAGTTGTCTATAACCGTCCCATCCCAGACTGAGACCTTTCTAACCTTCCCCTTCCCTTCCTGTGGTCTGGGTTGCCTCAGGACCATCACCACCTGTTCGATGAGAAATGCACAGGCACAGGGACAAAATGAATTTTGGTTAATATTTCTGTTTTTAAGACTTAGGTAAGTGCATTATAGTGATTCATCAATGAACAAAGAAATCAATTTCTAACTGTCTTCTTTAGGGACCATGCCAGGGTGAAGTGGAGAAAGGGCTGCTTGGAGGAGGGAAAGTTGGAGGAGTTTGATAAGAGGAGGGGGCATCACAATGCCATGGTTTTAGCACTTCAGTTCAAGCTCAGAGACACAGCAATAGATAGAGGCACGTCAATGCATAGCATGTTATCCAGGGAGCAAAAGTCTGTGCATTGGATCTTAAAAATCAGGAATATAGCATGAGAACAAGAAGGAATATTGGATGGGGGGGAGGGTCTATTGGAAAAACTTGCCAATCCGGGGCTTCGGGTCCCTACTGTAACTCAGGGGCCTCCTCAGGTTAAGCATGGGGGATCCCTCTGCTGGCTTATCTGGGCAGAGGCGCATCACTTTTTCCTCCTCATGACTTCTGGAGCATCCTCCATGGTCCCTGCTGCCTTCTTGTTCTGGCCTTCATTGCATCCCATCAGACAATGAGAGGACTGTGAACCACTAGAGGCTCTGTCTTGGGAGCCCTTGATGGCATCTGTTACAACCTGTTGTTGAAGGTGGATGTACAAAGAACCCTCCTGGAGCAACTATTAGTGCAGAAGCAGCAAGGGCTTGATGTGTTCTCGGCCCGGCTGGAGTTCATTCAATGATTGCCTGTTCCAGCCCCTATGCGATTTCCAGGGACAGTAGTATTTTCCTGCTACTCGAGGGAAGTCATCAAGGACAATGAACTCCAACCACATATTGATCAGCACCCATGTGTGGCTGCAGGCCAGGTGGCTGCCCTCAAAGCAGAATCCATGTTCACCTTTATTGATCAAAAGAGTGCCACAGAAAACTGTTCTGAATCTGTCAACATAGCCCTCTGCTGCCAGTGAAAACAGGAGGACAGGGACCTTTGTAGGCTGGATAAGGTTCAGACAGAAAAGGGTTACTGCATTTTGGCACAGGAGAAGGAGGTCTATTGAAACTTTAGACCCTGCACACACCCCTTCACCCCATGCACGCTAGCATGAATATGGGGTGATGCCAGACTTTGAGGAATGTACTTACCTACATTCCTTGGGCATGCTAGCTCACTTGCTTTCTACTTGCCTTCAGATACATGTTTCTGGGATTCAGGTGCGAACAATAGGGGGCTCTCACACAACTATGTGTATGAACATGCATAGTGTCATTAGTGGAGATTTACTTTGAGAATGAAAGGTGCTCAGCTCCACTTATAATACCGCACAGTATTGAGCCTGCTGTCCCCCATCTCTTCATTAGAGATGAACAGAATATACACTAAGATTATTAGAAATTTTACAAATGAGAAACGTTCACAGATTAAATCCTTTAGGGAAAATAAGGTTGTCATCTCCTAGATACAACAACAGTGGATTATGCCTAATATTCCAGAAAGGAGAAGTTTGGTGGTTTCTGCATTTGTCAGGGAAGATCCTTGTCCTTTTTACCTTCTACACTCTGATCAGCAGCATAACGAGCAGTATAATTTCCCTCATTATAAAAGCCTTTTCAGTCATTTTAAATGTCCTTCGCTTTTAGCATAGAGCTGTGGAAAAATCCTCACATGCTGTGTGTTTTGTAGCAGCGAAAAAGAAAGGATAGGAGGGTTGATCTAGGGAAGCATTTTAAACCACATTTTTGTCTCGGTGTTTTGGAGAAACCTTTGAACAACAACAAACATTGAGAACAGATGAAAAGAGGAAAGAAGTAGATTCACCACAGGGAATTTGCCCCCTGACAAGTTTCCTCTCAGATTCTTCTAATCTAAGAACTGTAACAAAGTAGCTAAGGCAGCAGGATCTAAACCTAAAGCTACTGGCTCCAAAGGGGGCAGAACAGTGGAGAGATGCTGAGAGCATTCATTGTAGCTGAGGTCTTCCGCCTCCCTCTCACTCTTAAAAAGCCTTATGACTTTACCGATGTATTCACAGCAGCAAACACTGGATCCTCAGATTTAACTGCACTGATAGAATATATAACTCCACCATACACTGTGCATAGTCTATGTAAATACATGCTTTTATTATCACTAATGTCCTCCTTCTGCTTTTCTTCCTAGGCTATGATTACGCCAGAACATTGAACCATTGGTAATTGGGGCCAACTTTTAAGACTCTTTAGTTTGCTTCATTCATGCCACTTCATATACATGGAACAAGCTTCCTAAAAAAAAATTCCATACAGCTACTCTCCTATCCATCTTCAAATTCCCTCTTAACACTCACTTCTTCTGTGATGCCTATCAGCAGCTAACGATGGTAACCTGCTGATTTGCACAATCAGACCAGACAAACAAAGCAGAAGCTGTCGCCGCAAAATGTGGACATAACT
Source organism: Pelusios castaneus (assembly GCA_007922175.1). Lineage (NCBI taxonomy): Eukaryota > Metazoa > Chordata > Testudines > Pelomedusidae > Pelusios > Pelusios castaneus. The sequence goes on along the minus strand of ML685772.1, from coordinate 5,900,805 downwards.
AGCCTATGCCAAACAGATTTGTGTTACTGTTATCCTATCCTCCTTCCTCATTTCTTTTTTCACCTACCTGGTGTGTCTTCTCTTTAAAATTGTAAGTAGAAATTGTATTTCATCATCTGTCCATACCTAGCATAAGAGGACATTGACTTAGTTGTGACTTCTTGGCACTCCTGCAGTACAAGCAATATGTAATAATCAAACTGCGGCTCTTTAGCCACATGATGTATTATCCTCTTTCCTTAGAATTTTTCTTCAATCTGACAGTAAAACAAACATAAAGCATCACCTGAATGACCTTAGCTTCTCTCTCAAGGCAGATCAACAACAAGTTGGTAGGATTCTCCCTGAAGGAGCTCCTGTCTTCCTAAATTCTCCACCCTTTTTACTGATCTAAGACCTACATGGTCTGACTAACCGGATGAGTGAGCAGAACAGCTCTGCACATCCATACAGCCTCGTAGAGTCTGACAGAATTTGTTTTAAAAATGGGAAACTAATATTCCTTTTTTTTTTTTCATTTTTACAAAGGATGTTGCCAAGTAATGTGGATTTTTCAAAAGGCAACATGTTTTGTTCTAATCATTTTTAAATTCTGTTTCTTCAGTCCACATTGATTGTAGCAAAATATCACCTTGAAGATGTGAAGAGTCATAGCAGAGAAAGTATTGACTGAACTGAAAGCTAGAGGAGTGGGTTTCAACGGGCGTGGGTCTTTGGGCTTTAATGGCATTAAGTGCTTTGAGTGGATCTTTTTCTGGAGCTCAGGCACTCCTGTGCAGTAAGTATCCACTTGCACAGTGCCTCCAGTCATGGTGGTCAATAAATCTAGCAAGGTTCCTGGAACTGTTGAATAAACCTGAAAACATATCATCCCTTCATAACTTAGCCAAAAGAGATTCCTGTCTGAAACATCCTGTCAAGAGTGCTTCTGACAATCTCAAGTAAATGGCTTCTCATATTGGCTAATGTCTGATGGGTTGATCAATGCGATGCTGTCATCACATTCCTCCAACTTCATCCATATATTCTGAATACTCTGAAAGAAATAAAAGACTGGAACATATCAAGAGATGCAAACATAATCAGCATCATGCATTACAAGACAGAGAATTCATTCCTTTCACTCAGCTTTTTTGAGGAAGCTTTGCACTAGGCACAAAGACTGGATTCATATGGGGACTTAGGCACTGTAGTGTTTGGCATTGCAGCACCTAACAGAAGTGTCCCACTGCCTCATGAACTTCATAACCCTGAGTTAGGCACCCATGCTTCTTAAACAATAGAGGGGAGAGTTTGGTGCCTAAGAATGAGATCCACAAAAGCCAGCATACCAATCAGGGAGCAGTCTAATAGCACATGCCAACTGGGAAGGCCAAAGAGAAGTGTATGACCTCAAATGGAGTTAAGCACTTAAATCCAGGCCAGGGGGAGACAATTGTGGTGAGTGTTTCTCATTCTTTCCTGTTGAAGCTGTGTGTAAGTAATTAAATATTCATTGACACGGGGACTTGAACTTGGCTCTCCCACAGGAGTGCCCTAACTGCCATGCTAAAGAGAATCTCAATTGCTCTCTCTTGCTGGATCAATATTGTTAGTGAAACTTTGATTTCGATGTGATCCAGTGTGTTCTCTCACTACTCCTATACTGCATGCAACATTGTTGTAGCCATGTCTGTCCCAGGGTATTAGAGAGACAAGGTTTGTGTATCCATGGAGCAAATCTTCACAGGCCACTCAGTCGTTTCTGCTGCATCAATCCATGGAGCATGATGCAGTGGAATCAGTACAGACATATACTAAAACTGGAAGAAATTGCAATTCATTGCTTTCTAAGACAATCAATGTCAAAGATTATTACTCGTGTAAAATATTCAAAATAGTTTTTCATAATATATCTGCCTAATACTCATTTACATAAGGTTATTTATTTGCATCTTATTCTACCACATTGCAAAACACAAGGTCTACTGTCAGAATATAAGTAGACCAAATTGCAAGGAAAGATGAAGAAAAACCTGGGTAGCCTGAATGAATGGTTGTAGTACATGAGGTTATCTGGAATTCTGAAAAGAGATTTTACATGTATACAGCTGAACTTTTGAAAGGCTGGATCCTATGGACATGTACTGGAGAGAGAAGTCTTGAAGGTGAATCGGAACAAATGAATTGGTCCGACTTCAGATGGAGTTGTTAATTCTGAGAAACTTGCTGTTGCATGATGAAATTTCTTCTGTTTCAGACTGCCAAAAAATTATGTAAACTGCCCATTCCTAACATAATCTAATAAGTTGTTTTACTTGGGGAATTATCTTCCTTTCCCATTGTACAGAGTATAAAACTGACACTGAAACCAACACCTCTGCCTTCAATTTTCTACACCCATAACTCACATTCAGAAAATATAATTCAGCACCAGTGTGGGGAGGCAGGGTAATAATGGTGTTTCGTTTCTTACAAACAAATTATTCTTACAGCAAAACCTCTGTAAATTGCTTTTGATTTTTCATTTGTTGGTAGGAATATTTGAGTTTCTCTCCACACTGTTGGTTGCAGTCTCAGCAGAAAGAAAAAAGTAAATTATTGAAGTTTATCAGACTTACAAATCTGAGGTACTTTCAAATGAAATATATTTGTCTGTAACTTGTATTGTATGTAAGTGTAAGATGTTATTCAGTGAGTCCATATAGACCATGATCTCTATATAAGCCAGAGAAAGCCAGTAAAATAACCACAGGAGAAGAAGGGCCCTGAAAACACAGGGTAGGGGTGATAGCCACCTGGAACCATTCTAGCTATAATGTGAAAAAAGCACATTAAAAAGTGTAATTTCGAGTGATAAACATACTGTTCCCCCTCAGAGTTATGTCTTTTGAAGAATGCTCTGAAAGAAATGAGCAAAATTACTTGCAGCAAATACTAATTGTAATTGCCAAACTTATAGTTTGTTTATAGACTAGCATAGTTTATTATTTAGTTTATTGTATGCTCATGGGGTTATTTTTTTTAAAGGGAAATAAATCCTTGCTGCTTTTTGTATTGTATATACTGGAAGATTATTGATGTAGCTTCAGCTGAAAAGAGAGTGAGAGACAAGAACTTATTTGAGTTCAGATGACCGTTTAAGTCAATTCACATCTTCTTAAATTACTTTACAACAAATTATTCATATAAGGATCATGATTCTGTGAAAAAGGTTAGTATAAGTAAAATGGGCATTTGTATTAATCATTCTATAATTTAAGCCACATTTATTATTTGGAAAATGAAATTGACCCATTATCCTCAACACACCTTTTATAAATACAGTTGTTAGGATTCTTTCATTTAATTTATATTTATGAAGTGGTGTTGAATTTTTTAAATTATTTTCCTGCAGATGGACTTGTAATGCCTAAAAACATATTCAACAAATAAAAGGCATTTGAGGATTTGACGCTGAATCTAAAACATCATTTTAGCCCCAAATCAGTAAAGCCTGACTTTTCAGGACAGCACTTAAGCATCTTCTTTACCGTCAGCATGTTCTTAAGTGCTGTACTCAGCATGGACATACATATACAAGTGCTTAAATGTTTTCCTGTAGTCTTTAAAATGTATTATCCTTTTATCTTATTTTTAAAATGTCTTGCTTTAGGTTTTAAAGCAATCAAATCTCATCAAGCTATCCTAAACCATTTTTCACAGTTCATTTTTCTGAAAATAACAAATATTAGCTCTTTTGAATTGTAGGGAGGAAGGATTAGTTTTTCTACTTTTTCTGTTGGATGATATCCTCAAGTACATTGCTGAAAGTTAGATAATACATCTGAGAGCTAAATAATGCAATGTGACAGGGTCCTCCTCACCAATGCAATGTCTCCTACTCGCCATCCCAGAGAATTGCTCTAGTGGCCACTGCGCTCTCTCTGGTGATGCATTACCTGTCCTTTCTCTGCTCCAGGATCCATGTTTCCTTGAAAGCCCAGCATCAGCTTTTCAGCACAGCTCTCTGGCTGTGGCTCAGTCCCTTCTTCTCCCCCTTCTGGGGGTAGGGGGACTTTGGCAGTCCTTGGCCACTTGTATCAGTGGCCACAGCAGTCCAAAGCTGGACCCTTACTTCAGGGCCCAGCTGCTCCCTCCCCAGAGACAGCCCTACCTTCCCTGGCTGGCCCTCATTCCAAGGCTTCCTTCCCTGGAGCCTGTCATGGCAATATTCCGCGGAGCTGGCCCTGCAGACCAGGGAACTGCCCTTGCAGACCAGCCAGCCTTTTCCCTGTGAACTCTGAAGGGTGACTGCCTCTTCTCTGCTGCTGGTTGGCAGCCCTTCTTATAAGGGCCTGCCTGGCTCCGATTGGCTGCTTCCCTTTTGGCCTTTCTGATTGGCGACTATGGCCATGGACTCTCCAGGGCTACATTAGCCCATTCTTTGCTGGTGTGGGCTACCTGCCCCACCACAAGCAGCATAAAGGTTTGCTTATGTTAAGCAATAGAACATTCTTTGAGTTGAAAATTGTAGTTGAGAGAAAAGTTTGGATTTATTCTATGAAACTTATTTTTAAACAAACTTATTTTAACAAATATAAATTAAATACAAGTCTTTCAGTTAGTCATAATTTGCATAAAAAACATACTAAATTTCAGAAATAAACTGGAAACTCAGCATCTTGCAGGATCCAGTCTTTAGATGTTTTTCAGATCATAGAAGTCATGATCCTACAGACTTCCAAACAAGTTGGGAGCTGGGGGAAGCTGCCTTGGCTTCTATCCTTCTTGTACCCTGCCAGAAGTGAGATCTAGCCACCCAGGCTTCTCACCTCCCTTCCAGACAAGAGAGGGGTTAAGCTGCTCAGCTTTCTGAGGGAGGGGTGGACAGCTGCTCTCTAGCTGCACAACTTTCTTGACAATTAAGCCATGAAATTCCAATTGGAACCATGAAATTCACAAGAATGGCAGTCAACAGCTGATGGAAAGAACATTGTCTTTACACTGACACAATGTCACCTTAACTACCCTGATATAAACCCTACACCTTTTGTTGAGGTAGTTTTATGTTGTCGGTATAGCAGAGGAGTTACATCGGTGGGAGGAGCATTTCAGTGTATACACCTCCACTCTTTTGTTGACAAAAGGTGACTTCTGTTCACAAAACTCTGTGGTGTAGACCAGCCCGTAATATTCTTAGGATAATATGTGGAATTAAAGTTATTTCCTGCCTCACTTTTTCCTCACTCCTTTGGCACAAATTGATACTAGATATTCTGTTTCTAAATGCTTTGTTTTCTTCTTAGGAGATGCAGACTTTTTAAAAAAACCTGTTTACCCAAATCATGTGTCATAATTGCCAGTCTAGTACATAAAAATTCTCCCATTAGTAATTCAGCAAGAACACATTTGTAGAACTATATGGTGGTGTTTGATAAGAAAGCAGGAAAGAAGCTATTTTCTGATTTATAGATAGTGTATCTTTGACAGTTTTCATGTTTGTTCAATAATCCTAACAAAATGTTAGCTTCCCCAGTAGAACTCATATAACACATTATATGAACATATTAAGCCACAAAAAGTTATTTAACTCTCACTATGTTCCCAGAGGTCAATTATAAAAAAAAAAATCAATTCTTTCCAGTAACCCATAAGTCACAAAAACAAAGCATAATAGTAGTGTCCTGCATTGCACTGAGGACATACAGATAACTTCTAGCCATCTTGATTATGAATCTATCATATGTCAGAAATCTTTCACCAAACAAAGGACCAGTCAATCTATATGAACTGGTGGGTAATGAACACGGTGTTTATTTCCAGGAATTTACTGGTACATAACAAGACGTTAGCTGTGCAAACTGATTCTTTTTTTATCCCTGCCCATATCTGGCCACTGAGCATATAGTTACAAACCACACTGGACAGTTTTCCTAATTCTTATTTTTTAAAATCCAATTAGGATGCTTTTCAAAAACTTGAGCAGGATGAATAAAACATTTTTTTCAATTAATTTTGCCTCTTTTTCTGTTCCTAAATTATCTGGGCACAGATCATAATTTTCTTTAATTTATTAATTTGAAATTATTCACTCTGCAATAAGTGTCTTAGAATGGACGAATGTCTCCTCAGATGGCTGCTGTGTGACCATACCAAACTCACTTTACAAGAATTCTCTGAAACATCTAGCACCCCAGTGTTAGATTTATATCACGTGTAATTGCCAATGTATCAGCTCACAAGGATTAGTTCAGTGCTTATTAGTTAAGTACGTACTTTACTCAGTTTTATACATTTACATAGCTTACACATTAGTTTCTAACCCACTGTGTGCCTGTAGCCACAACGAAGTTTTATACTGGCCTACAACCACAAAATAGTTCATGAATCAATGGGATCTCTGCACAGAACAAAAATTAGTAGTATCCTTTTAAATAGATTGTCAGCCTTCTGGGTTTTAGAACCTGCCAGATCCAACTAGAACAGCCATGCAAATACAGAGCTAGGTCTTGCATGTTGTGTTCATGCAGTAAAATATAAAGAATTTGGAAACTGTGCCCATGTGGTGCCTGCATATTATTACTGTGTAAAAGAAAAGGGCACAACAAAGTTCTGACCTTGAATTGGCATCCATTGTCTGTTTTGATTTTGTTGAGAGTAACAGAGATCATGAATGCTTTGCCTACTGCAGGCAACACAGCATTCTTAAGGTGAAATCTTGCCTATCACTGAAGTCATTGGGAATTTTTCCATTGATTTCTATCTATTTCAACTGGATGTTTTGTGTTCTGTGATATTATCTTAATAATTTATCAATAACAACGAATGCTAATTGGCCAGTAGGCCGATAGTGTGGGCCACAAAAATCTGTTAAGAAAATATGTGGATGTACCTTTGCAGTTTGTACAGTAGTGATGGCTCAGGTTTGCTTGCTTTTAATACCAGTTGACATTCATGGCACGTTTGTGATTTACCACAAGTCAGTCAAGTAATTGGAATTATTCTCTGGATTAAGGATGTGGTCTGAGAAAAGGGGACATGGGCAGGATGAACCAATGGCCTGCAGTTCCCCAGTGATGGTTTCAGCGCCTTGTGGCCTTCACAGCCAGTGCAAGCCAAAACAGGCCTCAAGCAGCAATAATATAATCCACGGGAACAGTGACCGCACTCAGCATTTGGAGAATGCAAACTGACCTTTATGCAAACATCCTCAAATGGCCAAATAACCAAAAGACACAATCAACCGTGATTCTAATTATTTCCTGCCGAACAAAAAATTAATTCAGCATAAAAGCACGTGTAGCAACAGCCTATGGTCATCACACGGAGAGAGTAATTTTGCCTAGCAGAACTAATCCTAACCCCTAGACTACTGCTTTGTGTGATGTCAACTTTGCTCTTTATGTCATGCATCAAGATTAAATAATGATCAATAGACATAACCGGCTTCAGAGTTCCCTTATTGGGCTTTATTCAGCATGTCTGGCAAGGACTGCCAGCAGACACACAGGTTTACCTAAGCACTTAACAACCCTCCCATTTATCACTATGGCAACCCCTAATGGCCCCAGTAACCTGAGACACCACACTTTAATTCTACAAGTCAATACCATTTCACTTTTTTTTACTTATTGGTGCACTTTGACCTCTAAACATGTCCAACTTGACATCTGAGTCTTGCAGTGTCTAACACAGACATGTCCTCTGTAAATTGCCCAAACTGGTAACAGTCTGCCATTTTACCTCTGCTATAAATTGTACCAGGGAATCTCATTTTTCCTTTACCTCTAATAAAATAAAAAATTTTCAGCAATCTTAAATGGCTTTGATGCTAGATATGATAGTGATGAGCATGACATCAATACCTAGATAGAAAGAAAACCAGAACAATGCACACTTACTTATGCCAAAACATTTGGAGATGCTAACATCTTGATCACCCTATATGTTTTTCCTCTGCACACTGGCAAAGAAATGCCTCCTCCCACCCCCACCTTCTACACACAGTCAAAGGAATGCCTTCCCCCCTCATAACTGTCTTTTTTAAAATTGTTTACTTCAAAACATGGTCTAGGCTTTCCATATATTTAACGTAATTTTCTCTTTCTGTATAATCTTCTATTTTCCCTTATGCTATCATTTTCATTTGGGTGTGGGCCTTGAAAGAAGAGAAATTCCCTACACCCTAGTCCTCACCAAGACACACCTTGAGCCCCATCTAGGGGCTTTCCATTTTCAGGTGTCTATCCAACTTACATCCTACCAGTGGCTACCCCTCCAACAGGCCCTCAGCAATTCAGGAACAGTGGGCAATTTATGTATGCAACTACAGCTTGGGCCCTACAGATTCCCCTGCTATGCAAAGCTATGCCTGACACACTTTAAACTATTGATGGATGTCCACTGTCTTCAGGTCCAGTTGTTGAGAAGACTCCTGAGGCTGTTTTTAAGAGAGACAGAGAAATAATACTACTTGGTGAGATCTATTCCCCACATCTTCCCCTGATCCTTTGCATTTCCTGTTTGGCTCTTCATGATACCATCATTCACTGACAAGAACAGGTGGTCACTTTCTCATCATAATTCTGCCAACACTATGGCAAGGGATCGATAAATGTTGTACCCAGATTTAAGTGGGCATAGTCACCCTATTGAGACATCTAGGCTATGTCTAAACTAGAAAAAGTTAGGTCAACTTTGTTAAGTCGACCTAACCACCGTTAAGTTAACTTAATAAAGTTGACTTAAGGGTTACTCCATGTCCACACCATCCATAGGTCAACTTAAGGAGTTGACTTATGGCTTAAGTTGACCTAATGGGTGGTTCTTATTAAATGGACTTGGAATTTCTTAAGACAGCTTAATGGAAGTCTGGCTTTCTGTCCAATTTATAATTCATTCATCCAAGCTACACTTCTATAACTTGTTAGTAAGAATACTGTGGGAGACTATATCAAAAGCTTTGCTAAGTCAAGATATATCATGTCTACCACTTTCCTCCATCTACAGTCAATGATCTCATCACAGAAGGCAAGAAGGTTGGTCAGACATGACTTGCCCTTGTGAATCTATGCTGACTGTTCTCGATCACCTTCCTCTCCACCAAGTGCTCCAAAATAGACTCCTGGAGGATCTGCTCCATGATTTTTCCAGGGACTGAGCTGAAACTGACTGGTCTGTAGTTCCCTGGATCTGCCTTCTTCTTTTTTAAAAATTAGCACTCTATTTGCCTTTTTCCAATCATCCTGGACATAGCCTCCTCACCATGGCTATGTCTACACTAGAAAAGTTAAGTCAACTTTTGTTAAGTTGACTTTAATAAGGTCGACTTTAAGTCAACTTAAAGTCGGCCTTATTAAAGTCGACTTAATGAGTGGCAACACTTTAAGTTGACTTAGTGCACTTTGTTAAGTCGACCTAACTGCCCTTAGGTCGACTTAAAGTGGACTTATGCATCCACACTGGGCTTAGGTCGACCTAAAGAAGGGTTAGGTCGACCTAAGGAGGCTTAAGTCGACCTAATGAGTGGTGGTTATAAAGTTGACTTAAGCTTTCATTAAGTCAATGTAAGGAATTTCTTAAGTCGACTTAATGAAAACCTAGCGTGGACGTGGCTTAATTTAACTCAACTTAAGCTTCCTTAATTCGACTTAAATTTCCAGTGTAGACATAGCCCATTGGTTTTCAGAGATAATGGCCAATGGCTCTGCAATCACATCAGTCAACTCCCTCATCACCCTTGAATGCATTGCATCTTGCCCCAGGGACTTGTGCATGTCTAGCTTTTCTAAATAGCCCTGAACCTGTTCTTTCAACACTGAGGGCTGCTCACCTCCTCTCCATACTGTGCTGCCCAGTAGTCTAGTAGCTGGCCTCATCTGTAAAGAGAAAGACAAAAAAAAAAAGCAGTGAGTATCTCAGTTTTTTCAACATCATCTTTCACTAGGTTGCCTCCTCCATTCAGTAAGGGGCCCACACTTTTCCTAACTAACTTCTTGTTGCTAACATACCTGTAGAAACCCTTCTTGTTATCCTTCACAATCCTTGCTAGCTGCAACTCCAGTTGTGCTTTTGTCTTCCTGATTTCACTCCTGCATGCTCGAGCAGTGTTTTTAATACTCCTCCCTAGTCACCTGACCAAGCTCCCACTTCGTGTAAGCTTTCTTTTTTTGATTAAGCTCGCTAAAGATTTATTAAGCCAAGCTGGTCGCCTGCCATATTTACTATTCTTTCTGAACAGTGAGAGGGTCTGTTCCTGCTCCCTCAATAAGGTTTCTTTAAAATACAGCCAGCTGTCTTCAACTCCTTTCCCCCTCATAGTAGCCTCCCAAGGGATCCTGTCTGACAGTTCCCTGAGGGAGTCAAAATCTGCTTTTCTGAAGTCCAGAGTCCATATTTTGCTGTTCTTCTTTCTTCCTTTTGTCAGGATCTTGAACTTGACGATCTCATGGTCACTGCAGCCCCTGTTTGGGCAGTTTAATTCCTCCCCTCTTTCACTTAAAATTATAGAATATTTAATTTAAATGTCTCTGTATAACAATAACAGGCAGTTTCCTGTTAACCTGAAAGCAACCATATCCCAACCTCTTAAAATTCCTCTCTTATCTGCCTAGGAATTTATAGCATATAGAGCTCAGAGTTTATTTATCTCTGGGCACTGTTACTTTTGTGAATGAAGAAGCATCATACAATTATCCTTAGGACAATGTTTATCAGTCAAATACAGTATATTTTATCATGATAGGCAGAAATTTAGGTATTCTTCAGTTTTTTCTGGCAACTGAAATTTAACCAAAATGGAAAAAATAGTTTTTAGTCTCCTATGTAATTAATTAAAAGACCAATATATTTTTGACACCTTTAAATCCAGATTAAAAGATGACAAACCTGGAAACATAAAACCTAGAATGTTCCCATGGCTCTCTGCCTCATTCTAAATGCTGTCTTGATCATATGCATTCTGAATTTCTAAGCACAAAGCTCTAGAGGAGTCTGCCTTTCCCTACATACATATGTATAACATTATCAATATTGAGGCAATAACTCCAGCTAGTAATAAAGGTGAGTCAAAAGTGTAGCAAAAACACCACGAGAATTGGTTTCTTGAGACTGCTGAAGTGCCTTTTTTGACCTAAGCTATTGTAGCAAGAAGAGTCATTTTCCTCAGTAACTGGGTTAGTGGCTTAAAAGAAACAATGCTTAGCATTCTGCTCAACCTATGTATGTATGTGACGGCTAATATGAAACCAGGGAGAAATTCTGCATCTGAAAACCAGCAGTGGAATATGACCTCTAGTTAATATTGCCATGCTGAGAGAAAGACAACAGAATGAAGGCTAATGAAGGTCCCCCTTCAATTAAAAGGCAAACCTAGAACAAAAGAAAAGGGGGAAGAAATCAATTTTCTATATTTCCCTTGCTTCTGGATCATAGTCATAAAAGCATCTGCAGGATTTGTTTTGTCCCTGTCAAGCAGATCCCATCCTCTTCTACACCATCCTGTTCACACAAAGAAGTCACATTTTGTTATGAGTACGTGTATTTGTCCAACATAGCCTAAGTCTTTCTCTAATGAGACCATGGAAAGGAAAATAATGCATTGCTTGAAGGGGCACTTACCACAAGTCAAAAGATTTAAGTTCTGCATTTCCAAAGGCTGTACAAAAAGGTTTGTACTTTTTTTAAGTCATTTTTAGACAAATAGGAAAGATGCACTCAAGGAAATGCTTCTCCACAAAACAAGCTGAGTAAAAGGGTTTCATCTTTTTTCTTCAAGCTATTCAGTTGTTGTTTTACCTCAGCATGAGCATGCATAAAAAGCTGTTGCAATTCATTTTTATTGAAAAAAGGAATAGTATTAGAAAAAGCACTTCTGAGGGTGAGTGAGTCTATTACCCAAGCTGTAGATGAAGAAAGGTTTACAAGAAATAAGTTTCCCAAACACAGATTGATATTCAGAAGGGAATAAGTATAATTCCTTTGTCTTTTCAGTCTGGGAGAAAATGGGAAACCAATGAGCTCTTATTTAGATTTTTAACCTATAGCTTTTTGTTTCAGTGCATTTTTCTTTCCTTGGCCCATTTGTTAACTTCTATAAAGGTAAAGAAATTCCAGTTGAAAAAAAAACCAAAACAAAAACCGGAGTGGTGGGCAAACCAGGACATAAAAATTAGAACTGTTGCAAAGCTAAAGCCCAAACAAAGAACCTCCATCTTTTTTGAAGTTTGGCTAAATTCCCTTGCCCTTCATCCAATATCCAAAGAATATTCTGTCTCATTGGGCCAACCTTTAATTTTTCTCATATATACAAAAATTCATGATGTTCCTACCTAGTTTGGCAGCGTGGTGATTAATGCACAAGCTGAGTTCATTTTTAATGCACTCCCATGATTCCCTGCACCCAGTGAATCCTGGAGCATCTCAGATCCCATAAAAACTTCAAACACTGCAAGGTGAGAAGTCAGCAGCCCACCTAGTAGAGAACACCAGATTCAAAGAAACTTCACAAGTATTTCAATACTTAAATAATTAAAGATTGGGAATACTGGTGGGGTGGGGTGGAATGGAAGTGGAATGAACAAACAAAAATGATCAGAATGTGTATACATTTAATTAGAACGGTAGCTGAACATGCAAGGGTCCTCAGCTCAGTAAGACTCCAGGACCACTGAAGCCTCTTGCAAGTGAGAGGAGCTAGAAGCCGCTGTAAAACTGCCAATTTTTTTCAGTTCTGATTTATGTAAATGGAGAGAGCATTGCAGTAAGTCCTGGCTCCCCTTCCCTTACTTAGGTGAAGGTGCTGAGGGTGGGGTTATTCCCCTCACCTTTGCCTTTCTCAGATGTACTGACCTTCATAATATTAAACAGTAGGAGAACAGAAGGAAAAGTGGCCAACGTACAAAAATAGGGATAGGGAGAGTAAAAAGTAAAAGGGCAAGAGGATTTTAGGTGAGACAGGAGGAGGGAGAGAGAGAAAAACAAAGATTTATTCTCCTTATTCCCTATTCCAAATCTTCACATTCCCACTCATTCATTCTTCCTCACCAGAATTAAGTCTGTCCTGAAACGTCCCCATTTAATTCTAGTCCCAGTTAATTTGACCGCCCCATACCGACTCCATCAATATATAGCCCTGCATACCCCCAGACATCCTACACTCAATGAATTGTGCTGCTAACTTGATACACACAACCCATACCTGATGATTTCACCTGCTATCCCCACCACAGACCTCAATACCAATTTCTGTTACAAACCTATAGCAAGCTTATAATTTACCATCACAAATCTTATTTTGAAAAAAATCGGTATCCAAAGTCTCAGTCCAAAAGAACATTCACTAAAACAATTCTAACAGAAAATGGGTTTGAATGTTCCTTTGGTATAGAAATACTTGCTATGTAATTTTCCTTTATGACACCCTATAATGGATCATGAGTACCGTGTTTCCTTGTTAATTCCACACACTTTTGTGACATGAATTTTAAACTGTTATGTGCAGAGAAGAGTATCCTGAAATAAAGAGAGCCTGCTACATCACTTATGTTGCCTGTAAGCAGTGGCACAATGATATTGGGCAGGGAGCTGCCTCCTTTCTTGTTCATGTCCAACACAGCAGCATGGGAAGCTCTACAGCTGGGTACTGCTGTCCTCAAAGGAGGTAACATGCTGTTCCTTTATTCCCACCTTATGGGGGACCTGTTATTGGAGTCTTGGTGCTGCAAGATGGGAGGGAACTGGAGGCCCTGGCACTTTCCCAAGCCTTCCCCAAGTCTTCACTGCTACTGCACAGGCACCCTATTAGAGAAAGGTTATTTCCCTGGGCCCTCTCTCCTTAGGAAAATTCTGGTTGGGCCTGTAAATTTTTAGTGGCCTGACATTCAAAGGCATTTAGGCACCTCTGGGATTTTCAAAAGTGGCTATACAATTTAGACACCTGAAGTAAATGGGAGTTAGGTGTCTAACCTAACCAGCTTAGGCACTTCTGAAAAATCCCATTAGATGTCTGTCTACCTCTCAGGCACCTAAAATACCTTTGACTGTCTAGTCCTAAATCTCTAGTCTGGCGATGACTTCGTAAATTAAGGGGCCAAACCTGTAACTCTTATAACTTACCCTTACACTAAAAGTCCTTTTTTACAGAAGTAGTCTTATTGAAGTCAAAGGGACACCATGAAAAAGCAAGTATTACTCATGGGAGGAAAAATGGCAGGCTTAGTAGCATTGTTCTTTGGCAAAGAAAAATAGAAATCAAGCACTTATTAGAATCAGAATGCAGTCTACCTGAAGAGAAATAATGGATAATAATTCATGCCTGTTGTGAGGATCATTTTTTGTTCAACATACTTTCCCCACCTTCCCATCCCCCCTTCTAATTCTCTAATGTTTAGCATTGCTGCAGGTTTATATGACTTTCTGTATTACCAAAATACACTTCAAAGCAATATCAGATTGTTGTGGAGAAATTGATTTACAAGCTACCAGCAGAGCATTGGTGTAAACAAGATAATAGGCATTTGTACTCAAAAGGTCAATTAGTATTCAGTTACTCTGAATAACGGCTGATTCTGTACTTGGAAATCTTAAAAAGTAGAACATGTTGCTCAAAGTAAATGTTCTCATTTTTACTCTGTTCTGTATTCATGAGGTTCAAACTATTTTAGAAGTACTATACTATGAAATATATTTTAAAATTTCAGGTATATCAGAAATTCAGAGAAAACTGTTGGCATTTTAAATACTATTAAAATATACATCTTGCTAAAAAGGATTGTCTGTGACATGTAAGTGCCTTATACAAATCAGTGTCTAATCTTAATGATAAAAATATTTACTATTGAAATTTTTGAATATTTTAGTGTTTAATTTTTCAGCATTAAAGACTATATATTATGGGTGAACCAGATAGTATCACCAGTAGTTAAAGGTACTGAACAATTGCCATTTTAAGACCCTGTTTCCAGTTGCTTGTAACTGTCAAACCTAAGCCATATGGTTTGAAATTTTCAAATGCCAAGTGTCTGCCTTAAGCTGGAAATTTTGAAAAAAACATTCTCTGGAAGAGGTCAGTCATTTCTAAGAATGTGATTATTAAAAAATACATTGTTTTGCCCCTGTTAAAATGATGCCTACAACTGTTTAATCAAAAGGCTGAGGAGCAGGGATTTGAAATTTAGCAGGGATGTGTCTTTTGCTGTTCCTGTGGAAAAACATCTACATTTAGCAAAGACATCTCAGCTGGCATATGTTCAATAGAGACTTTCTAGAAGTTGGCAACTAAAGTCTCTGAAGACTCCATCTGTATTATGCATGCTCCAGCTCAGGCTTGCAGTGACTAAGCAGGCCTTCCCATGCCATTTCTATCCTAGCATGCCAGAGGATGCTATGGTGCCAGGCTCCAGAACTGAGAGCAGGTAGTCAGTCTCCCCTGTGCTCTCAATACCTCCCCTAATTACTGCCAGTCAGCACAGAAAAGAAGGAAGCCAACCGATTCAAATGCAGAGAGGATAAGAGCTAGGTCTGGGGCCAGAGGGAGTAATTTGGGAGAAAAATTGTGTGGGAGAGAGATTGGGCTGTGGGGCAGGGGGTAAGACGTGTAAGGGGCAAGAAGACTGGAACTGGCACCCTATAGGATTTGAAATTAGAGATAGGGAAGGTGGTGGTGGTGGGGGAGGAGGCTAAGATTGAGCAGCGAATGGGGAGACTGGGACTAGCTGGGTAAGGAAAATAGAGCAAGGAGCTGGGGAGATAAGGGAAAGACTAAGATCAGATGTGGGACCCCAGAGGAAGAGACTTGGATGGGGCTGGAAAAGGAATCTGTAGACAAAGAGCCTGGAATGGGTAGGAGGGACTGGGATGAAGGTAGAAGACAGACTCTGGGACTCTAACCTAAAGCCTAGAGACAAGAACTGAGACTGGATTGCAGATAAGACAGGGTGTCAGGACAGTCAGGCAACCATTTGTAAACTGAGCAGGAGGAAGAAGGCTGGAAGCAGAAGTTGTCTGTCAGGACTAACAGGTAGCAGTGAACATCTCCAACGAAATAGTGATACTGACTGGACTGGAGTGGCTGCTTTAATTAAAAGCCTATATATCTGCCTTTGGGTCACCAGGTTTGACTGTGGCTTGTGGCTTGGGTGGGCCCTCAGGATTCAGAGGTCATTATCTCAAATGACTCATTAGGTTCAGAACACTCATCACACGGGGCGAGGAACTGGGGATAGAGAGACTGGACTGGGACAGGCAAGACTGGAGAAGGCATCCTGCTCTCCATGTTGCTTATCCAATTTCAGATTCCTCCCCATCACCAGTGGTTCTTACCCCCTCCCCACAATCAACTCTTGTCAAGTCTCAGTTCCAGTCTTTTTACCCATATGGCAGCCAGGATGGGTGAAGACTGGGCCTGTGCCTGGCGGAGAAGACTGGAGTTGAATGGACAAAGAGGCATTGCTGAGTATGGAAAAGATTGGACTGGATCAGAGACAGGCTGGAGGGGGAAGCAAAAAGGATTCAGCCTTGGGGAAAGTAGTGACAGAAGGCCCCAACTGATACCCAAGATTCCTAAAACTCACCATTTCTCTACTAGCAGAAATAGCTGCGAAAACAGATGGCAAAATATAAAAAAATAAAATTAAAAAAATCCCATCCCCGCTCTAGTGGCTGCCTCATAAAGAGGATGCCACCAACTACTGCCATCAGTTAGGTCTTTACCTCAAGTGGCAGAGGTCTCTGGCTTTTGATACGGTTTCCCACAGCATTCTCGTCGACAAGTTAAGGAAGTATGGGTTGGATGAGTGGACCATAAGATGGATAGAACACTGGCTAGATCAACGGGCTCAGCAGGTAGGAATCAATGGCTCAATGTCTAGTTGGCAACCGGTAACGAGTGGAGTACCCCAGGGGTCGGTCCTGGGACTGGGTCTGTTCAACATTTTCATTAATGATCTGGATGATGGGATAGATTGCATGCTTAGTAAGTTTGCAGATGACACCAAGCTGTGGGGAATGGTAGACATGCTGGAGGGCAGGGACAGGATTCAGGGAGATTTAGACAAATTGAAACACTGGGCCAACAGAAATCTCATGAGGTTCAACAAGGACAAGTGCAAGGTCCTGCACATAGGACAGAAAAACCCCATGCACTGCTACAGACTGGGGACTGATTGGCTAAGTAGCAGCACTGTAGAAAAGGACCTGGGGGTTATGGTGGATGGGAAGCTGGATATGAGTCAACAGTGTGCTCTTGTTGCCAAAGAGGTCAATGGCATATTGGGCTGCATCAGTAGGAGTGTTGCCAGCAGATTGAGGGATGCGATTATTCCCCTCTATTCGGCACTGGCGAGGCTGCATCTGGAATACTGCGTCCAGTTTTGGGCTCCCCACTACAGAAAGGATGTGGACAAATTAGAAAGAGTCCAGTGGAGGGCAATGAAAATGATTAGGGGACTGGGGCACATGACTTACGAGGAGAGACTGAAGGAACTAGGCTTCTTTACTCTGCAGAAGAGAAGACTGAGGGGGGATTTGATAACGTTCAACTACTTGAAGGGGTGCTCCAAAGAGGTGGGAGCTAGGCTGTTCTCAGTAGCAACAGAGGACAGAACAAGGAGCAATGGTTTCAAGTTGCAGCGGGGGAGGTCGAGATTGGATATTAGGAAAAACTTTCTCAGTAGGAGGTTGGTGAAGCATTGGAATGGGTTGCCTAGGGGGGTGGTGGAATCTCTGTCTTTGAAGATATTTAAGGTCCGGTTAGACAAAACCCTGGCTGGGATGATTTAGTGGGAGTGGTCCTGCTTTTAGCAGGGGGTTGGACTAGATGACCTCATGAGGTCCCTTCCAGCCCTAAGATTCTATGATTTTATGATTTAGAGGTTCTACCCTTGCAGATGATCCGAATATGGATGTCAGTATGTTTGCACAGGCTGAACTTCTGGGTTTTTTTCTATTTACAGTCTTAAAAACATAGAAAATTACAAAAAACTACATTAAAATAATGTTAAGGTTGCTAAGAGAAACACTCAAAAGTGAGAAAATGCTAAAAGTAAGATGGTCTGCACAATCTTCAGTCCCTTTATGTGTGCCTATTATGATATTATCATTGATTACTTGATCACATATAGTACTACTATGACACCTGCCTCATGGAATGAACAGGATGGATCTGCTCCAGGGACAAAACAGGGCTGCGTAGTGAAGGAGACTGTTTTCCAAGGCTCTGTAATTCCTTTGTACCAGAAGTTGGAATGTGCGTATTGAATGATACTCTCATGAAGGCAGCAATTAGAAATAAAAACGTGACAATGGAAAAAATGTAGATAACAAGCAGTATAAATTAAAGGTGATGACGTGTAGAAAAATCATTAAAGAAAACTAAAGATATCAGGGATAAATCCATTGAGGTAATGACAATAAAGAATTTTTAAGTATAAAACGCAGTTGTATTCAACAAATGCTTCTGTTCTACATTTGGAAAGAAAGATGATGATGACGTATATCACATGAGGATGATGTAGTACCTTTCAGTTCATTAATAACTAAAGGGGATGTTAACTAAATCAGCATACTCAGACAACTTGCACGCAAGTGGCCCTCTGATGGAAATTTTAAATAAATCTTGAAATTCCAGAAGACTGGAAATGCTCTATTGCTATGCCAGCATTCAAAAAGAATAAGTGTGACGATCTGGGTAATCACAAAACAGTTAGTCTGATATTAATCCTAGGCAGACTAACGGAAAAGCTAGTACAAGATTCAATTACTAAAAAATTAAAGAACAGGAATATAATTAATGTCAGTCAACCTGGGTTTATAAAAATGAGATCTGGTCAAACAAACCTGATTTCATGTTTTAATCAGATTACAAATTTGGTTGATAAGGCAACTGTATAGACATAATATACTAAGACTTCTGTATGGTGTTTGAATCAGTGCCACATGACATTCTCATTAAAAATGAGCACTATTTTGCATCAATAAAGCACTTGTTAAATGGATTAAAAGTTTACTGACATCTCAAAAAACAGTTGTCAATGGGGAATCAGCATCAGATGGGTGTGATTCTTGTGACATTTCCTAGGGATTGTTACTAGGTTCACTACTGTTCAACAGTTTTATCAATGATCTGAAACTAGATCTAAAATAACTGCTGATGAAATTTACAGCAGACACAAAGATTGGTGGAGTGGGAAATAATGAGGAGGATTGGGCAGTGATACAGAACAGTCAGTATCATTTCAGTGAAAAAGACCCATTCAGAACAAATATATTTTAATACAGACCACTAAGGAGTCATACACATGTGTAAACAAAGAATTCATGTCTTGCATACAGAATGAGGAATTTGTTCTGTGAAGCAGCGACTCTGAAAAGGATTTGGGATAGTAATGGAAAAACAATCCATCATGAAGTTTCAGTGTTATGCTGTGGAACAAAGGGCTAATGCAATCTTTGGATTTATAAACAAGTGAGAAATGAGCAGGAGTAGGGTGGTGATTTGTATATGACACTGGGGAGACCAATGCCAGAATAGCGTTCACAGTTCTGCATACTGTGTACAGTTCATTTTTAAAAGAGTGTTGAAAAAGTGGAGAGGGTGAAGGAAGAAGCCAGAAAAATCATTCAAAGGCTAGAGAAAATCCTTACAGTGAAGTTTAAAGAACTCAGTCTGCTTAGTTTATCAAAAGAAGATTGAGAGGTGGCTTGATCGCAGTGTATAAGTACCTTCCTGGAAAGAAAATACTGGGTAGTAAAGGGCTCTTTAATGTACTGGAGAAAGTTGCAACAAGAACCAGTAGATGGAAGCTTATACTTAGGTATAAAGTACAAAATTTTAAGTGAGGGTGACTAACCATTGAAGCAAATTATCAAGGGAAATGATGGATTGTCCATGTCTCGAAGTACTCAGATCAAGCTTTTCTGGAAGATACGGTTTAGTCAAATACAGATCATTGGACTTTGTACAGAAGTCACCAGGTAAAACATAATAGCCTGCAATACACAGGAGGTCAGATTAGATGAATTAATAGTCCATCCTGGCCTTAAAATGTACTTATGCCAAGTCTCTTGGGCTGCCCTGGAGAACTGCATTCTCTCCCTCCAGCTGCCGCAGAGTTCCTGCATGATGCTTGACAAGTCACTTTAATCAAACTTTTGACAGGGTGACCACTATTTTGTTTGTTCTTCTTTTCCTGGATGTTTATCTTGAGATCAGAGAATTGAGGGACAAAGGTGCTGAGCACTCCGAGCTGCAGCTAAGCACTTCGGAGCTGTGCTTGAAGCATAGTATAGTGCTAAGTACTCTTTAAAAAATAAAATAAAATTAGGCCCAAGGTGTGACCCACACCTCCTGGGATAACCATCTGAATATACAAAGAGCAGGGCATGCTGCAAAAAAGGAGAACAGATTCTCCCAGCACTGGTGGGTTACCTGGAGCTAAACTCCCCCACCAGTCACAAACAATGCTGCTGATCCCCAATGCTGGATATCAAGAAGCCATCATAAAATATACTCAGCCCCTTTTACTGCATTTCAGCCACTGGTCCCCAATATGGCCACTGGATCTGGTAAAGAGAGAAGTTGCTTAAAAGCTCTTTACCCAAAAAGGTTTCTCTTAACCCCAAAGGGTCAGCCACATCACATAGAACCATATAGGTTTGGATCTTACCTCAAAATAGCATGCTGCCAGCCAATCCTTTAGTCACTAAAACTAAAGATTTATTGTACAAGGATAGAAACAAACTATGAGAGTACTGTTAAAGGGTTAAAGTAATCACATATATACAATGATTTGAAAGTCAAATACATCAGGTTTCAAGTAGAATTTGAAGTTTGCAGATCTTAGGCATACATCCAATACCTGGATGGATTTAAGTCCTTGTTTCACAGTTCAGTTGTTAGAAATCCAGTTCAAAGGAATATAGACCAAATAGTCCAAGTGTAGCGTTTGCTCTAATTCTCCCAGGAGAATTAGCAGGGTGATTCCAAGTCAGTGTTGTCCAGGATCTCAATCCCGTGGCCCAAACTTTCCCTGAGAAGCTTGGACAGATGTGAGACCAAGGGATTTTGTTCCCAATTTCCTTTTATAGCTGTAGCAAGGTGGGCATTTGTAGATCCTTTCTTCATGTGGGCTTTGATGACAGTTCACAGATACTTTCTTAAGTGGAGAATAGCAATGTGTATTGTTCTTTGAAATAAAACCTTCATCTCTTGGGCAGCACAGGTAATTAGCTGCATTAGCACCATTAATAGACAGTTTACATTGGTACATCAAAGCTCCATCTAGATGTTAATATCCCCTTTTGACCTCTTCTAATAGAACAATAGTAACAGATAGGGAAGCAGTTCATTTACCTAGCTAACCTTTAAAAATATAGGTGTGAACATCATCAAGTAACTACTAAAACACACATGCATATCAAAGCCCTAGCCTACCTGTCACACTACAATATGCTTTTGAAGGTTAAATTTGGGTCATGTATTTTACAAATGGCTTGGCCTTTTTAGGCCTAGCAGGACACAAGGCATTTCAAATTTGGCATCCAAAACAAACATCAAAAGTGTACATTAATCTCTTTGTGCTTCTTCTCCCCATTAGTAAAATGGGAATAACAATACGACCTGACTTCACAGAGGTTTTCTGAAGATAAATTCTTTAATATGGAGCAGGGCCTCAAAGAATCCATCCTGAAACACATGGAGGAAAATAGAGTGATCAGGAACAGTCAACATGGATTCACCAAGGGCAAATCATCCCTGACCAACCTGATTTCCTTCTATGATGAGATGACTGGATTTGTGGATGAGGGAAGAGCTGTTGACATGGTATTCTTTGACTTTAGCAAGGCTTTTGATACAGTTTCCCACAGCATTTTCATCGGCAAGTTAAGGAAGTATGGGTTGGACGAGTGGACCGTAAGGTGGATAGAAAACTGGCTAGATCAACGGGCTCAGTGGGTAGGAATAAATGGCTCAATGTCTGGCTGGCAACTGGGAACAAATGGAGTGCCCCAGGGGTCGGTTCTATTCAACATCTTCACTAATGATCTTGATGATGGAATAGACTGCGTGCTTAGTAAGTTTGTGGATGACACCAAGTTGGGGGGAATGGTAGATACTCCGGAGGGCAGGGACAGGATCCAGGGAGACTTGGACAAATTGGAACACTGGGCCGAAAGAAACCTCATGAGGGTCAACAAAGACAAGTGCAAAGTCCTGCACTTAGGACGGAAACATCCCATGCACTGCTACAGGCTGAGGACTGATCGGCTAAGTAGCAGCGCTGTAGAAAAGGACCTGGAGGTTATGGTGGACGGGAAGATGAATATGAGCCAACAGTGTGCCCTTGTTGCGAAAAAGGCCAATGGCATATTAGGCTGTATCAGTAGGAGTATTGCCAGCAGATCGAGGAATGTGATAATTCCCCTCTATTCAACACTGGTCAGGCCGCATCTGGAATACTGTGTCCAGTTTTGGGCTCCCCACTACAGAAAGGATGTGGACAAATTAGAAAGAGTCCAGCGGAGGGCAACAAAAATGATTAGGGGGCTGGGGAACATGACTTATGAGGAGAGACTGAAGGAACTAGGCTTATTTAGTCTACAGAAGAGAGGACTGAGGGGAGATTTGATAGCAACCTTCAACTACTTGAAGCGGTGCTCCAAAGAGGAGGGAGCTAGGCTGTTCTCGATAGTAACAGAGGACAGAACAAGGAGCAATGGTTTCAAATTACAGCTGGGGAGGTTGAGGTTGGATATTAGGAAAAACTTTCTCACTAGGAGGGTGGTGAAGCCTTGGAATGGGCTACCTAGGGAGGTGGTAGAATCTCCATCTTTGGAGATTTTTAAGCCCCGGTTAGACAAAACCCTGGCTGGGTGATTTAGTGGGAGTGGTCCTGCTTTTTAGCTGGGGGTTGGATTAGATGACCTCATGAGGTCCCTTCCAACCCTATTATTCTATGATTCTATGAGTAAAGCACACGAATACTCTTGTGTTAGTGCCATAGGAAAGCCAGCGAGGAAATGAAGAATTCTATATGCAGAGCAGGATTTGAATAGTGTGCAATTTTGGCCCAGACTTCACCTTCAATACTTATTTAACATCCCAAACCAATACTTTTTTTTTTTTTTTTTTTTTTTTAACAAATTGGCTGGAAGATTTAACTTCATATCTATAGGGCTATGGTTACACTTTGCTAGGTAAGAAATCATCCACCCAGGAGAGTTCTATTTTCCTATAGTGTGTGTATGTATTCTAGCCTATATGTACATTTAAGTTAATTAATTTTTCTCAGCTCTTACATAAATATCAATTTGTTAAAAATTTCATTTGATATGGTGTTTAAAGTGTGCAAGGAGCTGGAACCCTTGATTGTTGCATCTGAATAAAAATGTCTAAAGACTGTACCCAATGTTTTCAGAAACTGATTTCAAAGTCATTTTAGCATGGCTTTCCCTCTCCTCTTCATCTAGGATTTCATCATCACCACTGTGTCTGGAAGCTGGATTATTAAATGATGGATTTGTAGGTACATTAAACAATTACTTTTTCATCCCAATATATTCTATGCTTATATTTCAGCAACTTATTTTGTTGAAAAAGCCTATCAGGACATACTGTATTATGCCTTGGGCCAGGTCTCCAAATCGACTCCATTTTCTACTAACTTGTGCTGCCCGCAGCTCCAGGTGGTCCTGGACAGGAAAACAATGCAGAGGATTTGACTCTCCTTGTTTCAAGTTCCTCTTCACATCTGATCATGTTCTCCTACCCACTTTGCAGACTGGACAATCCGGTGGAATTTTGGACTGTTGAACTTCACTGTTTAAGGGACTGCCCCTTTTCTGTAGCACCTGGAACCTTTTACTGGTATCACAGCTTTTCTTGGCTCAACAGTCTTATCTTCAGAGCACTTCGACTTGCAGTGTTCATGTGAAATGGTATGACTGGATATAACTATAGTTTTAGAACCTTTTTGTAAACAGCAGTGTAGCATCTCTAACCTCTTCCCGCATCATGGTACGCTCTAAAAGGAGACCATGTGTGCACAGCAGAGATGAGTTCAC
The DNA here is from genome assembly GCA_007922175.1 of Pelusios castaneus. Taxonomy (NCBI): domain Eukaryota; kingdom Metazoa; phylum Chordata; order Testudines; family Pelomedusidae; genus Pelusios; species Pelusios castaneus. The sequence continues at coordinate 5,876,784 of ML685772.1, read as the reverse complement.
TCAGTGTTTCCTTCCTTTGTTGATTTACATCTCATCTATCGAAGTATTTTAACCTCATTTGTCATGTGCTTAATTATGCGTGCATGTTAATAATGAAAACCCCAGGATTCTTTCCAAGCACCACAGAAAATGCAACGTCCGTGGAGAGGCTATTTAAGAATTCAGAAGAAGAATTTTCCCCCACCCCTTAAATCCCGAGGAAAACAAAACCTTGAGAAGGTGATGTGCATGTGCCTGGCTACACATTTCTACAGTGCACAGCTTTGAAGACATAAAAACAATGTCTAGACACCGATGTATCTGAAAAGTGCAAAAGTAAATGACATTTAGCAACCATCTGGGTACCACAGAAACTTCCCTGTTCGCCTCCTCCCACTTCTTTTATGTCAAAGCAATGCATATTCTGTCTCATCAATCAAAACAGCCCATAATCAGTGGCTCACAATCCTTTGGTCTCTGTTAAAATACAACAAACCAAGGCAATACCACCAGCTGATCCCACACAAATTGCAGCCTGCTCTCTTCTGCTATTGCTTTTGTCATTATTCCTTCCATTAAGATCCTTTCGTTACTTTTTTCTCACATCAGGTGCCATGTGCTTTATCAGCTTTTACAGGTGTAAACTGCAAGATGACAGGAATGCAAGGTTTCAAAATCAAATATTAAAGACTTTATGTAAGAGATTAACACATGACCAATTTCCCTAGCAACAGCAAACATGCTTTTTTTACATATCTTCCACTATAAAAGATTTTTTCTGGATACTGTAATTTTTTTCCCCTGGATTTTTAGCTTAAAATAGCTTGGAACTTCCCTTTACAAACACTTTTCTTCCTTACCCAGCCAGAAAATGACATCATGCTGTAGAGGGAGAGATAGGAAACAAAATGAAAGATCTAGAAATAAGTGCCCACAGTTTCCTGACGATCATAATTTTCACTGTCATGGTGGATTCAATTCAACAGCTGAAAGTGAAATCTGAGAGGACTAAGTAAATCCTTTATTAAAGGCTCTAATGAGACTTAACTACATTAGGCAGCATCTGAGTACAGGCACAGTGGGCTTATTTATTGTAAGTAAAGGCTACACAAAAACATGGGGAAATAATGAAGCTCTAGTGGCTCTTCTTGCCTCTTAGGTTGTTATAGCCATGTAGTGATAAAAAAACTTGGGTGTGAATTAAAACCATAATCTTATTATAAGAAATAACATCTGGTTTGCCTTGTTCACAGGCCCCAGAGGGTTAATTTATTTGCTTTTGTTCAGAAATGGAAGAAAGACCTGGCTCTGAAGAGGCAGCTGGAAAATTATCTTAGATAGCTACAGAACTAACAGCACTGAGTAATCACTGAAAAATCCATGTTTCTGCGACCTCAGTGTGCATGGATATCTCTATCTGTCAAAACCAGTGACAGGCTGTAAATGGTCTTGGCTTGAGCCCTCTCTCTCCAGAGCACAGTCTTAATGTAGTACCTTCACATATATCAGGCTTTACTCCTGAGTCCTTGTCATGTTACACAGTGTACATAACCCCAGAGTAGTAAAAACATGCACTGGGGAAGCAGCCAGTTCAATGGAGGCTCTTAACAAAACAAAACACCAATTTCTGAAAATGCAAAACCTAGGCTATTAATGAAGCAGAGATCCACCACAAAGAAAAATTGGAATGTCAAAGCCATGGCTGCAAGTGCTGTGATACAAATACCAATATTGCAGACCTAGATAAAAGGAGCAAAGCAGAATCTAACTGTAACGCCATTTGAGTACCTCACTACTGTGAGTGCCTACCTGAGGGCAGACTGTCAATAAACAAGAGCAGATACCACAAACTGGTGGTATGTTCTCTAATTAGATTTCAACAAGCCAGTGACAATATGTCACCGGAGGGTAGGGGCCAGCCCTTCCCTTGGCAGGATTCATGTATACACAGTGAAACCACACCTGATGCATGGATATGTTGCTTTATTGCTTAGATACAATAAGACGTTCATCACTTTAGCATTATGGAGTATATATTACCCACAAGTAGCAAGCAAGTGTAACCCATATGCCTGAAAAGGCTATCTCTGAGAGACCTGCTGAGGGTGGGTTACTGTTGTTGGGCAGATTAGCAACCCACAACTGGAAACTTCCAGAAGCAGGGAGTGGTAGCAATTTGAGCATGCTCCACAGTGTACCCTGCTGGTGTGATGTGATGTGGTCAGTCAGATGACTGGAGAGCAGCAGCTTGAGCAGACAGCAGGCAGGAGCTGCCTTGAGGGGAGACCATGTGCTCAGTGTTCTGGAGAGGAGCTGAGCCAGGAGTGAACAAGATGTTTTCTCCATGTAAAGGAGTCATTTGTGACAGACCTTGCAGACATGCATATGGGACTGAGGGCTGGTTGCAGAGGAGAAGAGAAAGCCTGCATGTAATGCTACAGAGGATCCCAGCAAAGAAAGAAGAGGACAGCTATTTCTTGCCACTCAAGCTTCCACACTGGAACAGAGACTGTAGCTGAGAGTTGGGTGAACTCCACACAGACTTTGGGACTCTTGGGTATCTTTCATGCAAGGGATTGTTCTTGGTTAATTGTAGTTTGTTTTCTTAGGATAAGGTTCATTTAGTTAATAGTTAATAAAGTTCATTGTTATGTTTGTTTTTAGTAGTATTTTAATGTGTGAGTGTAGCTCTGAGCAAGCTTCGCCATGAGTCCTGTACAGACTGGATCCTGGGTCTCCAGCTGCTTTCCCCACAGGGGTTGGGATTGATTTCTGTGGGGCACTGGAGAAGGGCAACTGAATGAATTTTGGCCGACCCAAAGGTTACACAAGCAGACAAGCTGAAGATCAAATGCTCACACTTCTTCTGTATAGGGGAAGCCCTGACCCCCTATCCATCTCTACAAGAGCCCGTAGCAAGCGTTGCTCCAGTGTGGGGAGGGCCCTGGACATCCCACAAGGATCAGAGTCCCAGGTGAGGCTGCTGTGCAGGTGGGCATTCCTAAATTTCATATACCTAACACACACATGCACTCAGGGTGGCTCTGGCAGAAAACAACATGCTATCTTGTAGGCAACACTTTCAAGGTTAGCTGCTTCCCAGCCTACTCTGCAGCTGGAGTGGCTTCAAGCCAACTCAACACTAGCTTAACCCGAAGCAGAAGTGGCCCCCAATCAACCTGTGCAGGGGTAACCAGCAGTCAACCCCAACACATATGTGAACTCCTGGATCATTATACTAGTCCTACCAGGGAGTCACAGACAGTCCCCTTAGACTACTTTGCCACCAAGACAAACTGAATTTAGAAACAAAAAGTCACAAACCTAAAATTACTTTTTTCTCAGATTTCAGATTCGGTTTCCCCCAGTCCTGAGAGATCAGTCATTTACCCCAAATCAATTGATATTCTGGATCTTATATCAACGACAACATTGGAAGAAATTCAATAATAAACTTAACTATAGGGCTTATTAGTAGAGCCTTGCAAATCCACAGATATCTGTGTACCATTTCTTGCAGATGCAATCCACATATTTATATCTGTTCAGGACTCTAAGAATGAGTAGAGCCCTACAAATCAGCAGATATCTGCATTATATCTGCATTCATGGATGCGATGCAGATATCCATGGACTGTTTTTAATGGATGCGAATCGGATGTGGAGCTATAGTTGTATCTGCACAGGGCTTTACTTATTAGCTAAGTAAAGGAAATGAGAGTTATGGAGAAGTTAAAGCAGGTAAAATATAACAACAGTTGAGTCACAGTTTGTAATTGAAAATGGTGGCAGTGATATAATAAAGTACCAGTTTCCCAAAAGTCTTTCAGGATACCCACATTGTCTCTGGGCATCTCTACTTTGCATCTGATACCCTTCTCTATAAGCATCCCAACAGTTCAGAGATAATGGATAATGGATCTTTCTTTGAATCCATATTTAAAGTATCTTTACATAGAAAGCAAGCTGACACTGGCTCTACCCAAGGGGGGTTTCCTTTGATGATGATGGGTGAGGAATACACTTTGAGTTTCTGACCTCAGGTCACCACACACAATGTCCATTTGCTTTGGAATTAGCACCTTTTCTGACAAAGTTCCTCATTAGCATTCCCCAACATGTCTCTGATGTCTTATGAATTATTTAGGTACATGGGTATTTACAATGTAAACGTTAGCTATTACATTATAACAGGAACAGATAAGTGAAAACAACGCATGTAACATCTCATTAGTTTTATGAAGTTTAAGCACCCAAAACACTAAGCACTTTGACCTATACTAATAAACAAGTGAATTGACCTGAACACACTCTGACATGGCTTGGTCTGCCAGCATCACACTAACTGTAAAAAATATTTGCTGTTTCTAAAATAATGCATTCTGCTATTATATCATCTGAAAAGATAAGATGCAGAGGAAATAGCTACTGTTCATAAAAATATTCATCAGCTTGACCGGACAATCAGCTTTTCAATAGAAACTAAAGAAACGCATATCCCTGGACCTCTGGAATTGTTCAAAGAAAGAAAAAAATGTGGATTTGCATTTATTCAGCCAGCATTCAGTCTTCTATAATTAAATTATATATCCACAATGAGGACTGCAGAACCTAGCATAGTTAAATAGAGGCACCACTTGAGTGACTCTGTTCCTCTCTTGATAATATTGTGTATACTTTTGGGCAATTTGCTCACAGGACCATCTGGCCCTCTTTTGCAGGGTAACGAGGAGTTCCGTTTTGTCTCTGCTCCTGTTCATCATGGATGTGAAACTATTAATAAAGAAACAAGAGCTGTATTGTCTCAGTATACTGATAGTGTATAACTATACATTTCCACTTGCACAATCTCACTAATGCAGTAGAAAAAACAACTCCATGTCTGAATGACATTGTGGTGTGGAAGAGGGTGAACTGGTTTAGGTGCAATCAAGACCTGAGTAAGGTAATGTGGGGGAAGACTGGAATTTTGGTGAGGATACATTAGTATCCCAAATTAAAGGTGTGTGGATGTGAATTTTTTTTAACTCACATTTGCAGTTTAGGGGACAATATTCCAAACTGTTCAAGCCTTTCAGATTGACTAAAAATGCACATGTTCAAAATGCCACACTTCAAGTTATTCTAATCATAAAAGTTTTTGAGATCTAAAAAAGAGTTACAGCTGATATTTCTCGCTTCAGCTGTTATTGCATTGTGTGTGTGTGCAAACTTGTTGCTGGAATATATGAAGGAAAGCATTCTTTAAATGCTTGTGGATCAAAAGCAACAACTGCTTTTTCCTCCAAAAAATTCACCCTTGGCCTGGGCCTGAGCATGTAAAACCACAGCCAAGAAAGAATTTGTTAGAGAAAGATACAAAAAAAACTTTTAAAAAAAGAAAAGAAAATTCCTGAGGGTTGAGTGGCAATTGAAACTCAACAATAGTGAGTGCTATTTGCACTGCAAGCATTCATTCATAGCTCTCTCACTCCTGCACCAGAGAAAGCTCTGAAAAGTCATGTGTCCTGCCTAGACAATAGATTGACTCCAGATAAGCAATCAACAGACTGCTCAAGGGCAAATTGGGGTGGGTGGTGGGTGAAGGAAGCAGAAAAGCCCCATGTGGGAGCTGAATTACTGCTTAGAAGAAGTGGACAAGCAACTTAAGGTACATCTAGACAGTCATGGCTGACCTGTGCCAACTGACTCAGGCTAGAGGGGCTCGGGCTGGTGGGCTGTTTAACTGCAGTGTAGACATTTGGACTCAGGCTGCAAGCCAAGCTCTCAGACCCTACCACCTCACAGCCCAAGTCTGAACAACACCATAATGAAACAGCCCCCTAGCCCAGGGGTTTGCAACCTGCAGTTCCGGAGCCACATGCGGTTCTCTGGCTGCCCCCTTACGGCTCTGGGCTCCAGGCCCTCCCCTACCACTAGGGTACCCTGTGAGTAGCCCACTCCTGGTTCCCCTGGGGCCCCTTCACACCACAGGGGAACCCTGCAGGTGGCCTGTGCCAGCCTCCAGGCTCCGCCACCCAACACCATTGGGGGACCCTGTGGGTGACCTGCTCCTCATTCTGGGCTCCCCCACCAGGGGACCCTGCAGCAGGCACCCTGGCCCAGCTCCCCCTTTACCCGCCATCCGAAGGCTACACCCATTGGGGCTCTCAAAACACTTGGTTATTGAAGGAATTTTTTAAAATGGCTCTTCTTATCCTTTGGGTTGCCAACCCCTGCCCTAGCCCGAGCCCAAATCAGCTGGAATTTTTTTAATTGAAATGCAGATATACCTTTACTGAGATCCTACTTCCTGTGCACTGCTTAGCATATCTTGGGTCCAGTCTTTTCCTCCCACAAGAAGACTGAGCAGTATATGAGAGTTATTGCAGTCCTAAAGCTGGAGTAATTTCCCTGTGCTGCACCATCACAAAGAGATGGACAGCTCCTAGGCTTCTTCACTCCACCCCCCTTCAGCCGCCAAACGCCCTCCACACCTCCCCAGGCCCCTCTGTCCCTAACCCCCACTCATCCCCCAACCTCCTCCATCCCTCTCCAGTCCCCCACCTAGTCCCCCTCCAGCCATCCATAATCCCCTCCACCCCTCCCCAGCCCCCACCAGTCTCCTTGTCCCCATGTCCCCTCCACCCCTCTCCAGGCCTCTAACTCCATCCATCCCTCCCCAGCTCCCCACCCAGTCCCCCTCCAGTTGCCCATAGCCCTCTCCACTGCTACCCAGCCCCTACCCAGTCTCCTTCTCCCCATGCCCCCTCCACAGGCCTCTAACTTCATCCATCCCTCCCCAGCCCCCCACGAAGTCCCCACTCCTGCCGTGCATAGTCCCCTCCACCACTACCCAGCCCCCACCCAGTCTCCTTGTCCCCATGCCCCCTCCACTCCTCCCCAAGCCTCTAACTCCATCCATCCCTCCCCAGCTCCCCACGAAGTCCCCACTCCAGCCGTGCATAGTCCCCTTCACCACTACCCAGCCCCCAGCCAGTCTCCTTGCCCCCTCCACCCCTCTAACCCAGCCAGTCTCCTTGTCCCCTCCACCCCTCTCCAGGCCTCCCTCCAGCCCCTTCCCAGCCCCCTTACCTGGACGGAGGGTCGGAGCTGCAGGGACGGCTGGCAGAGCCACTTCTGGGCCAGGCCGCTCCCACCCTGAGCACGCTCTGTCTGAGCACGCTCAGGGCGAGAGATTTGAATCTCTCCAGCCTGGCCGCAGCAGGAGTCTGCGGCTTTGCTGGGGCCCCTGGGTACAATGCAGCGTTCCACCTGGGTGCGCATGTGCCTGCTGGGGAAAATAGATTCGGGGCTCAGGATTTTCTACCCGGGGCTGGCGCCCTGCCAGCCTGACGCCGCCGCCGCCTCTGGAGCAGAGCCCTTTTGCTTTGGCGTTACATGGCTGCTTGTAGATGAAAAATATCTTAGAACACAATTCAGCTTCTCAGGTCCCAAGAGGCTGAGTACTGGGCTATGGGCTAACAGTCAGGAATGAAAATGTCAACTGCTGAGAACCTCTAGATCAGCGATTCTCAACCACTGTCTCACCACACAGCGGTAAATGTATTGTGGACAGCCGGGTGGGGGGGCTGGATTTGGCCTGGGGGTGGGCTCGTGTGTCCTGTAGGGTCGCGCATGCCACCAAGTGTATCACACCCTGCAAAAAGCTGAGAACCGCTGCTCTAGATAGGAACTACTTCCCTTCATTTGCTTCACATCCCACACATTTTAAGAACTATACCTTAAAAGGCATTTCAAAGTAATTTATTTACTCAGCTTTAGCTACTTTAAAATGGTTCTCTCATACGGAATAGACTCTAATTTAATTTTTTAATTAGTAAAAGTGCACACTACCCATCAGATGAAAATAAAAATAATGCAGACATTTAGGACAAAGATAATTATAAGAATATGGTAGTATCCCTTTACATAGTTTGAGCCTTCTAGTGGTAGTCATCGTATTCTATGTTTTAGAAGCTACCAAAAACTAGCACATGAACAGACTGTCTGTAGCTAGATCTTTTGGTTTTGTATATGTTTGTAAACATGGTTATTTGGGACTCAGCTGTGCCAGGGTGGTTTCTTTATATTATCTTTTTTGTATGAAGAGCAAAACATATAATAGTACCCCTACGCAAACACACTACTTTGCATGTTCCCTTAGCTGGCTGGCTTTGCACTAGTAGCAGAATGGATTTAAACTCTATTCCTGCAGTTGTATTGATGTCATTGGTGCTACTTTGCTACTAAAAAGTAAAGAAAAATGATCATTTTAATTTAAAGCTCTGCTGGAAACAAGAGGATGCAGTGTGCTGTGCGACTGAAGGAGGTGGGGATCACATCAGAGTAGCAATGTTGGACAAATGGAAAATTGATAAAACTGACAAAAGATATTCTCGTTTTATTCTGAGTATTACAAAAGCAGAATTTTTAACATTTTGACAGGTCTTTTTTTTTAATTAAAGCTATAAAAATCTGTCTCTCTCTCTCTCTCTCTGCTGCACTGGGTCATCACAAAATCATTGCCAAAAATGCCTTCCAAGTTGGACGTGTGCCTCAGCTTGTTCTGGCCCTTTGAACCCCTTTCATGTGTTGTTAAGACTGAGAAAGCAGCAGACATAGGGTTTGACTTTTAGTGAAAAAACAAAAGCTATCCCCAAGACTATTCATGAAAGTAGGCCAGAGCTTTAGATCAATGAAATGAAATTTCAGGACTTACAGCAATTTTTCAGCAGGAAATACAGGCTAGAGAATAAACAGGAAGAATAGTTAATATATCCCTAAAGCACTCGCAGAAAGGGGAAGAAGGAAAAGAAGTATTCCAACAAGTGATCTCTAGTGACTCATTTTCATTATGCCATCATTTCTGTTTTATGTTGACACTGGTCTCGATACAGTGTCATGTAGCTCAACACAATTACAACCACCCTAATTGCAAGATGTGGAATTTTTTTCTTCATACAGGGCATCAAACAATGTAATTATGGCTATAATATCTGCAGCAACAAGCTAATTAAAATGTAAGTCTCCCATTCTCATACACAAAAAGACATAAAGGCTTACTTTTCTAGTTTGGAAATATCACTAAACAGGCACATTTCTGAGCAGGAACCCAGCACACGTGTTTTCCTCAACTGCAATGAATCCAGAGCTCAGACTTATAATGGGCTTTGAAGAGTCTGGATCCGATAGCAGGATCTCAAAACCTTATTCCCCGTAGAAAGTACGTCCAAAGAACAGACGCGAGAGATTCAGTTACTGTGTCTGTAGCTCTTCTACTAGTTGGAGTGAGCAGCAACAAAAGCTGGATTTAATATCTAAGGGCTTCTTTTCCACAGTACAACACAAAATCAGCTCAAGAACCCCTCCAGTAACCTGAAACAATTACACATCACACCCATTACACAGAGCACCTCTAGAGGCACTATTTCCCCTCTCACAAGCACAAAGACTGAGTGTAGAAAAGAAACGTTCAACAGAAGGGGGAAAGTAACAGTATTAACGTGGGAAAATGCTGCAAGAGGATTCACAAGCATAAAACCATGAGAAAAAACACTCACCCCCGGTACATTATATAGGGTCATTAGCAGATCCAACACTGTTCAACAGCTTCCTTTTTCCAGCACAGTAAGTTAAATACATTAGTATTGTACATGACCCTTTGCTGTTCAAAAGCCATTTTGATGTGTAGGTGGGGGGTTAGTGAGTGAACAGGAGGAGGACAAGTTTGGAAGCTGTTTGGTTATTTTCAGAAAAGGAAGCATGTTCCAGGCTTGATCATGAATCAAGAGAATTTGTTTATTTGTTTATCAAACACCATTTTATTCCTTATGTTCTAATTCCTCATTCTCATTAGCTCAGTAATTGTTATTTGTCATACAGCATTACAGGTAATGATTGCTAAACAAGATAATGGAAGTGAAATAGAATTGATTAAGTGTTTAATCATAGACAATTTGATTCATTAATATATTTGTATTGTAGTCATCACATTCACACTAGGATCAGAAAAAGAAAAAAATAAGAGTTAAGGAGGGTTGAGTAAATTAAAGGCAAGGCTGTGTTAAACCACCTAAACTTGGTGGATGTGAAGAAGGGGAAAGGATTTAATCCTTGTTTAAATACTAATGTCTATTTTAAAGTATTTCGGAATGTTTTGGTGATGGGTGGTCATAATCATCACTTATAGATGACTTTACCATTTTAGGCTTCACAAATAACACAGACGGAGTCAGAAAAGAACTTATAGTGGATCATCTGTGTGTGTATTTTATGTTGAGGTAGATTTAGAAGAGATGATTTGAATTCTACTGTCGCTTTAGGTTAACTGTAATGTTTTAAATCAACATAATCAGTTGTTTGATCCTGTAGTCCCTTTTCAGCAAAACTCTCAATGAAATCACTGGCATTTTGTGTGAATATGGACTTCAGAATGAGGTAATTTAATAGCAGTGAACTAGAGCCTCTGGAGATGGTTTTAGGCTTAGGTTTTCACTCAGAACAGGGGTTCAATCTCTTTACAGTGTATGAATAGTTAATCTTTCCCAAATTTACAGCATATAATATGAAAGTTAACTGAATTTACTGATGATTTTCAAGTATTTCTGTTAATTAGTGATAAAATAAATTGAAAATAGGTCCTTTTTCTCAGTCTTTTTTCAGATCCCTCTGGCTAACAAATTGCTGGTTTGTTAACAGTCACTTTCATAGAATCAAAACTCACTGAAAACCATGAGTCAAATGTATATGTGCAGAAAATTAGTCTGTAATTAGGCTAATTTACAAATATTTTATCTAAGTGTTTTCCTTATATTCACAATTTTCAAAATGGCAGCCATGTCCAGTAATGTACAATGAAATTGAAGCCACAGAGAAGCATGCTACTAGAAAAGATGGGGTCCACAGTGAAGTGTAACAGGTTTGTGAGTCTCTGCTTGGCGAAGCATGGTTACTGTCTTTAAATTTTGCATATTCACAAGAATTTTCCAAATATGTAATATCTAAAGATAGTATCCAGATTGATCAAAGCAAATTATGTCAGATCTTGTGGCAATTTGGGGGATGCAGGCAAAGGTGGGAGTGTTTGATGGGGGCAGAATCGTTTCTAGTCAGGTCATATCAGGGGGGTAACTACTTATCTAAACTAAGGGGAAAAGGGTTTGGCGTCTGTTTGGTGCTTGGGCCTCATTTACATGATTTGTGAACTATATCATTATTTGCACACTCATTTTTCTACCTGTTGTGAAGTTGCTTCTTTGGCAGCACATGAACTAGAAGAGCAGTAGAAGGGCTTTATGTAATGACAGTGCTTGTCTATCTTCAAGAAGAATACTCAAAGTGAATTGGAGTATCTTCTGCACTTACTCTGTGATTGTGTTTTTTACTGAATAGCAGCAGCTCATTATCAGAGGTATCACAAAAACTCAGGGGCAAAAACACAGCTGCTTCTGCTATCCCTAAGGCTCAATATAAATTATATTTGCAGAAGTCTAGTATTCATGCTAAATTATACTAAATTATGCATGATAAAAAATAAAGACATGCTATAAATAACAAATCACATTTATTACAATGGTTTAGTTAATATTTATAAAGCACCAAATATCTTTCCTTAATAAAAGCTCAGTAAACACAGGAATAGCTCCAAAGTAGCATTCAGTTTGCTGCTGACTCTCAAGACAGTTATTTGGTGCTACTTCTGAGCAAAATATTTAAGAAATACACACCTGAGAGAACCAGGCAACTAGAATGGCCCTACAAGTTCTATGCTTCACACTGCATAGAGAATTACAACGTTTGAATTTTCTTTTTAAAAAAAGAAATAGCAGCACAATAGTTAAAAAACTGTAAAAATTATATGAAATATTGTTTGGGATTAGCCATGGCCCATGAAACTTAGAAACTTCAGCTATTGAACTTTACCTCAGCAAATATCAGCAACCTCTGCACTACTATGCTATCTAGAATGAGAGGTGAGAAAGTGCTTACAGTCCAGTACACAACCATGGGCTGGGCAAACTTTTTTTTTTTTTTTTTAATTAAAAAATGCAGTTAGAGGTTGACCAAAACATTTCGTGAACTCATGTTGATTTCAGAAAATTGTTTTGATTGAAACTCCACCTCCACCTCCTTATGGCTCTTGTCTTTTATATGTTTGCTTTTACTTTTTAAAAAAGGTTAAAAAATTCTCAGAATCAAAATATTTCTACAATCTGAAATGAAAAATTTCTGACTTTTTTGCTGAAAATTCTGAAGAATTTTTGTTGCAGTCATATTTCAGAGACTAGTCCAGGGAAACTAATTGTTTATTCTGTTAAGAAATTCCCTGGGTCAAATGTCTGGCCAAAGATTTTTAATTGCAAACTCTTACTTTGATAAGAATATTCACAATACATCAGCTAGTAATTACTGAGGCCCTGTTATAACAGAAAAGTTCACCTTTCAGCATGACCTGTTGTAGTCTCCCCTTTAATCAGCTCCTTATCCACCTTTCAATTTTCATATTAATCCCCACCTTTTCCAATTTAACTAATATTTCCTACGTGGAACTATATCAAATGCCTTACTGAAAACTAGGAAAATTAGCTCCATTGCATTCCCTTGGTCTAAAAAATCTGATCTTCTCAGAAAAGGAAATCAGGTTGGTCTGGCACAATCCACCATTTGTAAACCTATATTATACTTTAACCCAGTTACCATGAACCTCAAAATCCCTAACTACTTTCTCTTTCAAATTTTTTTCCAACATCTTGCATACTTCTGAGATCAAGCTAACAGGCCTGTAGTTACATGGATCACTTTCCCCCCCCCCCCCCCCCCACCATCTAACTGAAATCAATATTCTAGAAGCAGCAATTCTGGATTCAGGCCATACCACTGAACGGAAACTGAACCCTAGTCTACACTTGTCATGCCCTGATTCGCTCTAAGCCAGCTCCCAAAGGGGTGGGTCATCCCCCTCGCCCATGTGAGGGCATCTGGAGGGCAAGTCATAAAATGGCTGCTCTGCCCTCCCCCCCCCAGGGTTGTAGAGGGCTCTGACCCGGAACCTAGAGAGCTGGTGAAAATTCCTTTGCCCAAATAAGGACAGGAGGAACCGGGCAGCCCCTCACCCCGAAATTCCTGCTGCAGCGAAATCTGGCCAATCACAGCCCTCGGCAGGAAGCAGTGGCCTAGGCCATAAAAGCTACCATGCCGCATGGAGCAAAGTAGGAGTCTCCTCGAGTTAACTGCTAGGCCTGATCACCCTGCAGTAGGAGTTCCCCCGAGAGTGCCGGCCTGAGTTGATTTCAACCTCCACCTTAAGACGTCATGCTGTTGCTAATTACCTGCCTAATAGTCATGGTACGTATGTGAACCCGAATTACCCCCCACGTTTACTTCTCATGATTGTTTCCCTTCCCTTTAAATGTATATAGTTGAATGTGAATAACTCTTCTACCTCAGTTTTAACCCAAGGTATTACAATTGGTGTAGGTTTGGGGATTATTGTTACACTTATTGTTTTATGTATTGGATTCTGTCTTTTTATACTTTGTCTCCGAACTATCAAAAGAGTCCAAGAGGAAGGTTTATTCTGAACGTTTCTCTCTGTGTAAATCATTGTATGCTAAACTGTTAAGTAATCCCCTGGAGTTATCTTGTTATCTGTGAAGCTGACTTCTGAGTTTAGTTCAACTAGCAGCACAACTGTTAACCCTTTGCATCCCAAAGAGGGAGACTAATAAAGTTTATTATTTTTGGCCACCACTTTAAGTTTCCAGGAGCCTTCCTTCTCCCATCCTTTACCTACTGCGGACATTTATATTTTTAAAAACACCTACAAAAACACACACTCCCTCCCCACCACCACCACCACCACCACCACCAAAAGGCAGAATAGGAGAAGAGACAGCATGTGACAGCTAATACAATGACAGCATGGCATAAGAACCTATATAGAATAGAATAGATGTTAAAACTCCTTTCTGCTTTTTAGCAAGGTCAAATCTAAATGAAGCATCAACCTGCTCTCGCTAGTGCAGCTAATTAGCTTCACCAGCAAACACTGACATTTTAAAAAGCAGGAGTCATATCTGACAAGGAGAAGGTTAGTACTTTATAGTATTGTTTCTCGTATGTTTGCTGAATCTTTCAAAACAAGGAGTAATACTGAATTATCTCTATGCTGAGCTGCAAGCTAGTGAAAGGGACAAATAGACATTTGTACTCCATCATGATAAAAGAGGAAGAGCAATGGGAAAGAAAGATAAAAGTATGGCAATACAGTGGTGACAAAATAAACAGTGTTCCCGCTGTATAGAGTGGGAAACTGAAAACATCATTCATTTTATTCCTAAATGTCAGTCATGCACAGTGGTTTACAATGTGCTGCCCACTTAAGAACACATAACCTTACAGCACATGTCCATTAACTATTTAATACCAATGTGAACATAATACATTCATTATTTTTGTTATAGGAGTAATTGACCCAAGGTGCCAGGTTTGGATCCATATCTAGGCTCTCTCAGTGCTCAGATGATTATAAAACATGAATAGCCTATAACATTTACCTCCAAAGTGTCCCAAAGTTTGGGGCAATTTCGTTCAGTCTGTTCTTCAGACTCAAGTGCCATAAAGTATAGCACATTGCATTTATACATGTGAGAAGACAGTGTCCCTATTCTAATTAGGAACAAAGCAATTAAAAGGTCAGTCACCGAACTGAGGTCAAATTGCATTGGAGCACCCACGTCCATTGAAAGGTTCCTAGCATGGTGAAAATATGACAAGAACAAGGACTAAGGAAGTGGGTGTTAAGGAAAATCTGAATAGAATAAGTAGAAACATAGGCAAAGCAAGGCTGCAAACAAAATAATTTTGTTTTATTCACAGTGCGTTACTCTCACAGTAAGCAAGAGCTCACAGAATGAAGTTCTGGGTATGTGTCCAAACACCAGGGGAGTAGCAAAACCATTGGGCTAATTGGGGTCAGTGTCCCTCAGTCTGTCCTCTTGGAGCTGTTCCCTGTTGTCTATCATTGGACCAGAGAGACAAAGAGATGAACTCTATAGCCTGGTATTCAATGAAACTGGAGGCAGAGGGCCTGTGTTCCTAACAGGGACTCTTATTAAGGAGACATCAGTGGAACAGGGCACTTAGAGTTAGGTTAGAAGCAGCATGGCCACATGGACTGAACAGTGCCAAGGCTTAATAAAGTTCCACTTGTTCAACGAAACTTGCATTCAGCTTCACTCTTTACAAATGAAACGTGGTGGCAGCATCATTGCTGAGAGTTCTCTGAAGTGCAGCTGCTGGCTGCATGAGTCATGGATCCTAGTCCGACGTTTCCCAGAGCTCTGTTTTTTCAGCCCAGCAATGGACCTGGTAGAAGGAAGAGTTCAACCTGCACACAGACCTGACCACACAGGAAGTTAGCAGGAAAGTACAACTTATTTTACTTTATTCGGGAACAATCAGAGAGGTCTGCACTAGTCTGAAGCTCACCATTGCATCAAACCTCACAGTCTCCCAAAACAAAATGCAGTGGTGGAACAACACAGGTTTTTCATTAGATCCTGAATCTTATACGAATGATAAACCAACACAGTCTGAATTTGCCATTATTGTAATCAAGATAGTTTTCATTCTCATATACAGGAGACTAGAAGATAAAAGAAAACATGAAGCATATACTCTGATATTATTGAGTGTCAGCAAATAACATGGTATTTAAATGTCATAAATGTAAGTTGTGCACAAGATAACAAATGGAAAGAAAACAGGATGTACTGTGAAGTTTTTGGATACAAAGAGTGGGTACAATTTAAAAGATTATTCCAGTTCTGGGGATATTACTAGCTTTTACATCATTCCCCATTTATTTTTAAAGTACGGGAAACATCTCTGAAACCTGTAATACCTATAAATAATACCAGTAATTTAAAAAGTTAAATCCAGTTTATGAAACTTTTGGTTTGTTTATAAGCCAGCACTGTTCAGGAACCCCAATCAAGGATCACAGCCTCATTGTTCTAGGGCCTGTATGGACAAAACGGAAAAAAAGCAGACCTTCTTGCCCACAGAGCTCACAATTCTACTATAACATAATATCAATTAGTTTCTGACACCAGGTCTAAACTAGAGTCTTTTGCTGCTATAGTACTATCGGTAAGGAGACGAGATTTTTTTAAAATTTCGTTTTGATACTGGTTCAAGCCCTAGTATAGATAGTGACACCAGCAAAAAAAAAAAGTGCAATTGCCAATATAAATTATTTCAGTCAGGGAAAGTTATTCATGAAAATATTAAATAATATCAGACACAGACTGACACCTGCGTTTCCCACTAGATAAGTCCTCCCATTTTGACCATGAATCATAACTTCTTTGAGTACAGTTTTTCAACTAGTTTGCACCTACTTTATAGTAATTTCATCTAGAATGTATTTCCCCAGTTTGCTTATGAGAATGTCATCTGGAGCTGTATAAAAAGCTTTTCTAAAATCAGTATATCTCTCTCTCTACTGCTTCCCACCTATATACCAGGATAGTAATCCCCCACAAAAGAAGAAAATTAGGTTGTACAATGGAATACAATCTGCTGTTGTGCCTAAAATACTGTCTTCTTGAGAAATTGCCAGCTCTCCTGAACATTTTCCCACTATATTTTCTTCCCATAGAACTTCATCTACCAGTTTTCTGAGTTTGTTAAAGCTTGGGTTTTTAAATCTATTGTCCTTATTTTGCTGCTCTCTCTCCTTCTTTTCCTTAGAATCATATATAGTAAGATTTTCAGAGGTGCTCAGCACCACAGTTCTCATGGATAGGGCCCTAGCACCTCTGAAATGATGCATCACCAGGAACCAAAGGTTCACACAGGCAAATCCACCAAAAGAAAGTGTAAAAAAGAAAGAGACAGAGACAGAGAATGCCTGTCCAAAACCGACAGGCCAACATTATCTAGGCGAAATATATTAAAAACAAAATGTAATATTGGAAAGAATATTGTTCTGCTTATCAGATACAGAATACAATGATACTACTTTCATATCTATAGAACACTCTGCACAGTTCAACAGAATAAAAACATTTTAAAGAATATATTAAAATATAATTTTTAAATCATTATAATTAAAATGAGGAAAAAGGAATGGGAGAGGGGAAAACAATAGAGAGGAAATACACACACACACACACACACACACACACACACACAGGCTTTTAGCTGCTTTTCAGAATAAAATGTACAATAGATTTCAGAAGAGAATGAGCTCTTCATAGTAGGACCCAGACAGCAAAGGCCAGTTATCTGCTGACACAAAAGTGGGTCCTTAAAACGGTATGTTGAGAGTGAGTATAGATTGCCGCCATCAGGAATCAATGGGGGGGGGACTCCAATACAGATACAGCCTACTCCATCAAAAGTTTTTAAAACCCACGGTGCCAGTTTAAAGTCAATCTGTCACTTTAAAAGCAGTCAGAGTAAAGCAGGGCATGCATAATATCTCACAATTGCTCAAACCAGGAGGCAAACGTTCTACTCTATTGTGAACAAGCTGTAAGCGATGTAGACACCTTGCTTAGAGCTCTTCTAAAACATAATTTCAAAAAAAGTGAACTTCGTCAAGAGATCAGGTCTAGCTTTGCAAGGTTTTTAAGGGATCAGTAAGGAGACAGCTTGTGCACAATGCACAACTAAAAGAAAAAGACATCAGATACATACTTTTATTTGAAAAGAGCATGGTCAAAAGTGTTACCAAGATTCTTAAATGGACTCTCTACCTCCTACTTATGAAGCCGAGGATAAAAGGAAAAGTGAATCTGTCAGTTCAGACAACTTACATCTTGCAGTAAAACATGTACTTTCCAGGGCTGATGCTGAAGTAAAGTGACTGCACTTAAAATACAGTTGTTCCTGTGAGCTGCATTTCCTGCTCATTTATCCACCCATCAACCAGCATGTCTGTGCACAGTGGTGAAGGAATAATCTGACTAAACCAAGAAAGATCAATGCCATCTTTCTGTTATTTCTCTGTTAGTAGTAAGCTTCTCACCAAGCAGTAGCATGAATTCCACCTTGGGTAGTTGTGCATGCTTTCAAAAAACAGTCTCTGTCATGTACACGGCAGGTTGCAGGGCTGCTGCTACGCATCAGGCTCTTATACCAGATACAGACTGGCTACAGAAGATCCTTTCCCAGAGAAAGATACCACAGATACATTCACTTTAAGACACTGCCAGGAACTGAACTATCACCTACTTGGAAAAGGGTAGCTGTGTTAGTCTAGCTCAGCAAAACAAACAAGGAGTAAGGTGGCATTTTTGTCTTTAAAAGTGCCACCAGACTCCTTGTTGGTTTTACTGTACCACCTAGTGGTTGAATAAAGTTTAGCATTCTGTTATAGCCTCCTGGAGTCGGCTGCCTAGATAAACACGAGTTTCAAAGGGGTAGCCGTGTAAGTCTAGTTCAGCAAAACAAACAAGGAGTCAGGTGGCACTTTTCTCCCATGAAAGCTCATATGAAGATGTGATAAATAAATTTGTTAGTCTTTAAAAGTGCCACAGGACTCCTTGTTTGTTTTGGGTAAACACAGACACTCTAGAGAGAATATTAGGAGATTCACACCTATATATGGGTAAACTGGAAGGGTAGGAGATCTGGATGAACATGTAGCACTATCATTCCAGCATTCCTACAGAGTAGAAAGCAACACTTACAGAATCCATGGGGGAAGAGATACAAGTTGCAACCCATCATCTCACTGTGATATCATCTCCCTGCTTTACAAATGACCTTGCTGTGGAGCCTCCAAGCAGCCTGGAAGGAAGGGACACCCTGCATGTCATTTCTAAGAGATTTGGGATTTTGTTTTCTATATGAAAGGAGAGACACAAAGATGCATGAGGGAGTCAGAAGTGCTTGCTAGAAGGCACAAAAGGCTTCAGCCCATCCTTGTAATTGCGTCTTTCTGCCAAGCTTCAGATTCACAATGAACAAAGAGTGGCTCCTGGGTCTGAAGAAGGAAGGCTGATAGGTAGGAGGCAAACAGCCCACCGCACAGTGGCCTGAGATGCTCAGATGAACCATAAGTACCCCTTCTCCTGAGAAGAGAAGTAGGAATAGAAGGAAGACACTGTCTTGGCCAGAAAGGTTATGAAAGAGACCTAAAGTGGGGGAGAGGGAAAATCACAGTTGTCCCTCCCTTCCCATCTATGCCTCTGACTTTTGAAGAGAGGAAGAAAAGATTACACACAAGAGATGGTGTTCCTGTTGTTTCCTGAATATGTGTGTGGAAAGGGAAATCTGTTGGGTTGGGTAGGAAACAGTGTGATGAGGGCATGAAAGAGTGATCAGGGTACGCTGAAGCAGGGGACAAGAAGAGAAAGAAGGAAAGAGATGTATAGAGAACGTAAAGAAAAAAGAGAAACATGACTTGAAAAGAAAGAGGAAAAGGAAAGTGACAAACTTTAGCCTGAGAGGAAACAATGAAAGAGTGAGGAAAAGTCACTTGTGTGAAGAAAGGAAAAATAGATAAAAGGGAATGAGAAAGAAAAAAAAAGGAGACAAGTAAAACAGTGCTACTTCTAGGGGAATATTGAGGCTAAATTATTACAATAAAAACAGATGCTTTCATTAGCTCAAATAGCAGAGGTCTGTGCTTTTAGTGGTGAGATGTTCTAGCTTTATCTATGTGGACAACTGCTGCCTGTTTTTGTGATGCCCCCATATGTTGCATGTAATATGGATGTAAAAAACATGGCTTTCCGCAGAAAAACAATGAAAAACTACTTAGACCAGTAGGGGGAAACACTGAGGTTGATAGGAACCTGATTTAAAAGACAAGCAAACAATGGAAATGGGGAAATGGGTGAGAAACACATTCTTCAAAGCAGTGATTCTCAACCTGTGACCCAGTCAGCACACAGCTGTGGTCCATGTGACATCCTCAGGGCCAAAGAAGTTCCACATATATTATGTGGATGCACCCCACATAACACAGAGACAGTTGTGTATGTTGCCCACAATAGTAAATAGGTTGAGGATCATTGTTTTAAAGTATGGGGAATTGAAAAGTCCTGGGCAGCATACAGTCAGTGGAATAAGACACTGACCATGAGAACTGACCCTGTTATTTCTATCTGTGCAGATTTCTCTGCAGTGTAAGCATTTATTTTATCTTTTATCTATTTTTATGCAGCAGGAATCTCTATTTCCTGGTGGACAGAAATTTATTGGATGCCACAAGTAACATCCAGATGCACAGATGACCCAACAATGTGTTTAATTAAAGCTTTTGAGGTTCCAGATCCTCCTGAGAATTTGTTTGGCTGGCAGCAGGAAGATGCCAGCATTGTTAAACTGTGTGTTAAAATGATGAGTGTTCAGATTTTACTGAAATTAGGAAAAGGACTCTGGACCACAGTTGACATGATAGCAGCACAAGTGCTGTCAAACATGACAATAAATCACCTGTCACACAAGGAAGAACAAGAAATGTTTTATGCAAACAGAGCTTCTGATTGATATGCAGCCCTGATCTTAGCCAAGAAATATAGTGAATGGACAAACAATGTTAAGTTTGCTGTCTCCAGAGAAGAGAATACATACCTTGCAACTAGGAATGAGGCAATTAGATTATCTGTTGAACACACATTTATGTATAGTAACTCTCTACAAACACTGAAAGAATTAATGATCTTTAGAATGGCAAATCTATTTCCTCATGTAATATGCACAAATAGGATAATTTTTTAAAAGTGTGAACATTTATTTTTGCCTTATTTGTTATTTTTCTATTTCTCCTAACATATGTCTTTTCAAAAGACGAAATGAAATACAAAGAATATTAATGCAAAAAACTATATCAGCTAATGTTGTCTAGACCAGGGTGTGCACATATGCACTCACCCCCAAGACAAAACAAAACTTTCGGAAGATTCAGGTCCACAACCTAGTTGCATATGTAACCCATATGCCTCTCTTTGAGGGACCTACTAAGGGTGGGTTACTGTTGCTGGGCAGATTAGCTACCCACAACTAGAAACTTCTAGAAGCAGGGAGTGGTAGCATTTTTTGAGCATGCTCCACAGGATGCCCTAATGGTGTGATGTGATGTGGTCAGTGAGATCACATAAGAGCAGCAGTCTGTGCAGACAGCAGGCTAGAGCTGCTTTGAGAAGAGCCCATGTGCTGAGTTTTCAGGAGAGAAGCTGAGCCAGGAGTGAACAAGAGGTTTTCTCCCTCCCATGGTGTCATCTGCAACAGATTTTGTGGATATGCATATGGGACTGAGGGCTGGTTGCACAGGAGAAGGAAAAGCCTGCATGGAATGCTACAGAAGATTCCTGCAATGAAAGAAGAAGAGGACAGCTATTTCTTGCCACTCAAGTCTCTACATTCCAACAAAGACTGTAGCTGAGAGTTGGGTGAACTCCATCTGGACTTTGGGACTCTTGGGTATCTTTCATGCGGGGGTTTCTGTAGGGATTGTTCTTGGTTAATTGTATTTTGTTTTCTTAGGTTAAAGTTTAATTAGTTAGTAGTTAATAAAGTTCATTGTTAGGTTTTTTTAGTAGTATTTTAATGTGGGAGGGTAACTTTGAGCAATCTTTGCTGTGAGTCCCTTACAGACTGGATCCTGGGTCTCCAGCTGCTTTCTCCACAGGCATTAGGGTTTATTTCTGTGAGGCACTGGAGAAGGGCAATTGAATGAATTTTAGCCCATTCAAGGGTTACACATAGCTAGTCTACTTAACCATGGAAATGAATTACTATTACCTTCATCTTTTCTCCTCCTGCTAGTCTATTTTTTTCACACCCACTTGTCATGTTTTGTCTCATGTTAGATTACAAAGAACTTTTGAAAATAGAATTTAGGCATTTTTGAAAATTTTACTCAGGTCTTTCTATGTGCTTGTAGAGTGCCCAAGTAAATGGTCTCCTAGAGCTCAGCTTTGAACCTAGATACATAGTTGCCACTGAAATAATGGTGTGTGTGGAACCTCCTTCACCTTGCCAGGCTCTGTGCATCCCTCTTTAGTGGAGGTGGAGGGGAGGAAAGCCTGGAGTAAATCAACCCCACTCTGGATGGAGTTTATTTCCGTACTTGGGATTTTTTTCTCAATTTTTTCCAGCTTGGACTTGGGACAGGCCCAAAGAATACTCCTCTGCCAAACGAAAAGAAATAAATCCACAACACAAAACAAAGGAGAATATCTTTTCCTATCTCCTTGCAGGGGAGAGCAGAAGGGGAAGGCCTTGTTATTGGTGCCTGAGGCACCAGTTCTTCTTGTATCCTGCAGCTGTTAGGTAGCTTCCCCTGTAGGCAGAAGAGCAGTCTTCCACTCTGGAGAAGCCTTTCTTCCTCCTGCCACTTGCCCTAAAGCAGCTTCTCTTCTCCTCCTCTCTCACCAGAGAAAGGGTTTTTAAAGGTCCCAAGTAGCCCTTAATTGGACTCAGGTGTCCCTAACTGACCTGAAGTAGCCCCTTTTCAGATTATAAGGAAAAGGGCCTTTAGCCCTCTTGAGCTTATATATCTGCCTTCCACAACTCTCTGACAGTTGTCTGACCTGACTTTGTCTCAGCACTAATTCCACTCCCATCACACCCTTGATTAATACCATGACCAACACAAAAGAAAACAGATGAGTTGTGGAAGTGGATGCACATTCTGAATGGTTCAAAGGGTCAACTCCAGCCCAATTCTGTGGTAACCACAAATCATGACTGGCAGATAGGTGCTCAGTGACTTCCCTGAAATGGTCTCACTGTTTCAGTCCATTTCCAAACAACCAAGTCTCCACATCACACAAAAATACATGAAGACAAAAGATACCCTTTCGGATACTTCCAGCATTGAGCCCAAGAACTTAATGAGCATAAAGACTGAACTGCTCTTTGACACCTAGAGATTGTCATTCTAAGGTTATGTCTACACTACCATTTATGTTGGAAAACTTGTGTTGCTCAAGGGTGTGAAAAAGCCACCTCCTGTGTGATATAAATTACACTAACTTAAGTGCCAATGTGGATCCTGCTATGTCATCTCTCCTACCGACACAGTTATAACCTCTTGCAGGGGCTGGAGTAAGCTCTGTAGTATAGCTATAGTCTTAGTTATTATTTAGACATATGTAAAGGCCATAGAAGGACGTTTGAACTGTCATTCTTGCCTCTGGAGATTTCAGTCTTTTCACATGCACTAAGTTCATTTGTAAAAAGAAGGTATTAGAGCTTTTTCACTACGGATGTCTATGCAAGGCTGTGAAAATCAAAGAAAACTAAATTTGGAAAATGAAGTTGCCTCTTGATATATTACAAGATCTATTATCTACCTAAATCCCCATTCATTCAGCAAGATAAGAACATAATCTACAATACACAAACCTTCTATAGCAAAACTGATTGGGGGGGGGGGGGGGAGGAAGAATCATATTGAAATAAATATCTGAATTGAAGCTTCCTACAGAAAGGTAAAACATAAGGACCATTGCAGGATACCTTTATCATGCCTGATTTTACTAAGCTTTAATTTAATAATTTAGAGTTGGGTACTGTTCTCAGGTACACAAGAACAAGTTTAGAGTAACTCCACTGAAGATTTTGCCTGATGTAACAGTTAAAATTAACATTTTAGAAGTCTAGCTTTACTATCTGCTTTTCTAACTTGGCCAAAAATGGACCACTACCCTGAAATTTTAACTGCAAGATCTTAGGTCACAGGATAATATTTTGAAACATTTGGGGCACATGGGACAGTTAGAATTTATTATGGAAAAACTATTTTGCTGATTTATTTCCAGGATTGTTG
Organism: Pelusios castaneus; assembly: GCA_007922175.1. Taxonomy (NCBI): domain Eukaryota; kingdom Metazoa; phylum Chordata; order Testudines; family Pelomedusidae; genus Pelusios; species Pelusios castaneus. Next base: position 5,853,029 of record ML685772.1, on the reverse strand, counting down.
GTGTTAAGGAGATCTGGACTCTCATATCTCAACATGACTCAGCTTGGTTTTAATCAATGGGTTTGGGGAAAACAAGTGCCTTTGACTAGTCATCTTTTGTGGTTAGGAAGAACAGAATAATCTGTTCAGTTCAAAATTTTAAACTACATTGCACATTGATATTAAACTATAGTTCCTCTCTGAATATCAATTGCATACATGGCATCATTTTACTTAACATATTTGGTCTCTGTTACCTGGTGGGTCTGTTCACCATCTTGGGGACAAAAAAAAGAGTCATGCCCAACTCTGTTTTTGTCATCTTTTCAATTTTTTTTGTCAGATAAATTTTTAAAAAGTAACAAGTGATATTCTTGACCTGGACTGAGACTGAAGAGAAGTGATGATGCAACCACTAAGCAAAGTAGGTGGTTGCCTAGAGCAGCTAAATTGGGGGGAGACAGCAAAAAACTTGAATGAACTATTCATGAAACTACATAAGTAAACAAACGGGCTTCAGCAGTGAAAATGAAAGGTCTAAATCTACTAATACACATCCACAAATACTGACGTTCATACAGGTTTCAATGTATTTACATTGCAATCTTTCCCAAAATTTCATATTGTATTTCGCATTCTGTTTCAGTTGATATAGCATCATCACAGATAGAAAAATACTGTCTGGGGCACAATACCTCATGATTAGATGCACAAGCTCTTGCAATGGAATTTCTCATTTCAAGTTTGTGGTTTCTCTTGTTGTCTGGTATGATATCCTCTCTGAGATCAATATGACTAGCAAACAATTTCAGGCAAAGGAATTTGACATGCATGATGCCATTAATCAACTGAGATTAAAAAAAGACTGCAGGAGTGATGAAAGGTTTAAGAAAACTCTGGTAGGTGCACATGAATTTGTGGAGGATTTGGAGATACCATTACACTTTGAACCAGATCCAGTCCATATTAGGAGAAAGAAGAAGCAGTTCACATAAGAAGCAGTCAATGATACTATTCAAAGCCCTAAGGAAAAATCCAAAGTGAACTTTTATTTTGCAGTCTTTGATACAGCAATAAAATCAGCTGAAGAAAAATTCACACAGATGCATCACATTAGTTGTGTTTGGCTTCCTTTATGATGTTCAGAATTTGCAGAATAGAACATCAAAGGAAATTATGGAACATTGCTTGAAGCTAGAGCAAGCTTTAAAATATTGGTACTCCAAAGATATTGATGCTTTAGATTTGCACAGTGAATTGCGAGCCATTACAAGATGAATTCCAAAGTTTGCATCAGTACAAGAGGTATTGAACTTCGTATTCAAAAATAATCTGAGAGATAGTGTCCCCAACATATTTATTCATCTCCACATCTTCTTGACCCCATCCAATTTCTGTGACCAGTGGTGAGTGAAGCTTTTCCAATCTAAAGCTGATCAAAACATACATTCGTTTCTCAATGATGCAAGAAAGATCTGTTGGACTATCCACCTTGTCAACAGAACATGAAATTGCACAAAACAGTGACTTGAAGGAACCTGTTTCCACATTTGCTAAACTGAAAACACAGACAGTTAAATCCTAAATTCTAACAATCAACATTATTGCAGAAACACATAGTATTACATCATGTGAGCCACAGGACACTTTATAATGTGTATTTCTTCTGGTTCACATCCTGTGAAAAGGGTAAAACAATGAGAATGTACAATCAGTATTATCATTCTCCTTTGGCATGTAAGATTAATCTGTAATTATAAATGCATATTTTTTAATCAGACTAATGCAAAATATTCATTTTTTAAAAAGTTAATTGTGTGAGGGGGGACAAGGGGAAGATGCGCAAGGCTGAAGGGTTGCTTAGCACGCCTAATACACTTACACTGGCCCTGCCGCAGAGTCCTCTCCCCCATGGTAGTTCAAGGTTCACAACTCTTCCTTAGCCTCCGGGGCTCCCATAGGGCTCCTTCCACGTCCTTCCACAGAAAGTGTTTGTTTGTCCTCGCCCTCCTTCTTTAACAGAACTGGATATGTATCTTTCAGCACGCAATCAGAGCCAAACATTAGTGGCTGCTCCCAATACCTGATTGCTGCCCTGGACTTCTCCTTAAACCAGGGCTTGCTGCTCCTGGGCTCCGCAGTCCCTGCTACAGCCTCCGTATATGTTCACACTTGTATCTTTTCCTCTTAAGCAAGCAGTAAATTTCCATTGCTTTCTTCTCTCATTACTACTGGAAAGAGAGTACAACTGACTGAGCTTCAGGTTCCATCCCACATTGTGCATCACCTGAATTTCTCACTAAGTGCTGATCAGTCAATGGGTTTGCACAGGTATCACTAAAGACACTGGGGTTGCACAGGAGTAATTGAGAGCATAATTTGCTTTGGAAAAACTCTTATTACTGGTGATACTAAGCAAGGTGGGAAAAAAATCTAATCTGACTTTCAGTCTAGTTTGTGAATTTCCATGGCAGACAGTTAGGAATAAATATTATTTCATTTATAAATTGAGCACATTTGCTACAGAAATAACTGACAGATACAGAACCACATATTGCCATTTTTAGAGTCATTTACCAGAGCAAAACTGTACCAGAATGTATTTTAGTATCTTTACTGATAAAGCTCTTATATCACACATTTAAGGTTCACAAATGTACTGGAAGCAATCCTTATAAAACATTTGGCAGGCCCTCTTAAATATTACATTGTACACCTCCCTCAGAACTGAGAATTGGACACATTTCTCAAATCAGACATTTCATGCAAAGGTCCATCTTAAAATTTTATTCCAGCTTTGGAGCTTTTGTCTATTCCAGTGGTATATCCCATTTTTTAAATATAGAGCATCTCTCTCAGACCAGCAGACGCTTCCCAAGAGAATGAACTTTTAAGTATAACCACTGTATGTCAAATCAGTCACCTTTTAGTGAATTACTATAAATGCACCAGCTATTGAATCAAAGTTATCACCTCATAAATCATATCAGTATCAAGCCAATGTCAGACACGGTGCATGGTTGAATAGATATATCCCCCTGTAAATTAAAAAGCTGATATCTACAGCAGCTAACATTTACAAAAGCAATTATACTCAGAACTAAACTGGGTATGACTTCCTGAGAAACTCTTGATATATGAACTTTTCAGGAGCATTTCAGTATAACCAGTGGGAAGTTACTAAGAGCAATAGATTTTTTTCCATGGCCCCAGACATAATACAGACACTCACAGATTTATCATGATATTTTAGAGCAAATTATCAGGTAATACTAAGTGACAAATACTGCATTCTTATTTTATCTGTGTAATTAGTTGAATGCAAGAGTATATTGTTTGTTAGACAGACTAGGAACTTATTTATTGGGGCTGAAGAATTATACCTGATATTGCAAATGCTAACTTTCACATAATTTTAATATATGTTTATCCATATATTATTAGGTACACACAGTGCTTGCCATTAAAATCTTTATAACTACTATTTGCAAAGAATATGTTGCTATATTCACAGCATACACTTTATTTAGTAGTTTACTAACTAAAATGTATAAATTAAACAGTTATACAATGTTCTATAATTAATATCTACACACATTCAAAGCTAGATAATAGAGCTGGTGGACATTTTCTGATAGAACCTTTTCCACTGAAAAAATGCCAATTTGTTAAAATAAAAATGTTCCATTAGAAATTTTATTTTGAAAAAAATTGAAACGAAGATGTTAAGATTTTATCCCACATTGAACATCAACTGAATTGTTTATTAAGTTCCATTCAATCACATCTTTCCAAACCTACTGAATATTGCACAAGTGTTACTAAAGAGAGTACTCATAGACAGAATGGAATGTTCTGATTTTTTGCTTCAAAATTACTTTTTGTTTAGAAATATATTTTATTTTACATTCCTAATACAATACAAAATATTTTGATTTTCTTGAAAAGAAGCATTTCAATTAATCCTAAATGATTTTTCTTTCAGAAAATTCGTTTTGTAGAAAATCTCAAAATTTGGTGTTTTTTTCTGATTTTGAATGAAAACTAATTTCAGTTATGGAATTATGACTGAGTATAATCTCTAATGAAAAAGAAGAGTAGCAGATAGCACGTGTGTGTGAGAGAGCAACAGATACAGTGTAAGTGAAAGAGTGAGAAAACGAACAGGATAAAGTTCAACAAACGGTCCTGTGGCACTTTTAAAGACTAACAGATTTATTTATCATATGAGCTTTCATGGGAGAAAATCCCACTTCATCAGAAGCTTTAAGTGGGATTTTCTCCCACGAAAGCTCATGCGATAAATAAATCTGTTAGTCTTTAAAAGTGCCACAGGACTCTGTTTTTCTGCAATAGATTAACATGGCTACCCCTCTGGAACTAGGATGAAGTTCAAGTTATTTAATTACTGTTCGCTCCTACTTATAAGAATGAAGTATCAAGAGGAAAGTGACACAAAGAAAGAAATCAAATACTTACATGGATTAAGCATATTTTCTACAGCAGGAAATCTTTCTTCCAGAAGGGAAACTGTAACCTACCAAGATTTTCTGGAAAACCTCCAAAAAGTTTGTCAATATTGTTACATGTGTAAGGAAAAAAAAACTAATTTTCAGATATACTAAGATTCCATTAGATACATGAGAGGACTCCAGATTTTGGTAAAGCTTTTATTTTCTCCTGGCTCACTTTGAGGATTACTACTTTAAAATAGAATTCCAATATACAACAGGATAAACAATTTGAAAATACCGCACATTCTCTGTTAAATATTTTATAATGTTGAGGTAGAGGATAAACAATTTGAAAATACTGCACATTCTCTGTTAAATATTTTATGATGGTGAGGTAGAGGAGTTATCTGACTTTCCCAAAAATTGTAATTAATTAATCAGAGTGAGAGCAATTGCTTGAACAACTAGATAGTCATTTCTGGTTAGCAATGAGTAGACCAGTTCAAATGGCTCCATATGGCTCTAGTAGAACCATGTCACGAACTCCCCTCCTTATTTTGAGTGGGTTTTTTGTTTGATTTTTTTTGTTTGTTTGTTTTAAACTTCTCCATCTTTTCTTGCTTTGTGGGTCCTGAGCCTTCTTTGTAATTTTGTTCTTTATTACAATTTCAGCCAATTTGCCTGGTATTGAAGTAAGGCTTACATGCCTGTAATCACCAGAATCACCTTTCACTCATTTCTTGTTTTCGCTACGAAGTTAATAATGTTGGCTACATTATCAAAAATTAACATTGCGAACAAAGCTTGCAAAGTCTAGATCTCAACATTCAAATACTTCATGGTTTGCTTGGTGGCCTTCAAGACACTATCAGATTTACAGTCTTCTGGGTTCATTGCATGTAAATACACTGTTGCTGCACAGGTTAAAACTTTAGGAATATCCATTAAGTTCAAAGAGAAACCATCTTGAAGAAGGAAAGTAATGCCTGACAGACTTGCAAAGGATGAAAGTTTAGGTGTCTACAGCAGGAGTGGGCAGGAGTTTCTGTACACTGCAATGTGCCGGAGGTCAGACTAGATGATCATATTAGTCCCATCTGACCTTAAAATCTATGAAACTTGCAAAGAATGAAAGGTCATCGAATCCTCAAAAAAAATTTAAATGAGAGATTTTCAATCCCATCTTGACAAAATAATAGCACACTGGACAATAAGATGAGTAAGTACGATGGAGTCGGAGAAAGGTTTGCTTTTTTAACAGGTGAGAAACTGAAAAGACTTAGCTACAAAGACCTAAAGAGGCATGCTCAAACCTTAGCACACAAATATCTGAGAATTTAAATTTTTTTTGCAAGTGACTCTTTAAGGATGACTTGAAAATGAAGGAGCCTTGTGATCTCTTTCACTGTCCCCAAAAGGTCTTTAGATGAAATTTTCCCTAACACAGAAATAACACTGAATATTTTTTGCTGTTGTCTTGTAATAGTTGCTGCTAATGAAAGGAGTTTCAGCAAGCTAAAATTAATCAAGACCTACCTAAGAATATCTATGGGCCAGGAAAGGTTAAGTGATCTGGCTGTTATTTCTATATTTCTGTAGAGGACTCAGAAACTAGGCAGATAGACTGGGATGAGTAAATTAATGAGATTGCTTCAGAGAAGGCTAGGAAGGTCTCTTTGTAAAAAGAGTTAGTGGTGACTGAATTACATTTATTTATGGGGGACAATAAAATATCCTTAGCATGGCAATGCTGCTTAGTAGATGAAACATACTGCTATTTAATTAAAATTAGAATTAAGGAGATGTTAACCCAATTGAGGAGATGTTAACCCTATAGTATATGAAACAATGCTTTTTTAAAAAAGCTTAAAAATTAATGGATCTTCAAAAGGTCAGACTTGTTAGATTTAGGTCTATACACATGCAGAGCAGAGCAAACCACAACACACATTTTGACAAATTTCCTCTCTTTTGGTTTCGAATTGTCCACTAACTAACTGGTCCATTTTCAGATTTATTTATTTTCACAATTATTTTTAATGTAGCCAGGTAATAATTCTTGCGCTACACATTGCTCAGGACATTTCACTGTAAATTCTCAGAAAATGAAATTCACACTGTGTTGGGTAGATACTTGCTGAACATTGTATTCTCTCTGTGCCCTGGCAGGATGACTTATGCAACTAAATATTAGCAGTGTGAATTTTGAATTGCATATCTACATGTTAAATTCACAATAAATTTGCATTATTTATGTAATCTGAAATTCACTTTAGAAGAATATTCAGTTTAAAATGCACTTTTCTCAAGTATTTGTGCTGGTAAAGCTACTTCATTAGAAGAACTGAAGAAAGTAAAACACAAAAGTGACTCAAACATATCCAAGACTTATTTCAATTTTTAAATGAATTCATCCTTTTTTATAGTAGTTTTGGTGTTCAGCTAGTCAATATATGGATAAACATGGAAAGCCATTCTTCCTAGTTAGACTCTGTAGTAGTGCAGCTAACCTCTTAGAATGGAAGGCAGTACAGACTATGTTCTGAAATACACGTACAAAGAAATATTTTCCCTCTACAAAAGGGAGAAACATTAGTACAAATTATTCTAGAGCTATGTTCATAAATTGAAAAATTAAAGCTTAATGAAATGGGAAAAACGATGTTTATATTTCTCTCGAGCACAGAAGCAGTGACAATTAAACATTTTAATGAGCCTTTAATGAAAAGAAACAAAAGATTAGAATGAATGCTTTACTGTACATAGTTAATTTATTCCTTGCTTTTTTAATAAAGCAATTTAGAAAAGACTGTTGGTCTAATTATCTGAAAGATAATCAAAAGACAAATTTTTGTGGAGCCTAGTTTTTCCAATACACAATCTTTCGTGAAATTTTCTTCTGTGGAGGCCATCCTATTGACCACAATTCTGGAATGGGAAATGTAGACCAGTAACGTTGTTATAAATTAAATACAAGTTTATAGTTAATTGTTACCACTTATTCCCTGTTTCCCCTAGTTGACTATATTAAGAATAGATTTGGTCAAAAATTTTCCACTGAAATGTTTTTTCAACAGAAAATGTGGCTTCTGTCAAATTAAAAAATTCCATGGGAAAATATCAATTTTTGTCAAAATATGCTACCAGGAAAATAAAAATGAACTGTTTTATTTTGGATTTAATTGAATCAAATCTGTATTGATTTTTTGAATCTTCTGAAACCATTTTGTTTTCGGTCAGTCTGACATTAATTTGTATCTTCTGCTGTTCAGCCAACAGATCCATTCAGTACCAAATCAAGCTAAAACTAAATATTTTGACATTTCAATATAAATGTATTTTGGAACTTATCACTCCAGGAGAAGTTTTGGTATTTCAACTTTTCCTCCCATTTCTAGGTGAATACAAATATTGAAATATCAGGGTTTCCTGTTAGATGGAAAAGCCAATTTTCAATAAGCTCCAATTAAAAATATTGATAAGTGTAAGGACAGCTATTGTGTTAACAATATAATAGCTATATTAAAGCTGATCCAACCTTGCATGTTCTAGATATGTTTAGAAGATACTAAGTAAATGGATTTAAGCTGCACAACTAAATAATTCTGGAACAAACAAAAAAGAAGGACTAGAGTGAAAAGCAGGAAAGCTTGAAATTAATTAAAAAGGGTTGTTGACCAATTTTCTTGATCATACTTTTTTTATATTATAAACCACACCAGGAGGATCAGAGATTGTTTGTCCCATATTGTAAACAATTAAAACTAATATCATTAGGGTTCAATATATTTTTGGACAATGTCATTTAAGAGTGCCTTTCCATGCATAATTCAAAGCCTCTGAGCTTCAGATGATAAATAATTAATTACAAGTGCCAATGAATTACTGCAAGTTTAGTTTTACCTGTCTCCATTTCATGCTGTACACCTTTAGCTAAGTGAAATGAGGACTTTGAGTGAACTACCTTTAACCTGAGAATAACATTCCAATTTGTATCCTAGGCAAGAATGGCAATGTCACCTGATAGGCCATGTCTACAGAGTGAGTTAGTGCACAGTAAGCCAGTGCGTGAATCTACAGAGCACCAGCTAGTTGCACAGTAATGTCCCATGTGTACCCTGCTACAATGCAGTGAAAGTCCCAGAATGCAATTTAGTACCTATGCTTTCAAACAGTAGCATAGTACCCCACTCCGGGGCTTTCATGGTGCTATGGCAGAATCCATATGGTGAATTAATGCATAGCAAGTTGTTGCAGTGTAGACACCACTAGCAGTGTAGACTGGCTCCCAGTGGCATACCATCTACATTTGCATGCACGACATGCCTGCCTGGCTGTGTGTTGCTCATCTGTCAGCCTCCACGCTGTATCCAGCCCATGCAATGTTTACATCTGACCCTCATGCAGGATACAATTTTATGCACAGAGTGACCTAGCACACACCATGCAAGTGAAGTCACACCTCATGGAGGACATTATTTTAGGCCACCTCAGGCATGTAACCGAGCTGTTCTATCCCTCATTAGAACTATCACAGCATGCCACTGCTTGCTGCACAGTAAATTACAGTGTAGACGAGCCCTTAACATTTCTGTGTCAGAATGTACCATGGTGTGCTCCCCCTCCACCCTCTCGTAATAATTTTTATACAAAGTGTGACTTGTGGGGTGTCATTTGAAAACTCATAGTTTGCTGGACATTATTGCTGTGATAAAATGTGTACTGCAACATTGCATGTGAAGTTCTAAGATTCCACTGTACGGTGTTCTTAACACATGTTCCAAACTGAGGAGGTAAAACAGATCTGTATCAAAAAAAGGCGTATGTGCCATGGTGAATTTGTACTTAAGCAGATAAAGTCATTAATCAGGAAGGGGAACAAAAGATGCTCCAACATGTGAGGAAAAGGAGAAGGGAATGCCCTTCCCTATAGAATCTCTCTCCTGTGTCCCAGCTGGAAATGATTTTCAAGAACCATTTTGAAGAAAGGGTCTGACACTATAAAAATGAGTGAGACTCCAGTCCACCCCGTCCTCCTCTCCCTTCCCATCACGTTCACAGCACCTGAAAAGACAAAGGAAGCATTGGACTGGGAGCCAAGTTATGTGGGGGAAAACACAGACTGGATGAGTTGGGAAAGACTAACTGGCTGGACAAAGACTAGGAACAAGTAAGGAGAACAGGGACAGGAGAGGAGATAGACTTTTGAAGGAGAGGGGTGCTGGGGGTTAACACCAAAACTAAAGGCCCATCCCCTGAACCCAGGGGAAGGAACCATTGAATTCAGGACACCAAACAACCCTTGGGGCAACAAATATAAAAAACAGGAATGGGAGAGAGGTAAAAGATTAAAAAAAAAATCACACTGGAAGGTGTGTGGTAAATAAGGCTGGGAACTGCATGAAGAGAAAGGATGGTTACATGGTTAAGGTAGTATAAAGCTGCCTGGGTAACTGGATTCTCTCTCTGCCACAGAGCTCCTACATAATCCTGGGCTAATAATGTAAACAAAATTTTCACTAATTGTATGGCCCTCATTTTCTGGGAGGCTGACTTGAGACCTGGGGGTCTATTCTGCAGCAGTACTGAACACTCACAGCTGCAGCTTAGTCAAAGGGAGCAGTACTTTGAACTCATGAAGTGCTATATAATGCTAAGTACTACGAAAATTCAATTTCAAACCGAGCACCAAAATTACTGGATACTTTTGATGTCCATCTCTGTGACTCAGAGCAATAAAAGATCTGATTTTCAAAATTACTGAGCATCCTGCATCGCTCATTACACTATCAACTGAGTCCAGAGCAGCCTGCCTCGCAGCGAAAACTTAGCACAGCAAGAACAGCCACAGAAGCAGCTTCAGCAGGTACCACTGAATGCAGATATTGTCATCAGGCATTTTTCTGTAGTTTTTGCTCTGAACATTTTCTCCCCTGTATTGATTGGCTGTTTGCTGCAACACACTCCTGTCCCTTCTCTCACACAGTCCCTTCACTTCACCTGCCTTCTCTTCTCCTCTCCATTCTTCCCTTTCTCAATCTCCTCTCTGCCTCCCTTTGTTTTCCCTTTTAGCTAACCCCTTCCTGTCTACCCACTTTACCTATTTTATACAGATATAAACCCACCCACAAAACTCATTCTAAACACTATTATGAAATAACATGACACTTGCTCAGGGTCATTGTTTACTCAGCTTATATGTTATATTGCATTTCCTACTCCACGTCTGTCTTGCCTGTTTACATTGTAAGACCTTGAGGGCAGGGACTGTCCATTACTTTGCACTTGTTCAGTACCTAACACAATGTGGCACTGATCCTGGATTAGAGCTGCAAGCACATTCAGAATATATATATTTATTATTATTATTATTATTATTATTATTATTATTATTTACAGTAGCTGGCCATTTGTGCATACACTTAATTATTTTGTATACACAATTGTGATAAATATGCACACAAATAATGCACCCAATCACAGATGCAATTTGCACCACTAACCTTTATATACTCCATCCTTATTTTGCCTGTACAATGTGAACACCACAGCAGGTGTTTAGCAGTCATATTGTCATGGCTTGGGCACCATCCTTTTAGATCCCCACAGGGTTCTCTATTACAAAATATTCTGCATATGCAAAATCCCCAGTCAAGATGTGCTGCACCCGTCTGAGGGCAGAATGTTGGTCTATAATTGTTTTGTTGTTTCCTAGAGCTGCTAATACTGCATTAATGTTTTTGTTGGATTCAATACCTAGAGGGTTGTAACTGCCAGCTCCAGTCCAAGAATCAGCCAACTAGAGGCATGTGAGAATTAAGAATCTGCCAACTCCTCCCTCCTAAGCATCAAATTAATCATCCTCTTTAATGCCCCTAAGAGCCAGGGGCCAGTACATGAAAAAAAACTTCCCTGGGCACTCTTGGAAACTCCAGGTATTCAGCCTCATCACTGGGACTTCGCTCAGCCATTTATTAATTAAATATAGATACTGATGCAGTTTTAATAAATAGTAAAGTGATCACAGTGGAGGAGAATTGGCAGCTGCCATGAGTTGAATAAATGGTTCACTATTGGGTGGAATAATAAATTATTAGCATTACCAACCAATGGAACCAAAGACCAGATTCTTGATTACCTGCTAAAATACTGACATTTTTGCAGACTAGCGTGACATGAATGTTAATTTGCTTGCGCCTGTGTAATACACACAGACGCAGCAACCAAAGAGCTATTAAATAGTTCTGTTTCCTCATTCAGACTGGGGCAGAACAGCCGCTGTTTGCAGATGAAGTTCTTTACACAGTATTCCCTTACTAGATGTGGATGCCTATAGGGAACAGAAAATTTGTCTTCCTCTGAAAAGTTGAGATAGGCTTATTTGGTGATTAATTCAGTTCATTTCCTGGTATATTTGTTTCTGCAAATGTTATATTAACAATGATGTGTGCATTTGATCTACCAGGTGATAAAGCTGTTCTAGCATGTATTACACTGATACTGAATATTGCTATGATTTAGTAGTCAATACCTTGTATTGGATAGAACTACAAAAGTGTTCTTTATAGATACAAAATGTGTGTAATTTATTGCTTTTATCTATTCTTATTTCACCATTGAAAATTTTTACTTTCCTTTCAGATTGTTGGCAACTCTTTTAGCTCTCTAAATTCACTGTTTAGCTCAGTCAGTTGATTTGCAGTTCATTACTAACAATAAGACACAGGGAAGAAATTGCATTCTCATTACTCCAGAGTTTAAATCTTAATCAATGTGGGAGGCCCTGTCTGTTTCAAGATGGTGGAGTCAGGGTACATTTGCTGAAGCAGAACTGTAGGAGTCTACAGTCTGCCAGTGACTAAAGAAAGTGCAGATTTGGGTGACAGGGAACATCTTGTGATGATCCATTTTGCTTCCAGTGTCACTTCCCAATACAAGGGCAATACATCCCTTTGCCCAAACTTCTGTGACATTCAATCCAGTGGTAGCAGTACCTTCTTTCCTTCCACTGCCACACAAGCAGTTCACTTGTATAGAAGATGTATAATGTTAGGCACCCATCTGAGCCTCTCACTTAATCCCATTGTAATTTAAACGATATGGTAACTGCCCGTCATTCCTTCATCTCTGTGGGTTAAGTAACAGCAATAGCCTTTGTCCAGGGGCAAGAAGTGCTACAAAACCCTCCCTCTATTAAACTGTTTTGTGTCCTGTGATATAATGGAGGAAGTGGCTTGTAACCAACACTAGCCTGGCTCCATTAAAAGGACTATTTACAGAGGCTAGCATCCCAGTTATGTGTGCACAGACAGATTACCTGGGGCTTCCTCCAAACTCCGCCTTCTCTCCCAGTTCCATGCAGGTTACTAAACTTACCACCTCCACAGTATTGAAGTAGGCTAGTTAAGGAGAAGGGGGCACTTCGCCGCCCTTCCCACGAACTTCTGCCTCAGCTTGGGAGAGAACTGCCCCAACAGTGGAGGCCAGTTGCACCCATGTGGGATGTTTCTTTAGCCCTGTGGCAGGAAGCCAGGCAGGAAGAGGAGCAGGGGATGGGAGGGAGAAGCTTTCAGGCAGAAGTTGTTCAGTGAAGCTGACAGAAGTAATTTTGAAGTAGCACGGCTCCTCCTTCCCAAGGAAAGTCCATGGATCCAGTGTTACTCCTGATCACAGCTCCTTGGAGGGCAGATACTTAGACCTGGCACTCTTGGCAGGCTGGGAGTAGCCACACCCAAACTGGCTGTACTTTGTCATTCAATCTGTCTCCCACAACTGCATGAAGGCTTTCTGACACCTCTTCCTGGGAGCAGCAAGAAAATAAACCTAAAAGGGGTCCTATTAGTCTTCCTATTTGGCAGACTGGATTTGAAACATTAAAGGAAGGTTACCCACCTTGTGCGGTTACTGGAGTTCTTCGAGATGACGGTCCCCGTGGATGCTCCACCTACAGGTTTGGCGCATCCTCGCGGCTGGACTCAGAGACTCCTAAAGGTATGCTCATGGGGTCGCACGGAACGCTGACAGCCTGTCTCACGCTGCCGTTGGCGCCCTGTCAGCGAGCGCATGACCCCTGTGTCCCTCAGTCGTCTCTCAACTCCGGAATAAAGTAAGAAGGCACTCGGAAGGAGAGAGGGGAGGAGGGTGGGTAGTGGAGCATCCATGGGGACAGTCATCTCGAAGAACTCCAGTTACCGCCCAAGGTGGGTAACCTTCCTTTCTCCTTCGAGAAACTGTCCCCATGGATGCTCCACCTATGGGAGATTACCAAGCCGTGCCCTCATGAGGAGGAGGGTCTTCGGTGTGATGGTTTTGGAGAGAGGAAAGGACAGAAAAGCCTACGGCTGCGTCCATTTTAGAAGCCTGGTCAATAGCATAATGTTTAGTAAAAGTGTGCATGGATGACCACGTGGCCGCTTTACAAATGTCTATGATAGATACATTGTGAAGAAAGGCAGTTGACGTGGCCCCTGCTCTAGTTGAATGGGCTCGTATGTGATTCGGTGGCTGTAACTGAGCAATAGTGTAACACGTATAAATGCAGTTCGAGATCCATTTAAAGAACCTTTGCTTCGAGATTGGTTTGCCCTTGTTCTTATTCGCTGTAGAAATGAAAAGTTTGTTTGAATTTCTGAATGCCTTTGTTCTTTGCAGGTAGAAGGAGAAGGCTCTACGGACGTCCAGCATGTGGAGAAGGGCCTCCTGTGAGTTTGCATGAGGTTTCAGCATGAAGACAGGTAAGTGTATAGTTTGATTTAGATGGAATGCCAAGGAAACTTTTGGGATAAAGGTAGGATGTGGTTTCAGTGATATTTTATCTGTGTGAAAAATTGTGTATGGTGGTGTAGCCATTAGTGCTGCTATCTCACTCACTGTACGATCAGAAGTGATTGCGACCAGGAAGGCGACCTTCATAGAGAGGTGACAGAAAGAGCAAGTTGCGAGAGGTTCGAATGGTGGTCTAGTTAGTGTCCTAAGGACTATATTGAGATCCCAGTCTTGTGTGGGCGGCTTGATTTCTGGGTATAAGTTTTGAATACCCTTTAGAAATCTTTTAACCACCAGATGTAAAAAGGGAGAATCACAGCCAGGATATTCATTGAATGCTGCTATAGCCGCTAGGTGTACTTTGATGGCACTAATGGATAGGTTTGTTGATTTCAGGTGAGTGAGGTATTGCAGAATATCAGGGATCATTGCTCACAATGAATGGATGTTGTTGCGAAGACACCAGTGATGGAATCTCTTCCACTTTTGAAGGTAAGTTTTGCGCGTGGAAGGTTTTCTACTATTTATTAAGATATGTTGGACCGCTTCGGAACATTGAAGTTCTTCCTTGTGGAGCCAGTTAGGAACCACGCCATCAGATGGAGCCTGTTGGGGTCGGGGTGAAGGGTGTTCCCATCGTTCTGTGAGAGTAGGTTGCATAGTGGAGGAAGAGTAATGGGCGGTCTCAGTGACATTTGTTTCAGATTGGTAAACCAAGGTTGTCAGGGCCATGCTGGGGCTATCAATATGATTGAGGATCCTTCTGTTCTGAGTTTCTGAAGGGTCTTGGGAAACAAGGGTATGGGAGGGAAGGCATAGAGAAGATTTTCTGACCATGGGACCATGAAGGCATCTCCTAGAGATCCCAGGCCCAACCCTGCCCTTAAACAGTATTTCGGGCATTTGCGGTTCTTTGAGGTTGCAAATAAGTCTATTAAAGGGAAGCCCCATTTGTGAAAAATTATCGAAGAACTTCTGGGTGTAGTTCCCATTCCTGAGATTGAGGAAAAGAGCGGCTGAGGAAGTCCGCCAAGGTGTTTTGCGTTCCTGGTAAGTATGAGGCGGATATTATGATGGTGTTGTTTCTGCACCATAGCCATAATTTGATCGCTTCTAGACATAAGGACTTTGAGCGAACTCCTCCCTGTCTGTTTATATAATACATGCAGGTCATGTTGTCGGTCACGACTTTTACATGCTGGTCTATAAGAGCTGCTTGGAAATGTCTGCAAGCATACCTCACTGCTCTGAATTCCAAGATGTTTATGTGTAATGTGGTTTCTTGTGGGAACCATTTACCCTGTATCGTGTGATTCTTTATGTGTGCGCCCCAACCCGACAAGGAAGCATCTGTGGTCATAGTTATTGTTGGAGGTGGTTGGATGAAAGGGATTCCTCTCCCTATGTTTCCCGGGTTTGTCCACCACTCTATGTAGTTCTTTACATGCATAGGGATAGAAATTATTCTGTTTATGGAATGAAAAATTGGTTTGTAGGCCGTGGCAAACCAGAGTTGAATGGGGCGCATATGTAATCTTGCGTCCCTTACTATTGCCGTCGTGGCAGCCATATGTCCAAGCAATTGAAGGCCACATCTTGCTGTGGTTGTAGGAGTATGAATTAGCATGTTTGCTACATGAATTAATGTGTTTATTCTTTCTTCTGGCAGAAAAGCACGTTCTTGTCTGGAGCCTAACGTTGCTCCTATGAACTGAATGCTTTGTGTCAGTGCTAGTGTTGATTTTCAAAGCGTCTGATGAAGTGGGATTTTCTCCCACGAAAGCTCATGCAATTAATAAATCTGTTAGTCTTTAAAAGTGCCACAAGACTCTGTTGTCTTTCTACAATAGACTAACACAGCTACCCCTTTGGGATTTTTTTGTGTTTATTATAAAGCCGAGTCTTTGGAAGATGGAGATGGAGAAGTTGAGATGGCGGTTGTCCGTAATGCTGACTTTATCAAGCAGTCGTCCAGATAGGGAAAAATGGCCACTTTGTTCTTTTGGAGGTGCGCTGCTACTGCTGCCATTACTTTTGAAAATGTTCGTGGTGCTGTAGAGACCCCGAAAGGGAGAATGGCATATTGATAATGTACATTGTTAACTATGAATCTGAGATATTTTCTATGAGCTGGGTGTATGGGGATGTGGAAATAGGCATCCTGTAAGTCGAGGGCCGTAAACCAGTCATCACGTTCAAGAGCCGGTATGATAGTGGGAGAGGGTGACCATCTTAAATTTCTGGTATTTTGTGTGTTTGTTTAGGCGCCTCAGATCAAGAATGGTTCGCCAGCCCCCTGATTTTTTCTCAATTAAGAAGTAAGGGGAATAAAAACCCCTACCCTGAAAAGTTACTGGGACCTGTTCTATTGCGCCCACCTGAAGGAGGTGATAAGCTTCTTGTTCTAGAAGATGTTCGTGAGGTGTGTCCCTGAAAAGGGACAGGGTAGGGTAGTGGGATGGAGGCTTGGAAATGAATGGGATTGTGTATCTGTTGGTTATTGTTTGTAGTACCCATCTATCCGAGTTGATAGTAAACCAGAAGGGATATTGTTTGGAAAGTCAGTTAGTGAAGGAAGGTTGTGTGGTCAGCTCTGTAGAAATAGTGATGAGATTCAAGTCCTCGACCTTATCCTCAAAAATGAGGTTTTGCAGGTGGGTTTGTGTTGTTAGTAGATTGTTGTGTTGTAGTACATTGTATGGTTGATTGCCTGCGATGATTTGAGCACTGGCGATTGAAGGGTTGTTGATTTTGTCTGCGGAATTGTGGTCTGGACTGCGAATAAAATTGATACCTGCTGCTGTAGGGTTGGTAGCGGTAAGGTCTAGCTTGGCGAGGCATTGGAGGGTAGATTCCAAAGGATCGTAGTGTAGCTCTTGAGTCTTTGGACCCATGCATCAATTCATCAGTTGACTCCGCGAATAACTTTTTCTTTTCAAATGGTAGGTCCTCTATAGCCATCTGAAGTTGTCTCGGCAAGTCTGCAGAGTGTAACCAGGAGGACCTGCGCATCACTACTCCTGTGGCAATGGTTCTGGCAGCCGTATCAGTGGCATCTAGGGCAGCTTGGAGGAACGTTTTGGATATTATTTGTCCCTCCTTAATGAATGAATGAAAATGCTGTTCATTGTCTTGCGGTCCGATATATTCAATAAAGTCCTCTAATTTAAGATAATTGTCGTGGTCGTAATTAGCTAACAATGCCATGTAGTTTGCCACTCTGAGTTGGAGAGTGGCTGAAGCATAGACCTTGTTCTCCAATAGGTCCATTTTCTTGTCTTCCTTTTCTTGCGGTGTATTCCTATTAAAGTGCTGTTTGTGTCAGTTATTTGCAGCCTCTACCACCAGTGAATTTGGCTGAGGGTGATTAAAAAGGTAATCAGATTCCCGGTTAGGGACAAAGTATTTCCTGTCTGTCTTTCTTGATGTAGAGGGAATCGATGCCGGGGTCTGCCAAATAACGTTAGCTGGCTCAATGATCTCATCATTCATCGGTATCGCTACTCTTGCAGAATGTTTTGACTGAAGTATTCTCAGAAGCTTATGTTGAGAACCAGAGTCCCCCTGCACTGGGATTTCTAAGGCATCAACCACCCGTCGGAAGAGGTCTTGAAATTCTCTAGAGTCATCTCCAGCCGGAGGCGATAATGTGAAAACGTCTTCTGCATGAGTTTGATTGTGAGATGATGTATGAGAATGGGATTCCTCCAAGTCCATGTCTTCCTCAGAGTCCTGGTTGGTATGTGAGGGTGAGTGCTGGGTAGCAAGTGAGTTATGATGTCTAGAAATGGAGGGTCTGGAAGACTGTCTAGACCAGGTATCCCACTGTGCCCACTGATGTTGTTGGTGAAGTGGAGGTGCACCATACCATGGTGGGGGGTACTAATGGTAGGGGGGCATGGGAGGCAGATGCTGGTATGTGGGATCTGTATTAATTGCAGGCATAGCGTACCAGTCCCTCCATGGGTGCCTGCTCCGTGGTATTTCATCATCAGAATCTAAAGAGGGATCAGAAGGTCTTAATCCCCCTGGGCTTGTGTGCCTATGGGGGTTCTCAGCTGAGTCCCTATGTTTCCTCTTCTCCAGGTGTTTTCTGGGAGCAGGGGCACTTTGTGAAGGGTTCAGTGCCAAGTGCTGTGCTTGAGGCATTATCGGTGCCGCTTCAGGGATCGGTGCCGGTGGGCTTGTAGAGAGCGCTATTTCAGCCAGCATGTCATTTTGTATAGGTAGCACTGCCAGTGCTGCGGCAGGCATTTGACCTGGTGCCGGGGCTTCAACGGCTGCTCTTGGTGCCGAGGAGGGTAAGGTGTCCTCTTTCCTTGGGGCTGAAGAGCCCTGGTCAGTAGTAATTTGGGAGCCGGATTTAGGGTCCAAAATAAGAGAAGTGGACCTCTTTCTGGCGTTTGGTTCCCAAGTAGCTGAGGAATGAGAAGCCTCGTGGCTACTAGATCTCTTGGCAGGGGAAGCCAGCCCTGTCCCCCTGGAAAGCAAAGTCGGAGGGGTAAGATGTCTGCCTGAGAAGCCTCTCTCTTTTGCCGGGGTTGAGTTCCCTGGGTCAGAAGCCGGGCGCAAGGACCGCTCCATTAACATCTGTTTTAAGCGCAGGTCCCTGTCCTTTCACGCCCTGGAACTCAAGCCTTGGCAGTGGGGGCACTTTTGGGAAATGTGCCCCTCACCCAGGCATTTTATACACTTTGAATGGCCATCGGACGCTGAAATTGCGTCCTGGCAGGAGGTACATCGTTTGAAGCCCGGGAAGCCCGGCATAGCCGCGGCTTTGCCGGGTTCTGTCAGCTGTTTAGGGTTGGTTTGTTTTTTTTTTCCAAGGGAAAGTAAAAGAATAGGTGAAAAGAAGAAATAGAGTATTTTAAAGTGTTTAAAAGAAAGTCTTAGAAGCTGAGGTAAATGTCAGGGAGCGAGAGAGAACTCCATCCGAGACCGGGGATGGTTGAGAGACGACCGAGGGACACAGGGGTCACACGCTCGCTGACAGGGCGCCAACGGCCGCTCGAGACAGGCTGTCAGCATTCTACGCAACCCCATGAGCACAGCTTTAGGAGTCTCCGAGTCCAGCCACAAGGACATGCCAAACCCATAGGTGGAGCATCCATGGGGACAGTTTCTCGAAGGAGAACAGGCTGTTATTTAGCTTGCAGCAAGAGAAACCTTCTTCTGATACTGGCATAGCTGGCTGCTGCAGCTTCCAGAGCAGCATGTCTCAGCAGCCCTCTCTGTCAGGAACAAACACCTCACAGATGCTGGCAGAAAGGGGTACAAAATGCCTGCCAGGCTAATCAGACACTGCTTATGTTGTGGGCCAGTCACATCATATCTGGCAGGCTAACAGGACCCTGGTCATGATTTGGGTCAGCCATGCCAATTGCCATCCCGCCTGGCTAACCAGACCCCACTCGTGCTGCTCATCATCCATGCCACACCGGCCAAGCTAACCGGACCCTGCTCACACTTCAGTCATTCATGCCGCTCCTGACTGGCCTTGCTCCACAAAGATCACCCCTCCTTTCCTCAATCCCTCCAAACAGTTATCCCTGGAGGGGTGAGAGAGAACAACCCGTCACAGAGGAGCAAGCAACATGATGGGGCTCTGGGCCTGCACCATTTATCTTTGGCCATTTTCCACCCCCTTTCAGAAGGTTGTGAGTGAGCACTTACGTAACATTACCCTGCTCACTGTGGACTCAGTGAGATAACATGGCTGATCCACATGACTGGTTAAGAAACAGATCATCTTTCTATGCACTTCAGTGAGAGAAAATGACAAACACATTAAAGACACTCTCTGCCCCTCCCTAAACAGGGAATTAGCGTATCTATAAAGGTCAAAGAGCCCATGTATGGATCATCTCAAAAGAGACTCTGAAAAATATTATACTTATTTCTACAGCACTGAAGCAGATATGGGACTCCCTTCAGAATATCTCTGATGTGCTACCCTATTAACGCAGGACAAGGAAGCCATTTTTATTCTGGCCTATAAAAAAAGGGGAAAAACCCAGGGATGTCAGAATAAAATCAGCATCTGAGTCATGAAAGGTTAAATTCTCCCCCATCCTCCATAAATCTGAAAAATTGGGGAAAGAAAGATAATCGGTATAAGGAAAGGACACTATGTTTTATGATCACAGAGGCACTCATCCATAGAAGAAATCTCTAAGGTCATTTTACCTAGTAAAATCCAGGCATAAAATGCACAGGGACCCTCTTACTCTTCCAGTTCACTACAAACCTTCCCCATGTAAAATTGTAACAAGAATAAAGTGCCCAGAAAGTGAAGAGAGAATATATTCATCTTCTTGGGAGTAGCAGCAGATTTTTGTTTGTTTGGCAGGGGAGGGAGGTTGTTTTTTGGACTTGTGACCAAAACCCACAGAGGAGGAACCTAAAAACCAGATTGTTTTGTTTGGTTTTTGAGGAGCAATCTGAAACCATTCTCAAAAGTATTATGCACACTCTGTATTCTTTGACAAGAGCCTCTGAAAAGGGAAACATGAGGAAGTGGGAGAGAAAGGAAGAGATTCCAACCACAAGTAAATCTGTCCTGATTTATATTGCCAAAAAAAGCTGATGTATGTACAAAATGTGATTTTTCAAAAACTTATAACTTGGCCGCATTTCGGCAGATTTTCCACACACTGCAAAAAGATATCCTTCACTCTAAGGCAACCACTCTGCCAAATTTCAAGTCTCTGCTCCCAATGCTCAATGAAAGGTGCCAGAATTTATTTTTAGCATAGATGAACCATTTTGGCTACAATAATAAAGCAAAAATATCAGCCCAAGGCAGACACCTGACATTGCCATAAGCAACTTAAAATGAAGTCTTGCAATGGAAAGTGTTGGGCAACATTAATAATTGGCAATGCTACCAACCCTATCTATCATATTTTATTTTTTTTAAAAGGACACCCATCATCACAAGCATCTTTTGGTTCCCTCCATTGTGAGACACTGCTGTTCTACAGCCTATTATGACATAGATGTTTCCTTGTGAAGAACATCTATCTTAAGATATCCAAAAGTTTCCTTTTTTCTAGCAGGAATATACATAGAACCAACCCATCCAGCACAAGGATTGTGATTCTGAAAGGGACTTAAATTCTCTCTCTCTCTCTCTCTCTCTCTCTCTCTCAATATAAATATAAATATAAATATAAATAAATGTGTATTGGCCTACAGTTGGAAATGTTTATATGAATTTCCTATTCTATTTAATAACCTATGAAGTTTACAGGAGTTACCTCCACAAAGCAGCTTTGGAAGAATCTCAGACTTGCAAAGGTTCAAAGGTATGGTCGCTCCCTGCCTGCCATGAAGGAGCTGCAAAGCAGGAGTAAGATCCATTGTAATATGAGTTAGTGGATCTTCCCTATAGATGGAAGGAAAATTATGTAGACTCGCACAAAAATGTCCTACTTTTCTATATTCCTTGTTCAGCAATAGAAGACAGTGACTATCTGTGATTTCTTACCATTCCCCATGACAGTGTCCCCTTAAGGGTTCAGTCAGCGAAGTGCAACTTTCAGTTGCAAGCAGGGCTCCAAAGAAGCCCCTTTTCAGTTATCTGGAAGATGTAGTGAATCAGCAGAGATCCAAGCATGCCCCCTTTCAGCTAGCACTGCTCACTTTTTAGGCTGCATTGACTATCTAAGGGCCCCCAAAGAACAGAACTTGCATGACTCTCCTAGTGGACTTTCAGCTGCTGGAGTCCTGCACCCTGAGTTATGTAACAGAAGCCACCATAATAAAGATTTGATTCCAACCTGTCAATGAGTTAGCAAATGACACTGTCTTCCATACAAGCAGTACTGGGTGAAAACCAAAGTATTTACAGTGGAATTCAATATGTAATTCACTACAATCTGCTTTCATAAAAACTCTTCTGGTTTTAATTTAAAATATACTTCAAGTGATCTTTAAAAACATCTGAAAGGAAAATAGTTACTGAAATTGTTCTCTCTTCCTTATACCACTCCCCCCCACCACACACACACACCACGCTGTAGTCCAATAAATCTCACAGTTTACAGGTATTTACAGGAAAATTGATTTACAATTCAACCAAACAAATTCACTTCAAAGGCTGGCCACAAGAAAGCATTTTTAATTGAAATTTCCTCTTTAAAAGATGCCTTGACTTCTGCAATACATTTTGTTGAATTTTTTTCAGCTTTAATTTCCATTACAATCTCTCTCAGCCAGCAGACCAGCACACCCATCATCATTCAACTCCAGTGAGTGCCTGATCAGACAGGAAATCACATCTTTCGGACAACATGGAGAGGACTTGAAAATGTCCTACAGCAACAGTGTGAAGGTTGTTTCTCACTTTGTAGCATCATTTGGCTGAAACCAACTACACTTATGATAAGCAGTACAATATCATGTATGTGTCACCTTACCAATAGCAGACTGGAGTCTAGACTTCACACAGCAAAAAACCCCACAGAGGTCAAGAATCCAAGACATCTATCTAAACAACAGTTAGTGTGATGGTGATGTGCTGCCAATATAGCATAGGGAGTAGTTCTGGAGCCTTCTCCGTGGATACAGGATCATTTCAAGAAAGACAGCTATGAAGGCACAGTAATAGTCAAGATGGTTTATGGTAAATGATAGCTGAGGGTAAATAGCATTTGATTGGAATACTTGCCTTGGAAATAAATCTAAAGGGCTAATGCAAGACATGCTACAGAGGGTTGCAAACCTGCAGTATGGAGCAGTGGGCAGCACATTGGGATTCAACAGACCTGGGTTCTATTTCTGCTTCTGTTAAAGGCTGACTGTGGGCAAGTCACTTTCCCCCTCAGACTTCTGCCTACCCTACTATCTTTGGTCTGTCTCATCTATTTAGAGCATAAATTCTTCAGGGGAGGCTGTGTTTGCAGTGCCTGGAACAACAAGACCTGGATTTTAGTTGAGACCGCTACATATTATTGCAATATAAATAACAATAAATGTCACTTTCAACAGTTGTCATATTGGGACATTTATCAAAAGAGAAAAATACACCAGGTTTTAAAAGACCTTTAGCTAACATGCCAAAATGAAGTGAGGAGACAGCAGGAGCCCTACTTACCTTCCCTAATGAATGACTGAATTAAGTTGATTAAAACATCACTGAAGTGCATAAAAAGCTATACTCTGAAATAGTTGCCACTTTTCACAAAACAAGATGACGAAAGGGCTCTCTGAAGGGTTTTGTGACTAGGAAATCTCATTTATCCCATCAATATCTATATTTTTTCAAAAAACACTCCTGATGAGAATTGCCTGAGCCAAGACGTCTGATTATATTTGGAAAATCCATGAGGGAAAGTGATATTAAGTGTGTGTGGTGGGCGTGGGGGGGGGGGGGGAGGGAGAAGGAAGGAGGGTTCTTAATTTGGGTATTTATTTTACTTTTTGTCTGAAGGAAACTAATTCACCTGAAAATTCTTAGACTCAAGTATCCCAAGCATCAAGGGATTATTCGTTTACTCTTATTTTCTTGTCACTCTCTGAACAGAGACAATTCCAGAGAAGCTAGTTACCTGTTAGTAATAAAAAATAGTAATATATAACTGAAGACATTTATGTGGTGATATACTTCAATAACAGAAAAAGATGTGGTCCTTGACTCAGAGAGATTGTAATTAAACAGAAAAGACATAGAACAATAGCTCGGGTAATGGAAAGTCTGGAGAAACTGGCAAATAAAACAAGACACTCCTGGAATAAGTTGATCATAAGGAAATTTGTTTTTGTCCTAGGAAATCAAAGATTCTGAACACCCACCCACCCACCATAATCCTACACATCAAGACTTTCATTCCAAACTTCAGGTGCACAGGAAGAGAGACTATTGATTAGTGCTTTAAGTGTGGTACATAAAAGAGTTTTTATTTCACTTGCTATACTGCATGTATATTGTATTAATGTTTCATATGTATTCGTCAGTAGTTTTTTCATCCATTTGCATGGTGCATCTATTATTTGTTTATAAAGCACCTAGCACAGGGGTCAGCAACCCCCGGCCCGTGTGCCAGACGTGGCACGTGGGCCGAGCCTGAGCAGCACACGGCGCCACTCAGGCTCCCCCGCTGGCCCCGCAAACCATGTGGCCAGCAGCTGCGGCACGCAGCTGAAGGCCCCTGCTGGCCCCGCCCTCTGCTGGACAGCAGGAGGGGAGGGGAGCGGGTCATGTTGCGTCGCCCCGGCTCACCCAGAGCCACGCTGCTGCCGGTAGGACAGAGCCGGCCCTGGCCATGGCCGGCAACAGGGTGGGTCGGCTTGGCCCATCCAGAGCCTCCGCTGTCAGCGGGCGGCCTCCAGTTCCTGGCCCCGGCTCCTGCCAGCAGCGGCAGCTCCGGGTGGGCCAAGCCAACTTGCCCTCTTGCCGGCCGTGGCTGGGGCTTGCTCTGCGCTGCCAGCAGCAGTGCGGCGCTGGGCGGGCCGGGGCGAC
This sequence comes from Pelusios castaneus, assembly GCA_007922175.1. Classification (NCBI taxonomy): domain Eukaryota; kingdom Metazoa; phylum Chordata; order Testudines; family Pelomedusidae; genus Pelusios; species Pelusios castaneus. Next base: position 5,828,369 of record ML685772.1, on the reverse strand, counting down.
ACAACTCACTTCACTCCCCTCCTGCAGTCCAGCAGGGGGCGGGGCCAACAGGAGCCATCAGCCCCGCGCCGTCCCTGCAGGCAGGAGCCAGGCCTGAGGCAGGGAACAGGAGGCCACCCACCAACTGATGCTGGCCCAGGCCAGCACAGCACCTGAAGCCTGGCCCAGCTCCCTTTTGGGCCCACCCCAGCACCTGCTGAGGGTGTGGTGGGCGGGGCTGGCACAGGGGCCGGCAAAGGTTGCTGACCCCTGACCTAGCACAATATAAATAATTATATGAGAGTAAGGGGAATGAAGATATTTGATTTTCAGTTTGAACTTCTCACACTACCAGCTACAATCTTGGAAATTAATTCGTTCCTTGAATCTTGGGATAGCCCATTCACTGTATTAAAAAATTATTGTTATGAGGAAAAGAAATTCCTCTTGTTCAGTCTGCCAAATCGCAAGTGACTCAGACACAACGAATTTCTAACCATCCAGGACTGTATTTCCAACAGCTAACAAGCCAGCACAAAGACAGCTCTCTGAGGGTCAAAGGGAAGAAATTTATAAATCTAGATATTATCCGTGGCACAGTGACAACACAGATAAAACTGCTTAATAGCAGCTCAGAAAGGTGACATGTAGATGCTAAATATGGGGAGTTACAAAACAGAGCCCTAAACTATTACAAATACAATTTGAGCATTAAAAGATCTTCCTCTTTCCAAGGGTTACAAATGAAAACCTCAAGAAAGCGAATTTCACCCTAACCTGTTAAACCCACAAGAGCAGATCTCAAAAACATCATATTCAAGAAGGTTGCAAACAGCTCAGGATATTGCTTTAGAATAATAGAGCCAAAATCAAACCTGGTTTTGTTTTGTTTTTCAAATTCCTTAATCCGGCAAAACCCAACTGCCTTGTGTTCACAGTTTCAAGGATAATGGTGTTTTCCCCCTCTGATGTGACTAGTTTTAGGTAGAAATGTGTCTAGTAATCAAAGGACTAGAACCTGGGATTCCTGGAGGCTGTTGCTAGTCCTGCCACTGACTCACTTAGAAAAGTAACTTAATCTTCTTGTACCCCCCCTTGCGTTCTGTAAAGAGGATAGATTAGGTACCTATCTTAGGCTATATCTACACTAGAAAACTTAAATCAACTTTGTTAAGTTGACTTAATAAGGTTGACTTTAAGTCAACTTTTCTAGTGTAGACATAGCCCGCTGTTGACCTTATTAAATTGACTTAACACTAAGTCAATTTAATAAGGTCAATTTAGGCGCTAATCTCCATCCTCACTGGCTTTAAATCGACCTAAAACAAGGAGTTAAGTCGATTTAAGCTTCCCTTAAGTCAACTTAATAAAAGCCCAGTGTGGACGTGGCTTTGTTTAAGTCAACTTAAGCCTCCTTAAATTGACCTAACTTGCCAGTGTAGACGCACCCTTACAGAAGTGCTAGGAGGTCTAATTATAAGGAAAGGGCTTTGATATCCTCAGATGAAAGATGTTCTAACTGCAAATTATTCAGTGTTATAATATTCCACACAGAACTCTAAGGTATTTTAAGAATGAGACCACTGCTGACTCTTCCAAGAACCCGTGTCGATCTGTTCTCTCAGAACAGAAATATGGGAAATATTTAGGGGGCATTGTAAAAGTTTCTTGTGTTTTTCTAAATAAACATCCAAGCATATATTTTGTGTTTCATTACAACTGAAGCATCATCACAAGTCAAATGGCTAATGTTTTTCATTTCCCCACTCCTTCATTCTGTGGTTAGTATTAGCATCTTAGAAAATGCAAACATATATGCTAAAAACATTAACCAATTTAAATCTCTTCCTATTCGCATATGTCCAATACTGAAAGCACTTACCTCCTACTGGAATGGCAGAATGGTCATTGGTACCTCTCTGCAAACACCCACTAAGGTCAGAATTAGCAGAATCAGGTAAGGATGTAGGTGATACTCATTCCTTTTACATCTATCACTTCCTTAGTACATCTGAATGTGTTGGTCTAGGGATTAAAGTATCAGTCACCCTAAATCTGAGTTTCTCACATAGCAGAAAGGTATTTTCAGGTGCAGAATTGTGGGTAAACATAAAACTATTGTATGAGAAATATGAAGTTTCACATTTTTCTTCCCAAATGCTGTATGGTCAGAATCCTGCTAAAATAATACACTGATGATAATTATGTTTGTTGGGGTAAAAAAGTGCATTTGAGATCAGATGTACCTGACATGATCATGCCCTAGGCCAGTTTCATTTTAAAGTAAAGTATTAGGTAGTATACAGGAAGCAGTGGCCATGGGGTGGGCCTGCTGCTTTTATTTTTAAAGATATGTGGTTTGGTGACCTTTCTACAAAGTTGGGTCATAATGACAGCTGTGATGAATGTATATCTGATGATTTTGAGACATTAACCTGACTGTGTTACACCTAAGATGCAGAAATTTCATGGCAAAGATGGATTCATGAGAGAATAACAAACAGTAAATTTAAATTGCTCCAGTGGATAACAAGATGTGAATTTGCTAATACACATACAAGTGCATGAGTAATTCTGCACTTTGACAAAGGCTCTTGCCAAAAGATTTACTGTTGCTTGTTTTGATTTAAAAGATACACCATCTGGAACTCTTCAAGAGCAATCAGTTGCACACATACAAAATGGGAAATGACTGCCTAGGCAGGAGTAGTGTGAAAAGGAATAGAGGGGTCATAGTGAATCACAAGGTAATTATGAGTCAACAGTGTAACTGCTGCAAAAAAAGCAAACACCATTTTGGGATGTATGAGCAGGAATATTGTAAGCAAGACACAAGAAGTAATTATTCCACTCTATTCCATGCTGATTAGGCCTCAAATAGAGCAGTGTTAGTTCCACATTTCTTGGTGCCACATTTCAGAAAATATGTAGACAAATTGGAGAGTCCAGAGGAGAGGAACAAAAATGGTCAAGGGTATAGAAAACATGACCTATGAGAGAAGATCGAAAAAAAATGGGTTTGTTTAGTGTAGAGAAGAGAGGTTTAGGTTGAACATTAGTAATAACTTCCTAACTGTCAGGGGAGTTAAGCACTGGAATAAATTGTCTAGGCAGGTTGTGGAATCTCCGTCAATGAGGATTTTAAAGAGCAGATTAGACAGACACCTGTCAGGGATGGTTTAGTTCTGTCTTGAGTGCAGGGGCCTGGACTAGAAGACCTTGCAAGGTCCCATCCAGTTCTATGATTCTATGTATGCATGAGAAAGCACATTAACTACAGAATGCATTTATCAGTTAACAACTTCACTCTATGTGAATTAAAGTATACAATAAAATTCCCTTCAGAAAATAACTCTGTCCAAACGCACCTTTAGGCAAAAACCTTTACAGGTAGACAGACCTTGTAGCATGTTCCAAAGGTCAACAAATTTTAGTTTTGTCAGATCAATAAGCAGGATGACGTTCAGCTTGGACAATCCCTCACTAGAAATGTCCTGCTTCTAGACCCAAAATATGTGTTAATTCAGTTCCTCAGCTGATCACAGCTTTTGGTCTAGAACAAAAAAAGAGATAGGGTACTGGCTGTCCCGAAAAACACCTAACTAGGTCCTGTACATGGATTTTTTGGGTTCAGAACAATACTTTTAATTGCACGGGATATTAACTGGAAGCCAAAGACTCTGAAATGTTAAACTACACTCTGTCACTATGGAGAAGGGGAAAATATAAGAACATCAGACAAACAGATCCATGCATGTAATAGCTCTAAAGATCTAAACAGCAACATCCAGCGACAGATAAAGTTTCCAAGTGTTCTGCAGCTTCAGTCATGAATACAGCACATTGCAGTAGCACAGGCTGGTATCGGGCACAAGTGAAGTCCACACCAAAACGATGGTCACAATCTCCCCACTAGACACAGATGAAGAAACCACTATTGGCTGTTACTTGACCATCCAAAAGCAGCCAGGGGTCCAAGGAGATCCTAACTATCTAGCTATAAAAATTAGGTAAACTAGTTTAATATTGGGAGTAGATTCCAACACTGCCTATCCTCTAGCTGTTTTCTTGAGCCAGCCAACATCACTTTTATCTTAACTGCCTTTTTTCCAGGTAGCTAGCCCTCATCTAGGCCCCAGTCTTGACTATACACTGGGAAAGCAGAGATCGTGATGGACATTTGATCTTTGTCCATTTCCAAGAAATGAATGATCAACAAAACCTAAGATTCTGTAACAGAGAGAGAGCTAATGCCAGTCTGAAAAAAAGTAGTCTAAGGAAATTAGGAAACTCCTGCTGAAGCCAAAGCTGCTTCATCAGAACTTTCTCACTAATGCCATATTTTTTTTAAAAAAGTGTTAGTAATGGAGCAATAATTGGGGAAATCAATCTAGAGAGAGATGGGTCTTCAAATAATGATGACTCAGCAAATTTGATGGTGCCTTGCCTTCAGACTTGGATGCTGACTATTCTTCACCAAGAATATATCCACTATCTCCCATTTAGGATTAATGACTGTCACAGTTACCTACACTATCTTTTCGCAGGGTATCTCAAGAGTGCATCCCCCCTCTCCCACAAGTTTTAGACCTTTACTTTTCAGGGTGGAAAGTTGTAATTCACCCATTACTCAGACAATGACCTGGGTTACAGCCCCCTGGGTACCACCTGAACTAGTTCAGCCAGTCTAACTGGGACTGGACCCTGCAAAGGTCTTCCTTCAGAAGCTTGTGACAGCTGCTGACAATGCTGTTGCATCTGACGAAGTGGGTTATAGCCCACAAAAGCTTATACCGAAGAAAATCTGTTAGTCTATAAGGTGCCACAGGACTCTCGTTGTTTTTGCTGATGACTAAAGTGACTCAAAAATACCTTCTTTGAAACAAGCCCATTTATTCATTCCTCAAAATGAACAAAGTATTTAAAATATATTAGCCTGTGTGTGTGGGTACTACTTACAACTTTGAAAGATCCCCTTAGCCCGCCTATTGCTCTCTCTGGCAGCCCATCCTGCTCACAGCATCTGGGTCTTCTGGGTTTCCTAGCTCACCAAAAAACAAACCAGCCTTCCTGTAGGCCAGATGCTGCAGCATATCAGTGTCTCTTGATTCCCCCAGGATTTCAGCCTTGGCAAACAGTCTTGTTGCCAGATATGATCTAAGGCATCTTGGTTTTAAACCTGTCTATGATTTTGAAGCAATGCTCCTTATTTAAGCCATTGTTTTATCTTTCCTGCCCGGTTTCTTTTAACAACTCATTTTGATCTAATTGTGCATTCAGGTCAACTAATATCCAGATATGCTAAGACATGTATGATATTAAAAAAAAAAAAAACACATTTACCAGTTTGTCATAATCGGCAATGATAAAAATGGATCCAAATGGTAGGTCACTGCACAAGGTTCCCCGTGTGCCTCTCTAACTTCCATCAGCAAAACTACCCAAACCTCAGTGAGAAAATATCAAGTACATCCTCCCTGCACCTGCTGCAGAACTGCTCACATGGAAGCAGTGAATGCAGTACAAAACCATTTAATGTCATCTGGGAAGATTACAAGTCTCCTCGCATTAAGGATCAGTCATCTGTAAAGCTAAGTGGATGCAAACAAAATTTATCAGACTGTCCACAGTTTTGCCTATTGTAACTTCATGGATGTGTGGTGAAAAAGAAGAGAACTTTTTTTGCCTCCATCAATGTTAAGATTTAAAAAATTCTTTGTTGCAATCCATCTGATTTGGAGTGTGATTTCTACAACTTGCATTCTGTTTTTCTTCCCCCCCTTACTGCTTCATCTGTCACTGGCTGTTTGAATACCAAACTTACCTGGAAGGGCAATGGAGAGGGCATCTAATAACAAATGAATAGATAATAAAAGACAAAAGATTATAATGTTCCACCAGGTTATCTGTAGCCCTTTTCCCTTTCAGTGCTTTGAAGACACATTGGAACTATTAGACATAAATTTAACAGTTTGAACCAAATTTTCCTTTCGGTTAAACTAGTGAAATCTCATTAAAGATAATTGAAAGGAGAGTTTGATCCTGTATGCATAGCACTTTTCCACTCTGTTCATTGTAATAGGCATTGGTCCTCATCTTTCTCTTTGCTCTGTTTGGGTTTCTTTTCTTAGTTTTTTTCTCTCACCATTCCTGCCTCCCACAGCTTGTCTTTATAAGTCTTCTTTAACTAGAATTCAATTTTGTTCCTACACATGCAGAAATATCTGTGACCTATAGTCAATTGCACTAAAAATTGTGACAAGAATTTTAGTCCTTTGGGCCTTTATTCATACACTTGTATTTCTTGCTCTATGATTCTTTCACATTTCCCTCTTTATTTTGCTATTTTAACTATGGACACAAGTATTGCCAATATATAATTTGTATTTATGTCACAAATCAATTAAAAACTCCTGTCAAACTAGTGTGGATGTTTGATATACTGATAATAATACAATAACCTTTGACCAGGGTTTTGGACTAGATGACCTCCTAAGTTCCCTCCCAAACCTAACTGTATATGATTCTATGATTATCTGAATAATAGGCTCCATTGAATAATATAGTGCAATGAACACTGAAAACAGGAAGAAATAAACATGAAATGATAGCAGTTTCATATTTTCAGGCTTCCTACGCCATTGAAATATCACATTTAATTAACATGCTTAAAAAGTGTTAGAGGATAGTTATAGCTTACCCACATTCTTGTGTGCACATCAATATGATGAAGAGGAAAAGGCCTTCCAAAATCTCAGAGCAAACCTGAAAGATGCATTTGCAAGTGAATATCGGGTGTAAAGTGAGTAAGAGAGCCATTCCCATCCCTCTTCTTTTGTTTTATCTCAAAGCAAACATCCTGTATTTGAGCAGCATTTTGTAAAGCTCCTTTGACATCATGGAGGTGAACCCTTGCAAGGTCATGCAGCTGTGAGGAAGAATCACCTTTTTCTATCACCAATCACCTGCCCAGTAGCTCTCCAAAAACTCTATTCTCCATATATTGTATGTAGGCAAGTCATTTTAATTTCTCTTCCCATCTAGCATTTTTAATGCTCTTTACTATACAAAATTGCATCCTAAAAACTGCCTTGATCAGCGAAGGGTTTTCAGTCACTCTGGCCATGCTTAGAACCATGTCCCCAGGCTGAACAGCTGCAGAACTTAATCTAGTGTCCCAATAATGAATTCACTCAGCTCATTCATATACAAGTCATGTATAAGTATCACAACTTTAAAGTAAGACCAATCTTCATAAATGGAGTGAATGTACAGTAGACTTGGACTGCAGAGGCTTGCATAGAATGCACAAAGAATGTGCTGTGTTAATAGGGGAAGCAGCACACTTTGCTGTTCGATACCTTTCACTCCGTGCTGCCATTTATTTATTTTTTTCTTACCTACAAATGAAGCCAGCTATGGATGTATTTTAACTCCATCTGGCAGACAGGAATATGAGGCCATCTTGCACCCCTAGACCTGGCAATGAACAGCAACATTATAGAACTTATCTCTGAAGTGCCTGGTGCATACTAGTTTGACTGTGGAAATAACTGGGCCAGCCCATCAGCAGGGCTCTCCCAAATGCCAGTTCAGAATATCAAGGGCTCACATTTGGTCTAGTATAAATTCCCTACCCATTTGAGACAGGGTTCTATGGAAAAAGCACAATATGGTAGCAATACCAGTCATAGTGTCTCAATACCTATCTATGGCTGTGGATCCGCAAAGAACATACGTGTGTGTTTAATTTTAAACACGCAGGTAGTCCCATGGGTTTTAAGGGGACTACTCATATAATTAATGGAAAATGCATATTTGAAATACTTTGCTGGATCAAGGCATTTGTGTCAGGTTGGAATCATCTAGTAATTTCAGAGCAAATTCCACAGCATACAATAATTCAAAAGTCCCTGTGTTAGTGAGAGAAAATGTTATTTGCCACAAGTAAAGACAGAGGGTTTAATGGAGGGGAGAGAGAGGAGCAGGAAATGGAATATGAAGAAGAAAACTTTGTGGGAGGGTTGAAAAGCAGGGAAGACGATACTGAGAGGTGATGGCTGTCTGACCTAGGCATAGGACTAGGAGTCAAGAACCATATTTTAATTCTTGTTCTAACAATGACATTCTGTGGCCTTGGGCAATTTTCTTATCCTCTGTGCCTCAATTTCCCCACCCATTAAATGAAAGTAGCACCACTGTACTTGCCTAACTCACAAGAGTTTTATGTAGATTAAAGTTTGCAGGGCGCTTTCATGATGCTAAGCAGAACTATATGCACAGAATTTTGCTTCATTAAGGGTTCCATTTTAATCCTTTCCATGTGGTTATATCTACTTTGGGCCTGTCTACACTAAAGAGACAACATTGGCACAATTATGGTGCTGCAACTGTAGTATCATAGTAGAGACACTTGCTACAGCACTGGAAAGGATTTTCCCATCACTCTATTGGCTCCATCCCCTCAAGAGGCAGTTGCTAGGTCGATGGAAGAATTCTTCTTTCAACCTAGCAATGTCCTTACTGAGGCTTTCCCACCAGTGTGAATTTTTCACAAGCCTAAGCAACATACTAGGTTGATCTCAGTTTTAGGTGTAGACCAGACTCTGTCACATTAGGTCCAAGTACATCTCCAAGTGCCCAAGATAAAAAGGTACTTGTTTCCTAAAAATGCATCTCAGAGGCCAAGCTTCAGCTATTGTGATAGGTCCTTCTGCAAGGGCACTCTGGCCAGATTGCTGATAGTAAGAAGAAGAAAAGGAGTCTATTTTTAAACTCGTGTGTCCACTAGGAATTTTTTTCTTTCTGCCATTAGTGCCCCTCCTATATGGTAGGAGTGCTAGTACAGATCCACCATTGATGGTGGCAACCAGTGTTTTAAGCACCATGTTGTGCAGATAACAGTGCTTAAAACACTAGTGGGTGCTGAAGCCCTGTCTACACTAGTGGTTTCCACCACTGCTATCGTTGATGAGACTCAGTAACCGAGCCTGTGGCCGGGATACATCCTATTATTGCCCCATCTTATACTATGTGCATGCACTAAAGCAACCTGCAGATCAATCAAAGACTCATTACCTAGGCTTATTTTAAACACACCTTTCAAATATTACTTTTTTTAGCCCCAAAGGTAAGTCTGTTCCCCACAGATGTGTGTCTCCTGCCCTTTTTTTGGTGAAAATTGTTTACATCAGAAATAACAAACAAGTTGGGTGAAGTAATCTCTTTTAACTGAGCCAACCTCTGCTGATGAGAGAAACAAGCTTCTGAGCTTACACAGAGCTCTTCCTCGGGTGTAACCTGGAAAACTTGTCTTTTTCATCAACAGAAGTTGCTCCAATAAAAGGTATAAGATAATAAATGATATTACTTTACACACACACCCTTATCTCTGAAACTCAAGCATCCGTTACACGAATCCCAGATCATTTTATGTTTCGTGCACGAATAATTTTTGTTTGTCTGTGTCACAGACAGCAGCTCACACTGGCCAGGCTAAGAGGCATGTGGTTGCAATCTCATTTGCCTGGCCAGTGTAGTAGACTAGGTATAAGCATTCTAAAATAGCATTTGAAACCCATGTTCAAGACTGAAATGGGTTCAGCTAATTTGGTTTCATCCTCACTGCATAACCGGATCTGAGTGTTTTTCTTTAAATGTCTCTTTTCTAAAAGCTGTACTCTCTTGACCTCATAAGAATCTCAACCTGCAATTAGCATTCTGTGGTTGACTGTAACATTTCCCCCACCCCAATTCTTAACACATGACCAAAGCTATTCAGCTCAGAGATCCCTGAACTAAGGTCACTAACCTGCAATTAGGAAGGCACATTAATCTAGTTCATTAGTCATTTGTAAATACTGAGCTATTGTATGTGCCCAGTTGCTCAAAACTAACATTATTAAGCACCCTCCTTTCATTAGGGTTTGCCCTATTTTCAGCCAAACTTTTAGCATTTCACTTTTTAAAAACAACACTTTAAGCAAATACTTCGCTACAACTGTCATAACTCTGATGGGATTCAGCAGGCAGTGTGTCTGTAGGGATTTGTTTTGTGTAAAGTGCTACTGTTGCCAGGATACCATGGTGGCAGATGTCAAAATACAACAAACTAAAAGAACAGAGGCTAGCCTGAAATATAGCCCTTGCATACAGATAAACAAAGGACCTGGTCCTGCCCCTGTTGAAGTCAGTGGGAACAAGATCAGGATGTTAGTTTCACCCACTGATGCGCTAGAGGGGACATTCTTGGAAGCTCCCATGAACCTTTGTTAAATTTCTAATACCAAATTGAAGACAGGGGGTGAGGTGATTTGCCTGCTGCTGGTGAAGTTCACCCACATTCTGGATACAGCTAAAACATTCCTGCCAGAAAGGACTTATAGCTACAGCTCCTAAAAATACTTCTGGGGAGCAAAGTGCATGACTTTGGAGTGGACCACATAGCACAAAGCGAAATAAGACCCTGCAGAAAGTGTCCCTTAATAGATCTTGCAAGTGATCAGATACCATGGTTATGAGCTCAGTATAAAAAACGTACACATTGATCATGCAATCTAACCTGCCTGGGCAGATCCACTGATGTCAGTGGAACTCCATACAATTGCAGGAGACTTTCCAAGATCCAGTGACTGGAAGACGAAATTAGACAAATTCAGATTGGAAACATATTTCTAGTAGTCCAAGTAATTAACTAATGGAACCACTTACCAAGAGATGTGGGGGAATTCTCCATCACTTGAAGTCCTCAAAACAATGCTGGGTGTCTCTTTAAAAAATGTTCTGCATCTCCACCAGAAGTTATGAGCTTGATGTAGAAATCTCTTTATGAAATTGAGTGGCCTATGTTATGCAGGAGGTCAGACTAGATTACCATATTATTCCCTTCTATCCTTAAAATCTGTGCATCTAAATTTAACAGATTGCAAAATGAGGGAGCTTACGTTCCTTTTACTGCACTCATCACCAAACTTTCTGAACCACTTACAAGTTCTCAATCGCTAGACTCCACTTTAAGTTACAGGTATGAACACTGTGCAATACTATTAAGGTACTCAAAATAGTTTTTGAATATTCATAGAAAGTACAAAACTTTACCAAGTGCATTTAATGCAAGTTTGATTAGTAGTGGCTGTCTCCTTTCTCAACAGCAAGAGGAAACAGGTAAATTTCCCAGTCCATCATCTATCTTCATCTTTTATGCAACATATTCAACCTGGGAGACCGAGTTTATCACAGACTGAGTGCAAAAATTTTGTGGGAGCCCAGTGTTAAAATACTGCCAGCACAACTGTACTTTGCTTTGTGCTGTTTATGGCCAGTACAATACATTAAACATACTTCATTTAAAGTCTTTTCCAGAGAGCCACAATCAATCATTAAGGAAAGCAACAAATAGTTAATCCTCCCCCTCTGCTTAAATGTAATACTGACATACACAAAAGCATCTTCTGGTGATTCATCAATACATGACTGATTCACTATGAAGCACAAAGTTGCAGGCCACTAAAATGCATGTTGTCACAGAACGTCATTCAAACCCCTTTGAAGTCAGTGGTATAATATGGCTTTTTAGAATTATATTATTAGATAAACCTTGCCTTGTTATTTTGTTTTGCTATTTTATGGAACATCCCTCTACACGAAGAAAAGGAGGATGTGCATTGTACAAGATGGACAGTATTTGCTCCAGACTTTGTTTCACTGTGAAATTCAGTGTGTTTTTAAACCAGCTATTCATGATAGGCTTGAGAGTTTCGGATGTTGAACTAGTAGTTAGGCCATATGCTTAATGTGATGGGAAGTACTGAGATCAACAGAGTGTATTGTGTAGCATGCATAAAAAGACACCACTTCACTTGTATTTTACTTAGCTTCATAAATGTGCCCATTGCCCAAGTCTGAGCCTTTAAATAATATATATGACTAATTATAAGTGACATTAAAAATATATTGCCAGAATCCCTTATAAAAATACTATAATAGTCACCAAAAATACTGCAGAATCACCAGTATGAAATGCAATGTTTGGGACCAGTACTGGAGTAATTTTTATAAAGGAAATGGTAATATCAGACTAGGCCCCAACATTATTTCAGCTCCATTATAACACAAACAACCATGCTACCTAGAATCCTAAACCAATATATTAAATAATCATTCTTCACATCCAAATTGCTTCAAGAAGATGGCCTGAGTAAACAGATGGACCTTTTGCAATGGATTAGATGCAGGGTGAACAAATTTGGGAGCTGCAGCTGAAGCCCAGAGTTGAAGATCAGCAGCTCTCTCACTATATCACTGGTACATGGATACCCATTATGTAAATGAAACGACTTGTATGAAGAGTCATTCTTCTATTTTGTGAGGGCTCTCAATAAGGATACAACATTACCAAGCTCTTTCAACTTACCCATCAGAGTACTGCATTGATTAATCACTGTCCAAAGCCAAAAGTATACAGTGAAGTTTGTCTTACGTGACTGTTAAATGGAACAAAAAACATGGCCTCTGTGACAGGTTGCTCCCAGAATCTAGTCCAGTGTGGTGCTGTGACCCCATACCCCACTCCTAAACCCTAACTTACTCCACTTTGCCAGGTGACTACTCACTCCTGAGTCAGTCCACACTAGTCTCCTGCATGTAATCAGTCCCAGGCAGTGGATGTTGATCCACTGTCCACCTATGCAACAATCCCCAAGCAAGCACCCCCCTGGTCCCAAGACACCATACCAGGAACTACTGTCCTACAGGGATTGGGACCCTTCCCCAATCACCATAAATTCATAGACCTTTGTCCGTCCATTTGACATTGAAATGGATGTGCCCAGCCTCACTCATTCATACCCTCAGAAGTCCACTCATCTTTAAATAAAACAAACACTAGTTTATTGATTAGGATATGATTCTAAGTGAGTATATAGCAATCAATGCACAATCATTTAATAAAGGGGTTAGGAGTTACCACAAGCAAATAAAAGATATAACATGCAGGCCAAGCTAATAACACTATTCCAAGATTCTCTTTTCTCTATTCTCCTCATTCTTACCCACAAGGCTGGCTGTTGGTAGTATTGAGCCAGCCTAGGTCCTCCTGGCCATGTGGATAGGCCCAGTCTCTTGCAGTGACTCCTAAGATGGTGTTTCTCTCTGGCCAAAGCCAAAAGCCTCCCCTTTCTCAAAGGGTTTGAATTCGTTTCTGAACCTCTCCCACCCTCCCCCTCTTCCTGGGCTGAGGTGCTATAGGCATTTAGCTAGCGCCATTGGCTTTGTTAACTTCTCTGGGTATATGCTTGCAACATTGATTGGGAAATGGCTCTCACTGTCTCTGTGCTGCTGGGAGACAAGTCTGATTGTTCCCCTCCCCTCAAGCCACGTAAAATACCGGGGAACATGCTTCACATCTGTGCACATACATGATGCTGTAGGAAACATGATACAACAAGTCAGAGCATTCATAAGGGAACCTTTCATGGCACATTTTGCGTCAAATTACACACTTATATTGCAAAAGTGACCAGAAAAGATACATAGATCATATCCCAGGGGTGCTCAAATGTGCATCCTGTGACAACCTCCTAATGACACTAGAGCAGAATTGTAGTCAGGATATTTGTGGTTGCCTAATTAGGGTGCTGTCTTCTACAAGTATCACTGTACTATTTCACAGCTTGTTATGTTTGTTACAAGGTTTTCTGCCCCTTGCCAAGCTAAATGTCAGCATTTACAGAAGCGGGAACTGTAGAAGATAGCACTGTTGATACAAATGCCAACTTAGCAAAACAACAAAGACAGGAAGAACTTTGAAATCAACAATCTTGAAATGTCCTGAAGAGACACTAAAAATAAAATAAAACCAAAGTCCAATCATTGTATACTGGAAATTATTGTAGTTAGAATAGGTGACAATCTTACTTCTTGCAGTCCCAGCTGTCTTTATAAATGAAAAATGGAGATACATGGTTTTTGTGCTGTGTTAAGTTTACTAAACGCAATAATTCCCTTGCAGCACCTGAAATTGAAGATATAAAATCTGACTCCTTTGTGAAAATTAGTCTATGAAAAGAAATACTGTCCTAATACTCACAGAGCCAGACAACGCTATTAGCACACTAAATTTACAGCATGTTTATTGTTCAGTGAATTGATTATGATACCCCATGAAAAAGGATCAATAACAGGTGACTGCCGCAGCAAAGGACAGGGAAAATGGAAAAAAAATAACTGACGTATCTTTTATTCAACTCCATTTTTATTTATTTTTGTAACTTACAGTTGAATAGAACCTTGTTCAAATGTAGTGCATCACACACATAAAAGCAAAAACCAGTTTACAAACACTGCTTATAATGAAGTGCGATATTAAGCTTCCTACAGCCATGTCGCTGACCAGAAAAGAAACCAGAAGAGCTGGAATACAAAATACCTTCGTTTAAAGCCTTCCAGAAAAGGCTTAATATGAAAGCGAGGCCCATGCTAGATTCTGAAGGTTAATGAACTTGATCTCTGATAGACTGGCAGTAGGAGATCGTTCCAGTGTTTGGGGCTTTCCACCAAGACCCCCCTTCCTTCAGCCCTCAAGATGTTATCATTCTATTAAATTCACTATATAATTTCTAAAAAGAAAAAATAAGCAGAGGAAAAAAGTGGGTGCTTTGTTTGTTTTTGTTTTTCTGTATTTAAAATCCAGACCAGAAGAAAATTTCATATTTCATGAAAAGGATGACTAAACATGGTCTGAACTAAATATCCGGAAGACTAAAGCAAGTATTTGGAAAATAAGAAAACACCAAGGAAAGAATAGATGTGACATTTTGAGAAGGAGGATATTTTAGGAAGTGTAGAACAGACCATCAGAAAAAAAAGCCCATTCACAACCATCATCCACTTATAATTGTATTTTCTCTTTATGATACATTTGATTAATTATTTTTTGTTTATGTATTTCCAAAGCATTATATTGTTTCCCCATGTGGGATATAGACCCATGGGTAAGAGGCAATTAATAAATTTAGTAGGTATGGATGAAGGCTCATTAATAGCTGTTGGGTGATTTGTTGCCAGTTCCAATAGCACCTAAATCTTGATAAATATATTCCAAGGCTTAGTTATCCCAGGAGAGAACATGGATCATTTTTCATTCATTAACAATGGAGCAGCAACAGCAACACATTTATTTATATGCACATTTCCAGGCCTAAAAGCTTGTCCCTTTAAAATTGCTAGTACTAAATTATGATCAGCCCTTGATGAAGGAAGAATTATGAATCAGCAGCAACCCGGCTAGCATCTGTGCACAGTGCATGTTAAAAAGAAAATCAAAGATGAGTCTGTAGAATATATCACAGTTTCTACTCCAAGGGGATTATGGAATAAAATGTGCAAAATTACTTACAGTTCTTAATCATACCAATCACTAGTAAAGAACTGGACCCAGATAATCTTAGTGATGTTGGAATATCTATCTATCTATATAGCAATGTGCACTTGACCCCTTGATGATGAACAGCAAATCAATGCTTCAGCATCTTGTAGCACATTAGCAACCTCCGCCTTCTCTACAGTCCCTGTAAAGCTAATCCCAGATCTTAATGTATCCATCCCTTATTCCATTCCTCATGTTCGATCCACAGGTCTAGATATTCATTTCCATCATATGGTTTAAAAGTTAATCATTCAACCCTCTAAATTATTGCAGACCTAGTGTTGACAGCTAGAGATTAGAACTTCCAACCCCGTGAATTAGCCAAGGTTATATCAAACTACACAGGGCTTGTTTTCTAGTTTTAGATGCCATGTAATTGAAATCTCAAAGAATCTGCTTTAGTGCCATTTTATATGAACTTTAATTCTACATCTAATTTGACCTAATCTAAACCTAATCAAGAACCAGATCCGAACCCCTCATCATCACTCCATCTCTATTTATAGCCCTGTTGTGGTGGTGTGTGTCAAAGGGTGAGAACTTCTGTGAAGAGGTTACACATTATTATTTACTGGTACCTGAAAAATCCGTGCTATCACAAAGGTGCAGTTCATACAGTAATGTATTTTTTAAAAAGCCAAAAATAGCTGAGCACTTAAAATGGATGATAACCAGACAGTGATGATTGAAACCGATGATGTTCTAAACAAAGAGAGCTCTCACCTATGCGTGTAGCTATTTCCAGCGCTTCACCTAACTCAGACATTCTAGGCTTCAGAATGAGGGTTATTGTATGCACTGGTTGTGTTGATTTGTCTGGGCTGTATTTGCTGGGAGCACTGCATGGATTTGTGTGGGTGGCAAATGAGAGTGTATGCTGTAGTGAAGGGCTATGTGGTTTGGGAATTATTGTGTAGGCTAGCTGTGTTGTATTGATTTGTATCTGGGGCAGTTCTGCAAGATATGTGTGGTTACATGCAGGTGGAAGTAGGGCAAGCGGGTGTAGCACCTGGGCCAAGTAATCCACCATCTTTTGCAGTCTTCCTCATACAACCAATGAAATTGTTGCATGCAAAATAGCTATAGAATAAGGGTGGAAATTGGATGAGTTAACTCTGATGTCAGAATGTCCTAAAAGTATTCGGATGACTTCATTGCATGCCTTACTGTAGTGTGCACAGCACGAGTGTAATAAGTAATGTCAAAATAGCTAAGAAATTAAAAATTAGAAATTAAAAAATGGGAGGATAGGAGACTATGACATGCAGTGATGATTCAGTCAGGTGATATTCTGAAGAAAGAGAGTTGTAAACCATCCTTGCAGCTGCTTCCATCACTACACACAGACTCAGTGACACACACAGTGACATTCCTGAAATCTTATTATACAGATTGTTGTGATTCAATCCCAGGGATAATGAAGTCTTGAAGCAATAACCATCGAAGTCTGTGTGATAAGCAAAGAATTACTATAAACATAAATGCCAGCCTCCAATTAATGTACATTTATGTGGCTCAGAGATAATCCAGGTACATATCCAACTTCTTTTTTCAATTATGGAGATATCTTCTTTACCTAGTCTCTCTCTATTAATCTGATAGTTTCTCTGAGAATAGTCACAGATTGCTCATTCTAACTCTTGGGACTTATTGCTCTTTTTGAACCCCCAAGCGAGTTCCCTCATAGTGGAAAAACTGGGGTTGGCATTGTCATGACTGAGAGGCTGCTCTTGAGGCCTGCAAAGCTTATTCATCTTCCCACATCTTGCCCAAGACATTCTGAAAAAAAATCTCTTTTTGGGAGATGTGAATTTTGTGCCTGCACAGATGGATCCTGGGTAGAAACATGACTGGAAAGAAAGAAAGAAAGAAAGAAAGAAAGAAAGAAAGAAAGAAAGAAAGAAAGAAAGAAAGTCCCCCTGTACAGTGGCCTCCAACTCTAGAGAGGAGATGACATTTAAATAAAGCCAAGGAGACACTCCACAGTAAGTGCTCCAGCAGCCAGGCCCACCACTGATTCCAGCAGTGAGACATGGTCAAAAAGAATGTCTTAGCTTCAGCACTGGGGATCTCCCCCACCAAGAGGCACCTCCTCAGCACCAAAAACATCATTGCCAACATTCTTGATGCTGACTCAATCCTGACTACTCAGTGTCAGATGAAGAGCACCTCACACACAAACACTGCTCTGAGTGGGCATCACAGCCACCCTGGAAGGAGAACTCTAAAGATAAGCTATTGACAGCCCCAAGGCTGGGGAGGCTATGGTACTAATTCCAACACAGAGAGCCTTATAGGTACCAAAGCTTGGCAGCAACCTGGGAGTCTCTAGACCAGGGGACAAATTCACATATGAAGATCCACACTCTGGCCCTTCCTCCCAACATACCTTATGACATCAGCTCCAACATCAGCACCAGAACCACTGGTGGCAACACCACCTTTCCCAGAGTAATTCTTCTCCTACATGGGTCACTCATCCTCTGAGTCCAGCTGGGATCCAGTCTTCATCTAAGAGGCTAAAACCATAAGTGGTTATCCTAGGAGCACCCAATACCAAGGACTGCCACAGGAGTGTCTATGGGTAGGTCACCAATGCCAATACAAATCTGCCACAATGGTTCCATTGGGGGCACCATCCTGCAAGTTGTGGAGTGATGCCCCATTGCCTGTCTCCACAAAGCGGAGGAGGTCCTGACTGCCTACAGTGTCATTAGCTAGAGCCTTGGAACCAGAAGACCTTCTGTGCAAGTTGGTGGAGGAGGTGCAGGAAATGTTCCAGCTGCCTTCCCCACCTAAGGGATCCTCCTCCCTTGACGAGGCTGCCACTTTCCCCCAGAACTGACTGCGGCTGACTTTTGTTTTGGCTGACAAGTAGATGCATGACACTGTTGCCCATGGCTATTCTATCCAATTCCTTTCCTTACCCTCACTTGCCCCCTTTTCCATCCTTCTTCAGGGACTCTTCTCATAAAAAGCTTTTACTAACAGTAGTTTTATTGCTTCATTTGGGAGCTATAGAATTTCCTCAAGAATTCAGGGGCAACATTTTCCACTTCCTTTATTTCTTATTCCTAAGAAGAAAAGGACTCTTCATCTATCCTAGATCTGAGGAGACAGAAGAAATACATATGACATGATACTTACCTCCATCATCCATAGCTTCAGGCTCTGGTATGCGGTTCTTTATTTGCAGTATGCATATTTCCACCCACACTTTCATCCATCCACTGCACAGGATGTATGTCAGAGCTAGAGCAGGGCCAAACTATTATCAATATAGTGTCCTTTCCTTTGGATTTCCCACGAGCATCAAGAATCTTCACCAACTGCAAAACCGTTGTGGCAGCATAAGGTTTTTATGTCTACCCTTATCTGGAAAAATCAGCTGATCAGAAGCAGCTGTTATTGGGAAACTCTGACAAACCTGAAATGAGATTGGTCTCTTGCTCAGGTGGCCCTTCTGGTGGAACCAACAGAAATCACCTCTCAGTCCAGTGCAGATGACAGAGTAAATAAGAGCCAGGAGAAACTCTGTAATGGCAAGGGCAGACATACCCCCGGACGTGTTCCTCTCAGCTCCTTCATTGATAAATGCACTGCACACCGAACCATGACAATGCAGACTTGCATCAGTACATTAGTAGACCATGTGTAATGAATATACAGAAATGCCTGCTAATGGCTCATTTGCAACCTAAATCTTAAACTGTGGGTACTACTGACTGCCAAGTCTTTTCAGGAAGCTTTGTCCAAATGACATGAGGGTGGGATGACACATGCAACTGGGTACACATTGTGAAAACAAAGGTGGCAATGAAAGATCAGAGCAAACCCAACATTTCTAGACTGAATTTCTCAGTCACCAGCATAACAGAATTACTTGTTCATCCACTATCCAGTCATTTACTATGAGGATACAAAGATGCCAATAAAATTCCAGAGAGACATCCTTGTCATCCATGCATGCATGGGAAGGGGCAAGGGAAACAGTTCAGATGGCAAACATGGAAAAAATCTGGTTGCATGTCTAGAGAGTGGTATCACTAACAGCAGCATAAGTGCTGGTGCAATATTTACATTTTGCTCTTTTGAATGAAAGTATAAAATAACTTTTTTGTTGTTCTTTGCTGTGCCCGAAGACACCAGATAAATCAATTTTTCACTGAAGATGAGTGCACTTAATAAAATTAATAACCTAACAAGAGACAATAAATCATGTTTAAACATGAGGCCCTTTATTCAGGCAAAAATGATCATTGATTTCACTAGCACTCCAGACCTGAATAATTGTTTGCAGGACCAGGTTCCTACTCCCCAAATGCAGTTAAAGAGATTCACTCCTATATTAAAACAAACAAGGACTCCTGTGGCACTTCTAAAGACTAACACATTTATTTATCGCATGAGCTTTCGTGGGAGAAAATCCCACTTTGTTAGAGGCCTTGAAGACTTTGAAGATTAAGTGGGGATTTTCTCCCACGAAAGCTCATGTGATAAATAAATTTGTTAGTCTTTAAAAGTGCCACAGGAATCCTTGTTTGTTCTGCTGATGTAAACTAACCCCTTTGGAACTCATATATTAAGTTACCAGAGGCATAAGAAGTCTCTTTGTGCAGCTTATGACATTTTATCCTTGTAATTTTAAATGAGTTAAAATTTCTGTTACTTTTCTGAACTCTGATCATAGACTAATTCCTCTGATAACAGCCACTCTCGTCTTCCATTCAGCTCAAACACTTGGCAGACAGCCCTGGATCTGCTTTAGGAACTTGCTGACACTGAGGCTTATTCTACACGATCAAATTATAGCGCAACTTCTGAACTGCGCTGTAAGAAGCACGTGGATTTTATTGCGCTGTAACTTGTACACACGTCGCTCCTTGTTACGTCACAGGATTCCTCGCTGTGATGCACATTTGCGCACTGAATTCTGGGCACGTATCCCAGCGTTCCATTTTCCCTGAGTACGCGCTTGGAATCATGGGATGAAGGAAATGAGCACAAAGCACCATGGGTAAACCGGATGTTTCCCATGGTGCAGTGCGTTTCCCTAGCGTCTTCCTTGTTGCCAGTAGCAACTCGCGCCTGTTTTCAATACTGTTTGCACGGAGCGCGCCATTGGATAGAAACAAAATCTGTGTTAGCATGGATCCTGCTCTGGTCTCCACTCTCGCCCTCCACATGCTGAACACATCTCGGCTGGTTGCTCATTATGTTTTGAGCTCCGTGCCAGAGGATGACACAGAGGAGCAGGGGCTGATCAATGCCCTGCAGATCAACAGCACCGCGTTGCTCAGCTCCTTCACCAATCATCTGCACACGGTGCAACGCCGTTTCTGGGCGCGAGAGACGAGCACCAAGTGGTGGGATCGCATTGTTATGCGGCTGTGGGATGACGAGCAGTGGGTACTGAACTTTCGAATGCGGAAATCAACATTTCTGGAACTGTGCTCAAAGTTGGCCCCTGCCCTGCGACGTAAAGACACCAACATGAGGTCAGCCCTCACTGTGGAGAAGCGTGTAGCGATAGCTCTTTGGAAGATGGCGACTCCTGACTGCTACCGGTCCGTCACAAACCAGTTTGGAGTTGGGAGGTCCACCGTCGGAGTAGCCCTAACACAAGTCTGCACAGCCATCAATCGCGTTCTGCTACGGAGGACGGTGACGTTAGGGAATGTCAGTGAGATTGTGGATGGCTTTGATGCCATGGGATTCCCGAACTGCGGGGCAGCCATAGATGGCACACACATCCCTATTTTGGCACCGGATCATCTCGCTACCGAGTACATTAACAGAAAGGGCTACTTCTCCATGGTGCTGCAAGCACTCGTGGATCACAGAGGGCGTTTCACTGACATCAATGCTGGGTGGTCGGGAAAGGTGCATGATGCCCGCATTTTCAGGAACTCCGGTCTGTACCAGAAGCTGCAAGGGGGTACCTTTTTCCCTGATAGAAAAATTACAGTGGGGGATGTGGAGATGCCCACAGTTATCCTCGGAGACCCAGCCTACCCACTGATGCCATGGCTCATGAAGCCATACACTGGCAACCTTGATCAAAGCAAGGAGCGGTTCAATTACAGATTGAGCCGCAGCAGAATGACTGTGGAGTGTGCCTTCGGCCGTTTAAAAGGCCGCTGGAGATGTTTGTATAGGCAGCTGGACTTGTCGGAGAACAACATCCCTGCTGTGATTGTGTCTTGTTGTGTCCTCCATAATATTTGTGAAAATCGGGGACAAAGGCTTTGCCCAGTGTGGGCAACCGAGGCACAGCGCCTCGAGGAGGCATACGAACAGCCAGCCACTAGGAGTATTAGGGGGGATAAAGGGGAAGCTTCTTGCATAAGGGAAGCACTCAGGGAGCATTTCAGTCACACTCTCCCCTAGTTCTCTTATAGGACGCATCTGCAGCACCTTATGAAAGTAGCCATGTGTGAAAATAAAGCCTTAATTAAATGATTTTATTCTGTTTTTATTCATACTTTGAAGGTTGGGGTTACAGGTGTGTGTAGCTGCGGGGCTCTAGAAAGTGGGGGGGGGAGAACTACTTTTTGGAATGCTATGGTGGGACGGGTGCACTTCATAAAAATTATTATAGGGACTACGGGGGGTGGGAGGCAGACGCGGCTGCAGTGTCTGCAATGGAGCCCTAACATTAGTTGCCTGGGACTGCAAAGTGACCAAGCTCTTGAACAGTTCTGTTTGCTCCTTCATCACGCTTATCAGTTCCTCGGTCTGTGTTTTCCATATCTGCTGGTATTCAGCTCTGAATGCTCTGGTCGCAGAGGAGGATTCCTGGGCTGTTTTCAAGGACTCCTGTGTTGCTTTCAACACGTCCTGAAACATATCCTCCCTGTTCCTTCGTGCACGCTGCCAAATGTTTCTCATTCGGGCAGCGGGGGTAGACAACGGCCCTCTCAAGGTCTGCTCTAAAGAAAGAAATAATTGTCAATCTGCAGTTTACACATAGCCAGGACAAGAAAATAACACTTCCAGTAGCTACATGCTACATGTAGCTATCTGCTACATGCCGCCGCCAGTCAGCCCGGACCGTATGCAGCAGCACTGTTTGCGGCCATGGTTCCCAGGGCTGTGCTTTGCAGCTGGCGGGGCAAAGTGTCCCTCTTTGGGAGCGTCTGCACAAATGCCATCCCATCCAACCTGAGTACTAGGCTCTGGAGGTACATCGAAGAATCATTTACTGACCTAAAGGCAGATGATTACTTCATAATCACTGCTTGTGTTGATGCCCTCCTCATGGATGGGGAGTAAGGAGCCTGCACAGCTGGGAGACACAGCAAGCACCCCCGCAACACATGGTGATATTTTACTGTGATATAGACTTTTAACATTACAAAGCAGAAACTTACCAGAGCCCCCCTCAGCCGACTCAAGGGACATGCTGCAATTCATGTCTTCTAGAGAGGACGTATCAGCGGGGGTGCAGAACAGCTCCTGGCTACACGCTGCCTCGCTTTGCCCCGGGTTCTCCTCCGTCTCCCCCACCACCTCCTCAAGGTCCTCATCCAACTCCGTGGTGGCATTGACTTCATCTGTGGTTACAGATGTGTCCACTGTGGTGTTTGGAGTTGTTGTGGGGTCACCACTGAGGATGGCTCCGATCTCCTCATAGTACCTGCATGTAGCAGGCGCTGATCCCGATCGCCGGTTTCCCTCCCTCGCTCTCTGATAGCTGATTCTTAGCTCCTTCACCTTTGTTCTGCACTGCAATGTGTCTCTATCATAACCTTTCTCCATCATTGCCTGAGAAATCATGCCAAATGTGTCGTAATTTCGTCTGCTGCCACGAAGCTGCGCCTGCACAGCGGACTCTCCCCAGATGCTGATCAGGTCAAGCACCTCTGCCGGGGACCAAAAGGGTGTGCGTCTTCCGCGATGGGCCGCCATTGCAACTGCAAACACTGCTGCACTCCAATACACTCCACGAGGAAAAGACCAGGAAATGAAAGTGACGAAATGTTTGAAAATCCCGGGAGTCAACTGTAGGCGGAGACAGTTTCGTCACTGCCAAAGAGAGGGTGGGGGGAAGTCCAGAGAGGACGACTTGGGAATGATGGGACATTTCCGGAGGCAGCTCATTGTGCAGAAAGCTTACACACGAGCACAAACGCGCAGCAGATGATACGCAACAGCTGTTACCACTCTCGCCGGAGTGGTTGTTGGAATGCGCAGCAACAAGGCGCTTAGTGCGCAGCAACAACGTTTAACATCTGTATAGTGTGCTTGTTAACGCGCGGTAATGCTTTTTAATGCGGAATACGGTGCTCGTGTAGACAAGCCCTGAATCTCCTGTGACAGGAGCTCAGGCAATGAGGGCATCACTCTTCGTTGAACCTTTTTAACCTATTATGAGTATTTTAAAAAGTTTGCCAAGACAATTAGGGATAAAGTTTAACTAGAAACTACAAATCCATTTAAATATTAGGCATCATATGATGACTTTTGACAAAGAGAAACCTAGCAATTCCTTGTCAAATAGATAGGATGCTGAATCTAAATGAGTGCCTTGTTTTGGAATGGTAATTATAAAAATACAACCAGCTGGTTGCCCTTGCAGTAACAGATTTGCCAGATGACACTTAGTACTGCCATAAGTGCAGGGGACTGGACTATATGATCTCTTGAGGTCCCTTTCAGTTTTACGATTCGATTTTCTAATTTCCATTACATAATTGTGAACTAAGCCCTCTACTAATCCCTGACAAGTACATTTTTATATGCCTAGTTTATTACACATGTAATATTCATTTCAGCATGACTTCTGAAACCTTTTTATATTAATTCATTCTTTGCACTT
The DNA here is from genome assembly GCA_007922175.1 of Pelusios castaneus. NCBI lineage: Eukaryota > Metazoa > Chordata > Testudines > Pelomedusidae > Pelusios > Pelusios castaneus. Next base: position 5,804,145 of record ML685772.1, on the reverse strand, counting down.
ATAGGGACATCTTCCATCTGAGTTTCTCAAAAGACTTTATAAAAACAAAATAGGACTCCAAACCCAATAAAGTAGGGAAACTCTAGTAACTAAGGTGACTTCACCATGGCCCCAAAGGAAATTAATGGCAGAGTGTGGACTAGAATCCAGATCTTCTCATGCCCAATTCTGTGCCTTGACAAATCAACCATACTTTTTACAAAGGAAATGTGTCTAATGACAGTTCTGAATCCCCTAAGATTTTAAATTCTACTCTCTTAGATCTTAATTTAATTCCAACTGAACAATTTCATTTTGGCAGAATCTCACAGAAAGCAAAGGATACACAGATATTTTCTAATGCCGATTAATTCATGAGAATCATTCCTTAAAAATAGAGAGAGAATCATAGGAACAAAAATGAAGAAAGAGAACAAAATGCTCGAAAGGACTCCTGAGGCACCGGAAAGGTCATTGCTATCAGTCTGGAGATACTAACTGTTAATTTGTTTCATTACCCTCCTTGCAAGAAAGAGAGAATCCAGTTTCAAAGAAGATTTTGTTTCCCTAAATTCTTCTTTCATTTTGAAATAGCATCGTGCCCAGTTATTTTCACTTTAGAAAGTTATCCTAAAGTTGAATATTTCTGGAGTACATCCTGTACTCTGTGCAAATCCATACCTTTGTAACTAAGATTGTTGCAAGAGAAATGCTTGATGTCAGATTTATGTGAGATTAGATTTGGAAGAGAATTACCTCATGTTCTTAAAACCCTTAGAGTTCACTGTGGAGAATTTCTAATTTCCACATTCAAATGAGGTTTGAATTTGATTATGCATCAATTAAATGCTGTGCATTCTGACAATAACCTGAGATTGACATAACAGGTTTACATAGCACTGCATCATTATGCATATTCACTTTCGGGGGTTTGTTTCCTTCCAGAATTAAAATAAAAATTCTTAGGTCTTGGAAAGATGGCTGCAGTTCAGTTATTCAATAACTGAATAGCTAATATGCCCATGTAACTTAGATGGGAAGCCTTTTCATAGAGAAACCAGTCTTCACCACTGGTCCAGTCTGCTTGTTTGCCAGGTTAGTGGCCAGCACCGACTGCTTTAAAAGGCAGGAGAAAAATCCTCATAATGAGGTTCCTTAAGTGTGCAGAGCTGCCCATGAGATTAAGGGAGAAAAATTTCACTACTGTCTCTTGTGATAACTAGCTTACACCCTGAAGCGAGAAGCTTGATTACCCTTACATCATTATGTTAACTGTAGCTACAAATGTAATTAAAGGTCATATCATCATCCAGTCCTTAAGAAGAAGTAGTAATATTGTGATTCAATGACTGCCATAGTATATTCCGGATAATACATTTTCTTTTAAATGTACTCTCTTTTGAAAGCAGCAATGCATACTTATTCCTATACTGGGGTAAAGAGACTCATCTTGTTTTTATAACCACCTTTATTATTATGTATATTAAAGTGTATAACTCAATGATAAACAAAATAAACTTGTACCCTGCCAGTCTCCACAATGGTTTCAGTGCCTAGCAACACACTGTTGCTCCATTTCAAACCACGCCATTAAACCAAAGTTTGGGGCTCCCAGGATGTTCCAGTTGGGAGTAGAAATAGGAGATAGTCAGCTATTTGATGCATTTTCATTTTTATGTATAAATTTTGTATGTACAAAGTTCTGTGTCTGAACACAAAAGGTATCTTCTTTTTTTTTGGGGGGGGGGCTCACACTAAAAATACAGTTTTCCACCTACACTTCATACCCAAAAACCTCTTCCCAGATTTCTTTCAAGCTGCTCGTTCTTGCTATGTGATTGTCTCTCCATCTCTCTCTTCTGCTCTGCTTCACTCCCTTGTTCCCCATGGGTGCATCGACACTTACAAGTTAGATTGACTTAAGGAGGCTTAGGTCAACCTAAACTACTCCATGTCCACAATGGGCTTTCCTTAAGTTGACTTAAGTTAAATCGACTTAACACCTCATTTTAGGTCAACTTAATGCTTAAACCGACCTTATTAGGTTGACTTAAGCCAGTATGGACGGGGATTAGCGCCTAAGTCGACCTTATTAAGTCAACTTAAAGTGTTAAGTCGACTTAATGTCAAAAAGGGCCTATGTCTACACTAGAAAAGTTAAGTCAACTTTTGTGAAATCAACTTAATAATGACTTTAAGTCGACTTAATAAAGTCGATTTAACTTTTCTAGTGTAGACACAGCCACTGGTCACAATACCCAGTCAAACCCTTTCCCCATATGATGCTAGTTTCTGACCAGACTCTGAAACCTTCCTTTAGGTGTGGCCTCTTAACTGTTTCTCACAGCTATCTTGAGTGAAGAGTGCATTCACAAATCAGTTTTAATTAGGTTTTAATTCAACCCATTACAAGGTTTTACCCAGCTCATAAAAATTCAAAGGATTCCTCTAAGTGCTTCTTTTTCTTTAACCCATAGACCAGCTCTGCAATTCCCAACTGGACATATGACTTTATCCAAGTGGATGTATAAAACCAGGTGTGTTAGAAGTTTGGAATTTGGCTTTTCTTGGGATGGGTGAGTGGGTGGCAGCAGATTAGTACTTCATCTTAGAAAGGAAGGTTGTCAAGACAGAAACTGATTTGGTCAGATACTTTGTCTGTAGTAATAGATGTAGAAGGGTTTGACAAATGGGAGAGGGACTTTTGTCTGGGAAGCGAGTTCAGTATGTGCTAGAGATAGGGCAACATGAGGCATTTGCAAGAGTCAGAATCAAGGTCTTACAAGGTAAGTTTGAGAGCTGCAAGTGAGCTTGGGATGAGGCGCTTATGGCAGAGGGGTGGCAGATGGAGGTAAGAGATCAGCAACTAGGAGGGAGAGTGAGAGGAGAGGCTAGTGATTGAAGGTTTTATCAGTTAGGAATTGGGATTGTATGTTTGTTGTACATGCTTAGGGGTTAATGGAAGGACTAGTATACATGCTGGCAAGGACAAGCATACGTTTTATAAAAAGCAAGAGATCGGAAATCTAAGTTTTGTTCCCATCTTTGCCATAGACCTTATAACTATGCATTTGTACTATGCTTATTGTTATGTTCACAGCATATACCCTAAAAATTTAGGTAAGAACATAAAGACTCTTGCTGGACTGTTGCAACTACTGAATAACAAATAAGAACACCAAAACAGAGAGAGATAAAACAGGCTGCTCCCCAAAACAGAGAGGATAATCCTCATCCCTTTACTTCAAGCCAGGTGTGAGTCAGCTTTTTACCTTGAGGGCCACATTTGCCTCTAGGCAGCTGAAGAGGAGTGGGAGAGGGGCAGGAGCTGCCATGCTTCAGCTAGGGTGCCGCTTGGTCCATATGGTGGGAGGGGAAAGAGACAATAGGGCATTCCCTACAAAATCACCAAACAGTAAGTGAAATCTGGAAAATCCTCTAAAATGTAAAGTGATAGCTTACAGTTTTAACAGTTTTCAGTACACCACCATTATCGCTGTAGTATCTGATTGCTGTATGACTTTGGCTAACCCAAGCAACCTCGTAGGTGCCTCTGCGCTCTTTTCTCAACATGGAGGTCGCAATACTTCCCTATCTCACAAATTTTTGGTGAGGCCTTTGAAAACCTTGGATGGAAGGCCCTACACAAGTGAATATTTAATAACAAACACAAATAATAATAATAATCCCCTCAGTGCAATTTCCAGAGAATTGGTATACTCGTTTTCAATGTCCTAAGGGTTCAATCTGAATTTTTACTGCATTTCTGTAGGCCAACTAAGATGTGCAAACCACATGGCCATAAAAAGAAAAATACAGTATAATAAAGATGGCACTTGGTGCTTTGCGTCTTTGAAGTGCCTTACAAACACCAGCTGATTCATCAAATAAACAGTCAGACAAGTATGCTTATTTTTCAGGATATCAATCCTGCTGTTACTTGTAGTTAGCAATTTAAACAGCTTAAACAAGCAATTAGATCACATTTGTGTCCTACTTTTCGATCCATCATAATCAAAAAATTAAGATCTGGGGAAAAGCTGCCTGCCTTGGGAAGATAAGGTAGTATTACAATGCTAATAACAAGCAGCAGGGGGAGGGGGAAGACAGAGGAATATACTGTACACCATTCTGAATATTACATAATATTACCTGTAATGAAATCCCATTTGCAGTGTCTCCCAATTTCTCAAGGAGGCGGCAATTTGGATGTTGCTTCCATATACTTCATGTTGTTTTTTCTCAAAATTTTGCTGTGAAGATGATTCCAAACATGTATTAAACTGAGTTAAAAGCAGCAACGTGGGTTCCTAAGTATTAAATGTGTCTTTTTTCCTGACCTTCATTGTCAAAAGTGGAAAAAAAAATTATACTAACATTTCTGAGCATCATTTATGCCTTTTTATTCTTCAAATATACATTTCAGTTTAAACTATCCCAAAGTTTAACAGATCTGCTTAATGCTGAAATTTTCTAAAACTTGTATTTTCTGTTTTGGCATCTATACAGCCATTTTTACAAATACACAGCTTACTCGCTTTCCCTCTATGCTACCAGTATGTGTGTGTGTTATTGCTCTAAATGGATTTTTCTAATCCTTTCTCTATTTATTTAGACAGGAGATTACTTAAGAGTACTTTAAATCAATGTAATAGTAAGACCTAGCTAAACCAGTTGGAATTTCCAATGTTTGACATGTTTGCAGTTTATTTGTCCAAGCTATTATCAGCAGTTCCACGCAGAATGCCCATCTAAACAAATAGGAAGATATCTAGTGGCCCATGAAATAAAGGGTTAGTTTGCCACCTATTCAACCACACCGCAGCTGGGGCAATGCCATGTACTACAACTCACTATTGTACAGATATTCATCTCCTGCAATAATGCCTCAGAGGTGGTACTTTCAGAAATGACATTGCAGAATGGCAGGGTAGTGGGTAAGTACAAGCACAGTACCTACGTGGAGTATCTTGCTACCTGTATTGCTCCTCTGAGCTCTGTTCTGTGCAGGGAAGGAAGTGGGAAAGGACATCAGAAAGCAGCAATGATACCCTGATCCTGTAGCAGACAGGTTGCAGCACCAATTAGAGCAGACTAGGGAACCAGCCAACACCTGAAGGGAGGACCAAACTCCAGATCTCAGAGACTGGCCATTGAGGGGAGGGGACCAATAACAGCTAAAGAATTGTCAGACACAAAGGCTACCTCTTGGCCAGAGCCTGCTAGTTTTGAGCAATTATTTCTCCATCTGCAACACCAGCTTTTCACAGGCACCACAAGACAGAGAGCTTTGAAGAGTTTGCAAAGAGCCACTTGGTCATAAAGTTTCAAACCTTCTTCATCAGTTCTGATGACACAACCTGAATGAGAGTAGGACTATCGCTCACCTACTAATCGTGTGTGCATGTGTGTGTTCACGCCCTAGTGATGCTGAAACAGTTGCTTATTTACTAAGAACACCTTTAAGATACATAAATATTATGAGGACTTTTTAAAGAAGTTGCATATATTTATATATTATAATGGTCAAAATTCTGAGAAACTGCTGAACTGTCACCTGAGATTGGGTATTTGTTAAGATGGTCTATCATAAATTGTGTTGATAACAGCTATTGTCTGCCCCAATTATGTGTTGTGGAGAAGGGATTCATTTGCATGTAACAAGGAAAAAAGTTTTGATTAACTGGCACTGGAAAAAGTAGCTCCAATGTTGGTGACCTTGAACTTGGAATTGATTTCTCCCTTCCTGTATTAAAACTTTGTAACTTGTGCATAGGCTTAGTGGTAACTGGTATTGATAAAATCTTTTGTTTTGAGGACTTAAAAGGGTGTTGACATCTCAAGTCATTATATAGATAGGATTCATATCAGGTTTATTTTTGTTTATTTAACATTACCTGATTATTTGATAACTGATTGAATTTATTCATTTTGATAGTTTTATTTTTGTTTAAATAGGAGAGAGAGTGGTAGCTAATTGAAGATGTATTTTGCAATTTTCATTATTTTATTAAATGGTAGGGGAAACTAATAGAGCTCTAAGCTGGGAAAAGCATCTCAAATCCATGTCTTTAGTTTAAACAAGGAAACTCTGCTCAAACTATGATGGAGCAGAATAGCTGTGCCTATACTAATTAATGGGCTTAACTCAATAGTTGAAAAGTTATTTAAAACATATCCTTGAGTTTTAATTTTAAACAGACAGTTTAAATTACTGGCAAAATAAAAGTTTTCAGTGTGCTGAGCAATTGTAAAATAACTCATTTTGAACTCTCTAGAAACAACTGAAATATGAGGAGGGCAAGCTTAATTCCTCTGTAACTACTTCTTTCATTAGCAAAGAATGAAGCACAATGCAGGTTAAGTTAAACAAGTGGAACTTTATTAACCCCAGGCACAGCTCTAACAATGACCAACTCCTTACAATCATTGGTTTTTTGGGGTCCTGTCAGTAACAGTCCCTCCAGGAAACATGTTCCCTCTGACTTCAATTCCACTGATCACGATACACTACTGATGTTATTTTACTGCTACACTTCATCTTCAATAAGACTCCTGAGGTATATGAAAGAAAATATGCTGCAGAAATTTAACGTTTTCTCCCCACAGACATCCTCTAGAGTAAATATCCTGAAGATGTAGGATAAACAATAAGTTGAATTTTAGGTTGCGTGTAGTTTATCAGTGTTTAATAGTTTTTGCTTCACTACACTGAATTAATTTCTAAAAAATGCAGGGCTTTACAGATATGGTTAACTGCTTATCCTGGGCAAATTAAATTAAGCCTCTAGCACATGATGAAAAGTTTGCTTCACCTAATTGAGCATCTAATGGATATGGATGAATTTGAGCTATACATAGAAACACTGTTTTTTGATTAACATACATTCAAATGAGTTAAGGATCACATCACATTTATCCTTGAGCTTTTGCAAGGAAGCTTAAAATATATTGTTGAGCCCTTTGGAAGGCTTTCCCACTGCCATGTCCTGTCTCATTGCTTGGGGTGTTCACTATTACTATAGAAATTCCCCTGCCCCCATTTTTCCTGTTGAACGTACAATTGCATCTTGTTTATTCACTGAGCTTTTTCGCATAATACTGCATAATACCCTCATTAAAAGATTATGCTGTTCAGAAGCCTTTGATTACCCTCATCAAATTTAGCATCTCAACTTTTTGCTCTGTGAATTATGCGCCTAGCAACCAGATGCAACTTCCTTACCTCCTCAATACAAATTATTGGGTAAGTGAATGAGTGAAGGCCTGGTGGTGATTCAATCCTCCCCCACGACCCCCCATGGGTCCTTTGAGATTTCAGAAATATTTATACTTTTGAACTTGTAATACTTCTCTGAATTAATCTTAACGGTACCAAATTTGTACAAAAAATAGCGGTGAGCTCTTTATTCCTTTGCTCATCAATGCACACCAATAAAACTCAAGGATATATTTTGCCTTCAGGTCCCAGATAAACTAAGAAACGGGCTCAATGCATGCCTCTCATTGGGCTCAGAACACTGTCTCATTTCATATGTACCATGCATTCTCCTTTCCCTTCAGAAAGCTTCTATAAAAAGAATGATGCTTTGGGCTTGGTGGAATCATGACACACTGAATCCCAAAGCAGCAGACTGTAAACCCCTTATTCATCATTTCTGCACAGATGTACTCATTCATATTAAGCATGCCATGTAAAATATTGAATGAAAGGTCATAATCTGCTGAAACCCATTGTGCAGTCAAAATACACATATTGTTAGTATGTATCAAGTTATAAGATTTTGCTGTTAATAGAATATGTTTTAAGCTTGCTAGTAACAGCAAAGGAGGCACCCCCACCCTGAAGGGTCAGCAGCCACAAGCCAACAAGAGAGTTGTAAACTAAGGAGTTACAGTACAATGATAGTTGCACAAGACTATACAATAGAGATTGCTCAACTCTGAGCCACTCACATGGGAGGGATTGAACGATCTTGTGGTTCAGCAGAGCCCACCTGGATACGTCTAAACTAATGTCAATGGCCACATGGTCAAAAGAGATAAAAGAAGGAACAGAGGCTACATGCTTTGTCCTTTGTCCCCTAACCATGCTGAAAGCAACAGGAATCCTGGAACATTAAGGGCCAGTCCACACTGCCTGCAGAATTCGGCGGTAATTGACAGGAGTTATGCAAGCTATGCAGAGTAGATTGCATAACTCCTATCGACTTCCTAACTTCCCTTTATCGTGGCATCTTCACTGCATTGCGCTGCTGGGAAATGTGCTCCCATCAATGTAGTGCTATCACACTTGGCAGGGTGGTTATATTAAGTTGATTTCCAGATTGACTGAGCGTGTTTTAACTGACCATTCAGTTGATCCAGAAAAATTGACCCAATGGCAGCAACTTTGCCACTGTCAGTATAGACTGGCCTAAGAGACTGGACCCAGGCTTGGGAGAAGCCTGTATACTGAGAACTAGAACATTTAAATGTGGGGAAAAAACTGCCTAATTCAGATATCATCTAATGCTAGAAATTTAAGGTTTAGATTGCATGTTTATCTTTATTTTCCTTGGTGCCTATCTCTGATTTCCTATGCGTTTCCCTTATACTCAAAGTCCTCCTTTCTGTAGTTAGCAAACCTGTTTTATTTACTTAACTAAAATTGTGTGTTTCTATGAATTGTCCATTCAGTTAATAAAAGTTGGTGTGTCTTGCGCACGCTGCAGGAGGGGACAAACTGGGTGATAAACTTACTGGTCAGGTCTCTGACAAGGGCAGGACATGGCAACTTCAGGGTGTAGGGTATGGAACTGGGTCAGATTGGCTAGGGCCTTCCTCTGTGACATTTGTGAGTAGCTCTAAGCATTCATGCAATCTAGTTGAGAGTAGAGCTCTGTAGGTTGGTTGTGGGTCCAACCAGCAGAGATGTAGAGGCCCTTCCTCAGACCCAGGCTCCAAGGAAGGCCACAACTCCAAATAGAGTTGCTCAGGAGAGTTTACAGCAGTTAAATGGGGAAAAGATTGGTGCTTTCAGTAGCACTTCAAGTTTGACTCAGCCCCTAGGTGAGGGTAGGTGAAGACTCAATAGCACCAAATCCCCAGGTGGGGCAAGGCAGGCAAAGGAGTCTGTAGCCCCCCAACCCTAAGGTGGGGAAGGGCTGGCAAGGGATCACCCAGGCCCTGGTTCGGTTAGTCTCTGGTCATGGGCAGGGAACAAAACATTTTAGGACCTCCAGAGCTGTAGGCCAGGAGCAGGCAAGCACTCCTGGGGTGGTTGGGAAAGGGGGAGGGCTACACAAGCCTACCCAACTCCACTACATCCCAGTCCAGGGTTCTGCCATTGCATCAGCAGGGCTCCAGCGTCAATACACTGACACTGGTGCAAGTGCATACTCAGCTAGATGAGAGTCAGCTGTCCTTGGGCTACTTTCTCCCACTCTGGACCCAGGTATCTGTAGCAGGGGCATCTTCAGATTCCTTGGGGTATGTAGCTAGTGGCAGTCCTACCAGCCCTTTGCTATCAGTCAGCAGCAGGTCCAGGAACTCCTTGGGTCCATCAGCGGAGGGCAGATCCTCCAGGTCATAGGGCCCCAGCAGTTCCTTTGGTACACAGCGCTATGGTCGCTCCCATGGGTCCCAGGAGATGGACAGTTCATCTAGGTTGCTGCAGGCCTCAAGGAGTTCTTCCCGGCCTTTTAAACTTCCCCTTCCGGCCCTGGCTCTCCCCTTCTGCTTTCAGAATTTGAGCCCTACAGTTTCTGGATCTGACCAGCATGGGCATTCAAGCCTTTCCTTTGGACCCAGGCTCTGAGAAGGCTACAACGCTTTGCTACAGTTTCTACCTAGTGTTGGGCTGAATGGAGGGGGTTGCTGAGTAGAGAGGTTTGCAAAGTAGTGTGGGAACTACCCACCTTGGAAAGTTAAGGGGGTACAGCGATCCCTCAGTTACAAGTGGCCCCTTAGGAGACCCCACCACAGGGATGATGTAGACTATTGGTGTGTAATGTCTAAAATGCATTAAGTTAAGGTGAATAAGGGAACATGTAGTGCACACCAGCAGGGTCTACATGGACCAATTCATGTCCAAAAGATTAGTACATTTAGAAGTCACATGCCCTTAGAGTAAATTGCCCTGCCATGTAGATAAGCCCTGTGTTTGACTGGCTTTTTACTTTATTTCTCTCTTGGACCATTTACCACAGTTGTTCAAATAAAAAAATAACTAACTATTCTCTCCTGGACACAAAGTGCTTATATTCAAACACCAAAAGAGATTCTAAGAAGATTGTCTTCTTAAAATAAATACTAAGAGATGCACTCAAATGATTTTTTAAAAGTAAATGACAAGTCAGTGAAATTTGACCAAGAACAACACACACACACACACACACACACACACACACACACACACACACACACACACACAC
>ML685772.1:5737726-5775893 GCA_007922175.1 Pelusios castaneus | reverse complement strand
CTCCCTTCCTTCTCTTTTTTCTTTCTCCCTTTTTCTTTCCTTCTTTCTCTCCTTTGCTTTCCTTTTTCTTTCCTTCTTTCTCTTCTTTGCCTTCCTTCTTTTTTTTCTTCCTCTTTCTCTTCCTTTCTTTTTTCCTTCCTTGTCTTCCTTTTTCTTTCTTTCTCTTCTTTCCTTCCTTTCTCTTCCCTTCCTTTTCTCTTCTTCGGCTTCCTTTCTCTTCCCTTCCTTTTCTCTTCTTTGCCTTCCTCTAAAAACTGGGTGCGTCTTATGGTCAGGTGCGTCTTATGGTCCGAAAATACGGTAATTAATAAGACCTCTGTTCAAAGCAAAGCATCCTATAAAGGAATATTTTTCTTCTGTTTTTCTTGTTTTTGACTCCAGAAAGTTTGTAATCTTTGAAGACAAAACTATTTACATAACATGGGGATATATTTACAATTTTTTGCTAGTTTGGTGAGATTATGTAACAAGTTTAAAATTACAAATTACCTAAAAACAGAGAAGTAAGCTTATCTTTTTTTCTCTTTCCCAAGAGGGTTCTTCAGGCAGACTGCTGTTCCTTTCTGTCTCTAGAGATAGTAGAAATCTTATTTCTTTTCACTTGCCAGAATCTTTTCTCCTTATCCTAAGAATGCTGATCTCTTGCTTCCTAGCTGTCTTCTAGAAGCTTTTCTGCCATCATTTGCCAAATGATACTAGACTGATTGACTGATCAGCTTGACCCTCGAAATCAAAGCTACACACACGAGTCTAATTCCACAGCACTTCTGTTAAACATGAGGAAATAATGCTTTCAAATTTATTAATATGCAAAGTTTCACACAAAGGAATCGGATAGCTTTGAGTTCTGGGAATAAGCAAGATTTTCTCTTAGGGTTTCACTAAATCTAAAATGTCTACTGATGTGTTTAAGTGTGGTTAAAAAAAAACAGAGTATGATGTTCACACACAAGTAAAAAAGTAGAAGGGTCAGAGCTGTGTATTTATTTTAAAATGCATGTAACTGAATCAGGCAAGACTTCTATGCAAATATTTCAGAAGTTTTCTGCCCCACACAAAGACAGTGTCCTTGTATCCCTATTAAGAGGATTCTATTGTTTGTGCTTTACATTATTGATGTGTACTATAACATATACAGTGCTGAATAGCCGAAGAAGCTGGGCCAAACAAGGAACAGAGTCCCTACATTGAAGTGCTACAAAGATGGGGGAGAACACACACACACACACACACACACACACACACACACACACACCCACCCCTAAAATAGAAAAGAAAACGTACCTATAATTAAGGGTACTGATCCACCCACTAGGGCGGACAGGCAGAATCCTTCTTAAAAGTATAATAGAGTAACTTCCTAAGTAACTCCTGTTCAGCGTTTTATTAGAACTTAAATAAGGGCTCTAGTAATGCTATTGTAAGCTGGATAGTGTCCAACTGTTACTCACAGTGAGTTCAATGGGGCCAGGATGGAACCCTGGTCTCCAGTTTCCCACACAAATATTTGTCCTACTGCAGGTATTTCTATAGTAGAATTTTCTATGGTGTCTCCTATTGATATTTGTAGAAAGTAAACAACAGGTTAGATTATAAGTCTGAATATAGGCACTGTGGTATCAAATGTCAAATTTTTTAGGTATAAGCACATTGAGGCAAGTGATTATTTCCCTCTATTTGACACTGGTGAGGCTACATCTGGAGTATTTGCATCCGGTTTTGGGGCCCCGGCTACAGAAAGAACATGGAAAAATTAGAAAAAGTCCAGTGGAGGGCAACAAAAATGGTTAGGCAGATGGAGCACATGACTTGTGAGGAGAGGCTGCAGAAACTTATCTTATTTAGTCTGCAGAAGAGAAGAGTGAGGGGGCATTTGATAGCAACCTTCGACTACCTGAAAAGGAATTCCAAGGAGGATGGAGCTAGGCTGTTCTCATGGGTGATAGTAACAGAATGAGAAGCAATGGTCTCAAGTTGCAGTGGGGGAACTCTAGTTTGGATATTAGGAAAAACATTTTCATCAGAAGGGTGGTGTAGCACTGGAATGCATTACCTAGGGAGGTAGCGTAGACCATTGCCCGGTCTGTGTATGGGAAAACTGCGGAATTCCACCAAAGGAGAGGTAAAGGCCCACGACTGGAGGAGGTACATATGAAGCTTTCCAGTGGTACCCAGCATTGGAGGTACCTCAGTATCACCTGTCCTTAGCGTGAGGTAGTCTTGTCTGGCAATACAAGCGCTTCCTTCCAGGCCATGCTTTCTCTTTACAGGTTAGTGATAGGCACACACCAACCCAAGTCCTCCAAGCATTGGTCTGGAGTGCTCAGCTCCTATTCCACTGAAATCTGATTCACTACTGCCAAAGGACTAGCACATACTGCCTTATAAGGCTCTACTCAGGATCACCACTCTACTTAACACAGTGCACAGAGCAGGAGTGAGAGAGAAAACAAAAACAAGTTTTATTACCAATAGCAGATTAAAATGATAGTAAAAAAAGTACATTAAAACCAATAGTTACATATAAAGCAATGTTCCTCTGTCCTTCTACAGGGTAGCTTATTCCAAATCCTTCTCCTCAGACTTTTCAACCAAAAAGTCTGAAAACTCCATTTCATAAGATCAAGTCCACCGGTAACTTATATTATCAGACTGAAGGATGCCAGGGTGCCTTTCTACTCCCTCAGATATAATGGCCCAGGCTTGGTGCTCACCTGAAAATAGGGTCCCCCTCTCCTTGCTGTTTACCTCTTGTTAATTTCCTTCTAAAGTCTCTGCAAGATCTTCATAAACATTGGGCTCAGTATGCTAGCAGATTTCTTTTATAAGACACAAGTGTCTCCCACCTCCTGCCTGGAGAAGTTTGTCCCAGGATATGCTACCTTTGAATGACCTGTCTTTATCTACAAGGCCAAGGAAAGTATTTTTTAGTATGTATATATACGCAACTCCTCACATTTTCCATACATATACACGTACTATTATGATGACCAGTCACAGGGTTGCCAACCTGGCATTTTAGTTTTTACTGACATTAAGATATGAAGCTGAGGGTGTTTTTTTTTTTTTTTTACTGACACAGTAAACTTTTTATAGACAACACTAAAACTATCTTAAACCAGAGGTTCTCAATCCTTTCAGCGTCACAACAAAGAACCCAGGCTCCCCCCGCCAATGAGCATCCCCTCTTTTTGGCAGCAGCTGAAATTAAAGTGACCCCCACCACCAAAAGAAAATGCCCATGAGAGGCAAATTCAGCAGCAGAAGCTTGAAATAGACATGGTGCTGCAGAGCAGCAGCAGCTCTGGACAGTTTCAGCTGCTCTTAAAGGGGCAACAGCCTCTTGGCAGCAGCCCTTACTTTCAGCAGCTGGTTACTCTCCCCACTGATGAATGAGGGGCTTTTTGGTTTTTTTTAAATGGACACTGTCTTTAATAACAGACTGTAGTAAATTTGCATTCTTTTCACAGACTGTCCACCTGCCACCAACGTTGGGAGGCTCATGACCTCTCACCCCAAGAGAAGGCGGCACTGGGTGCTGATAACTGCAACTCCCTTCTGAGGGAGAGACAGGCATCCATCTGCCAACATGACATAATACCCTAGAAATGTGCGGCCTGCCGAAAGCCCACATCTGAGATGTTACAGTAAGGTTCCTGCGGTCCATCTGTCTCTTTGACCCAGAGCAGGTCAGACTAGCTGATCAGCTGTGACTACAGTGCTCTGGAACCAAGGGGAAAGGAATAAAGGATACAGGTTATGTTCTCATCCGTCTTCTGATTTGAGAATTGAGATCCAAACGGACATGTGCATCCTGGAAATGAATGCATGGCTGCACAGATGGCGTTGATGCGAGTGCTTCATGAGATACTGTTCTGGGGAGGAGGATTGCTGGGAAGATATGGGGTCCAACTGAACAAAAGCAGCATCTTCATGCACCAGCTTGCCAACCAAGTGAGGCGGGGGCAGGTGACAAAAGGCACAAGAGGAAGCATAAAAAAGCAACCTTAACAGAGAGCTAGAATTGGCAGACAGACATGGAAAATTATACAGTCATAGAAGCAAGAATAGTGGAATTGGTGGTGAATCTGCTCAACATCTTAGATGTCTATACATAAATGCAAGGAATATGAGGAATAAACAGGAAGAAAGGGAAGTATTAGTACCGAAGCTAACCTATGATTTAACTGGCATCACAGAGACTTGGTGGGATAAAGTGCATGACTGGAATATTGGTATAGGAACAGGAATGAAACAAAAAGGGTGGAAATGTTGGCTTATACATAAAAATATATACACTTATTCTGAGGTCCAGAAAGAAGTGAGAGGCACACCCATTGAAAGTAACTGGATAAAGACAAAGGGGGAAACGGGGAGGGAGAGAAGGGATATTGTCATGGTAGACCATCAAATCAGGAAGAGGTGGAGGATAAGGCATTTCTAGAACAAATAACAGAAATATCCACAACACAAAACCTGGTAGTAATAGGGAACTTTAATTACTCAGACATCTGGGAAAACACAAAATTCCCAGTAAGTTCTTGGGAAGTATTGGGAACAACTTTTGTTTCAGAGAATGGAGAAAGTAACCAGGGGACAGCTATTTTAGACTTGATTCTAACCATCAGAGGAATTGGTTGCAAATCTGACTGTGGAAGGCAATTTGAGTGACAGTGATCATAAAATGACAGATGATGGAAAGTGTAAGTCCTTGAATTAGTGAGGAATGAAAGCTAATGACTGACTATATGAAGAAGGCTGAGGTGTATAATGCATATTTTGTTTCTGTCTTCATTGAAAAATATAATGGTGACCAGATATGCAACAGAATCAATATTAACAACAAGGGAAAGGAACACAAGTCAAAAAAGGGAAAGAACAAATAAAAAAAATAGATAAATTGGATGTATTCAAGTCAGCTGGGGCTGATGACGTTTATTCTAGAGTACTTAATGAACTAGCTGAAACTAGTTACTAGTTTCTGGCTGAATCTAGAAACTGTTAGTGATCACCTTTGAGAACTCATGAGGCCAGGTCAGGTCCCAGAGGGCTGGAGAAAGGCAAATATAACACTTATCTGTAAAAAGAGAAACAAAGAGGACCCCAGGAATTACAGGTAAGTCAGCCTAACTTGGATACCTGGAAAAATACTACAATAAATTAGTAAAAATAAATCAAATTTGGTAACACTGAGGGATAACAGTTATAAGGAATAGTCGGCATGGGTTTATTACAAACAAGCCATGCTAGACCAGCTATAACAGGGCCATCTGTCCCTTTAATGGGCCTGGCGTGGGTGAGGGAACAGCTAACACTGCTCCAGAGAGAAACAGCAGGCAGGTGCTAAAAACCAGGTGAACAGTACCTCATAATTGGCCCATACTCTCAGGTGGACAATATAAAGAAGAACCCAGCCCCATAACAGGGTTTGTGAAACCTTGAGAGAGTAGGAATCAAACTTTTCTATAACCAGAGTAGGAGACTGAAGGCAGGTGGGACCTGTGGATCCCCCTCCGCGTAGGGGAAGGCCCTGCTCAGAAGCTACTGGAAGCCAGAAAGCCCCAGTCTGACTTCTTCACCAGATGGTTGTCTGTGTTACTTTTGCATGTTTTTCTTCCTTTCTTTGTGAAGACAATAATTAGAGCCCTGAAGAAAGGTATAGGAACTAAGCTGAGCATGTTTATTCATTCCCAGCTTGCATTTAGGACCTCCAGCTTACACCAACCTAATTTCCTTATTTGACAGGGTTTACTGGCCTATTAGATGTGGGGAAGCAATAGACATATCTCAATTTTAATGAAGCTTTGACACAGTCCCATCTGCCAGTCACATAAGCAAACTAGGAAAATGACTACATGAAATAACTATAAGATGGGTGCTCAGTTGGTTGAAAGACCATATTCAAAACGTAGTTATCAAACAGTTTGCTTTGAAACTGGGCAGGTGTGAGGTCATCCAAGTGTCTGTCCTGGGTTCAGTACTATTAAGGAATTTTCATTAATGACTTGAATGACAACAAGTTAGGTGGGGTAGCAACACTTTGGAGGACAGGATTAGAATTAAAAACAACCATAACCAAATACAGAATTCGTCCAAAATCAATAGGGTGAAATTCAAGAACCATTTACAAAGGAAAAATCAAATGCACACATACAAAATGGAAAATAGCTGGCTAGGTAATGCTACTGGAGAAAGACTGGAGGTTACAGTGGATCATAAATTGGATATGGGTCAATGATGTGATGCAACTGCAAAAAAGGCTAATATTCTGTTGTGTTTTAACAGGCACATCATAAGTAAGACAAAGGAGGTCACTGTCCTGTTCTACTTGGCTGCAGTATTGTATTCAATTCTGAGCACCACACTTTAGGAAAGACGTGGATAAATTGGAGAGAGTCCAGAGGAGACCAGCAAAAATGATAAAAGTTTTAAAAAACCTGACCTGAGGAAAAGTTAAAAAATGGGCCTGATTAGTCTTGAGAAAAGAACACTGACGGGAGATCTTATAACAGTATTAAAATACATTTATGGTTGTTACAAAGAGGATGGTGATCAATTGTTCTCCATGTCCATTGATGGTAGGACAAGACACAATGGACTTAATCTACAGCAAAGGAGATTTAGATCAGATATTAGAAAAAGCTTTCTAATTATAAGGACAGTTAAATTCTGGAACAGGCTTCCAAGTGTGGTTGTGGAATCTTCATCATTGAAGGTTTTTATGAGCCTGTTGGACAAACATCTGCAAACAGGATCTAAAGTTTACTTGGCCTTGCCTCAGCACAGGAATCTGACTTGATGACCTTTTGAGGTCCCTTCCATCCCTATATTTCTATGACTCTGTGCAAAATAGTACATGGATGAAAAAGAAATCAAACAGGTAGAAGAATTCTGCTATCTTGGGGTGTGGTGACATTTGAGGGTAATTGGAACAATGATATTCAGATGAGATTAGGAAAATCAAATGCGACTTGGGGAAGGACAAACCCTTGCTAATGTATACCACTCTTTCTACAAAAGCAGAAATGTCCTAACAGGCCTGGCCACTTGCAGACCTATATTTTCAGGTATTCTGCATTCACATTTCCTTATATTTATTTGAAGATTTAATTATCAGTCATACTTTCTTTCTTGTTCGCTGTTAATCTTCTATTAACTTTATCTTATCTTTCCTTCTTGTAAGCTACTTGGAGCAGGAACAGCAAGCTGAACATCAGGCTCTGAGGAGATAGCATTTGTTCTGCTGCTTGCTCTAAGCATGAAACAGAGACCAGAGCCATTGTCATAGCAACAAGGATCAGATGAGAAATGGCTCAGTTACCTTTGTGCTAGTGGGTGGGTGAAAATCCTTCCTTCCGGACCGACTGTTGGAATCTCTGTTTAAACATTTCAGCTCTCTAAAAACTTCAACCTAATTCATAGCAACTCCAAATTCAAAAATCTGAAAAAGAATATTTAGGTATAAACTAATTCCCCCTCCCCCCCCCAAAAAAAAAGATTAGTGTAGAGCATGTATACTATACAGGGCAAAATTCTCAGAGGTGCTTATATGAGAATCATATAAACAAGATTTGTCCCTTAGCATTTTACAGTATAGGAATTGTTAGAGTTTTCCAAACACATAAGCAGCTCCAAAGGTGCTTAGATATTTATTTCCCAAAAGTCCAAATACAAACAGAATTTTTATAGTGAGTATAGCATGTATGGGCCTGTGCGCTGCATAGAAAAATGACACGATCCCTGCCACATTGGGTAAACAGTCTAAAAATGCATGATTTCTAAAAAGTGTTCTATTTATCTTTTATCGAAGAGATCCCATGTTTGAAATGGTTTTTCAAACAGCATTGCTAGTATCAGGGGAATAGATCCAACAAGAAGATCATTTACATTCCCAGAGTTCAGGACATTAGCTGCTTGAGAAGTATTGGACACAGTAATGAAGTCACAATGCAAGATATGAATCCAACTCATGCTTTTTCTGGCTGGTGAAAGGATGTCATGAGAAAAAAGAGGTTACTTACTTGTTCTTCGAGATGCGTGTCCCTGTGGGTGCACCACACCAGGTGTCATCGCGTCCCACGGTGAACAGTGGAGTCTTCATAGCAGTAGCTGTGGGGGAGCTGCATGCGCCGATCACAGTTCACAAGCATCTCAGCCTGGTTTGGCGCGGACAGCACCCCTTCTTCCTCAGTTCATTTTCTAACACGGAGCAGTATAGGAAGTACTCCAAAGTAGAGGGGAAGGAGGGAGGGTAGTGGAGCACTCACAGGGACATGCATCTCGAAGAACAGAAGTTACAGGTAAAGAACCTCTTTCTTCTTCAAACGGTGTCCCTGTGGGTGCTCCATACCAGGTGACTTTGTAGCCGTTGTCCGTGTTAGGAGGAGGGATTTCAGTGTATGGAAGAGAGTACAGCCCTGCCTACTTTGGCATCGCTAGGTGAGGCCTTGTCTATAGCATAATGGGTTGTAAATGTATGGAGGGACGACCAGGTAGCTGCTCTACAGATGTCCATGAGCGGAATATTTGTTAAAAATGCTGTATTAGTTGCCATAGCCTGTGTGGAGTGTGCTTGGACTCCCTTGGGGGTTGCTGTTCATTCTGTCGATAGGACTTGTGAATACAGTCCTTTATCCATTTAGAGTCTCTGGTTGGAAATTGGTTCACCTTTGAATCTTTCTGCAATAGAAACAAATCGTCTGTTTGATTTTCTATATGATTTTGTTCTATCCAGATAGAAGGACAATGCTCGTCGCACATCCAGAGTGTGGAGGATGGCTTCATGGGAGTTCCTGTGCGGTTTTGGATAAAAGGTAGGTAAATGTACAGGTTCGTTGATATGGAATTGTGAAACTACCTTGGGGAGAAACTGGGGGTGGGGACGTAGGGTTACCTTATCTTTGTGAAATACAGTGAATGGAGGTTCCGTAGTACAGGCATTAATTTCCCCTACCCTTCTTGCGGAAGTAATTGCAACCAAGGAGGATATTTTCATGGACATGTAATGTTCCGAACATGTTGCCAGAGGTTCAAAGGGGGCCTTCTGAAGTAGACCCCCTTCACTTTGAGTAGTTTCATTGCTCAAGCAACCTGATCACAAAGTACTGCAAACAGTTCAGGCCACGCTGTCTATTTGAAACAGAAATGGATCAATAAGAAATATATTACTAATCCTTAAAGTTATACATACACGAGATTTTTCTTTTAATGAAAGAAGCTGGTATATTAAAAAGGCATGCCGAGAAGCCAAATGTGAAGTGAAAGTCTAAGGTGAACCAACCAAAATGGTGTAAGACCCAGATGACTATAAGACCCTGACCAACTGTGATTGGCAGTTGCATAGAAAGACTTTTGCATATGAAGCAAACCTCCTAACCTCATCATTGAGGTGTAAGGAACGATCAGTTACTGGTAAAGAGGGTATACAGCTATTTTGTGTTATTTCATTAAGCATTATATCTTACTGATGATAGGACGAGCCAAAGTGCGATGTAACTTTATATCGCTGCATCAAGAATGACTAAACAAAGCCAGAACCATCAAGGAGGATAAAGAGTGAGACTTTACCTAAAGACTTCGTTCTAACTACAAAATGAACTTTCCTGCAGACAGTTAAGTGTGCTGATGAAATGAGCATGCAGTCAGGCAAAGTTGGCCAAAGGACCACAGTTCAAAGGGGTCTCCCTAAAACAGAGATGGGAGTTAAGCCAGCAGGTGCTTAGTGCATGGTCTGACATGTCTTATGCAAATTGGTATGTCATAAGATGTTTTACATGAAATCAAGAGAATTTTCCAGACAACACTGCAAGAAACATGTCAGGGTGCTAAAGGCCTAAGTTGTCCAAACTAGGCCCCAGGGTCAAAGGGTCAAAAGCTTAAAGAGGGGAAAAACCACAACTGTTAATTTGGCATTCAAATCTGACATGTATGAAAGCGCAAAACAGGACGCAGGCGGCCGACCACAGGAAAAAGGGGAAGGTTAAAAGGTCCCCAGCACTCCGGTTAGCTAACCGCAGAAAAAGAGGAAGGTCAAAAGGTTCCTGACACTCAGGCAGGGCAGCTAAACTGCCCGAATCGGCAGAAACCACGCCACTGCGATTTTGAGCAATAAAAGGAGGCTTTATGGGGGTGGGGGGGTGGTCAAGGCGGAGTTTGTTCTAGTTAGTAACTGGGACAGGTTCACGGGTCTGATCTCCCCAGGGCACTCCCTGACCGGCTCTCCGTAGTACGCGGACAACAGGACCGGATGTAAAGCACCGAGGCCTAGCCAGCGAAGGGAAGGTTCAGATTAGCAACCTGACATCAATTTCAACAAAGGAAAGGTAACCAAAGTAGAGGCTCGGAGTAACGCCGGACCTCAAACAAAGCAACAAAAAAGTTTAAGGTTTTGCCCGGCTTTATGCTGAGACTCTCAGGTAACGAACAATAGCAGCACCAATCTTGGGTTTGGGGTTGAAGTAGGAATTGGGGTAAGGTATAGGATTTACTTTGGGTATAATTGTGTCAGTATATCTGCTTGTGTTTTGTGTTCATAATTGATCAGGAGGATAAAAGCAAAGTTGTGATAAGAGACTGTGTGCAATGAATCCATAACCAGTGACTAGGTCTGAGACTTATCCTGTGTATAGCCGCACCAAGGCCTGCCAAGGCTTTGAAAGCAAGCGTGCACAGATGAATCTTGTGACCCACTGGATCCCCTTCTTGTATGAGCGTATAAAAGGGTGCCCTCTCTGTGCTTGGCGTCTGTCGCTGCTATAACTTTGCTGCTGGGGAGGGGAAGTGTGAATGGGGGATAACCATTGACCAGATCTGGGACTTATCCTGCGTGCAGCTGCCCAAGGCCCGCAAGAGTCTTAAAGCAAGGGTGTGCAGGTGAACCCCGTGACCCAATGGGTGTGAATGAGATCCCTATACAATAGTACAAAGGATCCTGTGTGATTGTGTCTTACATATTGACTTGTGCTCTTGATTCTTTTGGTTTGGGTGTATTGGGCTTTGTTATAGTCTCTATATCATGTGCTTAAAGCCATAATTGACGAAAAACCCTGAATCTGTATTCATGCAATAAGTGGTATTATAGTTTAGGGTGTCTGTGGATATACCGGGTGTTTATTGTACTACTAATCACTGCCTTAATCTGGTAATCTGTGTAACCTGTATTCAGTAATAAAAGTCACATACATAGTGAATAAACAAAAATTCATTGCTAGTGGTGGTCTTTGCCTAGGGGTTTCGTGAGCTTCCCCAGCGTCTGCATTTAAAGGACCAGGTATTTGTTTCGGCACCATTCCCCCATTAGGGGATAAAGCCTGACAGAAAACATAAACCATACTTTACCCAAGTGATGACATGTTTATGTTAAGTTAAATGTTTCTCAGAGGGATGTATACGAGTTAAAATTCTCTGAACGATTAAAATGTATGATATGTCCTTGTATTTTACTAACAAGTTTAGCCTTACTGCCTAGAAGTTACGCTAAATCAATAAATGATTGAGTACACCGAGGCTGGAGAAACTCATTACACTAGCTAAACTTAGTATTGATTGTAATAGGAAACTCTGCTTCCCTGCAGCAAAAGAGCTTACAATACAGAGGAGTATTTAAAAGAGTTCAACCTCCCTCTCTCCCCACAAAATCATGTAATCTGCCATCAAAGACCTTCTGGTTAGTTAGGCAGATGATGATTTGGCCTTTATTATAAATGCCTTTGTCACCTCCCTGCACTATGGCATTGTGATATACTTGGGCATGAAGTCATCCACCCTCAAGAAACTTCAGCTAATACAGAGAACAGGGCCATGAACAACATGTCAGTTCCTCAAGAATGATGGGACTTTTAGAACAAAGGTATAGCTCATCTGTGTAGGATACAGCTTCTTCAGGGGTCAGTCCAAGACTGTGGAACAAACTTCCACAAGAGTTAAGGACCATTAAATTTCACTATCTTCCTTTTCAAGTGGAAGGTGCATGACTTTGATTTTGCTTCTCTAACATACAAACATAGCTATGTACATAAAACCTATCAAATTACTCCACTATATATACAATTCACCTCTAGGTGAGATAAAGTGAATCTGATGTAACAGATATTGATCACATTGCTCAAAGCACCAATGAAAGGTGCTCAGATACCATGGTGGTACAAAAACCTATACAGAATAAAGAAATGATATATTATATATACACTACTCTATGTACACATGTACAGTAAATACTACTGAATTATATTTTAGTTCAAAAGGGATAGGTCTAGACAGATATTTGCCTTACATTACCTTTATACTCCTATATGGCTTTTACAATGCTGTAAATCAGTGACTATGTGGAAATGATTGGAACAGGTTGAACTGAAAAGAGTCTATACTAAAAAGCAATGAGCTCCTATAATGAATCAAATCAAATCTCTTTTGACTGGATTATGTTCTTTGCACATGTTCTTCAGGTTCAAAGCATATACTTTGTCACCTTAATTTATATTAAGGGGGTTAATTCCTAAAAACATCACTTTAAAAATTCTTCCCGCTACACAATGCCTCATGAACCTGAAGCTCTGAAATACATGATCACGAAACATTAGTACAATTTTTACTTTTTTCGACAGCACAAGATAGAGATTACATTTTGCAGAGAAATAATCCTTTGTTCTGTTATTTTCTCATTACCCTCCGTGTTATTAAATAATTCAGATAGAAAAGGGAAAGTACAATAATCTAAATAATGCATTATTCTTAACACAATGAAATATGAAAGTTACATTACAAACACCAAATACAATAGTACAGTACATAAGATAAATGCTAATTGGTTCACAAAATGGAGATATTAAAGAAGGTGACAATTAGATCCAGAATCTAAGAATACAATCTGCATAATGTTGCGGGAGTAGAAAGCAGATTAGATAGCTGAATCTCTTCATAGCTGCATGCCAAACTTCTGAATCTGTAAGGTGGTATGCCAGTAAAAACCAGCAGAGAATGCAGAACCCTCTACAAAACAAAGGGGGATGTCCAAGGGTCTCCTGTTAAGTTTGGCTTGTATATATATCTTTTCAAGGAGATAAACGGATACAATTTACAAACTTGATTGCCTAGCTTTCCCTCTGAGAGTTAATACCTCGGCTAGAGCTCATGTACAGCTTCTTGTTTTCTGCTAGCTCTGATCCACTCTGACCTGTTACCTATTCTATCAGTGTGGAGGTCTCCACTGACCCAATTTTGAAATAGGTAACTGTCCTTTCCCTTCAGCTCAGTCCAGATGGGTAGAAACTGCATCCAATAATGAGCCAATATCAACATGCTATAATCCTCACTAAAAGAAGAGAATAATTTAACAAAGCTTTGAAGTTTGCAGCTTAAAAGTCACAAGAAAGGAAGGAAGCATAGATCCCTTTCTGGCTTCTGGTCACTCTGTGTTCCAGCAGCAGCACTACACAACCAGCCAGCTCTCCATGGATAAATACCAAGTGGTCCATGACCACATCTTGGGAAGCATTGCTCTAAATTCTACTAACGAATCATCTGTGAGTGGCCTCCACGTGAGCTCCAACATTACTTTCCTGATTGTGCTAAACAAAACCAAGAAATTCTGAAAGGAGGAAAAAATGTTTGCTCCATCAGGTGAACTATCCAATTTTAATTCCACAGTGAGATGATCTTTAAAAAGATGCTTGGGTTCTCCAGAAACAATCAGCAGGTGCCCATTGTAGTGCATGCCACACACTGCAGCGTACAGAGTTTATATTATTCTTTATTCTCTAACTTCTGCTTTAAGATCCTGGAGCTTGGAATTTTGTATTTTCTTACCAACTGCTTAAATATCAGTTAACCTCCTGGTTAAGCCAACACTATATTAATTCTGTCTCAAACAGCAGCCGCCATTGCTAGCCACTGTCATTAAGTTAAATCAGCTCCTTGGGAGACGTCCTAATAAAGTAAACATCTGTCCCAATTAAAGGTGTCACAAGTAAATGGTGTATACTGTATTTAGCTCTAAAAAATGCAAGACTTTCATAATCACTGTAACGAAAAAATATAATCCACTTTGTGTACTGTCATTTTGACTGCATTTTCCAACAGTCTTCACTGGTTAATTTACTTAATGAAGTTGCTGAAGTAATTTGGAACTAGTTTCTACTTCATCACTCTCAAATGCATAAAAACAGAACCGAGCTCAATTCTTCTTTTAAATCTTATTAGAAAACAACTTAAAATATTATAAAGCTGCTCTCATTCTCTGTCACTTGGTACATTTCCTTTCTGAGATCACAGACCATTCCTCATTTTCTTTGGTATGAAGTCACATATATTTAATCTTAAATTAGTATCCATCCTTTATCTACTTGGCAGCAGAGAATAATGAATTGAGCATCCTTAAGGTCCTTCATTTTCAGTTTTTACTTATTTTCACCATTTTTTCCACCAGCTTTTACAAAAGCCATTGTTTGGGCTTTTACTAAGTTTCATTCGCAGTTGGGAGGGGCCGTAACTGCCCAGACTTTTCTCCCTGTTGCAGAAGGTGGCATAACATCTTGTAGTCTGTGCCACCATATATTCCCTCCTCCCCCAAATGGAGCCTGAAGCCAAAGTAGTGTAGGTGGCAAGAGTACTTCCTCATGTTGCCTCCTCCAGCTCTTCTAGGCCTGCCCCAAGAGAGATGGTGGCTCTGTAAACAAGTTACTGACACACCATCTCTCCTTCCAAATCAGAGTGTTTGATCAGATGTACCAGAAAGACTTAAGTGCTGGTGTCCATATTGCTGTCTATCCCATGTCCACCACATATATATTACAGCTTTGCAGACAGGATGGATAATTATCAGCAGGCAAATCAAATATAAGTAAGTGAATTACTTTTCATGCCAAAATAGGCCAAAGATGAAAAATCACCTGACATTTCATAACAACTTTTTTTTCAAAAGTAGAACAACCCAAAACCAAAATCTAAAACCAACAGCACTGGGAAGGAGATATTTACCTCAATATTTACCCAGAAAACAATAAAATTAGTTTTTTGCACTGATTTTTACCTGTTTATTTTTTTGCAATAAACACGGATACATTCCCAGGAAATTTTGAACAGAATAAAAACTGAAAATGAAGGGCCTCAGGCATTCTTCACTAGAAATGCATCTCACGATAGAAAATCCTTATTCCCATCAAATGTTATTGAAGCCTCCACCTTTTTAAAGCAGCTGTATTTTCTGTTTTTAATCAACTATGGTCAAAGCACTGATGACACAGACAGCATATATCACCATAAGGTTATCTTTTATTAGAGATCTTATATTTCATTTCCCCAAAAAGATATAAAATCTTCCAAGAGAAAATATCAAAAACCTTCCATTTAAATCACTTTGTTTCAGAGACAGGATGAGCAAGAAAAATCAAAGACATTTAAGATAAGGGAATGTACAAAAAAAAAAAAATCTTAGTACAGGTATGGAAAATAATTACACTGTTTTAAATCATATCTTGAACACCATTTTCTTTAAATCCATATTTATAAAAAATAAAGATGCTTGGGTTTCTTAACCACCAGTGCAGCTATAAAAATTAGAAAAAATGTAAAAGAATATGATTAAATTGGATGGTATATAAAGTGAATGCATAGAAAACAAAAATGTCACCAAAACTGCAGTAATACAATTAAAGTACTGAGTAACCATTCAAGGAGGTATGGGGGGAAAAAAAGCAAGGCCCAATCTTGAATTGATCACTTAGGCAAAAATTGCTGCTTGATGACTGTTGGAACAGCATTGGGCCCCAAATTAACTCAAAGTCATAACTACCATAATTTATAGTCTAAACAGATGGAATTTCGTCCTCCTTCCCCCTTAAAAGAATTAAAATATAGTAAAAACAAAGCAGAAGTCTGCTGGTTACAGAGTATTCAGGCATTATGATTGTACAGCTGGTGACAAATGAAAAACTGATACAATACATTGTTTAATTATATTGAAACAATTCCTTTGGAAACAAGTCCAACAGGCAAGAATACTTTAAAATTTATTGCATCAACATTTTAATTTTCTGCTTAACAGAATTTAAGATGTTATTCTGAATATCCTCTATGCACAGAATGGTCTGAAGCTTTTTTATCTAAATATGCAACAAAAATAAAAATCTTACTACAATTTTCTTCTGGCAAATCTACAGATTGTAAATTTCAACTAAAAGGGAAAAAATTTTAAATACTGTAACCAAGAAAACCTTACAGTATATGCATATTGCATGAAAAAATCAATTTACTGTTCTACATACTCTCAAATATAATTCTCACTGTTTCATAAATGTTAGTGGTCATTATGTCCTTCACATAGTTCATACTAGATTTTGCTAAATATTCCACTCTTAAATGTAAAATATTTAGCAGATTGAATTAAGTTATGAATTATGCAATCATGATAAAGAGAGATCCAAACCATAACTGTATATACAAATAAAAGTAAAGTTTTAATTTTTTCCTTGAAGTTGGATGTATGGCTATAAAATATAATTTGATATACCATAGCACCAAAATTATCTAATTAAACTAGTACAGCAGACAGTTTTAGAATTAGCAAATAGTAAGTCTCTTTCAGTTAATTGGATTTATCATCTGTTGATATTAAGAAAAATCACTGATGAATGCATAAGCAAGCAAAGAATGAAATCTGAGGTATGAAGAGTAAGGAAGATCAGTAAAGAGAATCATACTCAGATGAAAATTAGTATATTTTAATTGTAAACAGTAGCTGTATTCAGGGAAATAGAATTTTCATACTCACATGGCTTCAGCACTCAATGCAAAATACTTGGTATCATGAAAATGAAGTGAGAGGGATAAGAAGCTATTCCTTAGTAAGGTTAACGTTGGCAACATATTTAAGCATGATTATTAGATTTGAAGAGTGGCATTTTTAAAATATAGGCACATGATTCTCAATGCACAATTTAGTACAATCTGTGAAATGCAAACTTATTTTATGTTGGGTTTTGCAAACTGTGTCATACTATCAGTTCTCTGCATCAAGTTGCAGTCTCCTTGACAGTAGCTAAATTTGAATATTACAGTATTTCTTATTCTTCCAATGCTTTGTTTTATGACATTATTCCAGTACATTCAAATAGTCAAAAATATTATGAACAACATAGCACAAATTTAGTGCCAGAGAACATAGATCAGAGTGTGGCTAGCAAGGTCAAATAGAAGACACACAATTTAAGTATTATATAAACCACCCTTCTCCCCAAAACAGTGATGTGGACAGTAAAATAGTAACAGGATACATTTAAAAAATAAGGCACATTTATCTTGATATAGAAAACCCATTTCAAAGAATATTAGTATCCATATGAGTTTTGTAAAAAGTCTTGTTCATGGTAATTACAGATTTACTATTTTATTGTATATGGTAATGGAATAATTGCACATATCCCAATGTGTCAAGTAACAATATGGGAGTTTTATTTTCCATTGCAGGATTAATTTGAAATTTTCTTTTTTATTAAGCTATGAAATTCACAAAGTGATGGTAGGGCAAAAAGGGTTAAAAGCTACCATCACTTACAAGATAAAGGCTCTTGGCTTTCACTTTACCACAGAATTCAATTCTCCATCACATTGAATAAACTGAAATTCAGTATGGAATAAACTGAGATTATTGTCACATATATAAATGGTTTAAAGTATTTAGACATTAGCTATTATCCAAGAGCTTTTTATTCCATTTCAATTCCAAGTTGTATTGGGGATTTCAACATTGCAATTATTTGTATATATTTATCAATAATCAGCAAAATAAGTCATTTAAATCCTACTCCCTTCTCCCTTCAAAACCAAAAACCCCCAGAACCCATTAATTAGCATTTAACCTGAGATTCAATTTGTTGTTGAGAGGTTAACATCCTTGGCAATTTCTTCATGTGGTGTGTTAACTTATACTGATGTTGGTATCTTATGTAAAAACAAAAAAGTTGTTTGCAACATGGCTATTTGCTGTGTTGGTAAAAAAAATTCTAGAATGCACGTCTTCTCACAGTATCCAGAAGCTGGAATAATAATGTGCTTCTTATTGCACGTCAAACTTAGAGGAAATACAACTGTAGACTTCTCTTCATTATATGAATATTAAAGCCAGTTTCATCTCAGTCGAATCCGGAAAGTATTTATCTCCATAGAACTCATATTAATCTCACTAATATTTCTGGCATCTGGAGGCGAATGCATCAAAGATAAGGATGTAGGTATAAAACTTTCAACGTTTAGCTTATTAAAGAGTTTGTGCACCTTTATCTGAAAAATACAAAATGTAAAAAACAAGTCAATGATACATAGAAAATCGAATACAAATTTGAAACCCAATTTTAAAGTAACTAAGTTCTGTCTACACAATGCAGCAATGAGAACTATGGTAGTGTGAATTCTAATTTATACTGGAGTGTTGCACAGTAACTGGACCGTGTCGATCTTGCTGATCTGCACTACAAGTTCTCTACTATGTATTAATGTAGTGTTGTTTGAAACAGTACTGCGTGAATGAGTGCTCAGGGACTTTTAGTATACACCAGCAGGGTCCACACAGGCCAGTTAGCGTGCAACCTTATTGAGCAACAGAACAGAAGACCTTGAAGCCGTGGTTGAAGGAGAGCATCTCGTTTGCTGACATGCCACACTAGAGGCATGGGAGGCTTGCTGTCTCTGAAATGCCAAGGGTCCCAGTTTGGCCACTGTGATTAATATGGGCCAAGCAGCTGCCACCAGAGTTGAGTAAACCAGGGTGGCTGTGGATCAGGTGGACGATAAGCCGATTTCCATAGTGAAATTCATTGCCACAACAGGTGAGAAGAACGGCAGAAACCCACGTCCGCTCATTCACTTTCTGACTCCAATGAAGAGAAAGGCTGTGCTTAGCAGGAAGAAATCAGCGAGTCCAGCATTCTGAGTGAATTAGGAGGGTTGAGTGTGGTGCATCAGGCACTGAAAGATCCATTGCTCACTGAAAATCTGATGGTGCCGATGGTGTTGGTGCCGAATGGCTTGCATCAATGGAGCTGCAGATGCAGAGCTGACAGCAAGGTCCGTCGGTACTGGAACTGTACTGATGGAGCCTTTATCGGGGGGATCGTCTATGTTTTTTGTGCCCCAAAGTAATGGTGCTTCTTTGTCTATGCCCAGTGGGTCTTTGGGCAGTCTGACTTGCTCCACTGGCAAAGTGCTGCATGTTTCCTGGGTACCTGATTTAGACAGGTTCAGTGTTGTCAATATTAATGATACTGATGGGACTCCTTGAAGGGCTGACTCCATCAGTAGATGTTTGAGCCTTAGCTCTCGGTCTTTCCTGCATCTTGGCTTTCAGGTACTGAGACAAGCCACGCTTTTGCAGAAAATGCTTCTCTCCCAGGCAGTGAAAACACTGCAAGTACCTGTCAGTCACTGGAATAGACTCCTTGCAATGAAACACTTTTTGAAGCCTGGGAAGCCAAGCATACCTTGGCCCATGGGGTCAATTTCCAAAGGGGTAGCCGTGTTAGTTTATTGTAGAAAAACAACAGAGTCCTGTGGCACTTTAAAGACTAACAGATTTATTAATTGTATGAGCTTTCGTGGGAGAAAATCCCACTTTGTCAGACGCTTTGAAGATGGGAAATTTACCCACCAATGTGATTTATGCCATCATGTGCCAGAAATGCCCCTCTGCCTTATATATTGGACAAACAGGACAGTCTCTGCACAAAAGAATAAATGGACACAAATCTGACATCAGAAATTGCAACACTACAAAACCAATAGGGGAACACTTCAATCTCTCTGCTCACTCCATTGATGACTTGTTAATAGCTGTGTTGGAACAGATGAATAACAAATCACAGCTTCAAAGAGAAACTGCAGAACTCGAATTAATATGCAAATTTGACTCTGTTGCCTTGGGGTTAAACAGGGACTATGGATTTTTCTCTCATTACAACAGGTGATCTGACCTCACCTTCCTCTATGTGCTGTTCCCCAGTGTTTGAATCCTAACACCTATTTTGATTTGCTATTACAGCCTGACCTGATCCTATGTCATACACTCCCCTGCATTTACTTTCCTCCCATTCTGTAATTTTCCCATCTTCAAAGTGTCTGATGAAGTGGGATTTTCTCCCATGAAAGCTCATGCAATAAATAAATCTGTTAGTCTTTAAAAGTGCCACAGGACTCTGTTCTTTGTCCACGGGGTTCCTCACCACCAGGATAGGTGGGAGACAAGCCATTTCTCTTTTTCTCATTTTAATTTAATAGATGCAGCCAAATAAAACACAAAGTAACAAACTAAAAATCGTCAACGGAAGCTAAATTTAACAGTTCTGAGAGAGAGAATGATCCGCAAACAGACGGCTAAAGCTCCGTGACTAGCCAGGGGTGGTGGAGAAGAAACTGAGGAGGGTTGACCCACAGATAGTCTAGCCTCAGAGCAGGCAAGGAGCAGCACATGTGCAGGCTGAATGAACATCACTATCAAAGTTCTCCAATCAGCAGCACAGGGATGCACACACATCTATGCCAAGCACCCATACGGACACTACTCAAAGAAGAATCATATTTACAGAAAGCCAGTAAGACTGAACTCCAACCTGGAAGTTTATTGCAATGTTTTACTTGGGTATCTTGACTTGCCAATGCCAAATTGTTAATCAGAATCTTCATACGTTTAACAAATATAGGATACTTTACTTGGCTTTTGAGATAAATTAAAATCAATCCCCCTGAAAATGAGACATTTTTAAAAATATTTAAGTTTAAATTTATATTTATATTTAATTTTTTAAATATTAAATAATTGTTCAATGAGGATTCATAATTTAACAGTTCTAAATCATTTTAAATTAAGCAGGTATGTAAAAATTATCTTATAAACTAAAAATCCCTTAATATTTCAGCGTACCTTTCCCTGAGTAGTAGAGCACAATAGCCCCATGTCTTTGTTTGAAAATCTACAATCAAACCCTTTTCTGTGAAGAATCAGGGCTGCTTCATCAGATGGCCCAGAATCTGCCTGCAAATAAACAAAATGTAAGAATACCTTGGAAACTAAACACTACAAATAAGAGACTTTAGGACCTCAGCATTTGACCTCTGAGCCACTTATTTTATTAATATCATTGTCTAAACTGACAGAACACATTTCATGGAAGAGTTGTAAAAAGAATGAATGTACAAGAATTGGACAGCAAAATGATTTTTTAAAATTTCCTTTATTTTTAAAAAATGCCTGAACAACCTGATCCTCAATTTAAATATCCTGATTAAAAACTGGATTGATAGGCTCTCCAGAATAATAAAGGAAGTAAAGGCTTCATAATTATGCAAGCACAACTCCAGGTTTAATTACTAACTTTGACTTTGGCCCCTTACAAGCTTTGTAACTTTAGGTTTAAAAACCTAACCACTAATCAACTATAAAACTTCCTAGAAACTATGACCAACAATGTACAACTATGAGATTAACTGTGCAGGTTGACGGATAAAACACATGGGCCCAGAATCAACAGCAGGGTATATGCAAGAATTCAAGTACTCATTGAAATTCAGTTACATGTTTGATCTAATATGTAAAGACTCTTCAAGTAATATTCAGCACAAATATTATTATTACTTATTTATATTACAATAGCACAGAAAAAGCTGCAATCAGAACGCATCTTGCTAGTGACTCTACAAAAACAAACAAAGAGACAGTACAGCCACCTGGGAAATAATTTCACTTCCATGAAAAATTTTGAAGCTCTGGAAAACTGTTCATCCCAAACTGAAATGAAAAGGCAAAAATTCAAAAAATTTTCATGGAAGTGAATTTCTGCAATAATTTGCTTCAGAAATGAAAAATGCTGCAGAGGAGCAAGGCGACTAAATTGACAGGATACACAGCAAGAAACTGAAAGAAACTTGTCAGTTTTCATAAAAAATTTAATGGAAATCAACATATTTCCACAAAACATTTTGATTTCAATGAACTGGCATTTTCTGAAGGAAAAAACACTGCACTGGCACATTTCTGAACAGTTTTAGCTGAGTGTACCTGCTCTCAAGAGTTTATAATCTCAGATGACAAATCACCCAGAAAAGAGCAGGGGAAAGGAAAATATTAAAACACACAATATTTTAAGTACAAATATACCTTTTTAATACTTCTTTGGGGAGGGGGCATGAAGCCTAAACATTTGGTATTGTGGAGAACTGGCCAATATCGGAGCTAATCAGAAATTTTCCTCACAAAATGCTTTCCCATCAGAAAATATACATTTGTTGAAAATGAAATTTTCTGGGGAAATATACAGATTTTCATGAAATTTTCTATGGAAGCCAGCTCAATTACCAACCCACCAACTTCGCAACCTGCCAAGTAAGTTATTGCAAAACCAAGGATCCCAGGCTCTGCTCTTTAGGAACAAAAGGTTTTTCAAAAATTTATTTTTCACAGAGAGAGACTGTTTTCCAGCTAGCTCTACAACAAAATGCTTGTAAGTAATTTCACAAAATCAGGGGGAATTCGTTCATTTCATTTAGTTCTTCCTCATAATGACTGTAGGTCAACAATTGCTGAAAAACACGAGTGACATTTCATGGGTTTAATCAAACAGTAAAATATAAACATATAGTCATTTTTAGAGTACTTCAGCCTGCAGCTATCCTGCTAGTCAATAATTAAGTCCACGCAGTCTATCCAGTCTCAAGATCCATTAGTGGTCACATACTATATATTTTAGCAGAAATGTCAATACACTGTCACCTACTTTACAAAGGACTGGAGGTATAAAAGGAAAGGGAAAGAATGCATAAAGATAACTTTTCCTTCAATTGAGCAAAAAGATATCTGATAAGACTCTTCCATTTCTAGCCATTTGAACACAAAATGTGGCAGCAGTTGGTCTTGAACTGCAAGATCAATATCTGGACTGCAAAACTTATCGAACAATTGGTCTGCAACTGACTGCCAAATTGCTAGGTGGCACATATACTTCCTGCCACTGATAACTGTGAAGAAGGCTACGGGGAATAGTAGTCAAGAGTTTTAACAAGTTTGCTTGTCTGTAAACTTCCCTGATGAGCACATAGCCTGGGGTTGTAAAATCCACAGACAGGCTTTTCCATATAGGTTTGAAACACTTTCATCAAGGTGGTACATCAAATCCAGAAAACTAAAAGAAGGGGTTGCTTACCTGTAACTTCTGTTCTTCGAGATGCGTGTCCCTGTGGGTGCTCCACACCAGGTGTCATCGCGTCCCGCGGTGAAGACCGGAGTCTTTAAAGCAGTAGTGCTGTAGGGGGCTGCACGCGCCGGTCGCGGCTCGCGACCATTCCCGCCAGTCGTGGCGCGCGCAGCCCCCTCCGTCCCTCAGTTCCTTTTCCACCGCGGAGCAACGAGGTAAGTACTCCGAAGTAGAGGGGAAGGAGGGAGGGTAGTGGAGCACCCACAGGGACACGCATCTCGAAGAACAGAAGTTACAGGTAAGCAACCCCTTCTTCTTCTTCGAGCGATGTCCCTGTGTGTGCTCCACACCAGGTGACTTCTTAGCCGTTATCAGTCATGGAGGAGGGACTTCGGTGTATGGAGGCAAGCACCGCCGATCCCACTCTGGCATCATTATAAGAAGTTTTGTTAATTGCATAATGGGTTGTGAAAGTATGCAGAGAGGTCCAAGTGGCAGCCTTACATATGTCTGCAAGAGGAACATTATTTAGGAATGCTGTGGTCGCCGCCATCGCTCGTGTGGAATGTGCCTTGACTTTGACTGGGGGTTGTATTTTATTTTGTTGGTAGCATGTTATAATACATTCCTTTATCCATTTTGATAATCTTTGGGTGGATATTGGTAGGCCTCTGCATCTCTCTGCGATGGAGACAAATAATCTATTTGATTTTCTAAATGATTTTGTTCTATCCAGGTAGAAGGACAACGCTCGTCGGACATCCAGCGTATGGAGGACGGCTTCCCATGGATTCCTGTGAGGCTTCGGAAAGAAGGTAGGTAGATATATGGGTTCGTTAATATGGAAGTGGGACACAACCTTGGGCAGGAACTTGGGATGAGGACGTAGTGTAACTTTGTCCTTCTGGAACACAGTATACGGAGGATCTGTTGTGAGGGCGTTAATTTCTCCGACTCTTCGTGCAGATGTAATAGCGACCAGGAAGGCTACTTTCATGGACATGTGGTATTGGGAGCAGGTCGCCAGGGGTTCGAATGGGGATTTCGTTATCGTATTAAGGACTAGATTTAAATCCCAGGGCTGTGGTGGGGTTTGTACAGTAGGGAAGACTCTTTGAATGCCCATTAAAAAACGTTTCACTATGGGGTCAGTAAAGATTGATGAGCCATTAAGTTGGTCATGGAAAACTGAGATCGATGCCAAATGGACCTTCAGGGAGTTAAAGGAGAGCCCTGACTGTTTCAGTTCCAGGATGTAATCGAGGATGTGAGGGATCGAGGATGATGTTGGCGAGATGTCCCTATAGTCGCACCAGCTTTGGAACCTTTTCCATTTTAACAGGTAAGTTTTCCTAGTGCTCAATTTTCTACTGTTAAGAAGGATGTGACGAACGGCCTCTGAACACTGCAGCTCGTCGTGTCGGAACCATCGAGGAACCATGCTGTGAGGTGTAGTTTCTCGATTTCTGGGTGGAGAGTCCGCCCGGAACTCTGTGTCAGTAAACTCGGGAATGATTGTAGAGTTATTGGTTTGCGTCGCGATAGAGCAAGTAGTTCTGCAAACCATGGTTGTCTTGGCCAGGCTGGCGCAACCAGTATTACTCGAACCCTGTCTCTCCTGATCTTTTGGAGGACTTTGGGTATTAGAGGAATTGGGGGAAAGGCATATAGGAGGGTCTGGGGCCATGTTACTAGAAAGGCATCCCCCATAGATTTGGGTCCCAGGCCCGCCCTGGAACAAAACCGGTGGCATTTCCGGTTGATATAGGTTGCGAAGAGATCGATTGTTGGATTTCCCCAGCGTTCGAATATGCGTGTTAGATGGCCATTGTCGATCTCCCACTCGTGGTTGGGTGGAAAACTCCTGCTTAGAATGTCCGCAGTTACATTTTGTTTTCCCGGTAGGTAGGATGCTGTGATGGTAATCGAATGATGTATGCACCAATTCCAGAGTCTTACCGCCTCTGCACAAAGGGCTGGTGACCGTGCTCCCCCTTGTCGGTTGATGTAAAACATGCAAGCCATGTTGTCCGTCATGACCTTTATCACTTTGTTGCGAATTAGTGGAAGGAAGCATTCGCAGGCGTAGCGGACTGCCCTTAGTTCTAGCACGTTTATATGGAGGGTGGCTTCCTCCCTTGTCCACAGGCCTTGCGTAGTTAGTTGGTCTAGATGAGCTCCCCAGCCTAGTGTGGAGGCATCCGTAGTGAGCAGGACTGTGGGTTGCAGCGGTAGAAATGGTATGCCTACCATGACATTTCCTGATGTGGACCACCAATCCAGGGAGTCCTTTATTTGTTTTGGAATTGTTATTCTCTTGTTCAAGTTGTGGTATTTTGGCCTGTACACTGTTGCTAACCAGTGTTGTAACGCTCGCATATGCAGTCTGGCATTGGGAACTACGCTTGTGGAGGCCGCCATGTGACCCAGAAGCTGCAACACAGTACGAGTGGTGACAACGGGTGCAGCTTTTACGAGATTGATCAGCTCTAGGAGTGTATCGAATCTGTTTCTGGGAAGAGATGCCATTGCTGTCTCGGAGTTCAATAGAGCTCCTATGAAGAGAATTTTCTTCACTGGTTCTATGATAGATTTGTCCATATTTACCCTGAGTCCCAGCTTGTTGAAAAGTGATATGGTTATATGGGTGGCCTTGGTGGCGGCATCTTTGGAATGTGCTGAGATCAGACAATCGTCTAGATAGGGGAAAATCTTTACTCCTTGCATCCTGAGAAAGGCTATAGGCGCTGCAAGCAGCTTGGAGAAAGTTCTTGGGGCTGTGGATAGGCCAAAGGGCATTACCTTGTATTGGTAGTGTTGATTGTTCACTGCAAAGCGAAGGAATTTTCTGTGAGCAGGGTGAACGGTGACGTGAAAGTATGCGTCTTTGAGGTCGAGGGAAGAGAACCATTCTCCTTGGTTGAGCATCGGAATTATTTTGTTTAGAGTAACCATCTTGAACCTTTGCTTCTTGACGTGCTTGTTTAAGGGTCTGAGATCGAGAATAGGTCTCCATCCGCCTGATTTTTTCTGAACTATGAAATAGCGAGAGTAAAACCCCTTTCCCATGTGTTGAGTGGGAACAGGTTCTATTGCTCCTATGTCGCGGAGCTGTTTGATTTCCTGCTGAAGGAGTTGTACGTGACTGGTGTCCCTGAAAAGGGACGGGGAAGGGTAATGAGGAGGAGGGCGGGAAGTTAATGGGATGGAATAACCTTTGTTGACGATCTCCAAGACCCACTTGTCTGCTGTGATGGAAGACCAGGCAGGATGGAATTGCCTGAGACAGAATTCGAAGTTTAAGGTTACTTGGTTTAATGTCTCTGCACAAGGAGGAAGTCTCAGACCCTCGACCAACACCTCAAAATTGAGGTTTTTGAGGTTGCGGTTGAGAACTGGTGGGAGGTCTGTCTACGTCTGAAACCTCTCTGTCTACCCCTAGATGGGGGATCGTATCTTTGTTGGTTCTGAGAGTAGTGAGGCTGATACCTGCGATTGAAGGGTTGGTATCTCGTTTGCCTCCTTTTGAATATGGGGGTGTGAATGCCCAGGGTTCGCAAGGTGGCTCTGGAATCCTTCATGGCATGCATTAGTGTGTCCGTCCTTTCGGCGAAAAGATTAATTTTATCGAAAGGCAGATCTTCTATTTTTGTCTGAAGGTCTCTAGGTAGACCTGCTGTCTGAAGCCATGATGCCCTTCGCATGACAATGCCTGTGGCCAGTGCTCTAGCTGCTGTATCTGCTATGTCTAAGGAAGCTTGAAGGGATGTTCTTGAAATTAATTGTCCTTCCGCTATCAGGCTCTTATGTTGCTCTCTCCTGTTGTCAGCAAGGATTTCTGTGAATTGGGATAATCTTTCGAATATTAAATGATTGTAATTTGAAAGGAGAGCAGTATAGTTGGCAATTCTCAAGAGTAACGTGGCTGATGTATAGATTTTTCGACCCAGGGAGTCTAAGCATTTGGAATCTTTATCGTGGGGAGTTGCCTTAAAATTTTGTTGCTTTCCTCTTTGGTTTGCTGCATCCATTACTAGGGAGTTCGCTGGAGGGTATGTGAATAGAAACTCCATGCCCTTCGAGGGAATGTACCACTTCCTGTCATTTCTTTTGTTTGTGGCTGGTGTGGTAGCTGGACTTTGCCAGATGACGTTGGCCGGATCCATAAGTGCTGGATTCATAGGCATAGCTATTTTAGAGGATGTTGAAGAATGTAGGATCTTGAGGAGTTTATGCTTTGGCTCTGCAACCTCTTCTAGCTGGATTTCCAGTTCCTGGGCCACTCTCTTGAATAATTCATTGAACAGTTTTGTATCATCGGTGGACGAAGATGATGATGGAATTACTGCATCCTTGTTTTCCGTGCTTTGTTGATGTAGCTGGGAAGTGTTCACAGCAGTATGCACTGATAGAGGAGATCTTGACGAGTGCTCAGAAAGGGTAGAGAGAGAGCGACTAGGTGACCGGAGTGGAGAGCGAGAGTGATGATGACTGTGATAATGTGTACTTGAACGCATGCTGTGACAGCTTGAGTGGTGATCCCACCTATCAGACGAACGATAATGTGGTGTGCTGTGGCGACAGCATGGGGAGTGATGTCGTCTTGAATCTGCGTGCGAGTACAGAGATCCGACCGGGGATCTGCCTCTGTATGAGCAGCAGGAGTGTCCCCGGTCTGTGTGAGGCTGAGAACAGCGCCTCCTGGAGCGGTCTGCAAGGGAGGAGGCAGGGGAAATGTGTCTTTCCTTCCTGGCTCTCTTACGTGGAGCCGGTTCTGCAGCCATGCTCGGTGCCGGAGCAGTGGAATTCTGAGCTCTCTCCATGCGGCGCGGGGAGCTCGGTGCCAGGTCCAGCTGCGGCACCTGCGGCGCCGGGGCTTCAACCGGGGACGTAGCCGGCGCCGGGGTAGCGCGGTCCGCCTGAGTGCTGGGAGCCGCAGTGTTCAGGGTCGCCAGTGCGGGGGAAGAGGAGCCTGTGCCTCTGATTCCCTGCTTTCCATGGGAGGATTTGTCACTCCCATGTTTTGCGACCGTCCTTGAGCCCAAGGAACCAGATGCCTTCTGGGCTGACTTTTTCGATCTGTTTTTTGAAGGGGAGCGATCCCTTCTCGAATTGCTAGTATGCGCCGGTGACGGGGCGCTTGAACGCCGGCTTGCCGGTGTATCAACAAGTTGCCTGTCCCCATTAGACGATGAGCCGGGGGCTAAGGATTTTTCCATGAGGAAAATCCTTAGCCTGAGGTCTCTCTCTTTTCTGGCTCTAGCACTTAGATTCCCGCAATGAAAGCACTTTTGGGGAACGTGCGAGTCTCCCAGACAGCGGACACACTTGTCGTGTCCGTCAGATGCGGGAATCGAGTCCTTGCAGTCGGAACACCTTTTAAAGCCCGATGAAGAGGGCATTATAAAAGGTGGAAGTTGTCAGAAGTACCGTTCGGCCGTTACCGGCCGAAACGGACAAGCGGCTTTTTTTTGTTTTTTTTTCTTGCTTGCTCCTTTTTTAAGTCTATAAGAACTATAGGGAAAGGAATGTGAGTAAATATTTCTTTCTTTTGTTTGTTTTTCTTCAAGGTTGACTGGAGAGTGAGTCAGCTCCGTCTTCACCCGAGGGCGGTTGAAAAGGAACTGAGG
Organism: Pelusios castaneus; assembly: GCA_007922175.1. Classification (NCBI taxonomy): domain Eukaryota; kingdom Metazoa; phylum Chordata; order Testudines; family Pelomedusidae; genus Pelusios; species Pelusios castaneus. The sequence continues at coordinate 5,747,092 of ML685772.1, read as the reverse complement.
GACGGAGGGGGCTGCGCGCGCCACGACTGGCGGGAATGGTCGCGAGCTGCGACCGGCGCGTGCAGCCCCCTACAGCACTACTGCTTTAAAGACTCCGGTCTTCACCGCGGGACGCGATGACACCTGGTGTGGAGCACACACAGGGACATCGCTCGAAGAAGAACAGACTATTACAATAAACATGTGACAGATTATACATAGGGACTCAACAAATAATCAAAGCTATGGATCAGCTGCAGAAGGTATCTAGTCTGAGGGCTAGTCTACACTGCAGGGGAGAGGGGGATTTTGGTGACAATCAAAGGAAGATACACGAGTTATTTACAATAACTTCCAGAGGGGTAGCCATATTAGTCTAGTTCAGCAAAACAAACAAAGAGTCCTGTGCCTGTGTCTATTAAAGACTAACAAATTTATTTATCACATGAGCTTTTGTGGGGGAAAATCCCACTTTGTCAGATGCTTGACGAACTGGGATTTTCTCCCACGGAAGCTCATGCAGCAAATAAATGTGTTAGTTTTTAAAAGTGCCACAGAACTCGTTTGTTTTGTTAAAATAACTTGCGTATCTCCCTTCGATCAACTAACGCCTACTCACCACAGGGTCCCCACAGTGCTGAGTCAACAAGAAATGCCTTCCTGTAGAATCAACACTACACTACTTGTCGGATAGGTCTTAACAAATTGACCTCTGGCTAATTCTGGGTTCAACTGAACATGTCTCTGAAGACAATCAAACTCGCATAATTGATGCTACACTGTTGGAGGTGATACTGACAGTGTAGCCTAGCCTAGGCCTCATTCAAGAGAAGCAAAGATATGAAATGGAAACTACCTTCCTACAAAAATTTTTCACATTGCTGAATATTGTCTGGTCTGCTGGCGCTATGGAACAGAAAAGAGGCGTATGAGTGATCTGAGTGAAAATACCTCCAGATCTAATCCTAGCACATGAACTACATTGACTAAAGCACAGGACAGCTTCTGCTTGATATCTAGCTTTCTTCCTTAACTTTAGTAAAGCTTCTGATACTGCCTTGCATGATCTCCTCATAAACAAATGAGGGAAATATAGCTTAGATGGAGCTATAAGGTGGATAAATTACTGGTTGTTCCTTCCACTTACAAAAGAACAATCAAATTGCACATATACAAAACGGTCAATGACTGTCTAGGAAGGAGTACTGCAGAAAGGGATCTGGGGGTTATAATGGATCACAAGCTAAATATGAATCTACAATATAACATTGTTGCAAAAAAAGCTAACAAAATTCTGGAATGCATCAGCCGGAATGTTGTAAGCAAGATGCAAGTATTAATTCTTCCACTTGACTTCATGCTAATAAAGCATCAGCTGGAGTAATGTGTCTGGGTCTGAACACCACATTTCAGGAAAGATGTGACTAAATTGGAGAAAGTTCAGAGGACAGCAACAAAAATTATTCAAGGTCTAGAAAACATGACATATGAGGAAAGACTGAAGAAAACTGGGTTTAAGTCTGGAGAGGAGAAAAATGTGTGGGGGCAAAACAATAGGTCTCAAATACATAAAAGATTAATACAAAGAGAAGAGTGAAAAATTGTTCTCCTTAACCTTTGAGAATAGGACAAGAAGCAATGAGCTTAAATTGCAGCAAGGGAGGGAGATTCGTACTGGACATTAGAAAAAGCTTTCTGTTAGGGTAGTTAAGCATGGGAACAAATTGCCTACGGAGACACTGGAATCTCCATCATTGGAGGATTTAAAGAACAGATTATACAAACAACTGTCAGATGGGTTATTACTTAGCTGGTTACTAGTTATTACTTAGTCCTACCTTGATTACAGGGGATTGGACTAGATGACCAATGGGGGCTCCCCCTTCAGTCCTACACTTCTATGATTCCTGGGCTCCTGGAGCAATCTCTTATACCAGGGGTTCCCAATCCCTGGTCCACAGACCAAAAGTGGCCCGTGTGGCTTTATAAATTGGCCTGCACTGCCTGGGCACTGAGCCACAGCCACCTGGCCCTGGCGCCTGCCTCCTCTCCAGTCCCAGCCAGGGCTGGATTAAGGCTTGGGGGTGGGCGCCGTGGGCCGGCATGGCTACGGGGGGCGGGGTGCAGGGGCTGATGGGAGAGTGGGCGACGCTGCCGCTGGGACCCAGACAACTGACCACAAGCCAGCCCTGTTCATGGGCATCCAGCCCCTTTTATCTTTCTTTCTTTTTTAAAAAAAACCCTTTTTCAATTTTAAAAAATCTCTTTGGCTTGAGTGCCAAATATATTTTTTACAACCCTGAAGGGCGACTAGTCTGTTTAATTAAAATTCAATTAATTGATTTTAATTAATTAATTTTAATTTGAATGTAATTAATGAAATTTTAATTAAATAGACTGGTGGCCCTTCAGGGTTGTAAAAATTATATTTGTGGCCCTCGAGTCAAAAAGGTTGAGAGCCACTGTCTTATACAGCTGGTCACAGAAATAACTCTCACACAGAAGGGCTACAGGCTCAGAAAGCAGTTCAATAGCCCAAACTCTGTGTGTCTGTTCTCACAACAGAGTTCATCAGTGAGATCATGGGTCCTGGGAAGTATAAAACAGCCCCCCTCCCCCACTCTGAGCAGCCTACAGCCTTCAGGTAAGTAAGCTGGTTGAGGAACAACCAGTGGCAAGGCACAAAAAATATGACAACTCAAATAAACCCAGAAAAACATATGAGAGAGAACAAATAAGTAAAAAGCATTCATATAGCACCTGTGCCTGGCTCAGTGCAAGGAGTACTATGAATGTGGGGAGGAAGCTATGGAAAGGACGTAAATGACACATCCTCCAATCCATCACTGAGAAACTCCAATAAAAAGAATGGTAACCACTAACCAAAGAAATTTGCAATGCAACCATTACACTGTACTAACAAATCCCACTGTGAATGCAAATTGTTTCAAATAATTAACATGAGGTTGAGCCCAAATGAAGTAATTGTCATGTTTGGGTATATTTGAACATTCGGTTATTGACAGAAGTTACCACTACAGCCCAAGATTCAGTAAATATCCTTGGTGCAAATATACTCTCTCAAATGGAAAGACAATATCTTGTCCCAACTGGCTTCTTTTCCCTGTTAAGACTAAATATATTTTCTATCAGACTCTGTTATCAAGATGTGGAAGCACGCATCTTGAGGACAGGTAGCACTGAACCAATTCCAAGGAAGTCCTACAAGAAAACAATACGGCATTCTAGATCACTTTCGTGGTTTTACAACTTATCTGAAAACAGCACCTCACGCGGCATAGTTTCTGAGTAGATTAAATTCCTAAACATTCATTAGGAAGGTAGAAAACATGATATAATTGATACCACTAAGTCAGTGATTCTCAAAACAGTTATATGTGTACCCTTGGAGGTAGGCAGAGGTCTTCCAGGGGTATATCAACTCATCTAGATATTTGCCTAGTTTTACTACAGGCTACATAAAAAGCTCTAGAAAAGTCAGTACAAACTAAAATTTCATCTGGACAATGTTTATACTGCTCTATATAGTATACACTGAAATGTATGTACCATATTTATATTCCAAATTGACTTATTTTACAGTTGCATGGTAAACAATGAGAAAGCAAGTAATTTTTCAATAATAGTGTGCTGTGACACTTTTATATTTATATGTCTGATGTTTTAAGCAAATAGTTTTTAAGTTAATTGAAACTTGGGATACACAAGACAAATCAGACTCCTGAAAACACTACAATAGTTTGGAAATGTTGAGGGCTACTGCACCGCATAACACTTGGGCTTTACTTGAGAGTTCCTCATTGAAAATAAGATCCTTTTTAATTACTGAATAATGTTTCCAATGTAGAATAATATTAAGCAAGTATGCTGTGCTTAGTATATTTGTGGATCAAAATCTTTTTCTCTATATTGCTTCTTAGAAATAGTAACTCATTTTACTTTTAATTATTGACCAAAATAATTATAAGAATATATAAGATAAAAATAATTTAACAGTATACACTAACTGAGATAACACACTTAGTTCAAAATGTAATTTTAATGTTAATTAATGCTAAGCTACACTTTCAGAAAACTAGACAAAACATTTTTTGTTTTGCAGACAAAATAACAGTATCTGTATAAAAAGCACATTAAAGAAACATTTAAAATGCATGATGCAGAAGCCTGACTTCCTGTGGGGCTGAAGTGATGCTAAACATGGCAAGCTAGTCATCCAGTGGACTTATCTTGTAGTCATCTGCATAACAAAAGCATATCAAATGATGGTATGAATATTTAAACTGAATTTTAAGTTAAAAATTACCAAAATTAAACTTTTGAATCTATTAACGTAGAAAGATATTAATAAAAACAATTATGTGCTTATGAATGAAATTTAAGTAAAGTACAATAGTCTCTCTGATTTAGTAATAATTTAAGCTACACCTATACTGCAGAACACTGTTTAGTATCTAAGACATCACAATGAAAAGCGGGCTGCATATTCAGGCAGCAGAAAAAGTCTCTCACTTGAGGTAGGTAGCAGGATAAGATTCTGGCAAGGGAGCTTTCCCTGAAGCCTTCCTTCTGACAGTACCTGGCACTGCAGGTGGGAAGCTAAAAATACACTGCTAAAAATAGCAGTGTAGAGGGAGGAGGCACTGGATGGTCACACAGAGCTGTCAATGGTATACACCCTCTGGGTTTAGAGGCGTCTTTACTTGCCTACGCAGTGCCTCAACATTTACACCTGTGCTATGGGAAAAGGGGGTATGCAAAGTATGTACATGGCACAGAGCAAGGAGTGTGCAACATAGACATACCCTTACCTAGAACTATTTGTATGGATGTAAAGGAGTTTAGGTAGGTCTAATTTATACAATTGGGGTGGTGTTAGAAGGAGTAAGTTAGTCGCCTTCATGCTATTTTAATCTATGCCTCCTTATACCACCTCAGCATGCAAATTAGAGTAATTAGTTCTAAGGGCGTGACTGAGTGTAAGGGAATATATCTTACAAGATCTCATACATCACATCTGAATTTGGCTTGCTATGAATAATGTCTGAAAGTCTACCTTACTTTTCTCAGCCTTCAATAAACACCAAATATCCTCAGTCCGGTAAAATTTTATAGCATTACTATGGGACAAAAACTCCTAAATTACTTCACTACCAAATCTCCCAATTTTTCTGTACAAATGCCAACTCTTTCTACACTGATATAATTTTGAACCCTTGACAGTTTAACACTGTCAGGTTCTTGGCTGATAAAAATAAAAAAGTCCTGTGCCATGAATTCTCATAAGCAGCATCCCAGGGCAACACTGCTAAGATTTTGATCTGAATGAGGGAGAAGGACCATTTACATGATTCTTAACTGATTACTGTAAGTTACTGTACTGATTACTTATACTCACTTATTGGGAAGTTTAAGCAATTTGTCAAGGAAGACCAGTGATTTGAAGTTTCAGAGGCATACTCATGTTTGACCTGTCTGTGTATAATATTCTGTTTGCAGCATGTGAATAAAGCAAATATCAGGGAGACAGAAGTTACTACTTTCATAGGTTACTGTTTCTTCTATTCGCTCTTGTATGTTTGTTCTGCATGTTTATAGAACAGGAATAATTTTAACAATAACTACCTAAAACAGGATGGACTCTTCCTTTTCCCCAAAAGTATCAGAAAAAAAAATTAGGAGCATTTTTCACTCTGAAGAACTTCGCGGAACAGAAATTAAAATATTTCCAGAATTAACAGCCATTCAACTTTTAAAAATGATTTTTTTAATATCTATTTTCTTCATTTTTTATATGATTTATAAATGTCAGACTGGACTTTTAAAGTGTGGTGAATATCCTTACATTCACAGATTATATTGACTCACAGTATTTAAAATACCATACACAAAATTAAATTAATTAATGATCAGTAACAGTAGCTGTATTAATGCAAGATAATAAGAGAAACCAAATCTCATCAGGAAAGGAATAAGCTGATTGCCTGGAGAAGTCATGAAGAGATTTCCCTACTCCATGTACAACATTGTGCAATTAGTATGATTCATAATTGGAGGTGGGGGGATTGCTAATTCTCCAACATCTGAGTTCTGATCATTGCTGGAGGCGGGATTGACTTAATACATAAATATATGATGTGAAATGTCAAACCCTATGTTTTTATGATATCCCCAAAACAGTGACTGATGAGGACTTGGAAATCCTTGAGCTGTTGCAGAGGAAAAAGACCTGGTTAGTACTTAACAACATGAATCACTTTTTATGTTACTACATCCTATGTGGATTCATAGTTTACTTTTACAGAATGAAATATTTTCCAGAATATATCAGTAGATATCATACATTTGTTCATAACATTAATATTTTGGACATACCTTCGATTGTATTGTCCTTAGATTGACCACATGCATGTCACAAGGCATGGATGAAATGAGTGGAGAAAAGGTATTCAAAATCTGTGGGATACCAGATTCCGCATATGTAGTCATTGGAATTACAGGATGATTTATGAAAGAAGAAGTTATATGACTCAGAAGAGAGGGAAAACTGACTGATGACTTCTCTTCTTTCTATAAAAAAGTAGATAAAACCACTTTGCATTAAGTTTATATATGGTTGTCTTAATTGAATGCAAGTTCATAAAATAAGACATATTAGGTACAAACAACAAAGACGAAAAATTCTCAATCAGCTACTCATCTGCTTCTCTGTTAATAAAAAAACTGTTACATACTGGTTTGATGCCAGTGCACTGAAGCCAGAAAATTTTTTCTGATATTAGCACCTATTACACCCTCGGCATACTTTTTTCAGCTAGCTGAGGTTGTGAAGCAGTGGAGATGCCATGACCCCTCTGATTTCCTTCACACAGGGAGTTTGCTGTGATTCCAATTTAGAGGGGAAAAAGGGGTCATGGTATGGAGATGTGCAACATACCTTGAAGAACAGCTCTTACTGAACTGATGTACATCATTTCTTCAAGTGCTTGCACATGTCCATTCCACTTAAGATGATTAACAGTTTCTGATGGAGAAGGAAATGGGAGTCTACCTAAGTAAGGATGGCAATGCCACTCTACCAAACACAGCATCATTTCTTGGGGGTTGGGAGAGCACATAATGAACAGTGAATATATGGAAAGAGGAGCAAATCACAGCCTTACAAATGTCACAGTTTCACAGTGTGCTAAAACCCTTTGAGATTATGGAACCTTAGCATTATTATAGCACAGGTGAAAACAAGAAAAAATCTAGGAAAAGACAGGTTGCCCTTTCACCTTGACATTGACGGAGATGAGATGCCCTAAACTCTTTAACTCTCTTCAGATAAAAGGCCAACACTTTATGAATGCCCCGATTATGGAGATTTTCCCCATCTTTTTGGGGAAAAGGTTTAAAAATAAATGTTAAGTGCGTAGGTGGATTTAGATGAAAATCCAATACAGCTTTAGTAAGAAATCTGGGGTGTGGATGCCAAGAAATTTTACCTTTATAAAACAATATCTAAAGAAGGGCAGCTACCAGTGCCTGGTGTTCTGTTACCTCCTGGTCAGAATAATGGCCACCAGAAACACTACCTTCATCGAGATATGAGAAATGGGGACATACTTATATGTTCAAATAGAAGCCCTGTTAGAACTGAAAGAATCAAATTCAGATTGCAGCATGGAGTCAGATCCCTATTACAAGGAAAGAGTCTGTTCCAACTTTTCAAGAATAGGGCTAGAAAAGGGGAGGAGTAGCACTATATGTAAAAGAGCTGTATGACTGCTCGGAGTTCCAGTATGAAAGTGGAAACAAGATGGTTGAAAGTCTGTGGGTTAAGTTTAGGGGAGAATGCAACAAGGGGGATGTTGTGGTGGGTGTCTGCTATAGACCGCCAGACCAGAAAAAGGAGGTGGATGAGGCGTTCTATGGACAACTAACAGAAGTTTCCAGATTGTCGCAGGCCCTGCTTCTTATGGGGCACTTCAATTATCCTGACGTCTGCTGGGAAGATAATACAGCAGTGCACAGGCTATCCAGGAAGTTTTTGGAGAATATTGAGGACAACTTCCTAGTACAAATGCTGGAGGAACCAACTAGGGGCCTTGCACCTCTAGACCTATTGCTCACAAACAGAGAAGAATTGATCGGGGAAGTAGAAGTAAATGGCAACCTGGGCAGCAGCGACCATGAGATGGTAGAATTCAGGATCCTGATCAATGGAAGGAAGGAAAGAAGCAGAACACACACCCTGGACTTCAGAAAGCAGATTTTGGCTCCCTTAGGGAGCTGATGGGCAGGGTCCCATGGGAAGCTGATCTGAAGGGGAAAGGTGTCCAAGACAGCTGGCTGTATTTTAAAGAAACTCTGTTAAAGGCACAGGAAGATAACATTCCGATGTGCAGAAAGAACAGCAAATGTGGACGGTGACCAGCGTGGCTTAGCAGGGAACTCTGCGGGGAGCTGAAACATAAAAGGGAAGCTTACAAGAAGTGGAAGCTTGGACAGATGACAAGGGAGGCGTATAAAGATATTGCTCGGGACTGCAGGGATAATATCAGAAAGGCCAAAGGACAATTGGAGTTGCAGCTAGCAAGAGATGTGAAGGATAACAGAAAGGGGTTCTATAAGTATATCAGCAACAAGAAAAGGATCAGAGGTGGTGTAGGTCCCTTACTGAATGGGGCAGGCATCCTCGTGGAGGATGATGCAGAAAAGGCTGAAGTACTCACTGCTTTTTTTACTTCAGTCTTCACAGGGCGGGCCAGCTCCCAGGCTACTACACAGGGTAACGCGGAATGGAGAGAAGAGCGGCCCTCGGTGATGGAAAGTCAGGTTAGGGAACACTTAATCAAATTGGATGTGCACAAGTCCATGGGGCCGGATGAACTGCATCCGAGGGTGCTGAGGGAGTTGGGGGAAGTGATTGCAGAGCCGCTGGCCATTATCTTTGAGAACTCGTGGCGAACGGGGGTGGTCCCGGAGGATTGGAAAAAGGCAAATATAGTACCTATCTTTAAGAAAGGGAAAAAGGAGGATCCGGGGAACTACAGACCGGTCAGCCTCACCTCAATCCCTGGGAAAATCATGGAGCAGGTCCTCAAAGAATCCATCCTGAAACACTTGGAGGAAAATAGAGTGATCAGGAACAGTCAACATGGATTCACCAAGGGCAAATCGTGCCTGACCAACCTGATTTCCTTCTATGATGAGATGACTGGATTTGTGGATGCGAGAAGAGCCATTGACGTGGTATACCTTGACTTTAGCAAGGCTTTTGATACGGTTTCCCACAGCATTCTCATCGGCAAGTTAAGGAAGTATGGGTTGGACGAGTGGACCGTAAGGTGGATCGAAAACTGGTTAGATCAACGGGCTCAG
>ML685772.1:5681637-5737326 GCA_007922175.1 Pelusios castaneus | reverse complement strand
TTACAGCTGGGGAGGTCAAGGTTGGATATTAGGAAAAACTTTCTCACTAGGAGGGTGGTGAAGCATTGGAATGGGCTATCTAGGGAGGTGGTAGAATCTCCATCTTTGGAGATTTTTAAGGCTCGGTTAGACAAAACCCTGGCTGGGGTGATTTAGTGGGAGTGGTCCTACTTTTTAGCAGGGGGTTGGACTAGATGACCTCGTGAGGTCCCTTCCAACCTTATTATTCTATGATTCTATGAAAAGACAGGTCTTCCATTCACAGGAGGATGGAAAGCAAGATAGCTGGCAGATTAACTCTCAGGGAGTTGCTAGAAAGACTATTTTCCTTTATTTTGGAATAACTGCTCCAACTAAACTCAACAGGAGCTCAGGAAGAAGTGTTATCTTTCTGCTGGTATCAAAGAGAATCTCTTCCATTTCTTGAGGTAATTAGACTCAGACTCAAGGTCAGAAGAGGCCAACATGATCATCTAGTCTGACCTCCTGCACAATGCAGGCCACAAAACCTTACCCACCCACTCCTGTAATGAACCTCTAACCTATGACTGAGTTATTTAAGTCCTCAAATCATGGTTTAAAAACTTTAAAGATGCAGAGAATCCACCAGCAAGTGAGCCTTGCCCCATGCTATAGAGCAAGGCGAAAAATCCCAGAGCCTTTACCGATCTGCCTTGGGGGAAAATTCTTTCCTGGCCCCAAATGTGCAATCAGTGGGACCCAGAGCATTTAGCAGACCCAACAGTCAGACACCAGGAAAGAATTCTCTGTAATTCTCAACCCTCCCTATCGAGTGTTGGGAAGGGACTTTCCCCTGAATCAGAATAGCAATGCCCTACAGAGTTTTTTGCCTTAGTCTTTAGCATGGGGCAAAGATCACTTGCAGGTTTAAACAAGTCTAAATGCTGGATTCTCTGTAACTTTGAGTCTTTAAACATGATTTGGGGACTTCAGTAACTCAGCCAGTGATTATGAGTCTATTACAGGTGTCAGTGGATGACATTCTCAGCCTGTGATGTGCTGGAGGTCAGACTAGATGATCATGAGATCCCTTCAGACTTTAAAATCTATGAGACTGATACTGAGGTGTAAAACAGTGCGGTGGCTAGTTGTTGGAATGGGGGAAAACTGATCCAAAAGGTTCAAGTGACGTCCGCTTTTGTGCAAGATGAAAAGAAAAGATACCATTCTTCCCCGGTGTCAGTGTCAACCACCTTTTCGAGTTATCAAACCTATCTTCCCCACATGTTAATTTCTATAATGTTGTTAACATGCTGTCCTTACAATAACTGCAGCACATTGCCATTTTAGGGGTAGCACACAAGACTGGAATTAATATCAAAACAAACAATACAATGCGTTAATATTCATTGCATTACGGTCACATTCAATAAAATCCACCAATTTTTTATGTACTTGAAACTGCCACACAAATTATATGCCAAACTGCAAGTTATCACGAGCACTCTGCAGGAAAAAATTTGTTACAGTGTTCTGATTCTGTTTAGCCTGCCATAGAGTACACTTGGCTTTGATCATGGCTGTCTTCTTGGTGATGGATTGCCACAGTATGGCAACACTTTTACATAAGAAACCCCCCACACTCTTGACAACGTGACAAACTCTGATCCCAATTGTGAATACTTTTTCTGAAAACTTCTTATGGTCTTAAAGAAGGTGAAAGCAACTTGCTGTATAGGCAGATGCATGTCAGTTAATACTAGAGTAGTGTACAGTCTAGAAACAAAGAATAGTTTAATAACTAACGACCAATAAATAACTAACAAAGTGAGTGAATGCTGCTCCCTGCTATGCAAAAGAGATATTAATCTTTAATTACTTTGACCAGTGCCATGTGACTGGACTCAGAAATTAAAGATCACTCTCCTGTGTGTCACATCTATTATACAGTGTCAGAAGAAAAGTGAATCTAGAGCAAATGAAGACACCCGTATTCTTTAGTCTGCAAAGAAAATTGAAAAAGAACTGGAGGTAGTTAAAGCAATTCCACATTTTCCAGAAGCAGGTGGTATTGCAGAGAATCTGGAGATGATGAAATTCTTTACAATGGTAAAAGTGGCAGGCCCAGAGACTTTGGAGATCTATAGAGCAATCAAGCAGAAGCAAGAAAATGACTGTAAACAGCTAATGAAAAATTTAAGAATTCTATGGTCCACACAAAAATGCCACTTTATGTAACTATTCTCTTTCTACAAACTAGGTGTGCCATTGAATCTTTCGTTAAAGATCTGTGTATTAGACCTAAATCAATACTAATTTGAATTATTAACTAGACAAATCAATTAAAAAACCAAATGATTTGTGATATAACTGATAAACAAGTCAAAGCACATTTATATTATGAAAAATTGGTATAAGTGAAAGAATTGAAGTTCATTTAATTAAAAATACATACCAAGGCATAAAAAAGTAAACAAACAGCAGAGATCAGATATATTTGTGATAAATGCAGAGGTAATCATAACACAAAGATTTCCAGCAAAAGAAGTGCAGTGTCATGCATGCAATTAAAAATAGATTAAATACGTTACTCTCAATAAAATTGCAGAGAAAAAAAAAGTATTCAAGCAAAAAAAATTATTAATGAACATACAATGGAGGACAAATCTCTGATACAAAAATAAGTTTTGTTGGTTCTTTAATAAATTTACAATGCAATTTTTTGTGTAGCAGGAAAAATAAATCAAAAGTGAATTTTAAAATTTTAAAGAATGTGATGAGATGTTTAATGAACTAAGATGCATTAAGTACTGACATCACACAGAGAGATTTCAAAAAACAAAAATGACTTTCCACCTTCCTAAGCTACCTCTTTAATGCACTTACCATCAATTTGCCTTGTTAAGAGTCTACACTACATTTTTGCCTCTACTTTTTGTGTAACAATACTGTCAGATACTCAATCAGTAGATGGATGGCCTTTTATTTGCTAGCAGATTGACAGGTAATGCTGAAAATTTCAACGACTGACCTGAATGGCACAACGTCATCTGGAAATAGTTCAGGTAAGGTGACTATATACATTTATGAAACATTTTAGGAGTGGGTGGCTATATGAAAGACATAAGATTTTTGAAACAGTGAAGGTGATTTACCTATGTCTTCCTTTGAAAATAATAGAAGTTGAGTGGCTAAGTCCCCTGCCCTGCTCTGAAAACCTCAATCCTAGTTTTCACCTTTGTTTTTGTGAAGATGAAATCAGGTTTCTCAGGCTTATTTATGAAAATAGATTACAAACTTAATATATGAAATGTGGCTGAACTCCAACTATTATGTGAACCTTAACTTTTACATTACCTTTGTTTAGTTTCAAAATACATAACCTGTGTGTTGCATTTAATTTAAATATGTCAAGAGTGTTTGTGTAAAAGGTGTCTACTTTTATATCATACACTTCAGAATATCAACTTTTTAGTTCATCAGAGAAGCTGAAGAGGTGACTTCATGACAGCCTATAAGTACCGATGCAAAGAGAAGATTTCTGATAGAAGATGCTGCTTTAATCTATCTGAAAAAGAGGTAAGATTTGATGGCTGGTCAGAGCTAGAAAATCAAAATGGAAATAAGGTGAAATTCTTATTTTTTTAACCCTTAAGTTAATTTACACTTCACATAATTTATCAAGGGATATGATGGATTTTCCATCCTCTGAAATCTTTAAGTAGAAATCTTTCTACAAGATATGCTCCTGTTCAACAAGATGTTATGGGCTTAATGAAGGAAATATGGTGTGAAATTCTATGGCCTGTTATATAAAGGAAGATGACTAGAGGATCACAATGAGATCTTTTGGCTTTAAAAATCTATGATTCAAATGAACACTGTAATTTAGCTTTAAATGGGACAGCGTAAGTATCCTCATCCCTCTAGTTGTTGATATCACCCACATAAAAAATTAATCCTAGCTCTTTTGTATATTACAAATTCACTATATAATTCCCTATCTTTAGAAATGGTCTTCTGATTTTAAATCCACTCAGTATTGTAGCTGCTATCATTCATCTACTTTTGCAATATGACATTCAGTTGGTCCTTCTCAGGTTTATTTCCCATTGTGATGGAAAAAATAAAGAAGGGAAGAGAAAAGCAACACCACCACCAACACCACAGAGGGAATAAGAGGGAACGTGAAAAGGCAAATGTTTGTAAAAAAGAGAGAACCATACTGACGAATGCTATTATTGCATATATAGCACCCTCATACCTTTCTGATTTACACAAAATGAGATGATATATAGGTATTTGACCTATCAGATTTTTTTTTGGTTAAATGTATCTTTAGCAAGGACTGTAAATGTTTGTATCTTCTGTTTTATTGCAAATACAGCAAATAAACCCATGAAATTACTCCCACCTCATCTACTCCATTTCTTCTCTCCAGAAGAAGTCGGAACAGATTAGCTGTGATTTTATTATCTTGGACACCCTGTCCAAGGCCACGGTTATCATCCTGCATAAGTCGACGGTCCATGATGACTTCCAATTGGCCTGAAAAACAAATACTGAGGTTAAGATGGTGATAGTAATATGGGCTGCTTTTAATAGCCATATGAATGTTATTATTGCAAACAGCAATGGTAAAAATAATCCAGATTATCCTTCTTACAGCTTGAGAGTTTAAGATATATATGGTATGGGTAGGGTTGAATAAGCATTTTCATAGTGTCCTGGTTTTGGTTGCTTATAACATTCTTAAATTTTCACCTATCAGGCTAAAATTTTCATGCACTGGTCTCTGGATAAAACAGATTTTTTTTTTTTTTTTAAAGTTTAGAAAAAAGTTAGTAAAATGTTTGACCTGTGGTAGAATGACAAAAGCACACTTCATCTATTATAAAAGAAATTCCAGAAAACTCTCTTTAAAGAGTACAAGTTCCACAACAGGGGAAGGTTGAAAATAGAAATTTTATAAGGAAGGAGAGGTTACATATGAGTAACTCTTGTCTTTTAAGTGTTGCCTATGTGTATGTACATTTATGAGATATAATGTCAATGGTAACAGGCTGCTGAACTGCCTTGAAAAGCTTTTGCTGATTGGGATTGCATATGAGTTCTCATGTGATGATGATATCGCTGAGCTATTCCAAACAAGGGAGTGCACTCCCAATAGCAACAGTTCCTTTTTTCTAACCACAAATGTACTAGGAGGTAGGAAAGATGTGCTACAAGTTTCAGAGAGTTTAAGGCCAGAACGGAATATTAGATTGTCTAGCCTGACCTGCATATTTCACTGCATACCCCCATATTTAAGCCCAAATACTTTATTTAGACTAAAGATTTTCGGTCCCGAAGAGACAATTATTTTTGCCAACAACAGAGAACAGGAGACATTAAGATGCCACCAATGTCTGAGACCTCTGCAATGGAAGAGAAATGATTAAGGCAAGACCTCTTGCTAGGTGATCCATGCTCCATGCTGCAGAAGAATGTAAAACAAAAAAAAAAGATCACTGAAGTCACTGTCAATCTGACCTGAACCCAAATCTGGCAATCAGTATGACCTGGAGCTGTTGGAGCACAGAGAGGGAAGGCTGGTCTCTGAAAGCTGTGCACATTCTGTGTGTAGGACTGTCTCTTCATCCAGTGCTGCTAAGGTCATGTCTACAGAAAAGCAAAAGGTAAAGAGTAGGCTGATGAGGTCATCTGGCCTCACAGTCTTTGGGAAAATGGAATGATCTGTCTGGTTGTTCCCTGAGAATTGCCATGGGAATCCTGAAAAATCTCTTTTCTGGAAGAAAATCTCTGGTCCAAACAGAGCTCAATTGTCTCAAAAACTATAAGAAGTTGTATATGTATGGTACTGCTGAGGAGAGATGATGTGAGTTGTCCCTTAGGAGCTAGTCATCCAGGAATAGCAAGCTAATATCCCTTGGTATCTGAGGTGTACAGCAACCACTGTGAGGTACTTAAAGATTCACAAGCCTGCAGACAAACTGAAAGGAAGGACTACAAATTAGCAATATCTCAGATGTTTGATGTGTGTATTTGACTGACACATGAAAGCTAGAGTCCACTAAGTCCAGAACTGCATGACAATCTTCCTGTGATAATGTTCCCTAAACTGTGTATCTTGAACTTGTATATTTGATGTACCTCTGGAGGTTTTTGAGGTACAGAATCATTCTTTGACTGTCACTCTTCTTGGGGATGAAGAAATAGCAGGAATAAAATGCTTATCTTTGGTGTTCCTGAGACTATCCTCTATTGCTCCCTTCTTGAATGAACAATCCATCTCTTCCACCTGGACTCTCATGTAGCATAGGTCCATGAGAAAGGAAGAGGGAGGATAGTGAGGTGACCTGGATCCAGAACTGGATGGAGTACTCATTGTAAATAGTGTCCAGTATCCAGCCATCTTCTCTGATACTTCCTGAAACTGTTTAGAAGGAAGGGAAACAGATGAAGCACCAATTCGATCCTCTTGTATCAGCAGCCAGTGAGAAATAGACACTGGTGTCAGCATAGTTGTCCAGTCAGGGCCCACTAGCAGAAGGGATATTAATGCTGGCAACTTACTCTGTGCTAGAGTTGTTTTCACAGCCTCCAGGAGGGCTTTTGTGGAGTTCTGTATATATGGCAACATGAGAGTCCTAAATGATATCCTTCCATCGACTTCTTCATTTAAGAAGCGGGAAAGAGTCTGGAATCTCAGGCTGAAGTAAGCGGTCCTTCTAGGTTCATTTCCAAAGAGGTCAAATGTACTTTAAAGCAACTCCAACTGGAACTGGAGAAGTAGTGAAAAGTTCAAATTTTTTTTGTGCCAGAATGTCTGTTCTGTGCTCTGAATACCTGAGATGATTTACTATACAGGTCTGACTTTGAAAACATCTCCCATACCTTACTTACCACTTTTCAAGCTTGCAACGCCTAGAGACTGAGCAGAATGGAGAGTCAAGCGAATGCCATCATCCTGGATATAAGCAATTGTAGTCATTGGATAAATATTTGCTTGAAGGGGCAATTTGCTCATTGTCACTCTGGGCTGAATCTACAATATCAAAATTAACACCAGTACATTCTATTGATATTTAAATATATAGAAATCCCAAAAGATCTTTCTAGGTATTTATCTATTACACTTTGAAAGCAATGACTGACACCAACACAAGACCCTCCACTATATTGTTCACTTTTTTTAGGGACATGTGGCCAGGATTACTTCAGAAGTGGTGCAACATTCATGTTCTTGTAGTTCAGAGCAGTTTTCAGAAACCAAAAGATTCTTTAAAGGAATTTGCATAAAAATTGTAATGGTTTTTAGCATGAGGAGCAATATTTTTGAGAGAATTTTTTTCTTGGTTAAAGAGCAGATCCTGACAAAGCTCAAAGTAGTGTGAGAGTTATTCCTATGATTTCTAGAAGTGATATAAATAATAGAAATCTACTGACATCTCTTGCAATCTATATAGATGAATGTATAGTACTATTAAATATTCTTTACTTCTTTAAAACTTCACTTTACTATTTTTATTTAAGAGCAGCATTACTTTGAAATAATTAAATAAAATGGCAATTTCTTCCTCAACAGATCTGAGTTTTTATGTACTCACGATAATATCTGGTGACAGCAGTGAAATAGAAGTTTTTACTGCTTTTTACTTCTACAAACACCACTACAATACTCCTAAAAAAAAAATGACCTGCATTCTTTCCCATCAGATGCATCATCAATGCTATGGCTATGTTCCAATCAAGTATTATATAATTTATTTGGATCACGGTAATAGCTAGAGGTCCAAACAAGATCAAGGTTTGGTAGGCATTTTGCCAACATGTTATAAGAGTCAGCATCTCATCCAAAGATCTTATAATCTAAACAGACAAGACAGAAAAGGAAAGAAATGCAATATATCAATAGTGTGTGTGACAATTTGTTAATGTCACCTTAATTCAATTTCTTTTTATGCTTTGACCCAGAGCCCAAAAAATATTTCAATTCATCACAATGTGGACTAAGCAAAATATAGGGTTGCCAGAAATGTTCTTGACACAACTGATGTCGTTTTGAACTTCATTCTAAGGGTGACTTCCACATTCCTGTTTGCAGTAGTTTATTGTTTGTTAGGATTGGTTTGTTGTTTTGCTTTTTTAAAATAAAGCACCATCCTCAGGAAATATTATGCCATTTGCCAGGGATGCTACCACTTTATCAGTGATAGGGAATTTGAAAAGGGAATTTGAGGGTTCTAGATTCTGCAGAATTCATGGCCTTCTGACAGATGTCAAAATACAAACCCTTAAAATTATTCAAATCTTAAACCTGCTTTGAAATGGAACAAAGACATTTCGCTCAAAAGTGTCTCAACAAATATTTCTAACATGCTAACTTTCATGATGACCAACATCTACTTTAATACTTTATTTCGAATGAGGTTTCTAAGACAAAAAAAGTGTTTTTTACATATTGTATACCACACAGAATTCTGATGTCACTGAAAAATAAAAAAATTAAATTACTTAATTTTTTAAAATATCTCTTCCTCCTTCCAATATTCATGAACAGAGAATATCTTTAAAGAAGTCTAAATCACCAAACATAATTAAAAATAATAATAGTTTATAAACAAAGGATATATTAGTATCATCATATTATAACCAAACAGTTTTTGTATACAAGGTAGGCTGTTTTGTCATGAAGGACAGAGAAACATAGAATAAATTCTCTTGAATACTAGAAAAGTCATTCATATAATTTAACTGCATACAAGTCAAGTCAAGAAAAATAGTATAAATTTATATCAGTGTCTACTTTCAAAATAGTTAACATTCTAATGCTAAAGAATTACATGTTTGTTTAAATAAGACAAAAAAAATCAAAGTATAACGACATAGCGATACTGAGTTGCTATAGTTTTGATACTTGGAATTAACAGACAGTAATTACCTGATATCCATTAAGGTCAGTATAAAATCTATTTTGGCTGTTTACGTCAGATGAAATTCTCATTGCAATCTCACGATTGTATTCTCCTCTAATGTCCACAATATTGGATAACTCGAGAGACTGACCTTCCAACCCTATATTTCAAAGTACATTTAAAATATCTGATTATTAAAAAAATAAAAACCAAGTTTGACAGTTTAGAGATCTCACCATATCAATTTTCCTTCCATGTTAATGGCTACCGTGACAAAAAGGGGTAAGCTTTGAACCCAGTGCACGTATCAGTGTTATAGAAAGGGGCAGCAGAAACTCTCTGCACTTTGCTACCTAAGAGATTAGCCACATAATTTTGGAAGCTTTATTAAATGTGGAGTAAAAAACCTGTGAATAATTAAAATCTGCAGATTACTAATAGCCAAAACCAGTATAGAAGCCAACACACGTCATGCAGGCAAATAGAGAGCAAATCATCTCTGGGCGCTGTACCTGAGCATTTGCTAATGCTCTGGAACAGAGCCTGGGCCATTTATTGTCTCGAGGTGTAGCTGCTTCTCCACCTTAAACTGGTGGAGCCTGCTGCTGTTACTTCTCTGGGGTGTAGACGTACTTTTGCCAGTCTCCTACCACTCCTATGGAAACTCTACTACAAGCATAGGAGTGAACAGAATGTATTTAACCATTTGAATATGAGTGGGTAGGGACTCTTGAGGCAGAGCATTTGAAGACTTCGTTTTCATGTGATTTGGAACATTAAGTATGTCTTTTGCGTGGGGGAAGGAGGAGATGAGGGCCAGATTTTAAAGGTTAATTAGCTGCACATAGGGACATTGGAGGAATTTCAGAGCGCAGTTTATGAGTTAATTTTTGACAATATCATGTAACACTGTGGATCTCACGTAGGGGGCTGTAATGCCCCAACCCTCGGTGCCCCCGCAGGGCTGAAACAGGGAACAGAACTGTGGAGCACCAAGCCTCAGCTCTTCCTACAACTCAAAAACCTAGAGCCCTGTGCTCCTGTGGGGTTGAAGCCCTGAATTCTCCTTCCCCAACCCCCCTGGAGGCTCACCACCCTTCAGGGCAAAAGCCCAGAACCCCAAAAGGCACCCCTTGCAGCTGAAGCCCAGAGCCCTACAGGATTAAAGACTCAACCACTCAAGCGGCTGAAGCTAGGTACCCTGAGGCCCCCAACCCTGCTGGGCCCTAGAATTTTTATAGTATATTGGGGTGGGGGAGCAGGAAGGAGGGCTCAGAAAAAATAGGTTGAGAACCCCTGGTATACCACATCCTGGCCAAAATAAGAAAAGAAAATGAAAAAAATGTTCATATGCAAGCTATTAGCTTCAGACTTAAATTCCGGAGTTTGGAGCACAAGCAATCACAATGGAGAAGTATTCCAACTTTGTTAAATTTGTCAAAAAAGATCTACCATGCTTTTTGTGCAATCCTATCAATAAGTTCATTTTAAATTCAGTTTGGTAAGCACATCACCTTTGCAGTATTGGCATTAATAGCTTTCACATGATTTCACAACAAACTAGCACCCCTTTGCAAACAGTGAGAGTAACCCAAAGTGACTCTTTAATTTCTCATCTGAACCTCACAAAGCTAAATATCTCTCACCTAAGAACAGCAAAATATTTAACAAATAATGCAAAATATGGTATCTTGTGTATCAATTTTGCATCAATAGCAAATTTGCATACTGTTGTCAGTTATGTAACATCTACACATTCCACAATTTCCATCTAGCAAGTGACTGCCTCCATATGTTTCTTTGAATGTTAATATAGGCATAATCCCTTGCTAAAGTGGAAAAAGTTTGTGAATGAAGTTTTCCCTGTTTGCAAAAAAAAAAAAAAAAAAGAAAAAAGAAAAGCAATTGGCTGGAAAAGCAAAAAAGGCAAGAATTAAACTGTACATCAACCAAGATCATTGGTGCAACTCCCCAATAAGAGTTTCAACAAAGAACCATGATTTTAATGCTTGCCTTCCTCTGTATTTGTTAGGCAAACAGGCTTGCTCTAAATTAACAATGGGACCTTATTCTACGAAAAAACTAAACTAAAAAAAAAACAAA
Source organism: Pelusios castaneus (assembly GCA_007922175.1). Classification (NCBI taxonomy): domain Eukaryota; kingdom Metazoa; phylum Chordata; order Testudines; family Pelomedusidae; genus Pelusios; species Pelusios castaneus. Next base: position 5,726,344 of record ML685772.1, on the reverse strand, counting down.
CAAAAAAACCCAACACCACAACCAAAAACTACCACCACCACCAATGATGAACAGAATCTGCTATTTGTGGCTTAGTAGCCAGATGTCATGCACAGTCAAAATTCTGCCCCATACTTCCAATAAGCACACCACTTTCAGGGTGCATGTCTTTAACAGTTGCATTCATGACCAACGGGCAACTTTCTGTCGAAACTTACTTTCTGGGACACAACAGTTTAATGCCAAACTCTGTCTAGAATCAGAAATTCCAGAATTAAAAAAACCTGACAAACCCAAATTGGCATCCTCACTAGCTAAGGACAAATTAGAAATGCAAATAGCAGAACAGTCTGCAGACTGTTCATCAGCAACACGGTCAGTCCTTGCACTTTTCAGAGCTGATTAATCCATGGCATGGGATCCCTGGCCAAACAAGCCCCACTTCTTTTCTGGTGGGTGCTCCAGCTCCAGAGCCCTTATGGAGTTGGCGCCCTCTCCTCTTTCTCAGCTGGCAATGTTTTCCAAGAGGGGGACTGAAACTAAAAATGGAAGAGACAAACATCCCAAGCCACCCCCCCCCTTTCTCCCTCCATTTGCATTCACTGAATCTGAAGTGACAAAGAAAGCATTAGTTGGATTGTATGGGGAGGTGTCCAGATCTACTGAGTTTGGTCAGTAAGACTGTTGAAAGCATATGGTGAGAAACTTGCTCGATACAGTTTACGTTAGTGTTAGAAAAAGTTTTATCTTTATTTTTCTTGTAACCATTTCTGACTTCTTTGCCTCATTACTTGCATTCACTTAAAATCTAGCTTTTTGTAGTTAATAAACTTATTTTACTGCTTCATCTAACTGAGTGTGTCTAAACTGAAGGGTCTGAATAACTATTTGAAATAATAAAATGACATTTTTCCCTTTAAGGAGTAAATGACAAAATACTTCATACAGTCCAGGAGAGTATAGGACGCACATTTCTGGGGGGATATCTGGAACTGAGGCTGTGTTAGTGTCACCTGCATTACCACCAAGGCTGATAAGAGTCAGAGCATAACTCGAATGTGGGTGGCAGGCTGAAGTTACACACAGACATTCAGGGTGTGCACAGCCATCCCTAAGCAGATCAGGGTGACTACACTGAACCCATGCTTTGGGATGCTCTGCTCCAGACTGGGTTGCTGTCGCTTTTGAATCTCTTGAATAATGACAATTCCACTTGCTCCTATATCTAGTTTTTCTGATTGATTTTCCTGATAATTTATTTTCTCCTGCTCAAATGCTGCAACTTCACTTATTATTTCTTATATATCTTGATGGCAAGTAGGACTAATTGATCCCAGTCTCCCTTGAACAAAATAGGTATCTGAGGAGACTTATGTCTCCTCTCAGCCTTCTTTTTTTCCTAGACATATCATGCCTTCCTCTGTCAACTTTTTTACACCAGTCTTGTTTTCCAAATGTTAATTACTTTTATTGCTCTCATAGGTCTGTGGCATTTTAACAAAGGTGTTTCCAAAGCTGAAATTTCAAATGTTTATTTAAATACTGACTAGTCTAAACAAGAAAGGAATGCCCCTGGCAGTCTCTTAAAATACACTTCCTCTATAATCAATTATCTCCAGACCTCAATACCTGGGGCAATAACAAATATAATTATTTAGGAAAAACACCCATTAAAAGAAATGTATTCAGGTTGCAAACTCAAACTCCTAAGAAGTTAGAAACTGCCAGGTTTATGGTTACCAATATGACTTTAATTTTGCCCCCTTTTGCATCCAACATATGAACGAAATGAGTCAGGAGTCTTATGGAAAAAATTGTATGTGAGCAAATATTTAAAGAACCTATCATAATGAACATGCACAGGGAGCAGAATTAAGGTTGCACAGCTAACCATAAACTTGTCTGTTCTTATTCTAGAATAATTGACCCTGTAACCTAATTTTCTTCTTTTTAATACAGTTTATAATATAGGATTTCTTATGGGTATTTTCTGAGGGGAGGAGATAAAGATAAAAAACAAAGAAATTATGTTATGTTAACCTGTGCTAGCTGCAGTTTAAGAATGGTTTTAAGACCTAGTCGGACGTAGAGTGCATAGATCTAATCTCAAAAGCGGTGAAGGCATGGCTGCCAGGTGTGAGCTCGGTATCTAAAAGAAACAGTTTGAACCTCCGTATCCTCCATAAACAGAGATGAATCAACCAAGCTGTAGCTGCGATATGAACTTCTAGTAGTCCCTAGGAGTCTAACCAGAGCCTCAGATTGTTAACCATTGAAATAACAGCATATCATCTTCAAAAAGATAGATATTCTACCATGCACTATGCCAACTGAGGCTCAGCCAATGCTGATTAGAAAAAAATAATTATGGGACATGTTCCACATATATTTTGGATATGGGAAGGACAGAGCAGAGGGGGGGAAAACAGACCAGAAAAAGAGAGACCAGATTAGTGATTAGTGGAGCTGTAGGGCCAGCAAAGAGTGCCAGAAACCCTGATGAAACAAAACAGATTTCCAGTGTAAACAACACTGTTAATGAGTCTACTGCTACTTTTTCCTTCCTTTGCATTGGACAGGGATTGCCATATGATAGGGAAGAACAGAGATTTGTTCTCACAGGTGGAAAATCTTTCAAGTTCATTACAAGAGTGGGAATACAGATGGCAACACTTTCAAAATGTTTCAGTTAAAAGAAATGTCAGAGGATAAGTCCCTCTAAGAGCTTTCCTCCAAATAAATACATGCTATGGTTCTGAATTTAGGTCTCACTCATATGCCATTATCACTCATCTGTGATAGCCAAATTGGACCTTGGGCAAAGAATGCCCAGAATGATTCCTCCACTAGCTGAAAGAGTACTGGTCCAGTGAGAGGAGACCTCATCAACATCATCCCCATGTTTGATAAGAGGTTCTAAGAATAATGGTGAATCCCACCACAAGGGAATTAATCTATCTGAAATATTAAGGGAAGAATACTATTTTCTTTTAAGCAGAGGAAAGAGGACTCATCCTCATTTTCACAGGGGTTCTCATGGTGCCTACTCAGAGGGGGAAAGCACTGGAGTATGCAAGCAGTGGGACAAAGAAGTACAAAAGAGCCAGTGAAACAGAACCCACCCTCTCTTGATAGAAAGGATTTCACTGACAGAACCAGAGTCAGAGTCCTTAGAGAAGGATGCCATGATACAGAATCCTCAAAGGAAAAAGAGAACTGGAGCTGGATCAATTTGAATAGGTTTGGATAAAGGAGGAAAAAATGACTTAGGAGGAAGTGGTTCAGGTAGCCTAGCAGGTGATTTCCATCAATAGTTCTTTCATCTCTTTTCTTCCTGGAAGATGAAGGCATAATACTTCCTGTAAGGAGCTGCTACAGAACAAAGGAAAAAAACTACATTCAACAAAGAGAGAAATCAACTTCTTTAGCTTTAACTAAAGAAAGCCTCAGTGGAAGTTTTTTAAAAATTTTTTACACATATGGTATCCAAAATAATAAGAATCAAAAATATCTTAGATATCCTTCTTAGCTAAGTACAACCATTTACTGAAATCAATCATTCCAACCAAACTAAATCTTTCCCCCATACATTCTTAGTGACAACTCTCACACCTTGATTTCAGACTACTTATTTTCATTCAACTAAATCCTTTATAACTATTACTAATATAATATACTGATTAAAGAGGGGGACAAAAGCAATAGATTTAATTGAACATTTTTCTCCTAAAAGGCTCCAATAAACCATTAACCAGCCCCATAGTTTATATTCACAAAAAATCATGTATAACAACAGAGCTAGGGACTGAACCTTTTGTTAGCATACAAAAACCTACATGACATATTGGTAACCCACAGAAACTTATTATTGCAAACCAGATTCTGATATCAGAAAGTGGGGCAACTGAATCAAATATTTACCTCTGAAGACAAATGAAGCACTACCTAGCAAATGTCACTAAGAGATCATAATAATTCAGTGTCACTGTAAATTAAATACTTTAGGCAGATACTATTTCTGAAACTCGGAGAGATACAGAAAAATCTTCCCAATTATGTCACAGTCCACTATTTTGTTTTGGAGGAATTTGGGCAATTTAATATGGTAACTGATATTTACAAAGCGGTTTAATCAATTCTGAAACTTATCTTCCATTAATTGTAGGCATGTCAAAATATCTCAGAGTGCTTTGAAAATATCAGTCATTTCTTAATCATTTCAAAAAACAAATCTAGAATAGTTGCACAGTGCCAGAGAACACCAGATCAGTAGAATGCCTCAACCACACAACTGCTACATCCTTATGCCAGGAATGCCTGTGCTGGGTGTTGAGTGGTAAAGGAGCCACTGCAGCAGTCATACACCATAAGAGAATTTCCTAATGCTGAAGGAATCCTCTACCAGGAAGATCTCTTGGGTTTAAGTTTGCCTTTAAGTGAGTGACTCCTGTGAGTCTCAAGAATAGATCATTTGTCCTTAAATCCAGTGAATGCTAAAATCAGAAGGCAATTCCTGGACCAGTACTGTACTTAGCATAAAAAGTTATGAAAGCATTGGAAAGATAATGGAATCATAGGGTTGGAAGGGACCTCACAAGGTCACCTAGTTCAACCCCGTGCTAAAAGCATGACCATTCCCACTAAATCATCCCAGCCAGGGTAATGTCTAACCAGATCTTAAATATCTCCAAAGACGGAGATTCCACCACCTCCCTAGGTAACCCATTCCAATGCTTAACCACCCTCCTAGTGAGAAAGATTTTCCTAATTTCCAACCTCGACCTCTCCACCTGCAACTTGAAACCATAGTTTCTTGTTCTGTCCTCTGTTACCCGAATCCTCCTTTTTCCCTTTCTTGCAGATAGGTATTATATTTGCTTTTTTCCAATCCTCTGGGACTTCCCCCGTTCGCCACGAGTTTTCAAAGATAATGCCCAGCAGCTCCTGCAGTCACATTAGCCACCTCCCCCAGCACCATCCGGCCCCATAGACATGTGCACATCCAACTTCTTTAAGTAGTCCCTAACCTGACCTTCCACCAACGAAGGCCACTCTCCTCCTCTCCATTCTGCATTACCCAGTGTAGCAGCCTGGGAGCTGACCCTCCCAGTGAAGACTGAAGTAAAAAAAAGCATTGAGGACTTCAACCTTTTCCGCATCATCCAGCATGCAGATACCTGCCCCATTCAGCAAGGGACTTACACCATCCCTGATCCTCTTCTTGTTACTGACATACTTGTAGAACCCCTTCCTGTTATCCTTCACATCTCTTGCCAGCTGCAACTCCAATTGCCCTTTGGCCTTTCTGATTTTATCCCTGCAGTCCTGAGCAATATCTTTATACGCCTCCCTAGTCATCTGTACAAGCTTCCACTTCTTGTAAGCTTCCCTTTTATGTTTCAGCTCAACGCAGAGTTCTCTGCTAAGCAGGGCCGTCCCTGGGGGGAGCGGGGCCTGGGGCCAACAGGTCTGGGGGGGGGGGGGCCCACAACCCCCAACCCACCCCACACTGGAGGGGGAGAAGGGAGGCCTGGGTCGACCCACTCCACCCCCAGCAAGCCTCTGTTCCCAGCAGCGGCGCGCCCTCGGGTCCCCGGCCAGGGCTGGCAGGAGCAGGCCCCAGCTGAAGCTGCAGTCACAAGCCGGCCCTGGTCGGGACCCCAGCCTGCAGCCAGCAGCGCCTCGGCCAGGGAATGGGTCCTGAGGCCCTGCTGCTGGCTAAGGCCAGCCTGGGCCCAGCGGGGACCGACCAAGTGGGGCACGCCGGGCCACACGAACTGCCCCGCCGCTGGGACTGCCTGCTCTGCCCCGGGGGAGGGCCAGCCCAGGGCCAGAGGCTGAGCAAAGCCTCCCACCCTGCTGCCTTTGGCTCACCGCCAAAGGCAGTGGGGGAAGAGTGAAGTGCAGCTGGGGGGGGAGAGGACGCAGCATGGGCCCCGCACTGCCCCCAGCTGGGAGCGGGACAGCGCGGGGCCCACGTAACAGCGGGGCCTGGGGCAATCGCCCCGTTCGCACCCCCCTAAGGATGGCCCTGCTGCTAAGCCATGCTGGGCACCTCCCACATTTGCTGTTATTTCTGCACATCGGAATGTTATCTGCCTGTACCCTTAGCAAGGTTTCTTTAAAATACAGCCAGCTCTCTTGGACGCCTTTCCCCTTCAGATCAGCCTCCCAAAGGATCCTGCCCATTTGTTCCCTGAGGGAGCCACAATCTGCTTTTCTGAAGTCCAGGGTATGTGTTCTGCTTCTTTCCTTTCTTCCTTTTATCAGAGTCCTGAATTCTACCATCTCATGGTCACTGCTGCCCAGGTTGCCATTCACTTCTACTTCCCCAATCAATTCTTCACTGTCTGTGAGCAGCAGGTCGAGAGATGCAAGGCCCCTTGTTGGTTCTTCCAGCATTTGTATCAGGAAGTTGTCCTCAACACTCTCCAAAAACTTCCTGGATTGCCTGTGCACTACTGTATTGCCCTCCCAGCAGATGTCAGGATAATTGAAATCCCTGATGAGAACCAGGGCCTGTGATCTGGAAACTTCTAGTTGTCCATAGAATGCCTCATCCACCTCCTCCTTCTGGTCTGGCAGTCTATAGCAGATACCCACCATGACATCCCCCTTGTTCCATTCTCCTCTAAACTTAACCCACAAACTTTCAACCGGCTTGTTTCCACTTTCATAGTGGAGCTCCAAGCAGTCATAGAGTTCTTTTACATGTAGCGTTATTCCTCCACCTCTTCTTCCCTGCCTGTCCTTCCTGAACAATTTATACCCATCCATGGCAGTGCTCAAGTCATGTAAGCTATCTCACCACATTTCTGTTATTCCAATTACATCATTACAATGGAAGACCCAAAATGAACAAAAATTAGCCCGAAAATAAAATGACATGTAATCACAATTGAAAAAAAACTTACCCTGAACTTTATACAGTCGCACTGTATGTGTCAAATGATGGAAAAAGCAAGTAACTTCTGAGTAAATCTTCCCCTGAGTAACTCTTATGGTAGGTGGATCAGTGAAAACATAAGGCTGCAAAAAGACAAAACTGAAGTTAATATAACTGTGAGAAAATTGTTTGCTTTCTCTAAGAGCAGCATAAAAACCTCAAAATGTTAACAATTATTAAATCTTAATTTAACCCCCCTCCCCAAATTAACATTTCACATATAGTTTTGGGTAATTTTCTTAACTATACTTTGGCTTAAAATGAGGAAAATCTTGATTACATATCTCAGAAGTATGTTGTGACAATGAGTTAATATTTGGAAAGCAAATATTATATAATATTTTGGAGATAAGAACAATGAGTGTTAAGTAACATATTACTGTGATTACATAAATCTTAGCTCCTGTTTTCTCTCTGTCTCAAAATTATACTTGCCAGGTGCTACTTAAACAGTTAGGTCTTCATACTCAAAGCTCATCAGTTAGATGATTTTATTTATTTTTAACAGTTGATTTCAACATAGTTTCTGTTTACATTTAGTGCATCAAATATATGTATGAATTAGGCAAAATAGGAAGTGTAAACACAGCTGAAAGAATAGGAAGAATTTTTGGTTTATTTGACTCCACTAGTGCTTAGTTTATAATGAAAGAGGTGCCAGGCCTCAAGCAATTAGGTACCAGGCCTCAAGCAGGTTTTTTTTAAACTTTCATAACTGACATGGCAAGCCAGAGGGGCCAAGACTATGAACTGCCAAGCCTAGAGGTAGTGGGGCTCAGTCCTGGCAAACCCTGAGAGAAATTAAGCACTGGACTCAACCACTATGGGAGTGGCATATAAGTGCTTCATAGATAAGGTTGCAGCAGATTTTCTGTTTAAAGTATATTAGTCCCTCTGTAAAATCCACAAAATAGTCAAATATACCTGAAAATTAGTAGGTGGTTTGTGGGAGCCTGTAATGGGGCAGCTGCCCCGCACTCGTAAGAATGGGGTTAATAGGGCTCTGGTAATGGCAACCAATCGGACAGAGCTGCTGGAGAACGAATCAGAGCCCAGCGGCCCAGTAAAAAAGGCAGCTGCAGACAGTCCACTGTGGGAGCCTGGACAGCAAAGTTGGCTGCTCAGCTGGCTGGAGAAGTCAACACCTTGGACAATGTAGCGACTGACCACTGGGACTCAGTGGGAGGCAGGGCCCTTAGGTAAGGGCCAACATGGTACTGGGGCTGCAGGAAAGCAGCCCAGGAAATGGACTGAAGGGAAGCAGTGGTGCAGAGGTTACTGCACACAGGGTCCCTGGGTGGGTCCGGGTCCCTCCCTGCCTCCCCTAGACTGCCAGTGGAGTGGCAGCTACTGACTGGACAGTTGCCAGGCTAGGACAGTAAAATTTTCCACAGAAGACGGGGAGAAGGGTATATGCACAGGTGCCCAGCCAGATGGAGTGATGGAGCACTGAAGGGGGAGCCATTTGAGCTATTCCCCAATAAAACCACTAAGAGGCACCCATTTGGTGAGGAGCACTGCCAACCGGTCGCATAGCTAAAATAGTATGTTTCTAAAAAAATCTGAAGTCAATTGGACAAAATTCTTGACTTAGGATATCCAAAGAAGAAAGAATTCCTGAAGTTTTCCAATACTTTTTTTGTCAGTTTGCATCAAAAAAAGAAATACCACCATTGGTCTGCCCTAGCTTAAATTCAATACAGGTTTCTTTTCGAAAATCACAAAGGAACTGTAATATATTGGGAGTCACTATAGCATAGACTTAGCTGAACTTAGCCGTGCTCCTGACAAAACTTCAGTACTAGCTCAGCCTTGCCCCATCCCATCCTCTCTAAACATTACAGGGGATCAGGAGACGACAGAGGGACAGCTGGGTCCAGGAACTGAAGCTATCTCATGACACAACTCCCTAAACTGCCAACTCCTTGCCCTGGTTTGCTTAACTAGAGTGGATTTGTCATATTAGGTCTACTGATAGGAAGGCTGAGGACACGAGATAAATTCGAGGTGCCATTACTGAAGATTCGAGGCAAATTACTATAAAATTGGGAGAGCTGAACATTATTGTGTGCATGGATGTGGAAGATGAGGGCAGAAACGATCCCCTTGCCCATTTACTCTTCTTGGGGACCATGTTGAAAGGAGAGCCACTTGCTTCTCATCAGCCCTCCATTAATTACTTCTCTTTCCTCAAATGCTTCCCCACTAGATTACAGCCTCTGAGCTTGACTTCCTACAGTTTACCTGGCAAACCAGAGATGGTTCACCCCTGAGCTGCTTTTGGAAGAAATAAACTGTGATATTTGTTTGTAACGGCTTTGTACCTGACAAGTTTCCTCCTATTGAATTCCCAGGTCATACTCCCTGAGTTGTTTGGGGAAGGACAGCAGAGGGGAGAACGTGTGTATAAAAAGCTATTAGTAGAAGCAGCTCTCCCAACTCACTGATCTCTAGCAGTGACTCCAGCTGATGAATATCTGTACTTTGCTGACTAAGATTTTCTACGCTGGGCACTTAAGGAATTTGCCTACGGAAAAAAGTATGGCTCTTGAGACAGATTCAGGGACGTGTCCTCTCTCCAGCCTCTTGGAAGCACAAAATGAGGGAAACTTTTCCCTGAGGTTGTCACAGGAGCTGGTTTCAGTCCTTCTGCTCAGACTACTTTCCCCTTCTGGTGAGCCATCTCTAGACTGCCATGAAGGAAAACAAGTCTGATGAGCCAAAGGACTACTTTTTGAAGCTGAAACAGAACAGGGGGTGGTCCCGGAGGATTGGAAAAAGGCAAATATAGTACCTATCTTTAAGAAAGGGAAAAAGGAGGATCCAGGGAACTACAGACCGGTCAGCCTCACCTCAATCCCTGGGAAAATCATGGAGCAGGTCCTCAAGGAATCCATCCTGAAACACTTGGAGGACAATAGAGTGATCAGGAACAGTCAACATGGATTCACCAAGGGCAAATTGTGCCTGACCAACCTGATTTCCTTCTATGATGAGATGACTGGATTTGTGGATGCGGGAAGAGCCGTTGACGTGATATACCTTGACTTTAGCAAGGCTTTTGATACGGTTTCCCACAGCATTCTCGTTGGCAAGTTAAGGAAGTATGGGTTGGACGAGTGGACCGTAAGGTGGATCGAAAACTGGTTAGATCAACGGGCTCAGCGGGTAGGAATCAATGGCTCGATGTCTGGTTGGCAACCGGTAACGAGTGGAGTGCCCCAGGGGTCGGTCCTGGGGCCGGTTCTATTCAACATCTTCATTAATGATCTTGATGATGGAATAGACTGCGTGCTTAGTAAGTTTGCGGATGACACCAAGTTGGGGGGAATGGTAGATACTCTGGAGGGCAGGGACAGGATCCAGAGAGACTTGGACAAATTGGAACACTGGGCTGAAAGAAACCTCATGAGGTTCAGCAAAGACAAGTGCAAAGTCCTGCACTTAGGACGGAAAAATCCCATGCACTGCTACAGGCTGGGGACCGATCAGCTAAGTAGCGGCGCTGTAGAAAAGGACCTGGGAGTTATGGTGGACGGGAAGATGAATATGAGCCAACAGTGTGCTCTTGTTGCCAAAAAGGCCAATGGCATATTAGGCTGCATCGGTAGGAGTATTGCCAGCAGATCGAGGGATGTGATAATTCCCCTCTATTCGACACTGGTCAGGCTGCATCTGGAATACTGTGTCCAGTTTTGGGCTCCCCACTACAGAAAGGATGTGGACAAATTAGAAAGAGTCCAGCGGAGGGCAACAAAAATGATTAGGAGGCTGGGGCACATGACTTATGAGGAGAGACTGAAGGAACTAGGCTTATTTAGTCTACAGAAGAGAAGACTGAGGGGAGATTTGATAGCAACCTTCAACTACTTGAAGGGTTGCTCCAAAGAGGAGGGAGCTAGGCTGTTCTCGAGGGTAACAGAGGACAGAACAAGGAGCAATGGTTTCAAATTACAGCTGGGGAGGTCAAGGTTGGATATTAGGAAAAACTTTCTCACTAGGAGGGTGGTGAAGCATTGGAATGGGCTATCTAGGGAGGTGGTAGAATCTTCATCTTTGGAGATTTTTAAGGCTCGGTTAGACAAAACTCTGGCTGGGATAATTTAGGGGGAGTGGTCCTGCTTTTTAGCAGGGGGTTGGACTAGATGACCTCGTGAGGTCCCTTCCAACCCTATGATTCTATGATTCTATATTTGATATTGAGAATTCATAACAGTTAGATGGTACACAGCCTTTTTTGTGTGTCTTTTTGTCATCAACTCTGCTATGAGCTCTTGCAACCAAATTTTTACAGCCTGTTTCAACTTCAAAAAATAGTCCTTTGACTCATCAGAATGATACTCCCACTTCTGGCTATCGCAGGAACAGAGCAGCTCAAAATAAGCAGTTCATCAGCTTTGCCAGGACATTAACAGAACAGTAATGCAAAGGGTTTTGTTAATGGTGCACAAATTGGTTGACAGGCTAATGCAAAGACACCAGTCAACTATCAATCAATTCACAATAGATAGCAAGTACTATCAAATGCACCCAGATTCTATTACACCTACAGAGGCGAAAAGATAGTTAATCAGTTTGTATGAGAGGCAAGTAAAGGAATCCATGGGATCTGTTTGCACTGCACTAAAAGCTTTTTCCACTTAGATTTGCATGTCTTCTGCTAAATGACGTCTAAGGTGCCAGATACACCATACAAATGGATGTCTATGTCAGAAGAGAAGCTCTTTGGAAGACGACTGACATATTGCAATGAAGCAAGCATTGTGGTTCTGAGTGATGATAGGAGGCCAGAGTGAACAACATAAATTAGATTGGCTGTGGTAATCTGCAACATATTAAAGAATTATACTGTACCAGAACAACAAGAGCTACTGTGTTCAAACCACTCTCTCTTCTGAAATTTGGTAGTACATTTACAACAGTTCACTATAAAACCATAACAGGCTCTGACAGAATATCCTTCTACTATGATCTTTTTAATACCATGATGAGAAGAAGAGAAGCAGAGATTCTTGTTTATGTGATTTATGAGGAGACCCACTACTGGTATCTTACTAGAGGAAAATGTGATCTGCCAGTTTCTAACTGAGACACCATTTGTGAAGATCTGTTTCAGATCAGCCCTATCAGCGATTGTGTTCTCTTTCCCTGCCTCATATATGGCGAAAAGGCTCGTCTCGTAGGACACACAACACTTCCACAACTTCACCTTTTCCCAAAATAGGGAGCACAACTTAGTGCCTCCAACCATGTTTACGTAAAACATGGTGGCCTTGCTGTCCACTGTAAAAAAGGACAATTTGGGGTGATACTAAGTCTCCTACAGTCCTTAGTGCATACATGGACAACCTCATCTCCAGAACACTGAGTTAAAAATGCTATTGCTAGTGAGACCAAAGTGTCTCAGATGCCTTCAGCAAAGCAAATCAACAGACTTCCATACTTGGGGAAAGATTCTTCCATTATCTCATTTTCAAAGGTTGCTCAAACCATGTTTAAATTCTCACAGACTAGCTTCTTCAAATATCCAGAGTGGAAAACTTTTCTATAGATTCATCTGACTTTTGGCTCATAGCTCACAATGTGAAGTGTAGCAATCACGAACTGGTAAACTTTTTGCTCAATTGATTACCAGCACCACAGCTCAGTTTTGGGGGAGGCAACACCATATTTGTGTTTAGTCTTCCCTCAAGTTCTGGTTCTATACCATCTCCCCTCACACACTCATATGTTTAGAGTTCAATGATGGCTTTACTAGGAGCCTTGTGTACAAGGCAGTATGTGGGTTCACTGCCAAAGAAAATGACTGTGTCTCACTCACAGTCTGCCTTTCAGCCCTCTCTTCTTCTGGAGTGGAAGTGGAAGTGGAGGTGGGATGTATCCTATGTAAGCCCTGCTCCTCTGCTCTAGACATTCCCAAAGTTAAAGTCATGGGACTGAGCGGGACTACAAAAGTTTTTCCACCCATAGTATGACTGGCCAGCACAAGGGACAAGCAGACATGTTATATGGCCTTAATTCCTTATGCGAACACCCAGGAAAGGTTTCAATCTAACCTTGCATGAACAATTAAAGTTCTTCCAAGGGAAAATAATGGAAGGAAGGCTGGAAGAATGAACAGAACTATTAAGCTGCATGTTATTTACTTTTATAAAACTTTTCTACATCATCATTCAGTTTATAGCATTTCTCTGGAAAAAGTGTTTGAACTCTAAAAATATTTCACGAACATGAATAAACGTGATAGTAAGTACAGATACAGTGAATGCTTTTGAATTTCCAAAGAAGTTGAAACTAAACACAAGAGCTAATTGAAAATGAGTACGTGGTTTAAAAAAAAAAATCAAATTGCTGAACTAAAAATAATGCCTGTTTGTAGTACATGATGGCTGAATTAGACATAGTCACTTGTTCTTTGTTTATCATCATCATTTATACCACAAGAGCAGTGAACATCTCAATCAAGTTGGGCCCCATCATGCTAGGCACTGTATAAACATATCGTAAATAACAGCCCATCCCACAAAAAGCTTACAATCTAAAAAAGTTTAGTATTATTATTTCATGTATAAATTCAGCATATCCAATCTCGGACTCAGGAGAGAAAAGAAAAATTGGGAAAAAGGAAAGCCAGGGAAAATGAATGCATATCTGCAATATACTTTTCCATAAGCTGTGACAATGAGGTCTTGATCACTTGTGGTCAATGAAGATCCCATGGCGCTTTCTGCCAGGGTTGTCAGTGTCCTGTTAAAATTCCAATGTGAGTAATCTGAATGCAGTGTTTCACCATAGAAGTAGCTATATTTCAATAGTGGGACAACCACTTCTTCTATATACTGATTTGCTAATGTTTTGGGATCTTTCAGGATGAAAGCCTCTATATAAATATAATATGAGTACTATTACCTTGGCCTCTCCATCTGGTAAGAAGAGATAAGCCCCGCTTTTATCTCTGTTACTTGTGGTTCCATACCAAGCAAACTCCACCTTTATCTGATGATTTTTTCCATCTTCTTTTGTGCTAATTTTCTAAAGATAAATAATCACAATTTTAGAGGGTGACACATTTAGATTTTAGGAACAGAATTTTTTTATACATCAATATGCTTATGAATAATAAATACAATATTTCAAATTCTGAGCTGACATACATACCTTCAGAAGCCCCGAGGTCCCAGAAAACCAGAGTTTCATATAGGAGTTCTCTAAAGTTATTTCATCCGCAGAATTTTGCATTTCCTTTATCTTGAAAACCTTATCTGGCTTCACCTGTGCATTATTTCTTCCACTAACATATATGTTATAATCAGCCAAGACCGCTTCTGAACTTAGAACCTCCAACAGCTGGTAAACTCCAAGACCCAAAGGAGACAAATGCACCATGAAAGAGATCTGTTAGAACAAAAAGAACAGATACTAAAAACATACTAGGAGTCATGTAGCAGTTTTAAAAGACTAACAAATGTATTTATCACAAACTTTCATGGGTACAATCCTACTTCAGATGCATGAATCACTAAAATGAAAATTTTAAATATATTGCCACAAATTCATGTCTGCTGTAATTCAATTCAGAGATCAACAGTTATACTCACACTGACTGTTGCTCAATTTCCAAGAACACAAATTAATATTAGACTAGATTATGAAGAATATTTCAAATTAATAACTCCAACGTTTCTAACATTTCATCACAAATAAAAATGTTGCAGATATTCATTTGATTAATAATCTTTCTGAAGGACATGATCACTGTTTACTAGACTCAGACTTTAAGGTCAGAAGGGACCAGTACGATCATCTAGTCTGACCTCCTGCAAAATGCAGGCCTCAAGACCTCACCCACCCACTCCTGCAATAGGCCACCAACCTATGACTGAGTTATTTACCTCCTTAAATCATGATTTAAGGACTTTAAGATACAGAGAATTCACCAGTAGGTGAACCATGCCCTGTGCTACAGAGGAAGGCGAAAAACCCCCAGAGCCCAGGCCAATCAGCCCTGGGGGAAAATTCCTTCCCAACCCCAAATATGGCGATCAGTTAAACCCTGAGCACGTGGGCAAGTCTCAACAGCCAGTTATCCAAGAAACAATTCTCTGTAATAACTCAGAACCCACCCCACGTACTCTCCCCTCTTAGGCCACTTGTAAATCCACCACATGTAGCCAAATATCAGTCAATTTCCAAAATAGGCTAATCATACCATCCCCTCCATAAATTTATCAAGCTCAGATTTGAAAGCAGTTATGGTTTTTGCCCCCACAACTCCCCTTGGAAGGTTATTCCAGAACTTTGCACCTCTAATGGTTAGAAATCTGCATCTAATTTCAAGCCTAAATTTCTTGATGGACAGTTTATAACCATTTGTTCTGGTGTCCACATTGGTGCTGTACTCAAATAATTTCTCTCCCTCCCTGATGTTAATCCCTCTGATGTATTTATAGAGAGCAATCATATCCCCCCTCAGCCTTCTTTTGGTTAAGCTAAACAAGCCAAGCTTCTTGAGTCTCCACTCATAAGGCAGGTTTTCCACTCCACAGACCATCCTTGTAGCCCTTCTCTGCACCTGTTCCAATTTGAATTCATCCTTTTTAAACATCGGAGACCAGAACTGCACACAGTATTCCAGATGGGGGTCTCACCAGTGCCTTGTACAGCGGCACTAACACCTCCCTGTCTCTACATGAAACACCTCTCCTGATACATCCTAGAACCGCATTAGCTTTTTTCACGGCCACATCACATTGGCAGCTCATAGTCATTCTATGGTCAACCATTACTCCCAGATCCTTCTCCTCCTCAGTCTGTTCCAATTGATGCGTCCCCAACTTATAGGAAAAATGCTTCTTGTTTGTCCCTAAATGCATGACCTTGCACTTCCCATTATTAAATTTCATCCTGTTCCTGATACTCCAATTTACAAGATCATCCAAATCTTTCTGTATGGTATCCCGATCCTTCTCCGTATCGGCAATACCTCCCAACTTGGTGTCATCTGCAAACTTTATTAGCACATTCCCGCTTTTTGTGCCAAGGTCAGTAACAAAAAGGTTGAACAAGATCGGTCCCAAGACAGATCCCTGAGGGACTCCACTGGTAACCTCCCTCCAGCTTGACAGTTCACCCTTCAGTATGACCCACTGTAGTCTCCCTTTTAACCAGTTCCTTATCCACCTTACTATATTCATATTAATCCCCATCTTCTGTAACTTAACTAATAACTCCCTATGCGGAACTGTATCAAATGCCTTGCTGAAATCTAAGTAAATTAGGTCCACCGCATTCCCTTTACCTAAAAAATCTGTTATCCTTTCAAAAAAGGAGATCAAGTTGGTCTGGCACGATCTCCCTTTTGTAAAGCCATATTGTATTTTATCACAGTGACCGCTATCCTCTACAGCCTTAAGTACTTTCTCCTTCAAAATTTTCTCCAAGACCTTGCATACTACCGAGGTCAAACTAACAGGCCGGTAGTTACCCGGATCATTTTTATTCCTTTTCTTGAAAATAGGAACTACATTAGCCATTCTCCAGTCATACGGTACAACCCCTGAGTTTACAGATTCATTAAAAATCCTCGTTAAAGGGCCGGCAATTTCATGAGCCAGTTCCTTTAGTATCCTCAGATGGAGATTGTCCGGGCCCCCCGATTTAATCACATCCAGCAGCTCAAGTTTGGCTTCTACGTCAGGTATGGTAATTTCCACATTCATGATCTCATTCCCATTAGCTGCCCTACCTACTAAGGTGAATAAAAGTTACAATTTTGGTTTGCTACTATAGAAATATGATCTGTAATGGGAAGTTGAGCATATTGTCACACATTAAGGAGATGAGCATACAATTGGTGTCAAGGGTTTGAAATATTCTAGAAAGCAGAGACTGTTGGAGCATATCACTAACATACCATTATGAATCTGAACAGGAGGTTGTATCCTCAACTGCCCTTGATTCTTTTCTGCATGTATACATAGCAGCTATTATTCAAACAATAGTCAATACATTTAAAATAAATATTTCCACATATCCATTTTCTGACTCAAACACAGATAAACAGAAATGTAAACAGGACACAGAGGTCAATGCACTTGTAAAAAAGTTAGGGGGAAAGATTTCTATTTTAAACATACATACTCCAAGTTTCAACCCAAATCGATTTTAAATTATAGCAAATAATAAATTCCTCAAAACATGGCTCATTCCTGAAACACTTAATCCAGTATTAAACTTTGGCAATATCATGAAAACGAATGAAGTTTAGGAACATATTTTCAGCTGGTGCTATATCTAAGATCTAAAGGAAGACAGAAATGCTTTAATTATTCCTTCTCTCATACACACAAAATCTTCTTTATAAAATTGATACAATACTCATACATTTGAAGTTTAGTTTTCTTTATTTTGTTTTCTCCCATAATGTGAAGCTACCATACATATCTAAGTGCAAATCAATATAACTTGCCCTTTTTATTGCAAGTGACATACCTGATATGCTTCATGTGATACCGTAGTAGTTTCATCCCATACTCCACTAATTTGAACCATAACAGGTTTTCCCAAAGGAGAGAGTACTTTAACTTTAGGTGAATTCACATAGATTGAAACCACAGAGAACCGCTCCTGTTCTGTGGGATTATAAATCAAAAGGTACCTGCAGAAATATTTTTGCCATATTATCTTTATGAAAATTGTTATTTCATGTCAAGTTATTTGTATTATTTCACACTAATTATATAAACGGAACAATTTATAACTCTTAGATATAAGAACACAGTGAAAATATATGAAAACTAAACAGAATAAAACAACAGACTTTTCTTAATGTTACTATTTCTCATATGCTTTAGACAGAAAGAGGCATCTACGTGACTTACAAAAATCTATACGTTTAGAAAATGTGATGCTTAGGGATTTTTTTTAGCCATTATAAACACTGTGTGACACTAAGGATAATCTTTGCATTAAATGTTTTTCAAAATACTGAATTAATGCACACTAAGAGTAAAAGTTTATTGACTACTCGTTATGCATTAGGTTAGTCATAAATTATGTAAAATGAGACGATAGCTTTCTATTGCATTCTTTGTATATGGTAAAAGAATCAAAAGGCAAACTCTAAAGGTTTTAACATATTTTAATAAGAATTTGTTAAAACCTCTATTTTTAAAGTACCCATTGTTGAGGCTGAAAGTTTTGAGACAAAACACAGTGATATGAAAAATAATAGTCTTTAAAATTTACTTTAAATCTGGTTATACCTACATTTAATGTACATTTTTTCCTAAGTGTCTGAATTCACTTTACTAAAAGCAAACACCACAGATGTTTCAAAAGCATGAAACCTTCCAATCTCTAAAAAATAGCGTCAGCACACATTAGAAAAATATATTTGTGTAGACACATCTAATCCTACTCTCACGTCTGCTGCCCCTTTTCAACACAGTTCTGTTAATCAATTAAACTGAACCTTTTTCAGTACTTTTACTAACTTTATTAGTCAATATAATTTATTTCTCCTACAAGTAATCTTCATTTATTGTGAATTAATTAGGCAAAACTGTACGTAAGAAGAGAAAGGTGCTGGTATATTTGTATAAGCTAATATAGCAGAGTATGCAATTCTCTAATAACTTTCTCTAAACGGCTAATGAAAGTATTAATGGAATGTCCATCGCATATACTAATTCTTTTTAAATAAAGATTTGGTTTTGTTAGCGAAACAAATCTCAATTGCTCATACTATAGGTAGCATTAACCCAAATTTTTCTAATCTTCCTTTAATCTTTTAGAATAAGAGACCGTACAAGCAAAACAAATTAACAAAATATCTCCTCTGCTCTATTCTGCCTTCCCCCCCAAACAAGCACGAAACAGACAGAAAAGATAACTATATCTATTTTCAGTATAAGTATTCCTTGTAAAAGTCCATTTTCTTTTAGTCTTTCACATTTCTTTACAATTATTAAAAAGACAAATGAATTTACACATATACAGAATACATGACAGAAGATCTATAGTGCGACACTTTTATGCAAAGCATTCACTTGAATTTCTAAGGCACAACTAATTTCAGGCAGTGTGAAGTTGCACCATTTGGCACTTTAGAGTGCCTCACAGAGCTTACCAGCACACAGAAAGATCATCTCTGTTGGTAAATTCCTTTCTGAGGAGCAACATGGATTTATCACCTTGTTTGGTGCAGAAGACAGGTTGGGGCCTAGACTTGTTTCTTCCCTGCCCCCTCTATTAGCAGCAGTCCCCTGGCCCTTACATGGTCTGCAGAAATAATGGAAGAGGCTGCTTGTGTGCATATATGGAGAGAGGGTGCATGTAATGAATGAGTCGGGTTATTGACTAAAGAAAGAGGCTAACTCAAAAGCTCCCAATGAAATATTTCTACTCATTCATCAAGATGTGAGAAAAGGGCTCATATTACACATATTCTTTCTAGATTATGAACATCCCCAACTCCTGCCCCCGCTGTTCTTCATGACAAACACTTTTAGGTGAACTCTGCTGGAAACTAGAAGCATGTAGTCATATGAATGCAGTTTAAAGTATCAATACTCATTTATATCTTCATTGAAACAAAGTTACAAGCTCAGCTACTGCAGGATAATACTGTATGGAAATATTTCCAAGAACATTGCATATATTTGTAAACATTTTTGTGTGTATGAAATGTTTCCATATTATATTTGTATGAACAAGTGCAAAATACCATAAATTGATTTATTCACCAGAAAATACAGACCTGAACATTTACAAGTTGACAGGCTACAAGTGAATGTTACAGGAGTATTTCCTTGATATTCAGACACAGACAACATGGCTTGGAAGCTAAGTATATGGAATACTAAAATTTTAGTCATGACAATTTCATAACTCCTAATTTTTTTCTTCAAGATGTGTGTGTTTGTGCGTGCGTGCATGCGTGCGCGTTGGAGAAGAAATAGGTTTAGCCCTATAGAGGAAGATGAGGGTAGTAATGATTGCTGGGCAGTGAAGCAAGTTCCTAAGACCAGAGGAGATCTGGGTGACAATGAGGAGTTGTGACAGGCCAGAAAGAAGATGAGGCAGAGAGGACAGCTGAGAAAAAGTGATGAATTATAAAGACAAGAAAGATGAGAGGAGTGAAGGGGAGCACAGAGAAAAGCAGAGGAACAGTGGAATCATAACTGGCTACTCAATCACTAGTGAGTTTAGAACCTATGGCTCTGCTAACTAGTTTAGAAAGATAGTTTCATACCAGGCAACATAGACTATGCCATTTGCCAGCTGACAGTTTGGGAAAGATTAATTTAAGTAACAAACCAAACTAGGAATCTTGCGGCACTTTTAAAGACAAATAAATCTATTAAGTGACAAAGTTGCAGATACCAGCTGAAGTCCTACCAACGAAATAAAGGATTTCACCACTGCGGGTATATAACAACTTTTTCCCTCAGGCAGCTGTTTCCAATGCAAAATTGCTTTAAAGGTTAAGAATTTAGTATTAGCTTTATTAAAGACTTTTATATTTCACATTTAGATTCTCCTTTTGGATGGAAAGGTGGGAAACTAAAATCACAAGAGGACAAGTCACTGGATGGAGCTAATGTTGATTAGGGTACAGTTAACTTAATGGAAAAAGATATCACAGAGGAAAACACAATTATACCAGAATTTGTTGTATTTTTCTTGTGCCCAGATGTTCAGTCCATATTTTTTTTCAAATTCTACTTTAGTAGAACTGAAGAAATCATTCATTCATTCTCAGTATGTATGACATAATTAAGCTGTGCACATCCTTTAGCAGTGACTGATAATGCCATACTGTTTTAAAATGCCATTTATATCTTATCTACAAATCACACACCCATTAACTGAAAAAAAATCTAGATTAATCATGAAACAGCAAACTCACATAGGACTTACTTCATCTATACCATATCATCACACAGACTGACATCCACCAATGTGGAATACAACTGCTGCATACATCCTATCTATACCACACATGGAAGTAGTTTGGCACCATCTAAAAGGTCCTATAACCTACATTTAAGGTAAAAAATTTGTAATGACTACCAATTTCAGAGGCAGTTGGCAGTTATGCTACTCTCACCATTCAGAGCACTTCTTTGTCTCAGGGTAAACTGCTGGAAGTCATATCTTCCACCAAAAAAATTAAATTTCTCTCCTGTTTCGATCGGCCAGTAAGACGCTGAAGAAAAAAAATCTGTAGTCAGAACATTTTACCCTAGAAACACCAGTGAGGTATGGCCTATTCCACTGTTAATGAAGTGCTCTTAGAAACTACTCTTCTAGTCTAGAGTAAAATAGTACACTGTTGCTTAGATTTCACCCTAGTTCAGCATCATGTTTGATTCTTCAATTTAAAAAAAAAAAGTTTGTGAAAAAAGATCTTTTCTTTTACTATGAGTATGTGTAATGCCTAGTAAATACAGATCTTGGGTCTGATGATGTTTCCAAATACTAATAAATAAATAATGAAGTGGTCATCATTAGAATCTTTACCTGTATTTTTTGCAAGTAATTGACATTAATACAGTATTCCTTGTAACAAGGCCGGGGACTATTGTGACGATTGCTGTCACATTATTTATACAAATGTAAAGTTGTAGAGATTCTAATGTGATCACTATAATTATTTATATGCGTGGTCAAAGTTTAAAATAACTGACTTTTTGTCCAAATAATACAATTTAACAATTGGTTAGACCAACTGTTAAATTAAAAAAAAAAACTAGATGGAAAAATTACTTACCTTTAAATATGCTGCTTTGAAGAGACTTTCATGCAGGATTCCCACTCATGTCTTAAGCTAGCAACATGAACGCAAAACTAACCTAGCTCAGAGGCATTTTGGCCTTTAGGGCAAATTGTAGTAGCAGGCAACAAACAATTTTCTGATACCCTGGCCAGTGCACACCACTAGCTGCCTCTACAACTTTCCAGAATTCCCGCTCCTGCCATATAATCAATTGAAACGCCTCTTATAAGGCCAAACTAAACAAAAATATATCAGAAGAGAAACTACAATGTTCAACAGGACACCAATTCAAAAACATCCTCTAACTTGTAGCATGGTTGAGGAATGTGAATTGTGCATGCCTTCAAAGAAGAACTATACTCAACTAATTCCCACTTCCTATACATTCTTAGCACACTCTTGAATTAAGTTCTTTAAGGAACATTGTAAAATAAAAACACTCAATAAAACATTGCAACATGCAGTCATAAAAACATAGATCAACTTAAGAGGTAACAAGAATCTACTTTTTGTATATAAGGGGAAGAATGAGACCTTTACACAAACATGACTCGACCAAACAACACCTCTAGGACATATCTGAACAAAAAGAAACCTTTCAGAATTTTGGCCAGTTCAAGTACGGATAATCTCAAACAAGGGTCAGGAAAATGCAGGCACCCCCTCTTCTGAAGCAGCTCTATGGAACAGAGAGAAATAAGGGTCCACTGTGGAGGGGACAGACAAGAAATAATGCCTTGAAAAAAGTATGTAGTGGACACTGTCAAAAAATCGTAACTGACACATTCTTGAGGTTTGCAATGGAAGCTGCTCTACCTTATATAGAATGACGCAATATAACCCAATTGCTGATTAGCCACATTATGGCTATAGGAGATACAAGCAAACAGTCATTTAGTCTACTGGGATTGCTGCTAACAATTGTGACAAAGCTTCTCCTCTACCTTGGTGAGTCCTGCACTTCCCTCTAGCAGTAGGTCAGAAAACTGCTTCACTCCTGAGTGTTCATACAGACCCTTGCTTCTTTGCTGGTGCTCTTGTCCCTCCAATGGATAGTCGATGGGGGGGAAGGGGCAGTCGCATCCTTGACTTTGGACCCCAACCCAAGAACCCTACAAGAGGCAGCCTCGCTCTTCTGTTTCAGGGAACCAGCTAGATTCCCTGGGTTACTTCCCTGTATCCCCTAGATGTAACATCTGGACTCTGCTCCACCAGGGCCCCTTCCTGGCCTCCTTAACAAAGGAAATCCTTGGTCTCTGACAACCCCACTGGGTGTGATAGGGCCCAGTTAAATCCTCCTCTTCTGGCGGGGTCTATTTCCCTCAGGCCTCCAGGCCTGAGAAAGATCTTTTGCCCCCTTTGGGCAGGGGCTTTTCCTTCCCCTAGTCTCTGTACCCGCAGGGTTCTTTCTGACCAGTGTTCTTCATCTTCCCCTAGATCTGTCTACCTTAACAGTGTCTTCTCTACTCACACACACTCCAGCCACACCCTTTCTCTGGAGGGAAGGCTTTTAACAAGCCCTGAGCAGGGCCTTGATTAACTCCAGGTGTGCTAATTAACCTGGAGCAAACCCTGCCCAGCTACAAGAGAAAAAGGGACTTGCTGAGCATGGGGCTAATATATGGGCCTTCTATTACTCTCCAGAAACCCTCCCCTCTGACCCTGTCTCATAATGGATACCAAAAGAAAAGAAAAAAACAGTTGAATGGATCCTGAGGTCTTCACTTTATTTTAAATAAAGCCATGTGCCCCATACAATGGCAAATTTGTGATTAACCACTTCGCTCAGATGGGCAGGAACATATAGGAAGAATATTGACAAAATGATAGGCTCATTAAGGTGCTATTCCATCATCATATTGGAAAGGAAACTTGAATTATCTCACAGCTCCTTCTGGCTCCTGTAAAATATGCTATGGGGGTGGGTTGGGCATGGGAATCAATCATTAGGGGCCCAAAGCTTATTCACATTGCTGACCTTCCAATGAAAGTCTGTTAAAGTTAAAGCATCTAATTTGCCTAGAGAGCTTTCATTAGTTCTGTCAAGGCTTCTTCAACATCTCATGACATAGGGCTTTTTAAGAGGAAGACATCAATAGTGTCAAGCACCATATAAACCTGATGACAAAGGTCTTAAAACACACTATTTTCAACAACTTAAGGTCAAAATAGCTACCAAATGTAATTGGATGACATCCATTTATGTTAAACCCAGGGAGGGGAAGAAGTAAAACAAAGTAGTGTATGTGTGGAGCAATTAAAGGGATCCACGTGGGCTTGCTTCCAAAACAAACTTATTCCACTTATAATTGTAAATTCTTTAATTAGGTAGATTTTTGAGAAACCAAGATGGACACAAACCATCTGTTTAAATTCTGCCATATCTGTTGATCTCTACCTTATCAGGCACCAAGACAGTAGAAAAAGGAATCTACAGTTGGGATGAATCTGTTTGCCCTCTTTTCCAGGAAGGCTTAGATTTACTGCAGAATCTCTTCCTTCAATAAAAAAACACATGACTGCACTTTTTGGGACAAGGTGGAAGATGAAAGTCATTCCCCTGTAACCAGAGTTCTTCAAGATTGACACTGCATATTCACACTACAGGAAGGCATCGATCAGGAAAGTACATTTTAGGCAATGGAACTCTAACTAACAGTGACTGTTGGAGCACTCACAAGGCCCTCCTACTCAGGATTTCTGAACATTTTCAAGGTAAGGCTACAGAAGGGGCATGGACTTCAGGTGCCTCAGCATCTTCTACCATATCCTCAGGCCCTGTATCATAATTAGGACTTCAAGGAATAGGGGATGTGGGCAAAGAGTATGAATATGCAAAGTTAATCTTAATGAACTAAGACTGTAGTTGATTAAACTTAATTTCTTCAAATGTTCTCTGCAAATTCTCATACCTAAAATAGTTTAGTTACCATTACTCCCATCAAGGAAGGCAAGATAGGAAGTCTTAATTCAGTAAGGACTGAAGAATGACCCTGACAAATTTACCATCCAATCTGGATGTTAGGTCCACAGAGTGACATTTGGTAAATGTGTGAATGGAACTCCCTGTCGCTTCTCTACAAATTCATTATGTGGAATATGTCTATGAAAAACCAGAGAAGTTGGTTTGGCTCTAATAAAGTAGGGACCTAATCCCTTCATAGAAAAAAGCAAATGCTGTTCTAAAGTGTATATAATCTACCCCACTTGAATATTGTTCATGTTATAACAGCCTGGGCTTTTTTCCTGTCTGTATAAGAAACTAAAATATTAGATTATCTAAACCCTTCCAATTCCATTCAGGACAGGTAGTGGGCTAACACTTTTCATATCTAGAGCATGTAGTCTCATAGCACATGATTGGGCAATTTAGGAAAAAAACAGATAAAGTATGATAAATATGGAGCACAAGAAACCAACTCAGACACCAATTTTTGGATGTAAACCTAACACCCACTTTAACTGAATGTAATTCACTCACTCTTCGTGCTGATAATAAGATTATGAAACTATTTTAATGGATACATGAAAATGAGAACTTCCCCCTGCTGGCTGAAACAGATGTTTCATTAACTGAGTGAAGACTATATTAAGTCCCAAGAAGGTGCAGGATCATTAACTGGAGGATAGATATTATTAAACCCTTTTAGAAATGTCTTAACCATATCACAAACAAATACCTATTTTATTATCACTAGCAGCATGATACTGGAATCCTGGGTAGGGAGGATTTTATTTTTGTATAAGGATGTTGTGACAAGCTTTTTCATCTTGGAAAGAGCTGTTATGGCCATCTTTCTCATTAGGGAATTGTCACTGTAGCCAGAAATGCATATTCAGATCCATGTGACAGGCGTTAGAATAATTCAGATTCTCCTTATACACTTGCATGAAAATTTATTTCTCATTAGGGTATGGGATATGTTCTGGTTCAAAATCTAATTGTGGAACCAGTCTTGGTTCTTATGCTGATAACAAAGGTCTATTAGGATATAGTGGCTTCAACTACAGAACGGAGAGCAGTGACACATTTATTTAGAGATCAGGAAGGGGACTTTGGTGGAGGAAGCAGTGGAGTAACTTGTACATCTTCCACTCTTCTTTCATCTAGAGAACTGCCAGCATGAAAATATGTAGTGGACACCTAAAGAAGCAGTGCAGTAACATGAAAGGTATTGGAAAACTGCATCTTGTAGCTTATCTCCCATCCGCTGCATCTCTTCAAAATCTCTTCATGGAACTTGAAGACCTGTAGTCAACATCAAAGACCATCAAAACCTGCTGTAAATGCAGGTCTACTTCATCGTGCATACAGTCTTGCACAACTCTTACTGCTTCTACTGGGAAATACCTAGCCAGGTCATAAGCTACCTTTTGCAGTCCAACTGTTTATGCTTTTCATCCACATGGGTTAGGTAATCCATAGCAAGTAAATCAAATTAAACCCTACAACTAATCTCAGGGTTCTGGAACAGAGTAACATTTTGGCTATGGTCTGTAGTCAAGGCTGTTTCCGCCAGTTGTCATGAAGGAATTGGAAAACATTATATACTGCCTTTGGAGGAGGGATATGACAGACACATCTACATCAATAATTTACCAAGAACAGACTACTGAACCCTCTGCATCTTCAAAGCCAGCTGCCATGTGATTCTCATTTCCAGTCAGATAGTTTACTATGGTATATTTGACTAATATATAGGACTATTAGCACTGACTTGACAAATGATGTTTCTGACTGCTCCTATATCTTTAACATCAAGATCTCTGATCATGCTGATGCAGTCAACTCTGAGTCACATATCAACATTAGTGAAACGAGAACCACCTCTTGCACCAAGAATTCTGACAGAGCTTGATGAAGGATCTTCCAGCGATGCACTGAGTGCAAGACTATTGACGAAGCAGCCTAGAAACAAACCTGACAAACCTAATTTATCCCAAAAGTTTTCTGAATCTGTGTCCAAGTCCTGTTTTGCACTTCTACAGTGGCACAGCGAAAGGCTCTCACTCCAAGCCAACTCCAAGAACCAGAGCTAATTTACCACCAGCCTGAGGCAACATCAATGCCACTTCTTCAAAAGACCTGAGCTAAGATGTTGTCAGTATACATTGCTTTGAGGCAACCTGGGGAGCGGGAGTGGTATCAAGATCTAGTGTTCAGTGATAAAGCTTGATTTGGGTTTTTGCATCAAGGATTGATTCTTGGAAGCAATCTAAGTCTGTTACTAAAGAGACTTAATGGAGTCCATCTGGGGAGCTTCCAAGAAGAATTTATAATTTCTCACAAGATACGACTACTCTGAATGACATGTCCAGGCCAATCTGCTCAGTTATAATGCAGCAAATGAAGTCATAATGCTCATTCATGACTAAAACTTTTCTGCCATAGGCATATTTCTTGAAGCAGTTGAGCTTCTTTCCTTATGGTGTAGGAAGATAATCGAAAGAAGGATAGCATCACTGAAAGAATCACGACCAAACCTGCCACAAGATGCAGTCAAGAATCTAAAGCATGCATCAAAGCAACAAATAACCCCGTACAGAAAAGAAAAAGTGATGGTAGAAAAATCGCCAATAAGGTAGGAACACCAGAAAAATGCACTGAAAGGCCAATGTACACATTTTAGTGACTTAATCTGCTTTATTATATTTCATTGTGAACTCAGTTTAATGAATCACAGAACAGGAGGTGCCCATGAGGGAGAAATTTATTCCATACCAAAGGAGGGGAACAAGCCTAGAGAAATCTAACTTGTAAGATTCTGCAAATAACTACAGATGACATATAGATTTCTTGTAGTTCTGGAAAACAACATCTTAATATGTACATCCCGTTATATACTGAACAAATCTGCTATTAATAGTTTATGAAATTTCTTCTATAGTCTCAACATACAACTGGGACAAAGTTAAATAAACATCCTTAATAAGCACTAGATGCTGTAGCATGAGATTTGTACAGACCAAATAAAAGTCAGCTTGCTGAGCAGCAGATGCTTATAGAGAAAATGTAGAGATAAGGAACTTTTACCCTTCTCACATAGAAATGCATTGCACAGAATATCAATTTGTCCATTCAAGGCCAGAAACTAGAATTTCCTGTATGGAATTCCTTGCCTCTGATACTATAAAAAGATTAGCATTCTGAGTCCAAAGACAAATGCATTAATCAGGATCTA
Organism: Pelusios castaneus; assembly: GCA_007922175.1. Taxonomy (NCBI): domain Eukaryota; kingdom Metazoa; phylum Chordata; order Testudines; family Pelomedusidae; genus Pelusios; species Pelusios castaneus. The sequence continues at coordinate 5,698,455 of ML685772.1, read as the reverse complement.
TCATGGAAAATATTAACACTCAAATCAAATATTTATTATCAAATAAGCAATTCTCAGTCATTTAAATCTCAGTGCTATTTATCATATTTTCTCAGGTGAATTCTAACAAGAATACAAAAGGTGTATGTATTTTTTTCCATTGCATTACAAGCTATATTGTTCTTATGACAAAGATGTGTGGAAAGTTCTCACAATGTGATTCTGAAAGAAAAATATGTGAGGAAGATAAGCCCTACATAGAAAAATTGAACTTTAAACCATGATTTTTAATAATGCACAGGTTTACTTTAAAAGTGCTAGTCTAACGATTTACTCAGATTTTGTTAACCAAAAATCCTGTTCAAAGTTGAATTGTTCATGGCCACTGAGTACCAAAATAGAAAGAAGTTAATCTTCTCTATGTGGAACAGAACAATTGCTTAATCTTAAGAACAAGTGCATGAGTGAGTGTGAATAACTGTTTTCTAATATTTTGCTTCAAATCTTCTGTTAGTTTTGTTTCCTGCCCTCCCCAAAATTGGGGCAATTATTTAGAATTTTTGTAGGATGGCTGGTATTCTTCATGACTAATAAAAGCGGAGTCCAATCAGTAGACTCATGATGTCTAAAACTCCTGAAGTATTTTGAAGATTTTTCAGGCTGGAAGGGAAAGATCTTTGTTTGCATATACTGTCCTAACTAAACCCTACTGGATGATGCCAGTAACCTCAAAAGAGAGAGTGCCCTGGTCTGATTCAACAAGAAACCCGGGGGTGGGTGGGTGGGGGGGAGAATTACAAAGAACAGAAATCAAATCAGGCCATCGTCTTCATAACCTTATGGAAAAGAAACGAACTGCTTGCTTCTGACTTTGGCTTCCAGATGTCACCATGCTTTGGACAAAAAGGCCAGTGTTTCCTCCACCCTCACAGCTGGGCACCAAAGAGTAGGCATCCAGCAAGATGCAGCATCTAAGACACAAGCAAGTAACATTTAGCCAACCAGGAATCCTGTCAGCATTAACCAACTGAGACAAGAAAGCCACTGGCTAATCTTTTCAACTACATACCATCTTCTGGAAATTGAATGGCAAATATAGGAGTTGTAATATCCGGTCGAGTATGATCCTTTCTGTTCTTCAATTTTTATAAGTGGAAGGATGTTTCTATTGCAACATCCTAGCACTTTAAAACAAAATTCTGTAGGTGACTGGTAGTGAAAATATGTGCATGCATTCATTACACGTGTTTGCATGAGTGGGTGCACACACAGTCAGTCACCTGCTGAATGGTTTTTTGGTTTTTTTTTTAAAATCTGATCTTTTAAATAGTGAGATTATTTAATGAAAGCCTATTTTAGCTAGTGAGAAGCTATTAACTGCTATTCTCAAATTCTGCTTTAATAAGCTACTCAATATAAGGCACCAGAATCCATGATCCAAAGATCAGAAACTCTATATTACAAAAAACAAATTCCTGCACCAGAAAAAAATAAATGATTTAATCTATAAATAATAATTGGGATAACAAGAATTTAGTGATTCAGAAAGACTCAAACAGAAGCAGGATGACTAAACTGATTTTTTTTTAACAATCAGTGAAAATGAGCAGAATGATTAAATCTGAAGTAGATCTAAATATTAAAAGTTAAGAAATAAAGTTGCCATTACCTTCAAAAGCAGTAACGACTGCTGGAATTCTGATTAATGTATAAGAAGATGCTTAAAAATAGTGATTTTGTGGACAAGAAAGAATTTTTGATTGATATTTTAAATCTCGCACCATTCAAGCAAAGTACCACCTAATAAGGCCTTGGATCATGACCCCTAGATCTGTGCCTAGCAAGAACTGAAACTCAGTCACGTCCACATCAGTCTCCTCCCTCAGACGTCCTAAGATCCCTGGTCTGTGTGTGGAGTATAGGTGGAGAATGAGCAGGCCACATGCACACTGTTACCCCCTTTCGCTTTCTGGAGAATCTCTGGTGACAATCAAATCACCTTGTGTAGTTCACCCCAGAGCAAGCAGCTTCAGGGAGAGATCAACAGAACTGCACTGCTAGGGGACAGAGTTAGTTAAGAAATATAGGACCTCTTAATGGAAATTCCCAATCTTCTGCTGATCCTATGGAATCTGCACAAATCTGCCAAGCTGGGAGGTGGGTCACATGGCCTTTTCTTAGTATGACATATATGATGGACATTTCCACAAGAGAATAGTTTGAGACCTCCTCCCCGAAAAGTCCCTTCTCAAAAGCCAATGATCAAGGCTAAGAAGAAATGATGTATTTTCAAAGACCCAACTATTCATATTCACTTTTGCACTTCAGAAATCATGAATGTATAGAGGTAGCATAGACTGAAAATTTTACCGTCATAGGAGATAGATACTTACCCACTTAAAAGGAAGTTAACTATTTGCCTTTTGACACATGCCATGGAAAAAGAAATAGATTTGGGACATGTGATTGAACAATATGATGTGTTTTTGCTTGAGTATTAGCCCTCTCTACAAACAATTTGATATCATCAGAAGAGATTTAGAATATGTATGAGATATAAAAAATTCCCATTCTTCTGCTGAGGCCTACCCTGCATATTGGTCAACTATTCAGCCAATCATCAGATATGGTGCAGCTCAAGAAAACAGCACTCACAGTGAACACAGACACAATGACACAATAAATAAGAACTGTAATTTTCAGAGAAAATACAAAAAGCCAACACCAACCCAAGACAAGACTTGCTATAAATGTTATGCACCTACTAGATATTCTAACTATAGGTACTTCCTATGAATCAGATGCATTACTAGTGGCATGTATATCCTATTCTAGAGCACAAAACTTCTCTCTGATTAAGGATAAAAGGATTAAATCCAAAGGCACTATTTTAATGTTTTCTTTTACCACAAAGCTGTGAAGTGTTCTGAAGTCCAAGATGGGCTTGAAGCCCCCAGACTTTTTCAGGATCAGGAAGTACCTTCACTAAAATCTTTTCCTTGTTCCTCTTGTAGTGCAGGCTTTATTAATCTGTATTTAGAAGGGAAAAAAAATCTGGTTCAGAAGAACAGAAGACTTTAAATATGCTATATCACTTCAGTCTGGGACTGACTGCCTTGGATTAACTACAATGTTGCTTTAAGCAACATCAGAAGAAAGGTTGAAGGAAAAGCCCAGACACTGAAGCTAAGAAATAGTTTATGGACATCTTCATATGCTGAAAGGGAATATTCTCTACTTCCAAATACTTCAAAAATACATGCATATGGCCCAAAAGGTTCTATTTTTCTTAACTCTTGGCTAGATAGTTATTTTATCCACAAAGAGCATTCTTTGCTTTGTGAAAACATTTTATATAAAGACATCTTTCAAGTTAAAGTAGTGGTACTGCAGTTCACTAGCCATAATAAACCCAACTCAACATCTTTTAATGGGCCCCAAGACGTTGTTCCTAAGAAGAAGATGCAGCATTCCTCATTTTCGATATTACACTCTTTGCCATGGCAACTGAGATACTGTTTGTGAATGTCTAATGAAACCTTCATAATACATTGACTGTACTACTGTTGCAATGAGAAATAAGATAAGCTACAAAACTTCCAAAGCCATAGAATCATAAATGTAGGGTTGCAAGGGACCTCAAGAAGTCATCAACTCCAGTCCTCTGCAAAATGGCAGGACCAAGTTAACCTTCCAGGGATGGTCTAGGATTGTCTGTCCAATCTATCCTCAAAAACCTCCAATGATATGGATTCCACAATCTCCCTTAGAAGTCTATTCCAGAATGTAATTATCCTTATAGTTAGAAAGTTCTTCCTAATATTTAACCTAAATCTTCCTTGCAGCAGATTAAGCCTTTTACTTCTTGTCCTATCTTCAGTGGGACACCATTCTCTTTATCATGGCCTTAACATATTTGAAGATTTATCAGGTCTCCCCTCAGTTTTCTTTTCTCAAGACTAAGCATACGCAGTTTTGTTTTGTCTTTTTAAATCTGTCCACATAGGTCAGGTTTTCTAAACTTTTTTTTTCCATTTTTGTGACTCTCTATTGTACTCTCTCCAATTAGTCCACATTTCCCCAACAGTGTGGCCCTGAACTGGACACAGTACTCCAGCTGAGGCCTCATCAGTGCTAAGTACAGCAGAACAATTACCTCCTGTGCCTTATATATGACATGCCTGTTAATACACCCCAAAATGGTTAGAATTTTTCACACCTGCATCACATTGTTGATGCATGTTACATTTTGTTCCACTATAATCCCCAAATCCTTTTTCAGTAGTACTCTCACCTACCCAATTATAGTTATTCTCCATTTTATAGTTTTGCATTTGATTTTTCTTTCCTAAGTGAAATATTTTGCACTGTCTTTACTGAATTTCATTTTGTTGAATTCAGACTAATTCTGCAATTTGTCAAGGTTGTTTTAAATTCTGAACCCTACGTAGAAAATCATAAATTTCAATTCAATTGTTAAAAGCAAAATGAAACAATTTAAGATTTAAAAGCAATGCACATGTTAGTTTCTACAGTGTAGTTTTGAAATTGTAACCACAGTTGAAAGACATTTAAAAAGAATCTAAGCAAATTAAGTATACATAAACTATCACTACTTCACCAAAAATTTAAAAAAACAACCAAAAAACCCAACCCAATAACTAGAGAACACAGTATAATTACATACAATGATGGTTTTATGATAAAGGTTTGAAAATGTTTAGAATTTGTTACATTTCAGTTCTTAGCACTCATAAGCATAGGGATACACAGTCAAATTTTGATATTTATAGAGAAATAAGTTAATTTGGTAACACACCCTGTAGTGCAATTAGTCACAAAGACGACAGACATTTTCCTGAGGGAAAAACCAGTATCAATTCTGTTTCTCAAAAACGAACCAAAAATAAGTCTTTACAGTAATTACCTTCCTTTTCTCTATAGTTCAAATAGATAATTTACTTCTTTATTAAGTGAACGGTTCTCTAACTTTTAATTTTAGTTGTCACACTTTTCAACAAACAAGATGCCTCCTCCCCCCCACCCCAAAAAAACCTCACACATACATAGCCTGATCTTATTTATCATTTTGTTTTCAGTTTTCCAAATAAGTTGTTAATGAAATGCCAGTTACTCATGCAAATTACACAAAATCAACACTGATGTCGTGGTTTAGTCAGAGATCATTAGCAGATATGTTCATATAGTACTCTACTTATCTGAGACTTTATATTTTAGCACTGAAGCAACTGCCTTTGGTTTCGTTCACTGTAAACTGTTATTTCTGAGACAAAGCTTTTGGTGTAAATAATAAGCCTAATTCAAACTTATGTGCTTGAGGTTAAAACTATCAAAATCAATACTAAGCATGAGCTTCCCATCAATTTCAGTGTTACAAGAAGTAACTAAGTTAATTATGTCAAAGAAATTAAAATCACAATAATTATGCACATAAAATTCCATGATTCTCTTAAGTCCTAAAATATTTGAACTATTTTGATGTGATGAGCTGGTCAGTCAGTCCAAACCTATAACTAAATTGTCATTAAAATGCAAATGCTTTCTTTCAAAACAAATTTTTAATAGCCCCTCTCTCTTTTTCTTGTCTGAGTTTAACATAATTAGCAATAAAAATCAGTGAAATTCTACTTTAAAACAGCTGGCAGGATATAGCCCATATTGAAAATGTTACTTCAATTTTACCCATTGGATAATTTCAGCAATATTTCTATCAAAACTCAACTCCAAGGTTATTGGTTATGCTATGAAAGAAAGTTATAATACTTTAATTATAAAAGTAGTTTGCAATAATATTTGCAAACTCAAGGGTGACAGGAGAGGACACAGAAGACTGGAGAAGGGCTAACATAGTGCTCCTCTTTAAAAAGGGGAAAAGGAGGAGCTACACACCAGTCAAACCTGACTTCAATACCTAGGAAGCTACTAGAGCACTGTATAAAACATTCAATTTGAGAATATTTGGAGGGTGAGAGGGTACACACTAGCAGCAAGCATGTATTTACCAAGAACAAATAATGTCAAAGTAGTTTGATTCTCTTTTTTTTTTTTTGACAGGGTAACTGGTTTGGTGGATAGGGGGAATGTGGTGGAAATAATAAACATGGACTTCAACAAGGCTTTTGACTTAAGTCACATATGGTATTCTGATAAGTAAGCTGTAGAAATATAAGCCTGGTGGAACTACCATTAGGTGGATATAAAATTGTTAAACAACCACAAACAAAAGAGTAACTATTAACACAATGATGTCAGACTGGAGGGAGATCTCAAGTGGGGTTCCATAGGGATCTGGTCTGAGTCTAATGGTGTTTAACATCTTTATCAATGACCTGAATATAGGAAATAGAGCATACTAATCAGATTTGCGGGTGACAAAGCGAGGGTGGGTTGCCAATACTTAGGAGGATAGAGCTAAGAATCAGAGGGATCTTGATAAATTGGAGAACTGGGCTACAGACAACAAAATGAAATTCAGTAAAGACAAATGTAAGCTGCTACCCTTAAGGAAGAAAAATCAAATGCACCAATACAGAATAGATTACTGGATTGGTATCAGCACGACTGAGAAGGATGTGGGAGTTGTGGGGGAATCATAACTTCAATACAAGTCAGCAGTGCGATGCTGTTGTAAAAAAAAAAAATGGCAAATGCAATTTTAGGTTGCATTAACAGAGGCACAGAATGCCACTCACAGGTGACAGTACTGCTCTACTCGACCCTGGTTAGGTCTTAGCTGTACTATGTCTGATTTTGATCGCCAATATAAAACAAAGAGAGTCTGTGGCACTTTTAAAGACTAACAGATTTATTTATCACATGAGCTTTCATGCCACAGGATTCTGTTTGTTTTTCTGCAATAGACTAATACGGCTACCCCTCTGAAACTTAATATATAGAAAGGATGTGAAGAAACTGGAAAGGATCCATATGTGAGTGACAAAGATGATCAGATGGCTAGAATGCAAGCCGTACAAGCAAAAGCTGAAGGAATTGAGGATGTTTAGTTTGGAAAGAAAAAATTGAGAGGAGATATGAGAGCAATCTTCAAATACTTGAAAGGATGCTATAAAAAACAGAAAAATTGTTCTTTCTTGCTACACAAGGCAGGACAAGAGGCAATGGGTTCAAACAACAGGCAGCAGACAAATCAAATCTTAGGAAAAACTTCCTAACTGTAAGAAAAGTAGGATAACGGAACAGATTGCCCTGGGTGGTTCTGGAAGCTCCTTTGCTAGAGGTTTTCAGAAGGAAGTCGGATAGCCATCTGTTTTAGATGGCTTAGACAAGTGATTCTCAACCTGCTGCCCAATGAATCAGCTGACGTCCATGTTACAGCCGAAGTGCCATATAGGTAATATATACATACTGTGTGAATGCACCCATATAATGCAAACAGCTGCATACGTAGCCCTCAAGGATACATAGGTTGAGAAAGGAGTTATTCACTTTTGGTGCAGTAACTGGAGTTCTTCAAGATGTGTGTCTCTGTGGGTGATGGTGCGTCCTCATGTCACAGCTTGCAGATCTCTAAAGCAGTGCACATCAGGTGACGCGGCAGGCTCTTGGCGTGTCTTTGGTGCCCTTTTGAAGTGCATGCAGCCCCAACCACCTCAGTTCCTTCTCTACTTGGTAGCCAGCTGAGAAGACTCTGAAATAAAGAGGGGAGGAGGGCGGGTAGTGGAGCACCCACAAGGACACACATTTCGAAGAACTCCAGTTACTGCACCAAAGGTGAGTAACCTTCCTTTCTCCTTCGAGTAGTGTCCCTGTGAGTGCTCCACTGTGGGTGACTCATGAGCAGTACCCTCAGCTGGAAGGAGGGACTTCGGAGTTTGTATTATGTAGGGATGTCGGTACCAATCTCCCACTGACACGTCTGCTATGCATTGTAGGGCATAATGATGTGATGATGCCCATGTGCCTGCTTTGCAGATTTCCTGAAGGGGGACATTGTTCAGGAATGTGATTATAGTAGCTACTGATCTTGTAGAATGAGATTTAATAGGTTCTGGGAGGTTAATCCCTGAAATTTTGTAACTTTCATAAATGCACTGTGATATAAATTTTGATAGTCTTTGAGTGGAATTAGCATCTCCTTTGGATCTATCTGCTATGGAAACAAATAGCCTTGTGGTGCTTCAAAATGGTTTTGTCCTTTCCAGGTAAGACGCGAGAGCCCGGTGTGAAAAACGGCATGTTGAGGGATCTTCGTGAGATTTTGGGAAGAACACAGGTAAGTGGATGGGTTGGTTGATACGGAAGGAGGAGGAAAATTTGGGAATAAATTTTGGGTGGGGTCTTAAGGTGACTTTGTCTTTATGGAAATTAGTGAATGGAGGGTGAACGATCAAGACTCCAATTTCACTTACAGGTCTAGCAGAAGTAATAGCTACAAGAAATGCTACTTTCAGAGACAGGTGAGTGGTTCAAATAATACCAGGTTCAGGTTCCAGGTGGATGTGGGAAGGCAAATTTCTGGGCACAGATTGTGTATACCTGAAATAAAGCGTTTCACAATGGGATGTGAGAATATAGAGGTATGAGTAAAAGTGGCATGAAAAGTAGAGATGGACAGTAAATGAACCTTTAAGGAGCTGATGGACAATCCCAATTCTTTTAAGTGTAATAGGTAATCTAGAATTGAATTTATGGGCACGGATATTGATTCTATGTGTCTTGAGCAGCACCATTTGGAGAATCTCACCCATTTTTGGAGGGAAGCTTGCCTTGTGGAAGGTTTCCTACTGTTTAGTAGTACATGCTGTAGTCGTTTCGAGCATTGAAGGTCCTCGTGTTTGAATCAGAAAGGAGCCATGGTGTTAAGCACAGGGTTCTGATGTTTGGGTGAATGATCTAACCCTTGTTTTGAGAGAGTAGATTGTGCAGTATTGGTGGCTTGATGGACATCTGGTTGAGCCTTGTGAACCAAGGTTGTCACGGCCAGGCCACAGTTATGAAGGTAATCTTCGTGTTGTCTTGACACACCTTTAGAAGAGTTGTATGTATTAAAGGTATAGGAGGAAAGGCATAAAAAAGAGTTCCAGACTAAGGTAGGAGAAAAGCATATCCTAGAGAACGTTTTCCTATGCCAGGCTGTGTGCAGAATAGTGGACATTTTTTGGTTTTGGGCATAGCAAAAAGGTCTACTGTTGGATAGATAGTTGAAAGATTGGCATGAGGACAGAAGAGTGTAGTTCCCACTCATGCTCCTGAATGAAGGATCTGTTGAGGAAGTCAGCAAAGGTGTTGTGTATGCTGGGAAAGTATGCAGCTGAAATCATATTTCATGTTTTTATGCACCAGTGCCAGCACTTCATAGCCACTGTGCAAAGGGAGTTGGATCTTGCTCCTCCCTGCCAATTTATATGGAACATGCAGGCTATATTGTCCGTCATTATCCATACATGACTGTGGGCTAAGAGATGTTGAAAATGTCTGCAGACTTTGCGTACCATACAGAGTTGTAGGCTATTTATGTGTAAGGAAGATTCTTACATAGACCATTTGCCTTGTGTGGTCAGGTTTCTGAGGTGAGCACCCCATCCTGGTAGGGAAGTGTCTGTTGGCATCATAACCGTAGGTGTATCTATGATGAAAGGCAGACCCGAGAGGAGATTTTCCAGCATGGATCACCATAGGAGGGAATCTTTTATGTTGGTAGGTAAGGACACCATCTTGTGAATGGAGTGTCTGCTTGGTCTGTATATCTTGGTAAGCCAGAGTTGTAATGGGTGCATGTGAAGTCTGAAGTGTTGCACTACAAATGTTGTCACAGCTATGTGAGTGATTAGTTGTAGACAGGTCAGCATAGTTGTAGTCAGCGAGTTGCAGATTGCATGTACCAGTTGTGAAATTGTTAGGAACATGTGGTTGTGCAGAAAGGTTCTTCTGACTTGGGTGTCTAGAGATTCCCCTATGAATCTATCCTCTGAGTTGGCGAAAGGGTCAATGTGGTCATATTTATGAGAAGACCTAGCCTTCTAAACATAAAAATCAAGAATTGTAGATGTTTTGTGGCTTCAGCCTTGGTTTGTGATTTTTATTAAGCAATCATCCAGGTACAGAAAAATTGTGATGTTGTTTTGTCGAAGGTGAGCGTCAACAACCGCCAGGACTTTTGAAAAAAACTTTCGGGGCGGTAGATAGGCCATATGGTAACACTGTGTGCTGGAAGTGGTTGGGTCCAATAGTGAATCTCAGGAATCTCCTGTGGGCCGGGTGAATGGAGATATAAAAATAAGTATCTTGCAGGTCAAGGACTGCATACCAGTCTCCAATTTCCAGAGCAGGAATAATGATGGAAAGAGTGACCATCCTGAACTTTTAAGACCTTAGGATTTTGTGTAGTTTCCTGAGGTCTAGAATGGGTCACCATCCACTGGATTTCTTCTCTGTGAGAAAGTAGGGAGAGTAAAACCCTTTCCCCTTGTTGTTCGGGAACATACTCTATGGTTCCTATGGCTAAGAGGCACTGAGCCTCTTGGTAAAGGAGTTGTATACGAGTTGTGTCCCTGAGGAGGGATGGTGAAGGGTATTGGGACAAAGGTTTCAGCACGAATGGCATGGCATAGCCTGGGCTGATAATTTCTCAGACCCATTTGTCTATTGTAATGCAAGCCCATGCATTGTAAAAAGGGCGTAGTTTATTCAGGTAGATGGGTGTGTACCAGTACTCTGGAAGACTGGAGAGGTGCAAACCCTCGACCGCATCTTCAAAATTGCTGATTTGGTGGGGGGTGTTGTGAAGATTGCTGGTGGTTAGACTGTCTTCGGCACTGTGGTCTTATCTCCTATAGTTATTAATATTAGGTCTGTATGGGAATTGGTGTGGGTACCGATAAAATCTCCTCCTCATGGCAAGAGTATATATGCCAAATGCCCTTAATGTTGCCCTAGAATCCTTGGATGTATGCATTGTTTCATCAGTCTTATCTGAAAAAAAGTTTCTTTTTATCGAAGGGGAGATCTTCCATCACAGCTTGGAGCTGCTCTGGGAGGTCTGCAGAATGGAGCCACAAAGAACGTCGCATAAACCACTCCTGTGGCGATAGTGCGTGCAGCAGTGTCAGCAAAATCAAGTGCAGCCTGCAATGCTGTCAGTTGCCCCTCACGGATGACAGCTAGGAATTGATGTGTCTTGTCATCAGGAACATGTTCAATAAAATCAGCTAGTTTTAAATAATTGTCATGGTCGTAATTGGCAAAGAGGGCAGAATAATTAGTGATTCGTAACAGCAGCGTGGATGACGTGCAGACTTCCCTTCCGAGGAGGTCCATTTTCTTGTCCTCTTTTTCCTGTGGAGTGGATCTGTTATAAAGCTCTTTACCTCTGTGGTTTGCTGCCTCTACAACTAGAGAGTTAGGTGGCAGATCACTGAAAAGTATTCGGAATATTTTGCTGGGATATAACACTTTTTATCTGCCCCTTTGCACATCGGTGAAGTAGTAGCTGGTGTCTGCCATATATTTTTGGCAGGTTCCAGGATCGCATCATTCATTCGTAGAACTATTTTAGAAGATGCAGATGTCTGTAGAATTCTAAATAGCTTATATTGTGATTCAGCGACTTCTTGCATCAGTATCTCAAGGGCATCTGCCACTCTTTAGAAGAGTTCTTAAAACTGTTTGAAGTCGTCCGCAATGTTGGGCAGAGATGATATAATAGCTTCGTCCAGAGAGGATGAAGAATTATGAGGAGGGGGAAGGTGAAGATGATGGGTCACTCTCCGTATCTGCCTCACACGGAGGGAACTCCGTTGTTTTGGGTGAAGGCTTCCGAGCGGGTCTGTGTGCTCTGGATGTGGATGGTCTGCTCAATTGTTCGGAGTAAGGTGACCAAGGTTCCCATCAGTGCCAGAGAAGAAGCATGTGGTCCATATCACTGGAGACTGTACCAGGGATAAGGTGGCACATCCCTATAATATTGAAACCTGGACCTAGGTGTGTAAGGAGAGCTGGCAGGAGGAGAGAAAGTGGCTGGCTCCGCTTTGCCCTCATCCACACTAGAGAAAACAATTGGGGAGAGGCTCCTCCCCCATGGTGATTGACTTTGTTCGGATGAATCAGTGCCAAGGAATAGGGAGCCAACTGATTGATCAAAAGCTTCCTCGGTGCTGTGATGTTTCCTTTTCTCTGCCTGTGCTGTCTCCATAGTATCTTGAGATGGTGCCGCAGTAATCGTTTTTGACAATGCCATGCCACCGAGGGAGTAGTGCTAGGTGCCAGAGTGGTCGGTGCTGGTGGTGCCAGTTGATGTTGCGTGTGCTGAGGGAAAAGCAGGTAGCGCTATCGGTGCCAAGACTGGGATCTGTGCCAAGGATACCAGTGCCGCTGAAATAGCGGTTTCTTTCGTTTTGGCCAAAGAAGAGTGCTGTTGGCCTGACTTGTGTCTCCAGTCCAAGGAGAAGGAGGAAGGCCATTTTTCTGGCCTATTAGCTTGCATATCTGAGGAACCACTAGTGTCTTTGGTATGGGCAATTCTTGGTGAGCAACGTGGTGGTTTTTTCCTCTTTTTGGCTGAATGAGGTGGAATTAGGTGTCTCTTCACAGGTTGTGACTCCTGCAAGTCCAGCTGTTGTTGTTCCGGATCAGATGTGGGATGAAGAGATTTCTCATTAAATATAACTTGAGACACAAGTCTCTTTTACTTTTCGCTTGAGTGCTTAAATTTTTGCAACATGGTCATTTCTGTGAAATATGTTCCTCTCCGAGGCACTTTATGTAGACTGCGTGGCCATCGGAGGCAGGCATTGTGTCATGACACAACTCACAGCACTTGAAGCTGGGGAAGCCCGGCATGGTTCTCGAGGAAGAAAACTTTATTTAAAAAAAAATAAAAATGAAGGAATAACTGAAGTAGGGACAAAAAAGGGGGTAAAATAAAAGGGGGAATTACGGATTAGGTAAGGTAATAGGGGATGAGCAGGAGAGATTAGGTTCCATCTGTAACCACAGACGATAGAGAAGGAGGAGCAGTTGGGGCTGCACACACTTCAAAAGGGAGCCAAAGACACACCACGAGACTGTCATATTGCATGAGACACCCCGATAAGTAACTGCTTTAGAGATCTCTGAGCTGTGAAGCGAGGACGTGCTATCACCCATAGGGACACTACTCGAAGGAGAACTACTGGTTTAGACATGAGAAATCCTGCATCTTGGCAGGGGGTTAAACTAAACGACCCTTCTAGTCCCTTCTAACTTTAAGATTCTATGCAATTCTTTGCAATTAACTCCGTATAGTTTATATACATGACTAGTATTCTTGTTTTAATATTTTACATGCTGGGATATCACAATATTTGAGAAAGTCAAATGTTATGTTTATTATGTCAGTCTAGGAAATTATTCCTAAACAGCTTATTTTGTTTCTATCAATTTATCACTTATCTCAAGGTCCATGTATGGATTTAACACAATGTATATGGTGATCAAACACACACACACTTATCCAGAATTCATGTCCTTATAAACCATGTATGAGATTTTCATCTAAACTCACCCTGTACCAGGAAGATATGCAACACAAAGAGGACTTGAAATTAGATTTGCCAAATTCTAAGATTCTTATGCCTCTGGGTGATGTTTTAACTTTGTAGTTCAGCAAGATACCTACTTTTCCTATGACATTTCCCATTGCAGTTTCCTCAATCTTGGCTCAGGTTCTCAACACTGGCTCTCCTCTCTGTCATCACACACAAAAAGTTTTCTTTACACCCAAGTTACACTTCTTCCTGCTGCCTTTCACCTTTTCTCCAGCCAAGACAAACTGTGTCCATGACTCAACTGTCAGTAGCTGAAACAGTAAGTTTCAATTTTTGTGCACATATTCCTTACTCAGAGACTCAGACTCTAAGGTCAGAAGGGACCAGTCTAATCACCTAGTCTGACCTCCTGCACAATGCAGGCCACAAAACCTCACACACCCACTGCTGCAATAAGCCTCTAACCTATGACTGAGTTATTAAAGTCCTCAAATCATGACTTAAAGACTTTAAGACACAGAGAATCCACCAGCAAGTGAGCCATACCCCATGCTAAAGAGGAAGACGAAAAACCCCCAGAGCCCTCGCCAATCTGCCCTGGGGAAAATCCCTTCCCGACCCAGATATGGAGATCAGTAAAACCCTGAGCATGTGGGTAAGTCTCACTAGCCAGTCACCCAAGAAAGAATTCTCTGTAATAACTCAGAACCCACCCCATCCACCCTCCCTTCTTAGGCCACTGATATATTCAACACCAGTAGTCAAAGCTCAGTCAATTACCAAACTAGGCTGTTCCATCATACCATCCACTCCATAAATTTATCAAGCTCAGTTTTGAAGGCAGTCATATTTTTTGCCCCCACAGCTCCCCTTGGAACGCTATTCCAGAACTTTACTCCTATGATGGTTAGAAACCTGCATCTAATTTCAAGACTAAATTTCCTGATGGACAGTTTGTAACCATTCGTTCACATGTTATATGGATAATGTATCCTTAGCAGGCATGATACTTATGTATTCTGACAACAATAGCAAAATTCTCTTGTCAAGTGCTTTTCTGAAAAGGTAACTGCCTCTGAAGAAATGTCATTGCTATCAGTGAGGCTGACTGACTGACCTACTATCCGAATAGAGATAAGAACTGATTGGCTGAGTATCATTGTGAAAGATGACTCATGTAATATTTAAGGGCTAGGGACAACAAAGGTAATCAATTCCTTAAAATGAAAGCATGCCCTCCATTTGTTACTCAGCTTTGGAAACTGAGTTTCTGTTGTATCTTTACGTGCTGTTAGACGTTGAGATAGGCACCATAACCAAGGATTTTTCCCCCCACCCCCAATTTGTACTTGGGAAAACAACTGACCTTCTGTTTGAAGAAAAAACTCACTGTAGTTATGTCTGGCTTTCTCACTTTTAGTCGTCTATTATAATGTGTTCTATATAGGGATAAACCTTAAGACAACTTGAAAAATTCAGCAAGCACAGAACGTTTGCCTGCTTATTAAGAAGTGACTCCAAAAGAATATTATACCTATACTCTCTGACTTGCAGTGAACCTTTTTATTTCTGGGAAACTTTAAGAAGTTTGGGTTTGACCCTAAAAAACCTTACGTTGTTTGGGAGCTAGATATGTTAGAGACTACTACTCTCCTCCTGTGATATTCTGGCAACTTCAATGAGATGGGGTGCCTGAGCTGACAGGCCATGGATTTAAATTAGATGGAGAGAGATTTCAACCTACCGGAAGACCAGTGATGGTTGACTTCCTGCCACCTTAGTAGCAGGTTCCTACATGAGTCTCCTCTGTTGCCACTACCACAGACAGGAGTTGCCCGGTGGGATAAAGCTTCCTCCCAATAGGTTGTGGCTCAGGCTGCAATTGTATTAGTCCAGTCCTGTTTTTCCTCTTTAGTTAAAAAGCCCTGTGATAAAGGTCAGATTATGCATATCTTCATTTTCCAGACCACACAAATCCTGGAATGACATCAGAATACTGTATCATTGGTCCTCTATGTACTTTGTTAGGTTAGACAACAGAGTCTTGTGGCACTTTTAAAGACTAACAGATTTATTAATCGCATGAGCTTTCGTGGGAGAAAATCCCACTTCGTCAGACGCTTTGAAGATAGGAAAGTTACAGAGTGGGAGGAAATTAAATGCAGGGGAGTGTATGACATAGCATCAGGTCAGGCTGTAACAGCAAATCAAAATAGGTGTTAGGATTCAAAACACTGGGGAACAGCACATAGAGGAGGGGGGAGGTCAATTCACTTGATGTAATGCGAGAAAAATCCATAGTCCCTGTTTAACCCCAAGGCAACTGAGTCAAATTTGCATATAAGTTCGAGTTCTGCAGACTCTCTTTGAAGCTGTGATTTGTTATTCATCTGTTTCAACACAGCTATTAACAAGTCGTCAAGGGAGTGAGCAGGGAGATTGAAGTGTTCCCCTACAGGTTTTGCAGTGTTGCAATTTCTGATGTCAGATTTGTGTCCATTGATTCTTTGGCGCAGAGACTGTCCTGTCTGTCCAATATATAAGGCAGAGGGGCATTTCCGGCACATGATGGCATAAATCACATTGGTGGATGAGCAGGTGAACGAACCCTTGATGGAGTAGGTGGCATGATTAGGCCCTGTGATGGTGTCATCAGTGTAGATATGAGGGCAAAGTTGGCAGCGTGGTCTGCTGCAGGGCTGTGTTCCTGCTTTAGTGTTTCTGCTCTGTGATCTGTAGTTGCTGGTAAGTATCCTTTTAAGATTAGGGGGCTGTCTGAAAGCAAGGAGAGGTCTGTCTCCCAAGGCTTGAGAGAGTGAGGGATCATCTTGTAAAATAGGCTGTAGATTTTTGATGATGTGTTGAAGAGGTCTGGCTTGGGGGTTGTAGGTGACGACCAGTGGCGTTCTGTTGTTGTTTTTCATGGGCTTCTCCTGCAGTAGTTGACTTCTGGGTACCCGTCTGGCTCTGTCAATTTGTTTCTTCACTTCTGTGGGTTTGTACTGTAGTTTTAAGAATGCCTGGTAGAGATCCTGAAGGTGTCTGTCTCTGTCTAAAGGGTCAGAGCAAATGCGGTTATATCTTAGGGCTTGACTGTACACAATGGATCGTGTGGTGTGTCGAGGATGGAAGCTCGAGGGATGTAGGTAACTATACCGATCAGTAGGTTTGCGGTATAGGGAGGTCTTTATGTGCCCATCGCTAATTTGCACTGTAGTGTCCAGAAAGTGGATCTCTTGTGTGGAGTGTTCCAGGCTAAGTTTGATTGTGTTGTGGAAATTGTTGAAATCTCTATGGAAATCTTCAAGGGCATCTTTACCATGGGTCCAGATGA
>ML685772.1:5573364-5681237 GCA_007922175.1 Pelusios castaneus | reverse complement strand
AATCCCACTTCGTCTGACGAAGTGGGATTTTCTCCCACGAAAGCTCATGCGATTAATAAATCTGTTAGTCTTTAAAAGTGCCACAAGACTCTGTTGTCTTTCTACAATAGACTAACATGGCTACCCCTTTGGAATTTGTTAGGTTAGTATATGCTACATTTTATAAATGCCTGGCAGTTATGAGCGCTCAACTGGCCTATGTTTTTCTTATGTTCATGCTAAGCTATATCCCACAATACTCTACAACAGCATAACAAAGCAGCTGGCATAAGCAGACAGAAAACTAGTCAAAAGTCAAGATAACTTTGCTCTATGACTTAGTACAAAGCAAGGGAGGTACCTTTAAAGGCCTGTACTTGGAATGCTAGTATCTCAAAGAATGAAACAGAACAAAAACGGAAGTAAATAAGACAAATTAATGGAAAAGATTTTAGTGATACGTAAAGAGTTTTTTACTTGTAAAATCATCCTATAAATACCCGTAGCTGAAATGTGTAACTTTGAGAGCACACACATTCTATGCAAGGTGATGGTAACAACACTACATAAGACCACTTTTCTTAGCTATTATTGACTTTTAGCACTAAACCTGACTGATGTGTTATTTCGTCTCGAGTATATTTCATAATGAAGCAAAGTGTGGTCAAACAACTGATTATAACTATTTATTTAGAGACAGTTGCTCATCCTGTGCAGAACTTTAGTTCTTTGAGATGCATGTCCCTATGAGAATGCCACTATAGGATGTGCATATGCCCCATGCACTTCAGATTGGAGATTTTATTTAGAGCTGTGCAGTAGAACCACCCTCAGCTCCTTCTGTGCTGCAGAGCTCTATGGTAAAGAACTCCAAAGCAGAGTGACAGAAGACCAATAGTGAAACACCCATAGAGGGACACATCTCAAAGAACCACAGTTACTGCAAAGGTTTGGTTCCCAAGGGGTAGCCATGGTAGTCTATTGCAGAAAAAACAACAGAGTTCTGTGGCACTTTTAAAGACTAACAGATTTATTTATCGCATGAGCTTTCTTGAAGAAAACAATCCCACTTCATCAGACACTTTGAAGATGGGAGCATCTGACGAAGTAGGATTTTTTTCCCACAAAAGCTCATGCGATAAATAAATCTGATAGTCTTTAAAAGTGCCACAGGACTCTGTTGTTTTTCTGCAAAGGTTTGAGTAACCTTCTTTTCTTGAGTTGTCCCAATGTTGCTCCATTTCAGGTGACCACTGAGCAACACCCTCTATGAAGAGGTGGGCTTTAGACTTGAATCCAAGATTGAAGACAGTACAGTAGAACTAAACATTGCATCAAAAGCTGAGGCCTGAGTAACCGCATAATATTCAGAAAATGTATGAATGGATGTCCAAGTTGTGGAAATATTTCCATGACAGTAACATTCTTAGGTAAGACTACTGAAGAAGGGAGGGGTCTCATGGAGTGAGTTAATATTCTAGAAGAGAGTTGAAGATAATGAGACCGATAGCAATAGATAATGCACTCAGATATCAATCTAGAAAGTCTTTAATTGGACATTAGAGATTCTTTAGTTTGGTCTGCAATGGAATGAAACTATCTGGGAGAGTTTTTAAAGGGCTTAGTCCTGTTTAGTTAAAAGGCTAACGTCCTTCTGACAGTGTATATGTAATTCTGCATTTTCTTTATCACCCTGTGGTTTAGAAGGAAAACTGGAAGATAGATTGATTGGTTTATGTGGAAGTTCAAGGACATCTTTAGTAAAAACATGGGATGCACTCACAATGCAACCTCATCCTTAAAAAAAGACTGTGAAGGAATCCCATCAGAACCCCTCCCTTGCCAACACTTCAAGCAAATGTAATGGCCACAAGAAAAGCCATTTTCATAGATGTAGAAGGAAACAGGTAGCCAGAGGTTCAAAGAAGGGGGCCTCATAAGGCACTTAAGTACCAAGTAGAAGTCCCAAGCTTGCGAAGGGCATTTGATCTGTTGGAAGATTCCCCCATCTCTTGAGAAACCTCATCGATGTAGCATGAATGAAGATGGAAGAACCCTCCACCATATGATGGAAGACTGTAATAACTGACAAGTATATTACAGTAGAGATCAGAGACCAGAGAAAACCAAATATAATGCAAATTTTCAATTAGGAAAAGAAGAAAGCCCCAAACATTTAACGTCTCACAAATGTTAACGTCTATCCTTGATAAAATATTGAGCACACATGAATAGAAAAAAAAGTTACAAAACATCTACAGGACAACAGACTGTGTATAGACAGCACACAGTAATAATGAACACATGATTTGAGAAATTATAAAGCATTTTGTAACTGTCAAGAGATATAACAATTGAATTTTAGTAAGTCTCTGATATCAAGTCTAGTGATAGTGATCATCACCTTATGCATGACTTTTAAACTGATATGGAAACAAAAAGGCCGCCAGAGATGCAGTTTGTTAAACAGCAGGTTGGCAATACTCCTCCTCCCTATACTCTTCGCCTTCACTTCCACCCTTTTATTTTTTTGCCTCTTCATTGCCTCATGAGTAATTTAGATTATAAGATCTTTGGAGTAGGCAGCGTCTCTTGTTTCCCATGGCATCTAGCACACTTCTGTTGCCCAATGAAAAACATTAATAACATATCGCTATGGTGCAGCTGGATGAGATTACTGCTTTTCTGAAGAAATGACTACCAGACAGATAGCTTTCTAACAGGTTAGAGGGAGTTCAGAGAAGAGCAACAAAAAAAGCTCATTGGACTGGTGGAGTGGATTTAAGAAATAATACTACAAATTGATACACAGGGATAGCTTGGGTAATATACAACTAGGGAGAAATGAAGAGTTTGATTATTTGAAATGTGCAAATACAAAGGAGGGAAAAATTATATGGTATACACAGGAATAACTGACTAGGAGTAATGAAAGGAAATTAAGTGAAGTAAAATGAAGATGCATATAAGGAAAAATTTCCTCCGAGAGCTTGTCTTGCTCATGGCAAGCTGAGCTGCAAGTCTACTCTTCATTTGCCTACTGCACATCAATGTGTGGGTGGATCCTGCTCACTGCTCACTAAAACTTTCAGAGTACACTTTGATCTACTCCACTTTGAAATTGGAGTGGATTAAAGTGCACTAGGTAAATTTTAGTGAGTGGCATAACAGTCCACACAGAAACTTAATGCACAACAAGTTCATGCAGAGTAAATTTGCACCCTAGCTTTCCACAAACTGTGTTCTTTTACACAAGCCTTTGGTGAGATCCAAAAGACTTCTGAATAGTCTCTTAAGAGGAGTGGTTGAAACTTCATCAGCTGGCACATTAGAACACAGCCTGGAAAACAGAACTCTGCAAACCATTCTACTCTGGCACAGAAGCAGCCTGTATGATAATCATTTCCAGCTCTAACATCTACAATCCTCTCACTGTGGAACTAGTTCAGAGCACAGGTTGAAAGAAAAAAAAAAGACTGAGCAAATCAATACCTAGTGAGGCTTTTATACTTTGTACACTATTGTGATAAATAAGCCCCTAACAAAATCTAACAGACAATACATTCAAGAATCTCTCCTTGCTCTCTAGCCTCAGTCAGCCTGAGTTTTAACATGTACATGATCTTCGGGGATTTTTTTATTTTTAATTTAGGGCAAGGAGGGGGAGATGGAGTGAGTTTGTTTTACCATTTTGATAAAGGTAGGCCATGTATTGGGCTTTTTAATTTTGATGTGAATGTAGTGAGAGCTAAGCCATTCAAAGGACCTAGCAGGGAGTGAACTAACATGTTAAATTACGTGAAAATATTCATAGTCTTTTTTACAAGTAGCTACTAGACCAGTGGTTTTTAAACCCTTTTTTCATTTGTAGACCCCCTACAAATTTCAAATAGTAGTGCACTGCAGACCCTTTTGAAAATTAAAACCGTGGTCAGCAGACCCCTACCACAAAAGTTTTAGATTGAGAACTGACTCAACAGAATCCAATTATAAATGTTGCATGTGCTCAACATAGCATTTGATGTAACGTGAGAAAGAATGTTAAACTGTGGGCTTCTATGGTAACAACAGTCCTACAGATGTTGACCTCTAGATAGGGGTATTCACATACATTTGATTGATCAGAAAAATGGAAAGCCTTTTCTGGGCTCTAAAACTTTGTTTTCACATTCATCTTTTACAGCCCCCTTAAACAGTCTGAAGTCCCAGAGGTCCATAAGCTGAAAACCACTGTACTGATCTTTGGAATCTCTATAGTCATCCCAGGACATACTACTAAAGAAGACAGAAGTTGGTCTAACAACTGTCTACTCTGTTGCTGAATCAGCTGAAAGGATAAATCAGGTATAGCAAGTAGTCCAGATATGAATTATAGTCTGAAGAAAGCTGGAGGGAAAGAGAATTATAAAGCCACACTATTTCAGCAAAAGGATGCCAACACAAGTAAAGGTCTGGCTTTAATAATGCTACCATATTTTAGCACAGAATAAAACTTACATAACAAATCAAACTGAATTGCCAGGTGCTCCTCCTTGAGACAGGCTATATCTGTTAGTTCAAAACTGAGACTATATCAAGCTATGGAGGACCAAAGTCTACTGCAGCTCCACAGCAACTGGATTTCAGTCAATCTTCCAAGGATTTTGATTAACCAAAGTGTTCATTAACAAGGTTAACTGTAGCTGTCAATTAAATAACTCAAATTCTGCTAGTGAAGCCAGCATACTGATAAACTCTACATAAAAGGCAGGTACCCCACCTATTCTACAATGAAAAATAATATGCAAACACTATTATTAAAACTATGCTGTAAAAAAAAAAAAAAAAAAAAAAAAGGTTTTGTCCTTTACTGCTTCTTTGGGTTTGCTTACATTACTGGCTATGTGGCAATCAATTCAGAAGGATCGATTGAACAGGTACTGGAGACACTTCATTCGATTCTAGTTGGGATATCTGTCTGAAACTGGTAATACGCTTCCCCAAAAGGAGCAATGCTGTGTCGACATTACATAGTTTGCATACTTCCTAATGATGGCAGTGTAGACCAGGCCTTTATGTTTATTTATGTCTTAAATCTTGCATGTAAAAAAACCTTACAAAACCTTAGCATTACTCGACTCAGGCACACAACTACTCATTCATATTTTCCTATCACTGTTACTTTTATTCTCCTTTCATATTCAATGTATTTGGCTGTTTTGCCCACTTGCTATATCAGATTTAAATTAGTGTAAGCAGTTTGGGGGCATGGATGACCCTCAGTGTTTGCCTGTACATCAACCATCACAGCAGGACTCCAACCCATATCAAGTGCTCTGAGCACTAGAATATGAATAAATAAATAAATAATGCAGAACAATCTTTAAATAATAAATGGTGCAGAAAAATCTTAAATCTTAATGTTAACTAACAGTTAATATGTTAGAAAGGAAAAGCAAAAAAATTCTCCTTTGCAGTTGAAATTTTAAGGGGACAAAAATCAAGTATTGAGTTATTGTTTTTCCTCTCACAGTGTTAACATAGCCACTTTGAACATAAATGGAATAGAAAATTCCATGTAAGTGCTGGAATTTTTCAACTTGAGTGCCTTATTTTGCAAACTTAGCATTGCATTTATGCTAATTTTTAGCATAAATAAAGTGGCAAACTTCGATTGTTCAATTAAAAATTAAATTTGGAAAATTCAACATGAAGTGAAATTTTACTAAAAACAAAAATAAACTGCACAAAAATGTAAAAACACTAAAGAAATTAAACAATTTGCAGAAAACATATTGCTATATTCAAACTTTCAAATATTGAGTATTAATATATCATTTACCTTGGCTGTGTACTCAGCTTTATAACCGTCTTACGTGGTAGAGAATCTTGTGAGGACTGAACGTCATCCTAAAGGGAAAAAAGGTTTGTATTTGAATATATAGAGATCATCATTTTGGTTCCGGAAGAACCAACATAAAAATACACTAACCACATTACATCAATTGCGACTTCCAATTAAATCTATAATTTGCCACAATTAGAAAACACTAGTCTACACCTACACTAGACAATCATCTCCAACCCAGTACTTAAGGCAAAAGATTATGAATATACTCATCTAAATAGATTCTGATAGAAAGAAAAAATGTATAATTCATCCAATCTGAAATCACTGCTCCCATTAACTCATTCACTGTTATACCCAATCTTCACACTTACTGATATCTATACATGTTTTTATAGCTATACACTACACACTCTAATCATCAACAAATCTGATTTATAAACCATTTCAGTATGTTGAAATTAATTTTCTGTTGCTGGAGGTTTACCCACTCAGGCACCATAATCTTACAGTTTAGTCACAGAAGCCATTGGTTTACTCTTTGTTAAAATTCAACAGAAACTATTCTCCCCCTCATTTACCACACAAGTGGACCTCCAGCTCAGTTGTGTATTTCTTTTTTCTAAATGTTGTCTTGGTTCATCAGTTGGTCAGTATACATCAGAAAGAAGGTAAGTTTATACTGCAAACACTGTCAAAAACACATTTATTGTCTATATTGTCAGAATCACTCTATAAAATGATATGACTGTTTGCCTGCCTGGAACAATGAGTCTGTATAGGACTTCCCTTTACCGGGGTACACCACCTTCTTATGGTCATGTCACCTTCTAGTGGTTACAGCTTAAGAAGGGTAAGTTTTTGTACTACTACATAAGCATTAACTTCTGTGTTACCACTGGTAAATTATTGTAGCCCACTCCCTATTTTGCCTTAAAAATGTGAAAGAGTATAAGAAAATACACAACACACCCTTTCTAACTATGACTTAATTAGCCTAGTCTTATAGGTTACTTATATTGGGAGTAACAGCAGACAAAAAATAGCAAAGTAGCTTCCATTAGAACTCTCTAATTCCAGTTACTAAGAATATTCTCAAGGTTCACCTCTACGGCTAAAATCTACCATGTCTGCTATCTACCCAAAGTTTAAAAATATGAATAAAAATGGATCTGGCATTTTTAGTTAAAAGAAAAGCAAACATTTTCCAAATTACAAAAAAAGAACTTGAGAACTTTTTTAGAACAGTGTACTGAAAGTTGAAAGTTATTTCCAATACTCCTCATTGAAAATACTTTTGAATTTTGCAGTGAAAGTGGATCTTCATTTCATGAATTGTGATCTTTCTAAAAATGACTATAATGGCATGGCCAGTACACTTTCATAATGTTTTCCATTCAGCTCCTCAGGCATGCAGTTGAGGCATTGCTTGTATGAGTAACCAACTTAACAGAAAAAATTTAGTGCATATGTTGAGGCGCTTTGTAAACAAGTTTCCTTTCTGTGCACCTCCAAAAAGTGCAATAGCAAAGGCTCTGCTTATCTTCCTCTTGCTGATCTTGAGAGCTCTGCAGGAAAGAGGGGACTGTGCGTAGCCTGAAATTGGTGGGGCAGGGAACCAAGTCGATGCAAAAAGGTTTTGAGTAAGTAAGGCAGCTGTTGGCAGGGGGGCTTGCAGCAACTGGCAACTGCTCATAGAGTTCCAAGTTCCACAGTGAGAACCTTCCCAAGAAGCAGACCTGATTAGCAAGAGGAGTGACCAAAAGTAACCCCAGATTCACACCCTACACACTATTATAATAATAATCTTTGTACTAAATATGCCTTGTGAAGTACCATTGGTAAACTAAATTTACAGGTCAATAATATGGTGAAATGTATGCAGCAACATTATATGTCAAGGTGTAAATTTCCCCTGTATTAAGTTATTAGCATGTTAAAAGTCAGACAGTCCTACCTAGGCAGAAGTTGTTAAACAGAGCTAACCTAAATGAAGGAATGCCTGTTTATCTCAATTTACACACAAATAGTAAACAAGGTCCTCAAAACAGCAGGGGGAGGAGAGGGCAGGAAACAAAATTTACATTTTAGCAAACAGAAGGGGGGAAGAAAGCATGGATTCTCCTTTATTGCCAGACTCCATGTCACCATCCTCAGTTTAAATAAATTTTGCTTTGAGATATAATGTTCAGAAGAATCCACTTCAAAAGGTTCACAGGATTTTAAAAGAAAGGAGCAGAAAACCCCAAATGTCATCTCCTTCACCTAAGACAAAAAAGTCACCAGCACTTTTGGACCTCTTGGCAAGATGCTGACTAAGGAAAGGGTCAGCCACCATCTTGCTGGAAAACTGAGAGTGAGAAAGTCTATCTTAAACAAAGTATTGAACCAAAACTTGCTAGATTAAGTTTTAGACTTTTAGATGCACTCTTATTTGCTTGTAACCATTTCTAATTTTATCTCTTCAAATTCTCTTAAAATCTTATCTCCTTTTGTTAATAAACTTGTTTTATTTTTAAACTAAACCAACCTAGTGCTGTGTTTCAACTGAACTCTTTGGTAAATCAAATTAAAGGAACCAACTGTTGAATATTGATTCCTTACAAGGTCAACAAATCTTCATATCTGAACAACCCAGGAGAGATCTGGACATCACAGTACACATGGTTTTGGGAAAATCTGGGACTGAGACTGTGGTGGGGTCACTTTGCAAAGAGTAAGCAATGCTGGTGGAAACCAGAGTAACTGGTGTGTTGCTACCAAGCTTCTTGACCAGGACTGCCGCTTCACACAGATATTCAGGATATGATGATAAACTCTCTGAATGTATCTTTAGCATGCTGCAAACTTCATTTCAAATATTCACTACTTTGTCTTCTCTATAGTCTGTTTGCCCCCATGTTGGACTGGAAATCTAGCGGTGAATGGCAAGGGTCTAATAAGAGAGGGTTGTTAAGTTAAGTGCCCAATCATTAAAATGCAATAACTCTTGACAAAAGACTGGCTCCCAACCAGGACAGCTAGTTTATCAGGGGAGAGGTTGCCTAATTCCAGCCCCAATATCTATGGCAGTGGTTTTCAAATTTGGGGTCAGGACTCAGTACTGGGTCGTAGACCCTCAAGAACTAGGTCACAGAACCCGTTGCTTCCGCCACCAAAAGACTGGAATGCATTGCTCAAAGATGTATATTAAATTATTTAAGTGTCATATGACTATGTAACTAGAGACTGCATTGCAATGCTTTAATGTTACCCTTACTATGTTATTTTCTTACTTTGGATGTTTAATAATCAAATAAAATAGTAAAAATATTTCTAACAATAACCATGGACTTTTGGTACAGAATTAACAATTAGTTGGTTAAAAGATGCTGAACTAAAATAATTACAGTATTTGCTTTATTTAAATTAAATGTATTCCTTTTGTGTCTTTCTCTTCTGAAAAGTGAGTTCAAAAATGGCATGTAGGAATTTTGTGCTCATTGTTTTGTAATGGATTCCCATGTCAAATTCTCTCAATTTACAAATAAAAATATGTCTGTTCTATATCCCAGTTCTGCAAATTCAGTCTAGGCTCAGATTCAAGATGCATTCTTTGTTCCTCCTGCTTTATCACAACTATAATCTGCAAGTCAAGTGAAGCACTTGGTTACACTTGTTGACCCACATGATCATCAATTAGCTCAAGCAGCATGTGTAGATAATTGGATAACGGATAAATTCTGTTGATGATGCACAACACGGAATAGAGTCCAGTTCACTCACTTTCAGCTATATTGGTTCTGCAAGGCTATCTGAAAAAAAATAGTAAAATCTATTTTTGCTGACATCAACAGCTGTAATTCTAACTATATAGAGACCAGATCTTTTGAATAAGAAGGGACAATCTTCACAGAGTTAATTTTCAGAGTAGCAGTGAACTTCAGTTGAGCTTCCCAAAACCATTCCAACACAGTCTTAAAAATATTATTCAGACAACTTTAAAAAAATACAAAAAAAGTAGGGAAACTCACCATCTTAAGGAATGGGGTTGATGGACTGTAGATATAGGTATCTTTGTCTTTTAGGATAAGAATGTGAACAGAATCAGTGATCACCCTCTTCAAATTCATTAATGAGTGGAAAAGCCTGTCAATAGAATTTTCAAATGTTACTGGTTTTGAGATGTTATGCTTATAAAAAGCCATGATAAGAAACCTGGGGGAAAATGATATAGAAATATTATTAACTACTAAAAGTGTTACTTTAGCTGAGTCTAGTTTTTTATTCTGACCTAAATTTCCAAAAATGAGTACATTATTTTGGGTATCCAACTTGAGATACCTTGAAAGATCTTAATTTAGAGGAAGTTCTGAGCACTTGTCATCTGAAAATTAGGCCCCCCGTCTCAAGTTCGGCACCCCAAGACATCATCATTCTTCCCACATTAACAGAAACATACAGAGGAAATCAAATGGCACCAATCTTCCCTATCCTGAGCTCCTGTTCCTAGCTCTTTCATATTTAGCTGCAATAATGCTGCTTCAGCCATTATTGTGCTACAGAATATGCCTGTAGGTCATCCTCTCCATCTCTTACCTGAGAGTCCCCAAAGAAATGCTAATTTAGAGAGCTTATTAACAGGCATTCTTAAAAGATGTCCGAAATATGTACAATTTTCTTCTGTACTACTTGACTTCTTGTATGAAGGTATAGCCAGTATAAGGACTTTTATTATTTTATATAACCAGTTTGGCTAGTCTATGTGGACAACTGAATTTAAAGCTGTTTCAGTTTGCCCTGGATAGAACGATTTTTCCAGGACTTTGCCCCACAGAAGGAACAATTAGGGTTTTTGTAAGCAAAGTAAGTGTGATTTTTTGGCTAATCACACTGGACTTCCATATGCCATAATAAAACCAACGAGAGTCCTGTGGCACCTTATAGACTAACAGATTTAAATCTGTTTGTCTATAAGGTACCACAGGATTCTCTTTGTTTTTGCTGTACACAGACTAACATGGCTACCCCTCTGGAAATACACCATAATGTTTTTAAAATACAGCAGTTGCTTTACCTATTCTGGGCTTCACAAACCCGTAATCACGAATGTTGCATGTGATGCTACCCAGATAAGCGTATTATTGGTTTACCAGTCTCCACCTTCCAAGTAGATAGAATCACTGGTAGTTAAATTAATTTTCATAATTTTTATCTTTGATGTATTGACAAGATCTATTTGTTTGGCAGAATTTGTAAGATCATCTGTCTTTTGCAGTAAACCTTCAACTAATTTATTCAAAAGATCAATGTCATCTGCAAACCTAGGTCTCCAAGCTTGCCCTTTATCCACAAAAGTATACATCAATACTCACAGTTGAACACACAGCAAAGTAAGTATCAACTACAAACAAGATGCAACCTTGCCTGCTAATACTGAATTCAGTCAGTTAGCTTCTGATTTATCTTTAAAGCACACTGAGCATTACAGCACTATTTTTGGATAATTTCAGTTATCTTGTAGGGAATTTCAAAAGTCATGACAACCCAAATTACTAGTAATTCTTCAAGAGGTAGTCTGTTTACAAAGATCCATAAAAAATGCCAACATTTTCAATTCTGTACACCTAACTTTAGGCAGACATATCAGAAATTTGTCCTTGAAGTCTAAAATTATCATCGACTCCATGCATTTGAGAAGCTAAGAAAAACTGATTTCTTTTGTTACCTGATATTAATGCTCACAAACAAAAATGATCTCATATGAATTCTTTAAATCTTTTATACATTATAATTATTTGTTTTTAAATCAAAATGAAAATTCTCCATAAATGTAGCCCCCTACCCAGAGAAGAAAACTCTTTAACCTATGCTTAAACAGACTTAACTAGAATATATTTCCAGACCAAAATAAATAAATAAATAAATCATTAAGAAGTAGTTAAGGTTGTAAATATGTATCAATAAGTTTCTCATACAACATATTACCTTAATGTTACCCAAGTGCATTTCTCATCACAAAATTACTAAACATCTAGGAATTCAATAGTTTAGGAAAAGTTAGCATCCCAGCCACTTATGTACTCCCTACATTTGCATCATAGTACAGGAACATATCTAAAAATTGACATGTTAGCCAACATATGCCCTTCCAAAACAAATTATCCACCACCAAACAACTTTAATTGCTCAAAATCAAATCCTTCCTCTGATGATTTCCTACATTTTAATGCTTTTATTGTAAGAAAAAACTGAGCAACCTTCATAGATTCCAAAGCCAGAGGGATCACTGTGAAACCTCCTGTATAACACAGACCACAGAACTACTTCAAAATAATTCCTACAGCATATCTTTTAGAAAAATATCCAATCTTGATTGAAAATTGTCTATGATAGAAAATCCAGCAAGATCCTTGGTAAATTGTTTCAATGGTTAATTACTCTCACCATTAAAGTTGCACCTTATTTCCACAGCCTGAATTTCTCTAGCTTCATCTTCCAGCCATTAGATCACATTATATCTCTGCTATTACATTTCTCTGTTAGACTAAAGATGCCATGATTAAATATTTGTCCCCATTTAGATACCTGTAGATGGGAATAAATTAATCACTTAACCATCTCTTAGTTAAACTAAATCGATTGAGCTACTTGAGTTTATCAATTTAATCCTTTAATCATTCTCATGGTGTGACAGAGACCTCTTGGCATGAGGATTTGGAAAGAAAATGGAAAGATGAATGAGCTGTTTTATATGGAAGGTAAAGGCACCTTGGGGGAGGAACTTTGGGTGTAGTTTTGATGTACATTATCCTTAACAAAAAACTGTGAAGGGAGGGTGTGCCATTAGAACCTCTATTTCCTTGATCTGTGGTGACTGCCACTAAGAATGTTGCTTTCATAGACAGATGCACATGTGAGCATGTGATCATGGGTTTGAAAAGGGGGTTTGTTAGGCCACTGAGGATCAGATTAAGGTCCCATAATGGTGTGGAATGTCTGATTTGCAAAAAAAAGGCTTATTTGTACCCTTGAGAAATCTCTTCGTTGTTGGAAGAAGAAATACAGAGTATCCATTTATCTTATGATGAAAGGCCTTAATGACCGCAAGGTGCACTTTTACTGAACTGAAAGATAACCCTGTCTTGTTGAGATAAAGGTTGCAGTCTAGTATTAGGAGGAGGGAGGAGAACATAGTTATAGCTTGTTTTAAGTTGCACCAGCTTTGGAACCATTAAGAAGCCACACTGAGTTGGAGAACTTGCAGATTTGGGTAATGAATCTGTCCAGTGTTTAGAGAGAGGAGGTAAGGAAAGGACTGAAGAATAATTGGTGGGCACACTGCTAGTTTTCTAAGATATGAGAACCGCGATTGTCTCAACCAAGTGGGAACTATGAAAATAACATTCGCTTTTTCTTTCTTATTTTGAGAAGCACCTTTGGTACAAGGGAAGGCATAGAGATCTTTTCTATTGAAACAGGAAGGCATCTCCTAAGTACTGCTTCACCAGCTCAACTCTGGAGTAGTACAGGGAAGGTTTCTTGTTTTTGAAGATGACTAACAACTGTCTCTTGCTGGGACTCCCAATGGCAAAAACACATTATGAAGCACTGTGGGATTCATTTTCCATTTGTTTTCTTGGGAGAATGTTCTGCATAGACTGTTTGCTGTTCTATTATGTTCTGGAAAGTAAGACGCTGACAATGATACTGTATCGAATGCACCAATTCAATATCTTCACTGCCTTTGCACAATGCAATAGTTATCTTACTCGTCCCTGTTGGTTTATATAAGACATACCCTATGTCATCTGTCATCATTTGTATATATTCATCCATGTAGGAAATGTGCAGAAGCATTCCTGACTGGCCTAAGCTCTAGCAGGTTGATATGTGGCCACGATTCTATGGGGAAACCATCCGTTTTGAACTGTGTGGGTGTTTAGGGCTTGTGTACACCGAGGGTGGGATTGTAATTTGATCTTAAGCTGTCAAATCACAGAAGATGAAGGCAAGTGATCACACAGCAAATGTGTTGTTGGGGTCTCCTATCCCACTGCTCAATTACTTCCAGAAATGCATTGCACTATGGGTAGTAGGCACAGGGACTTGTGGGAAGGCAGCTGTCCCCTGCTCACTCTCCTTCCCCTCTTCTCTAAAGAAAGAAAAAGGCAGGACAAGCTTTCCTTGCTGTTTCTCTGACACAGGCACAACAGAAATGACCTTTTGTAGAATTCATTTGATTCTCTTCTCAAGGAAAAACTTCAGAATTTATTATTCCATGCTAGGATGGGTTGTGAAAAATGTGTAGAAGCTGCAAAAGTCTTTAAGGCAACAGACAAGTCATCATATCCAAGTCATTCTAGAGGGCTGTTTCCTTATGCTAATCCATTCTTTAAGAAGGAAACAGGCAGAAAAAGTAACAGAGGTCCCAAAAAGTCATGGAATCTGAGACTTCAGTGTCCTCCATGATCAAATCATATCCTTACTAAGCATCCGTAGCAAATCAAGTGATATTGAGAAGACCAAGAGTATAAATTAAGTGCTCTATTAGAAGGTTATCTCATTTTCCTTATATTATAAACAGAAATAAAATTAATAGAATAATGTATGTAACCCTGAATTCTTTAGCATTAACTCTCCAAAGCATGGAATGTGAAGTTGGGAGTAATCCAGATTTCCCTACCTTACAAATGCCACAAGTATACATGGACAGCAAATAGGAAAGTTTGGGGGATTTTTTTGAATATATCCTATGACTGTAAAACAGAAGAAATTATTTTAAATGCATTATTTCAAATATTGACTTATTTAATATAGTACTTTATCTCTACCAATAAGCTACCCATTCAGCAGGTTTATGGTACCCTAGTTTTCAAATTTTCTACACAGAGATGTTCTAAAGGAATCATTCATTCATATAGATATATATAGGTATGGGGGGGGCAGTATCTCTGCTCTTAACTATTTAGGAGACTATTACAGATTACTCTATTTCACAATATAGCAAAAGCAATTCACCTCTCAAATTTAAAGAATCAATCTACAAAAAAGTTAATAAGCATAGTAACAAGAACGGAATGTCTCAGACTGAAGATAGGAAGTTATACAGGGAGAAAGAATAAGCAAGTCACATAATGCTTAATCAACATACATGTCTTAACCAGCACTTATTAGTGGCAGAGATTTAATGCAGTAGTACATAGCTTTGCTTAGACTTATAACCCGCTAGCCTCGCACAAGCTGTTGGCTTTACCTGCAATGTTCCTTTGCAACCCCCATGCACACTGTACCCTCTATGTGCCTCAAATTTCTTATTCTACATAATAGGGAAAATACTTCTCTATTTTACAAACATATGCTGAGATAGAAGAGCGTATATAAAATACGAATTAATAGTTTGTGGTACATATTTTGGTAGCTATATTAAAAATACAGTATAATCTTAACATAAAAACATAGGAGAAAAGAAGTGTAAATATTTAAGTTCACATAGTCTTTAAATTACATTACCTAGTGCCGTAATCCACAACTACCCAGTCTTTAGATGTTCCTGTGATAGCATCATGGTGCTGAAAGAGTCCAAGGTTCCTCCTAGCCTCCGTCAGTAATTTATAGTGGTCCACTGAAGGAAATGCATTCATTTTATCAGATTTTTTAGACTGTACTAGTGCCAAAGAATAAAGAATCTCAGCAGCCCTGGAAAATTAAAAATAACAACAACATAGCTATTTGTTTAGACATATACACACACACACAATCTTTGTTTAAAGGCTCAACTACAAAGTTTTCACAGCTTCCCTCAAAAGCAGTCCCAGGGATTCTTTAAAATAAAAGTTAAATTTTGTCAGTTACAAAATAATTCACTATTTACATAAAAAGCAACAAAAAAGTCCAATTGTACAAACTTGTAATAGTGAGCGGTCAAAACCTTCACTTCTGTCTGAGAAGAAAAATTAAACATTCAAGAACACACAACTTGTTTAACCAACAGAATTACTTCTCTCAAAAGATACAAACTGTGCATGCAGTACTCATGAAATCTCATTTACTTTTTTAAAAACATCTGTTTGGTTCTTAGTTTCCTCATTAAGAACCTAAACTTATATTTTCCTAAATACCATAACAAATAAGGTAAAAGATTATGATGAGACATTCAAACTCTCTGAGTAAGGGACCCCGACAGAGCACCAGTACCCAAACAAGATCGAATACCTCAAGACCCCTATACCTTAGGCAAAGAACTGGAGCTTACCATACTATAATGGGGTGGTCTCCTGGGCCCTGCGTACAGAGTTCATCTACACGCTGGACAGCTCAAGGGCACCTGGGAACTTTGTGGGCAAGCAATCCTAGAAGACATTGAGAAGGATCCAGAATGATCCATTCACAGCCACAGTAGCCTCAACTGTGCTCCCGAGGAGGCCACAGCCACTTGGACTACACCCAAGATTCCAGGACAGAATGAGACAGGGAGGAAAAGGCTGCTGAAGCAGCATCACTTCAGGCATGTAAGACTTGCTTCATGATTGCTATGGTTAGGAAAGATGACATAAGTAGCTTATCACTACCTGTGTAGAACAAATCTGTAACACGGGGTTTTATGTGGTAGAGAGCAGGCTTTAAAAATGTCACTTTGTATCCCCTC
Source organism: Pelusios castaneus (assembly GCA_007922175.1). Lineage (NCBI taxonomy): Eukaryota > Metazoa > Chordata > Testudines > Pelomedusidae > Pelusios > Pelusios castaneus. The sequence goes on along the minus strand of ML685772.1, from coordinate 5,664,804 downwards.
TTCAGGGGACAGGAAACATTATTCTTACCTCCCTCCAGGATCCTGGAGACAGGTTTCTGCTACTGCCATGTCTACATTTCTTGCTGGGTATGGGAAACAGCCATACCTCCACCCTTCCTCATTAACGCTGTATCCATTAATGCAATGGTTCTCAAACTTTTTTCCTCAGGACCCAGTTGAAAAGAATCATTTATGCCTGAGACCCAACAATTACATGTTTCAGCAATGCATTCTAGTCTTTCAGTGGTAGCAGCAGGTGGCATCGTGACCCAGTACCCAAGGGTCTGCAACCCAGTACTGGGTTCCGACCCATGGTTTGAAAACCACTGCATTAATGCAATGCTGTTTGTATGCTCCCATGTGAACCATCATCTCTCCCTTTGGTCTCTATCCCTGTGCTTGGCACAGAGAGGGCAGGATTTGGGGAATGTGGTTTCAACATTTCTTGCTAATCATGGAACTGGCATTACCCCATTACCGTTACTACTACCTTTAGTCCTCACTATCAGCCCCTCCCTGGCATCCACATGGGATCCAAGAAACATTCCAAATTTAAACATTTTAATAGAGATTTATTGTGAACAAACTGTTGCACACATGCTCACCCACTCAAAAGGCAACTGACAGTCAGTACCAGAATCAAAAACCATAGAAGGAAGAGGATGACACCAGGAGGTCCTTGTAAAGGAAATGCATTGTGATTTTGCAGACAATATGACCACTTCTTTGAGCTTCAAAGGGAGAAGGTGGAGCATGAACAGCAAATAGAGAGGAGATCTGGAGAGGGGAAGAGTGCATGGTGTCCATGTACACCCTGTGACCCTGCCTTTTGAGAACAAGACCTCTAACACAAATGTGAAGAGAGGCGTCAGAAAAGTTTCTAGTGCTCTGACTGCACTATGAGGAAAGGGTACTTACCAACACATTTTTTTCAGTATCACCATCACAATAAATGCACCTTCATAGACAGGTTTCTTATGCAGAATGTTGATACAGAGCTCACCAGCCATCTCTGCCCCTCAAGCTGAGGACAACAACTGGGAGTGGAGAATAAAGGACTGAGCCACCTGAGCTTCAGGCCTTACACCAGCTGCTTTAGCAAGCTGAGCAGGGGGATTAGGAACTGAGCAGGGAAAAGCCATAGATCCTACTATATCATTCACAGCAGGATCCATGGCTTTCTATCAGAACACAGACACACATGCTGAAATGGAGTACTATAATAAATTGCCGGGGGAAATCCCACTTCTACCCATGTGGCCAGAATGGACAAAAACATTTTACCAAAAATCAACTGCAAGAATTTGGAAGGAGTGTCTCAACAGTGCAGCATTAAAAATTATTGGAAATGACCCCAGAAGACAAGTATCTCACTTGGGTCATTACTGAAACAGTTATTCAAGGACAGCTTGAGAATTAGCCTTTGCAGCGTGCCCATTCTCCCTTGAGCTACTCTAGTGTGACTAGAACCTACAGCAGTGGTTTTCAACTGTTGTGCTGCAGCACCCTGGTGTGTCATGAGAACTGTCCAAGTGTGCCATAAAATTTTGTACAAAGGTAATGAAAATCAATGTAAAACAAACATCGCTTCATTTTAAACAATATTCTAGCCAACCAAAATGACAACTCATAAAACTCGGGAAACTTAGTCATCAAACTAAAAGTGAGGTATCAGTCTCTCGATTCTAAAATGTGAACATTCTAAACGTAGATGACCAAAGAGCAAAATTGAGATGACTAGGGCGGAGCTACCCCACTTCAATTCCCTTGCTCAGTTGTTTGGGTGGCAGGGTCCTCCTTCAGGCCGCTGTGCGTAAAAGCCGTTGGCCATGTATAGGTGGGCTTTTTTCTAACACTTGTATCTTCCTGGTGACGTGGCACACAACAATCAATCCATTCAATTCACTTCCAGCAGCTCTGCTATGCTCCACTTCCTCTCCCAACTCCCTTTCAGCTGCCCCAAACTGCCTGAAAAGGAGGCTTTTAAACAGTTCCTTAAATGGCTTTAGGTGACTTAATTAACCTGGAGTAACCCTGGCTGAATTACCCAGGGAACAAGGATTTGCTGATCCTGGGGCTAACATATACACCTTCCACTACTCTCCTTAGCCATCCGGTCTGATCCTGTCACAAAAGTTACTTGCCAACAATAACTGTTTGTCAAGATGGGTTGTATGCATATATGTTCCACTTTAGCTGTTTGCATGCCCAATGCAAGAGACTTTTGCCTGTATTATCAATAGGCAGCACAGACATTGCTGCTCTCTTTGGCTATGTCTACACTTGTTAATTTAAGTCGACTTAGCATGTCCACACTCAAATTTTAAGTTGACTTAGAGGGGACCCTACAAAATTGACCTAGAACATCCACACTGGATGCCTAGGTCGACTTCTAGGGGCTAGGTGGACCTGAGACAGGTCCACGATGGCAGGGGGACACCCCTTGCCAAGTGCCAGAGGGCTCAGCCTTTGCCCCATTGTACCAGGGTACAATGGGGCAAAGGGGGACAGGGACCCTGGTAGGGCATAGGGGCAGGGTGGGCAGGACTCTGCTCTGCCCTTTGGGGGGGCACGCCAGGCTGTGGCTGTGCCAGCCACCCTGGCAGGGAGGGCAGTGGGGAAGCCCTGGAGCCCCCTAAGTCGACTTAAAGTCGACTTAGGGCTACTCCACCCCTACACTGGCTAAGTCGACTTTCTAAAGTCAACTTAACCAGCGAAGTCGACTTAAAATGAGGTTTAAGAAAGTCGACTTAATTTTTCCTTAAGTCGACTTAAGCAGCTGCTTAAGTCGACTTAAGGAAAAAGTGTAGTGTAGACGCAGAGTAAATTAAGTCGACTTAAGCAAGCTTAAGTCGACTTAATTTACAAGTGTAGACCCTGTGTGTGCAGCCAAGGACATAAAGGGGGTACATCCGCAACCTCCTTGTCCATTCCTTTTTACCACTCATAAAAATATAAGCCAAAATTGCAGGGAAGGAGAAAGGATTTTGGAATGTAGATGGGCACATCATATCTCAAAGAACAATAGTTACTGTGGCATGTAATTATTTTTCCTCCTCCGAGTGATTGTGCACATTCATTTTTACTTTAAGTGACTATGGCTGTTCCATTACAGGTTGGTGGAACTCTGAATAATCTGAAAAGAGATTGCAATATGGATTTGCCAAACTGGCATTGTTAGGAGAGTGAGTGATGACATAATGTCAGCAAAACGTACATACAGCTGACCACATTTCCACCGCATGGCATTGTTGCTCAAAAGTTGAAGAAATAGACTAGATCTGATAATGAATAGGCCTTTCCTGAACTCTCTCTAAAGGAAAATCCAGTGCCTCTGCCATTCCATGAAGGAGATCTTGAAACGCTCTATAGTCAGCAGGTTAAAAGGAAGATGGCACCTCAGCTTTATCTAATTATGAAGATGATACATGAGCAGCAGCTGCTTCAGAAGGCTTCAGATGAAGTTGCTCCTCTTCTGAAACTTGAGCGTTTATAGCTCTATCACAAACACATGGAAAAGGCTGCTATAGAGCTCTAAAGAGTCCTGTGGTGAGGGGGACCTGACTCTCCATGTAGCAAAAGACCTAGGCTTTCTTGTACGATGACCACCTCATGGTGCTCGCTAAGTCCAGGAGTTTGGTCTATATAGATAGTGGCTGGGTGGCCCAAGGAAGGGTATAATCAAGTAAATGGATCTTCTCTAAATTCCCTATGCCTGCTGTAACTGCTAACTCTGGAGTTCCTAACCAAAAACTATGGGTCATAGGGTTGGACTTTTGAAGAATAGGAAGGTAATCATCCATAGTGATATAAGAGGAGGCACAGGAATAAGAATACTATTCTTGTAGAGGAAGTGCAGACCTAAGAGTTTGAAAGGAGTTTCCTACCTGGTACCAAGTAGAAACCCAGAACTTTACTAATAAGAAAAGCAAAGGAGATTTAGGTAGGGTTGATGCAATTACTACCACAAAATTTTAGGTACTGTAGGACCTAAATAAAATATAAGTAATGGTACAGAGGAACACCTAGCTTGAATACCTTTATGGAACCAAGCTAAAGGCAGAATCACCTTTCCATGAACCTCAATTGCTACACAACTGTGTGTTTTTGCCTCCTTCCAGAGAAACAAATATCTCAGTTGAGTCTTAATCAGTTATGTTTAAAGAAGAAATATAGTGTGAGAACAGATCCTCTTGACATCACACCATATTCAAATACCTAAAAGGGTAATCCACTCCTTCCCTTTCCTTTACTTAAACTACTACTTTGAAGCCAGAATACATACATCAATCTAGCTGAAAATAAGATGACACCCCATAAAGATATCCAAATTGGTTTAATTCTAAAACACATATATTAATCTCGCTCATAAAAAGTTGAATGGAAGTCACAAAAGAAGGATATAGTTTAACATAGCCTTATTTGCTCCGCATAGGCCATAAAAGAGAGGCAATCCAGGAAGATGAGGCCATAAATATTAGATCATCTTAAGGTACACAAACCTCAAGTTCATTGTGGAAGGAATCCTTATCTCTAAACAATGATAGATATTAGGGTGCCATCTCTGTAATTTAAAACATATCTAGTCAAATGCAACAAAGTAAGATAACACAGAAGTATACACCAAGGTTCCCAGATTTTGAGATTAAGAACTGTATGTGCTTAACATTTTAGCATCCTGACAAACAAGGAACTACTGAGATAAAAGAAATTTATGGTCTGTTAGCTTTCAACATAACTTTAAATTCCTTCCTCATTACAAATTCTAAGATTTTTTTTGTTATTATACAGCTAGTTTCCTTACAATCTTTTATGTTTGTAGTTAATTATTTATAACCATTTAGGAATAATATTTAAGTATTAATGTAAGAGTTAATGTGGAAATGTATGCTTATCTACTATTGAATATAGGGATGCTATATAAATCGCTATTTGTCTATTACATTCACAATGAGAATATTTTACTAATATTTTGAAGTTATTCAGGTTAATATTTAAAATAGTTAGAATATTTAATAATTGGGGATTAGGATATTGATGAAGTTGGTTAAAATTAGAATAAAATTGAGAAAAACTTTCTACTCTTAAGAGAAAGATTAAATAAACTCTTTTCAAATTAAAAGTGAGGTGTAAGAAGAAAATGTGAAGATAATTGCCAAGTTACAACAATGAGAAAACTTTTATTCTGTTCAATGTTTCAAGTTGCAGCAACAGAAAATTGAGCCAAAAGACAAAGAATTCCATTAGCATATATTTTAATAAGAAACAACTAAGAAATCCCAAGAAGATGCTGGAAACACTTGAAAAAGTGAAATTTCCAAAGCTTAATGTCATCTACTGGATCAGCAGGAAATGTGTAACAACACTTTGACCTATCCAATGTATAAAATTTACTACTGGCAATTGGATTTGCATATATCCCAAGTCTTGGACTGCCCCCTGGGAATACACTAAAAACTGTAATCCACTCCCTTTTTGGAAATGGTCCAGCCCCTCAATACATCTGAATAGGTTTATTTTAAATATTAATTCATGTATTATTAATTGAGAGTTACAATAAATCATATTCGTTATTGATGCATATAGTATTGGTTTTCCATTGTTATTTTAATTATTTGACCTATTTACGTCATTGTTTTCTCTTTTAACTTTAGTTACTTAAATAACCATTCTTTATTTCAAACTTGAGGTTAATTGTTTATTTGGAGGCATCCTTCAGTGCCTTAAAATAACCCTTGTCTTATGAATAACCTTTATGAATAATTTCATCTTTTGATTTAGGTTTTCCCTGAACTAGTCTCATGTGACACACCAATTAAATAAATTACATCTATTTAATTGTTTTTCCCCTGGTTATCAATCTTGGTGTATGGGGTCAGGAGGTTGTTTTAAGTAATTTTGGGGATAAAATTATGTGGAACTCACCCTTTTCCACCCCACAGCACCAATGGCATTGGTACTGAAATGAAACCAGAAATCAATTGGCACTGGCGCAAGCAGCACTGAACATGTCTGTTCAAAAGCCAAAAGACCCATCCATGAATTGGCAGCTCTAGTGACTGTACTTTAGCCTTCATACCTAAGTCGAAAGTACAGTGACAAATACTCTGAACCAGAGATCTAATTCCAGGGTCTGTATAAGCACCAGCAGGACAGTGATCAGTTGATATTTTTAAAAGAGGAAACTAATCTTTCTCTGTTTTATCAGGCTATTTAGCAAGAGATCCATATCTGTGCTCCTTTTAAGAGAGGTGCGGAGACTTTCCCTTCAGAGTGGGAGGACATATCAGCAGAAGAAAACTTCAGAAAACAAGCAACAGACCTGGAAGTTGAAGCAGAAGTAGAAGCTGCCAGAGCACTTCTTACTGTAGACTGTTTTGAGTCTCAGGAATCCTGCTTTTCTGGTACTGAGGCTCGCCTTGCAGATTTATCCAAGAAGAAAAGTTTTAATCTAAGCATTCCTGGCTTTTAAGGCTTGTTTTGAAAATAAATGACAGAAATTTCATTTTTCTGCAATATGTATCTTCCCAAAACAAAATAAACGTTCTGAGTGTCCATTAAGCTGATTCATTTGAGACACAATACTTGAAACCAGGAGATTTTTGATCCGTCATGATTTTTGCAACCAGGTGAAAATAAAATTAGAAATAGTCACACAACTAAAATTTACAAAGGTAAATATGACTATGAAAATGGTTGGCCTCCTGAGAGCATACAATGAAGGGTATATAGGTATAGCTCATGGACACTGATGGCAAAAGATTCTAACTGGACACAAGTACACCGGAAATGGAATACATTCAGAAAGGTATCCAAAGACCTTTTTCTTATCATCATATTATGTGTTGGTCTAAAGATGACTATTTTGAGATGGCAAATTAGGAGGTGTGTAGGGGAAAGAAGTTGTTTTTCTTGCTTGATTCACATTTCATTAAAATGAAGAGTTTTACTATTTAAGTGTAATCTTGAAGCATTTTGTCTGCTAGAGCTCCAAGCTCAATATAAAATCAAACACAACAGGTACACCATTAATCTAAATTCTTTCTAATGGTCAGTTATTCCCTAAACAGTACTCTCTCAGCCAGTACTAATGACCCACCATTGTGTCAGGGCACTATACTGTTGGAAATGACATTTTTAATTGAGATGTGAAACTGATGTCTTGAAAATTTGTGATCATTAATGCTTTTATGGCATTTTTCATAAGAAAAGGAGTTAATTCTACTATCGGATCACATTCTGATTTGGGTAATTACATATAAAATGTATACAGTGCACTAGATATACCGTATTCCTCACTTTTTGTCCTAAAACAGTTGCATAACATTACTTTGTACTTCTGTACTCATGTGTTCCACTACATGAGACTGCACTTCAGAGCTCAGTGGAGGTGTAAGGCACCATTAATTAGGATAAAGTCCCAACACCAAGAATGAAACTATTTATTTAAATTATTGAGTTTGATTGGCATCACCTGTTTTAAACATTTTGTACACTAAATACTTGCATCTATAGAAGACAAATATTGATAAGTCCAAAGATGTTGGCCAGAAGCTAATCAGTTTGGGAGTTTTATCACTGAACTCTTTCTACACCACTTATTAGAAAAGAGTTCAGTCACAACAATTCAAGAAAGAAATCAAGTACTCACTTATAAAATTATTCTTATAAAAATTGCCTTTCTATATGTAAGTTCATTTTTGCTTCTTAGTTATCTAGATAAAACAGTGGCACACCTTTTCCATGCCAATAAAATATATTAATCAACTGGCCTAGTTAAATATATTAGTATGCAATCAAGTTAAATGTGCCTTAAATACCAAACACTAAAGGAAAGTAACTATGTGAGGATGTGCAACAAAAAGGTTAATTAGAATAAAACTCTGGAAGCTTCAGACATAGACATGAGCTAAATAAGATCTGTATTTGAAAAATACAGGATTCAGTGAGGTTTTCATAATACACAAAAGATAGCTAGCACAGAAGAGGAAGGCATGAAAATGCAAGGAACACGCTGGTTCCAGGAAGTCATCTCTAAGTGACCTCAGAAAATTTTCTAATATCACTCGTGGCATTTATTTGGATTTTTACTGATCCTCTCAATTAAAGGAGACTAAAGAAGTGGTTGCTTCACGGGTAACATTAGAAAGGAGTCTGAATTTAACACTTATTTTGATAGGGGACTAGTCAATTTGGGGGATTACTTTAAATGAATATCAACAATTTACATTTTGTGTCATTTAGTGCATTAACTAGCATTTTAAAAAAAAAATTGGGAGATATCAGTAAAAGCTAATTTGTATTAACACCAACTCTTTTGTAACTGTGGCATCCTTAGACCAAAGGTAAGAAATTATATCTAACTTGTTTTCTACAAACAGGACATTCTCCTTAATAGAATAATGCATAGTATGCTTGCAATTAGACATGGATTTGGCACGTTCCAAAGGAGTAGCCATGTCAGTCTAGTACAGCAAAAAAAAAAAAATCTTGTGAAACTTTGAAAGACTAACAAATTTAATTTATTGCACGAGCTTTTGTGAGAGAAAATCCCATTTCACCAGATGCTTGAAGATGGAAAACTTACAGGTTTGGGACTAAATCAGCAAATAGATTTATACCTTGTAACCCAGATAATTTACAAATATTCTATAATTAGAAGATTTGGGTTAGCGTGAAGCAATCTTATAATAGGCATAGCAAACATATAACTTACATGTTTAATTTCTGTTGTCCATGGTAGCCCATCAATAAAAGCCACTTAAAAAAAAAAAAAAAAAAAAAAAAAAAAGGTATTCTACTTTGAACTAATTTTGACTTTTACACTTTTGAGTAATGGCTGACTGATTCTTTTCACAGGATCCTAATTTGAGTAATGGCTGACTGATTCATTTCACAGGATCCTATTTCTGTTCTTGTACAAGAGACAGGAAAGGAGGCAATTTGCCGGTGTGTACATATGAGTGATGTGCATGGAGAGGACTGCTATCTTTACTCCCAAGTAAAGGGAGGACCTGAAGTAGAGTTAGATCCTAGTATTTCAACTCCTGTTCTGAATCCTGCTCACTAATACCACAGCATATTCACTTTTCCTAACTACACTTAAAATAAAAACATTAATTTGAAAATACAATATACTACCCATGAATTAACTTATTAACTCTTAGTACTGCAATAGCATCTGGGAGCCCCAGTGATTGCCCAGGACCTCATTGTGCTACGGACTGTACAAACGGAACAAAAAAAAAAAAAGGTTCTCCTACCCCAAAGACTTTATATTCAAAGTATTTTTTAAACTCTCACATAGTATATTTCTACGATTTTCTTAAAAATTGCCATGACAAATTCTAGCTTTATACACAACTAAATTTAGTTTATCTTCTATGTAAATAATCAATATTTTTGCTAATTTCCTTTCAACTTACAAACTAATGGGTTGGAAAATATTTCCCTAAATGAGCACAGGAAAAAAGAGAATGCAGATGAGAACAAATAGCTCAAAATCCCTAAAAAAGTAAATTATGCTAATTTAACTTAATGTAGAAAAACATAATACAGTATAAAGGCAAAGAATGCTTTGTTAAATGACATAAATAACTCCAACATGCAAACCTCAGGCTCAATAGACAAATGACTAATGCCTGAAAACTATTCATATACCAATGTCCAGGTAAATAATGTCCATCAAAAGAAAGTTTACAATAGACTCCATTTAAACATAGTTCTATTGAAACAGCTACCAACTTATTTGAGCAGCCATTGGCTACAACATTTTTAAAAATTCAGTTAAAAAAAGATAATCTGAGGGCTAAGAAAGAGATTTTGGCAAATCAGACATATCACAGTCTTCTCTCCCTAAGGGAGAACCAGTAAGATGATGATTGATATGATTTACAAATACAGTTGCATAATGGCTTGGCCCTAATTCAGTCATTGGGGTCCTGTATTAACTAGCCTGACTGATTTCTTCATTGGGATGTTCAGCTACAAGAAGTCAATGCCACCTAGCTGCATGTGAAGTAGCTGCAGAACGAAGAAACTGACAAAAATAATGATATGCCTCGCTCAAGCTAGCGTCATTATTTTGGACTCCATAAGAGAAGTTTATTCACCTTGTGCAATAACTGAGGAACTTCGAGATGATTGTCCCTGTGGGTGCTCCGCTTTAAGTGTCCATGAGGCCTGCACATGAGATCAAAGATTTATGGCAGCGGTGTTTGATTGGGTTGCACATGCCCTGTTGCCATCTCAAGCTGTTTTTGACAGTTACATAGCACTGTGCGACCAACCATCCTTCTGTTCCTTCTCTATTATATAGCATATTTTATATCTATATAATCCAAAGTAAAAGTGAGAAAAGGAAGATAGCGGAGCACCCACAGGGACTACCATCTTGGAGAACCTCACTTAGTGCACAAGGTGAGTAACCATTCTCTTCTTCGAAGAGTGTCCCTGTGGGTGCTCCACTTTGAGGTGACTGTTGAGCAGCATCCTTTAGTGGAAGGAAGGGGCTTTGGAGTTGTGCTATGTACAGTTGATAAGACAGTGTGCCCCAATAGATTATCCCAGGCCAATAGTTGTTCTATAGAAGATTGTTTTGAAAACTTGGGTGTAGATGCCCAAGTACTGTTTTACAAATGTCCATAATGGGTACATTGTTGAGAACAGCAATGGATGTTGAGGTTGCTCTTATGGAATGTGTGTGGGTCTCAATTGGGGCTTGTTGTTGGTTTTTTTTAAGTAATCTAAGTGAATATATCCTGATATCCACTTGGTAGTCTCTGTTTGAAGAGAGTTTCTCCCTTTGATTGTTCTGTTGTAGAGATGAACACGATCCGTGATTTTCTAAAGCTTTTTGTTCTATCTAGGTAGAAGGTCAGTGCTCTTCTGATGTTGAGTGTGTGGAATGCTGCTTCTCCCTTATTCATGTGAGGTCTTGAAAAAAGGAGATAAGTGAATAGGCTTGTTTAAGTGAAAAGAGAATGTGACTTTGGATAAAAATTTTGGATGTGGTCTCAAGGTGATCTTGTCTTTAAAGATAATTGTGTACAGGGGGTAGGTCATTAGTGCACCCATTCTATTCATCTAACCAATGTGATGGCAGTGAGAAAAGCAAACTTCATGGAAAGATGTAGCAAGGATCACATGGAAAGTGGTTCAAAGTCATGAGTCTGTCTAAAGTCAGATTAAAGTCTCTGGGTAGATATTTTTTGATTTTGAGAAATCGTTTCATTGTTGGATAGGTGAATATGGTGGCCTCATCCACTTCGTCGTGGAATGCAGTCATCGCCACCATGTGTACTTTAAAAAAATGGACTTAACAAAAGTTCCATTAATTCCAATATGTAGTCTAATATTTGTGATAAATGAGAGGAAGCTGGATTAAGGTGTCTGTTGTGTAACAACATGCAGAATCTTTTCCACTTGTAGATGTATGTCGTCCTCATGTTTGCTCTTCCGCTGTTTAATAAGACATTTTTTACCTCATCCAAGCAGGTTAATTCACTTGTGAGCCATGGAATAAACCATGCTTTGGGGTGCAGGATCGTCAGGTTGGGGTGATATTATATCCCACATCCCAGAAGGGGAGAGGAGATATTTGCGGGAGTAGACACTGTCATTCGTGAAAGATAAGGAAACCAAGTTTATCTGGGCCTCATAGGTGCTATCAGGATAATTCTGGATTTGTCTCTCCTGATTTTGTGGATGACAATGGCTAAATAGTGATATGGGTAGAAATGAGTACATTAGGCATGCATCCCACTTAATGAGGAGAGCATTGCCTAGTGAGTTTGGACCCTGTCCTGCTCTGGAGCAGAATTGTGGGCACTTGGTGTTTTGTGCTCTTGCAAATAGGGAAAGTCTCCCCTCAGTGCACCCACTGTCATGTACTGGCAGCCTGTAAGGTTTGAGGATGCCATTATGTTGATATTGTGGCTGACTCACCAATTCCAGAGGTGTACCACCTCTGTGCATAGGGAGTGCAATCTTGCATCCCTTTGGCAGTTTATTCAAAACATGCATGCTATATTGTCTGTTAAAATCCTGATTGATTTGTCCTTTATCAGTGAAAGAAAGGGCTTGCATGCATTCCAAGCCACACTTCATTCTAGCAGATTTATATGGAGGCTGGTCTCTGATGTGGACCATTGGCCTTTGGATCTTGTTGAGTAGGTGCGCTCCCCAATTTACTTGGGAGGCATCTATGATGACTGTCAATGTCGGGGCCTTTGGGAGAAAGACTCCTGCACAGACATTTCCCAGATAAGTCCACTATTTTAGAGATTCCTTTACTTCGGGTGGCGTTGTGAGGAGTTTCTTGAGGCTGTGCCTGTGTGGCGTATAAACCACTCAAAGCCATTCCTAAAAGACTTCTCATATGAAGCCTGGCATGCATGACCACAAAAAGTTGTTGCTGACATGTGGCCTAACAGTCGTAGGCACACTCTGAAGGATATCTGAGGACTGTCTGTCACTGTCAATATTAGATTGACTAGAACGATAAATCATTGTTGAGGTAACATGGCTCTGCTCTGTTGAGGCAGGCCCCCAATAAATTCTTGTTTTTGAATGAATACCATTGTTGATTTGTTTACTTGTAACCCTAAATTTGTAAATAAAGGCCCTTTTCTAGAGCTCATATTATAGCTAGTGCCACCATCCTGAAACACTGGGTTCTGACAAATTTGTTGAGTTTTCTGAGATCTAGAATAGGTCTCGAACCGCCTATCTTTTTCTGTGTTAGAAAGTAGTATGAATAGAACTGGGGTGGTACAAGTTCTACAGCACCCAGCTATATCAGGCACTGTACTTCCTGTTGCAAGAGATTCTTCTGAGAGAGGTCCCTGAAGAGAGATAGGGAAGGGGAGTGGGTAAGAGCAGTAGATGTAAAGGGAATGAAGTAATCAATCTCCATAATTTACAGAATTCATGTGTCTGCAATGATCTTTTGCCAGACCTGCTCGATCGGCGAGTTGGTCTCCAAATGGTGTGAAGATGATGTGTTTATCCAGCAATAACATTTTGGGGTGTCTCATGCTCCCAACCACACCTTCACAGTTGTTGTCAAGGTGTGGATTGTGAGGTGTCAAAGGCTGGTTTAGCGTTTCCTGGTTTTATGTTGTTTATGCCGCTGGTCATATTGCTTATGAAGTATGTGTACGATGGGTGGAAATTTTGAGTATAAAACCTGCCCTGTTTCTTTCTATTTTCAGGTGTGTAGATTCCTAATGATTTTAGTATTGCCCGTGAGTCATCAAGGGAATGAAGAGATTAATCTATTTTCTCAGCAAACATCTTTGGGCATTCACTGTTGACTGTACCTCTTTGAGAAAGCCCAAAAGATGAAGCCATGATGACTACTGATGTGGCCATGGAATGTGCAGCTGTCTGAGTGGAGTCAAGTAAGGCCTACAATGTAGTGTGGCTGATGAGGTGGCCTTCCATGATGTTGGCCCTAAACTAATCTATTTGGCTTCTGGCAAGCTATCAATGAAATTCAGCAGTTTGGAAAAAAAATGTGGATGTATTTTGATAAAAGCTCCTCATATTTGACTATTTGAAACTAATGTTGCAGAAGAGTGTTACTTGTGGCCAAAGAGATCTAGTCTCTTCCAGTTTTTATCATGGCTTCATCTTTTTGGCTTTCTTCGTTGTCCTACTATGGTGGTGTTTTCCCCTCAGATTCACTGCCTGCACTACTAGAGAGTTTGATCCAGGGTGTATATAAGACAAGTGGAAGATTTTGTGACGATATAACAATAGTGGGTGATGGAGGTCCCCAAACAACTTAAGGGTACTTTGCAAAGTTTTGTGGTAAACAAGTAGTTAGCTAGTTGTTAGATCGTAGAATTAAGATAGTGGGAATCAACAACCCAGCAGACAGTCTACCTAACTAGGGGAGGGCCTGATCATCCCTTCCTTATGAAGCCCGCGGTCGCAAAAGTGGTCCCCAACTTCTGACTGGGTTGTAAGCCTGTCTATATTACTTTATTTTTAACTCTGGGTATATTACTTTGTCTGGGTATTAGTTAATAAACCATGTTTTTCCCCTTATTTGCATCTCAGTGATTGTTGTTACTGGAATCCTGGGCATGGGTGTATTTTGATAAAAGCTCCTCATATTTGACTATTCGAAACTAACGTTGCAGAAGGTGGTCTGTCCCATCTCTACTGTCTCTCAGAACAAACAGATCCAATCCGCTCATGTACTTTTGCTTAATCTAAAAGATTTCACTTACCCAAGGGTGACAGGACAACAATAAAGAGCAAATGAGGAACCATTAGATACCTGCTTGTCTGGCTGGTGATCTGTCTGAGACAGATGCACAGATCTAGTCTCTTCCAGTTTTTATCAGGGCTTCATATTTTTGGCTTTCTTAGTTGTCCTACTGTGGTGTTGTTTTCCCCTCGGATTCACCGCCTGCACTACTAGAGAGTTTGATCCAGGGTATGAGAACAAGAATTCATTGTCTTTGAAGAGGACATAATATTTCTTCTTCAACTCTGCCACAACGATGGTGCTGTTGCAGGTGTCTGCCAGATAGTTTTGGCTGGTTCCATGATGGAATCATTAGTGGGCAATGCTATCTTGAAAGAGGTAGCAGCCTAATATAACACACAGTGTACGTCATATCTCAGATACCTCCTCAAGAGGTATGTCGAGAGCCTGGGACACCATTCTGAAGGGGTCCAGGAATCGCTTGAAGTTGTCCCCCATGGTGGGGGCATTATGGTTCCATCCAGGAAGATGACAAACTTGGAGGAGAAGAATCTTCATGATCAGATGCTTCACTGGTGTCTTCAACTACTTCCTCTCATGGTTCAGAGAGATATGGAGCAGTTGTCGGACAGCATGATTCCCTAGATTTTGGTGGACTTTGGGTGTTGGGCCCTATACATGGCCAAAGGTCCCAATATTGCCATTAATGTAGAAATGGCATGGGAGGTGATGCCCAGTGATGCCCATATTAATTGGATGCTCAAGATGTAGAATGATGGGAGGGCCCTGGTCTTGGTGAATGAGCAGGAGAAGGAGTGACAAGCTAAGAATATTCGTCCTTCCTCTTCCTCATTTTACTCATTGATGGATAGTGGAGAGGCAAAGCTGGGCATTGTGATGATGCAGCTCATTAACAAGCACAATGGAGTGACATCAGTACCAAAGAGAAGGGATTCTGGAGTTGCTGAAAGTACCAGATCTCTCTGCTTCAGAAATGGTTGCAGTACCGGAAGGAACAATGCCACTGTTAGGATGGATGGCAGTACCAGCGTGATTTGCTGTTGGTGCTGAGGGAATCCCCAGTACCATAGGTACAGGCATCGACCAGAGTGCACTTGAGGTACTCGGTGCTGAGTCTTTTTGCTTCCATGGGTATCGAGGCCATGGGCTTCTCCTTGGCATTAGTGCCTTTTTCTAAGCTTGCCCTCTTAGGATCCTTTGCTCTGTGGGTACCAGCAGTACCTGACAGTGATGGAGGCCTAGTGCAATTTGAGTTGATCAACCACGGGTTTAAGGCTTAGCATAGCTTAAGTTGCTTGCTTGACCATTTTAGCCTCCGGAGCCTGACATCTTCCGGTTGGCAGAGACAAATACGAATACTGCAGAGACAAATACGAATACTGAATAATCTTCCAGATGTCTCAGTTTCTGCATACCATGGCACATAAGATGAAATACTTAACACATATGCATGCAGCTGTACGTAGAAGGGGAAAAAAGTTATCTTTTAATATCGGGGGTTACACTTTTTCCACTACCACAAGGCATATTTTCTCAGCCCCGCTCCTATTACCAGATGATATTTTGATGACCACAGTTATGTTGAGTATGGAATGTAGCTGAGGATGAGAATCCAATGTAGGTAATAGAATATGTAATAAATAGTAAAATGATAATTAGGGAAAGCTGTGTATAAAAACATATAAAAGAAAACACTAACACAAAGGGACATGCTCCATCAATGCCTGATTCCATGAGAGATGTTGCTTGCCAGACCAGGGTATCCACTGACTTACTGGGGGATCCCCTGAAGAAAGCCTTTCCTGTATACAGTCCTCTGAGCATGTGTTTGGCTCTCCAGGTTTATTGATGATATATTGTGGTTAATTTTAGGCTTTGCATTTAACTAGTATATTATAAAAAACCTTAAACATTAAACCTTATTTGATCTGCAAATTGGGCATATAGTGTAGTATCCACTAGTATCCACATTGATCACAAAGCATCCTTGTAACTAGGACACCATGCCCCTTCCATTTGGGGGTCTGGATCCCCCCACACACAGACAAATCCCGAGTACCTTTGCTTCTTAATCACCCAAGCTTTCTTTATAGTGCTATAAAGAGGCCCTTCTTTCCAGCACTCCTCAGCCTGTCCCAATTCCAGCTCAAAGCTCCTCTGGATTTTCCTGGGCTGCCAGAGGGTCAAACTTGTTCCCCTTTTCCTGGCTACTGCAGGCAGACTGCCTGTTTGCTCTGCCTGCATAAGCCACTCCTCCCTCTATCTCAGGCTGACTTTATCCTTCAATGAGCAGCCAGGCAAGTGTTCCCTTTTCATCATTAACCCATGGCTTCTACTTAAGCTTAGTGTGGCCAGCTACATCCACTACTCCTTCATTCTGGGTATCTTTGAGCTGCCTCGCCACAGTCCAGTTCCTTGGGTGAAAAGTGGCCAAGGTAGCGGAGGGGATTTACCACCCTCAACTATGCCAATCTTCAGTATCAATAGATGGTTCTGAAGTCCCAGAGTCTGAAGTACTTAGTGCCAGAGAAGTTTCCATGACCAAGGAACACTTTTTCTTGGTCTGGAGAATCTAGGGAGCACTTTTTTGTGGTCTTTTTCAAGATAGATGCTCTGATTGGTGCTTTTGCCAGCCCTGTGGCCTCCCCTGTGTCAGATGCTGTTGATGGTGACCACTGGGTGGGTGAGGACCCTGGCTCAGGTTCTGATGAGGGTCTCAGTGATTTTTCCATCAGCAGGCGTTTAAAGTTGAAGGTCTCTAGCTCTCAGATTGCTCTCCATTTTAAATTATGGTAATGTGATCACTTTGGGGGCATATACGATTAACCCAGGCAACGGACACATTGAACATAACCATCTGAAAGTGGAATGGAAAGTCTGCAGATCAGGCACAGCTTGAACCCCAGGGAACCAGGCATGCACATCTTTAGTTAGTTTTTAATACTATAGTATAAATTTCCTAGCTATTCACTATTGGAAAGGAAAGGAAAAGACAGGATAGGATAGGACAGGATCTGTTTTTGAAGATAGGGAAAAGGAAGAGGGTAAACTATTTACTAAATAATTCCTAGTCCTACTATCTAATACCTCAGTATCAAATGAGAAAGAAGAGCACTGCTGAGGGCTCTAACTCAAGCCAAAAGCAGTAGAAAAGGAAGTGAAGAACATTTGGTTGCACAGTGCTATGTAACCACCATAAACAGTACAAGACAGCAACAGCCAACCAGGCAATGCTACTACAAATCTCTGATCTTAACACAGGATGTCCATGAATGCATGGACACCAAAAGTGAAGCATCTACATACAGGAACATTCCTCGAAAAAGCACCAGATTTACCTATTTTCTTTTAACGGGATATTTAGAAATACATTTTGCCCAGATCTTAATATAACAAATGTTAACTAAAATATATCTAACTTTTACTGGAAAAGCACTTTTTAAAAAATTAAATATTCCAAAAAGATTTCCTCTTATTTCAATGGGCAGGGAAGACAACATAGCAGCATAAGGTAATTTTAAAAAATGAACAATACTGAAGATAATGTTCATTTACTAAAACTTGCTGCATATTTCAGAGCTCAGTCCTAATGTATTATCATTGAGGCTTATCCATATCTGACATTTGTGACAAAATACATTAAAATGGACTAAAAATGCATGTATACACTTGGTTCTGACACTTACTGACACAAGCTGACTGAGAATGAAGAGCAAGTCTTTCTAGGAAAAAATATCTGTGAGGTGCTATGGACACATTCAGAATTATAATGAACCACGGGTTTATTTATCTTTAAGTGATTATTCATGAACAAATTTCGCAATCCTTTGAGAAATGAATTTTAACTGAAATTATATAAATAATAATAAATAAATAAAAGGACTATTTTAGTACCATCAAGTAAAAGAGAGTGTTGCAAAAGAAAAAATGGAGAACAGCCAACACTGAAGTATTTTGCATAAAAAATTGCAACAAGTTAATTAATGGAGTAAAGGTGACAATAGGAGAAATATATTTAAAAGTGCTATAAGCATATAAAAAGAAGGGGGGAAATGAGATATCCCTGGCGCACTCTGGCAGACAGAAAGAAATAAGGTACTTAAAAAAACATTTGGAGAAAAATAATTGTGAAGTAAATCTGTAGTACTAACAAACAAAGAAGTGAATCTATGCATCCTGTTCTTCATGGGTCTTATCTTTCCCCGCATTCTTCACATTCTGCACTGGCATTTAATATGCTGCTTTAATTGCAAATTAATCAAATGCCATCACAAGAAAGGAACTATGTAATATAGGCACTTAATTCCTTTGCTAGCATTTTCAATTTCAGTGTAACAGCAAGAAGAGAAAATGGTGTTAGGAAAATCATACAAATATAAATGAGATACCATACTAAAACAGTATCAAGCTTTATTGGAAAATTCTTTTCCTGACTATATAAAAAAGGAGCTTTCTACTTAACATGTCAGCTTTAAAGCTAAGCCATTGTATATGTACTCAGGAAGATTAAGCACACAAACATCATTTTAACAAGACGAATATTTTTTCTTAATTTTGTGTATTTACAAAAATTATTACTGTTTGTGCAGGACTTTGAAGGTATACAAGTTTTAATACACTTAAGTCATATTTCTATACTGCCATCATTCATACAGAAACAAAGTTCCACACTTTTTAATATTCAACAAGAACAGAGTCAGATTTGAATGCTTTTATGACTCTACAAATATAATCTACAAAAATACGCATCTCTAAACTCTGGAATTTTGGTGGAGAATCCTTACCAACCTCTAATTCAACTCTTTACTTCCTCAATCATAACCTGCCTGGACAATAATAGGATGTTTCTTAAATGATTCTTTGAAGTTATAAAGGATTTGAACATGACTTTAAATTTCTTACTTTTCATACCAATGTTCATTAAACTTATACAACACAAATATTTATGCAGCATATATGGCCATACTCAAAGTGAAAATTGCAACAAAATACATTAAATACAAGATACATTATAATACAAGGGTACGTTTTTTTCCTTTTTAATGCAGGCCCCCGCCTGAGCCAGCAGGGCAGCAGCACTCCTCAAGACCTACTGGTGCTGAGCAGGGCACAGGGACAAATCATCACCAGAGTTTTAGGGGCTGGAGTCTGGGGTCCTCCTTTCAGCCAGGGCCAGGGGCTTCAGCCTGTGATAATCCGGCCTTGACCAGAGCACCATTGCTAGGTCAAGAAGGGCCTCATAGACAGGAAGGGCTATTTTGGACTATGAAAACATAGTTTGTGTTGTTGATCTTTCACTGGGGAAGTTCTCTCTCACCCCAAGAGCTGCAGCTTCCTCTTTGTGACTAAGCCCTCCAGCCAGGTCACTAGGGTCTTCCTCTTCCTAGGTACCAAAGCCTTTCCAAGTTTCACTCCACACTAGCAGTCTCAGACAGTATTCACATTCAGAGCGCCATGGTGCCATTCCCTCAGTGGCTGGGAGGTGAACCTAGCCGCCCCTCTACTGCAGGTTCTGGTGAAGGGATCCTTTAAATCAGCAGCCATGGTCTGTTTCCTTCTAGACCTTAGTGACTTTCCTAGAGGCCTTTCCTTACCATCTGGCACTCTTCTCCTCCCTCCCACAACCTCTGGGTTTGCCAGCCTTTCAACTCCTCCTTCTAGGGAGTAACTGTAGGCTATCCATCTATGCAGCCTCCAAATAGTCAACTGCAGACTTTTCTAGCAGTCCCTTCCATTTTTAATTTCTCGGTTTTATAAATCCAGCCTAGCTCATTTCTTCTCCACTGGGCCCCCTAACTCTGTCAAGGGATTAACTAACCACCTGATTCCTCTCAGCTCTGATCTCTCAGGTTAATTAGTCCCCTTCTCAATCTGCATTAACTTTTTCATGGCAAGTGAGAAGGAGACATCCTTCCACAGAGCCCTAAGTGCAACTAGTTCCGCTTCCAGTGCATCCTGTAGCCACTGGGAACAACCAAATAACTGCCAAGGAGTTGCCAACCTGACTAATGATATAGGTCCTCAAATACTCGCTACCCCATTTTAGGGAGATTCTAAAGAGTTTTGAATAGAAGTAGGCTCTAGTAACTTCACTATGGAGACAGATACTCTTGGACTACTTCAGAGTCACCTCAGTGTCCTGGGAAAATCCATTTCTCTTGTCTCCTTTTCCAAAAGGCCATACTTCAGAAAATAATAGACTTGACAGCAATGAACACAATTACTCAAGTCCCATTTACAGAGACAAGGATCAAGAACACATTTCCTAATTTCACAGTATTCAAAATGATTGGTAACTTTCATGAGACGTAGGTCGAAGAAGAAACAGGTACCTACCTGTAACTAGTGTACTTTGAGATGTGTTGCTAATGTACATTCCAACTTAGGTGTGCGCGCGCCACTTGCACGGATCGCCGGAAAGTTTTCCCCTAGTCCACCCGCAGGGTCGGCTGCGGCCACCAGGGGCACCCAGCAGCCCTCTATATATAGCTCAGCTGTTCCTGCTTCCCTCCAGTTCCTTCTTGCTGGAATTCCAGCTGAGGGGAGGAGGGCGGGTGTTGGAATGTACATGAGCAACACACCTCGAAGAACACCAGTTACAGGTAGGTAACCGTTTCTTCTTCTTCGAGTGATTGCTCATGTCAATTCCAACTCAGGTGATTCCCAAGCCTTACTTTGGAGGAGGACGGAATTCTACAGCTTGGCCAATGCAGCACTGCTCTGCCGACTGCTGCATCCTCCCTTGCCTGCTGGGTAAACACATAATGGGCAGAAAAGGTATGAACCAATGACGACGTCGCTGCCCTGCTTATGTCTGTGATGGGAACATGTGCCAGGAAAGCCGACGACTGCGCCTGTGTGGAATGGGCCGTCAACCTTGGGGAGCGGCCCTTTAGCAGCCAGTCATCCAGGTAGGGAAACACCTGAAAGTTCCGTCTCCTCAGGTAGGCTGCCACCACTGCCAGGCACTTCATGAAGACTAAAGGCGCTGCTGCAAGGACGAAGGGAAGGACAGCGGCCCACCACAAAATGAAGGAAGCACTTGTGTCTCGGTAGGATTGTGATATGGAAGTAGGCATCTCTTAAATCGAGGGCAGCGTACCAGTCTCCCGGACCCAGGAACAGGATGAGAGACTAGGGAGATCATCTGAAATTTTAGCTTTCACAGGAACTTGTTTAGCCCTCGAACATCTAGGATAGGTTGCAATCCCCCTTTTGCTTTGGGTACTAGGAAGTATAGGGAGTAGAACCCCTTTCCCCTCCTGTTTTTTGGAACTTCCTCAACAGCGCCTGTTTTAAGTAGGAATTGCACCTCGGCGCTCAGAAGCTGTTCATGTGGGGGTCCCCAAAGGGGGGCCGGGAAGGGTGGGGAGCACGGGAGGGGGGTATAGCGGAGAATTGGAGCGAGTAACCATGCTTGACCATGTGTAGGACCCATTGGTCCAATGTTATGTTATACCATGCACGGTAAAACTGGGCTAATCTGGTTCCAAAAAGGGGGCAGAAGGGGGAGGATCTGGTTTGAGTTCGCTACTCCGTCCTCTGGTGTATCCTCAAAAGTTCTTTCTAGGCCCCGGCTGGCTGCGTGAGTAGTTCCTAAAGTGGTCTGAGGGCCTCTGGCCCAAGCGCCGGTTGCCACATCCCCCTCACCTAGAGAAGTCTCATCTGGCTTGGTAGGACGTCTGAGGGGGTTGTGGGCAGAACGAACGTCTCTGGGGGGGCTGGAGTATATAAGCCCAAGGATTTAAGCATGGCTCGAGAGTCCTTCAGAGTCTGAAGTTTAGCGTCCGTTAGGGATGAGAACAGTTCTTGGCCATCAAAGGGCAAGTCTTGAATGGTCATCTGGACCTCATGTGGTAGTCCAGAGACCTGGAGCCATGTGCTCCGCCTCATCGTGACACCCGACGCCATTGATCTGGTAGCCACATCTGCTGCATCCAGAGCTAACTGCAGGAGAGCTCTCAACACGACCTTGCCCTCCTTCACCATCACTGAGAGGTCGTCCTTCGAGCCCTGCAGCACCACCGCTTAGAACTTCTCCAGGACTGACGACGAATTGAACATGTAACAACTAAGAATAGCTTGGTGATTTGCTATTTTCAGCTGCAGACCCCCAGTCGAGTAAATTTTCCTCCCAAATAAGTCCAACTTCTTAGTGTCTCTTAACTTGGGAGAGGGGCCTCTGGTGACCTGGACGTTCTTTCTCGTTGGCTGTTGCCACAACCAATGAGCCTGGCGACGGATGAGTATAGAAATGCTCATGCCCCTTCAACGGCATGAAGTATTTCTGCTCTGCTCTTTTGGCGGTGGGGGGAATTGAGGCCAGGGTTTGCCACAAGGTTCTCGTAGTGTCCCTTATCATTTTTATCAGGGGCAGAGCCACTCTAGAGGGGCCTTCTGGCACTAGCATGTCCACCATCAGATCTGTGTCCTCCATTACCTCCTCTGCCTGCAGGCCCGTGTTTCTTGCCAACCTCCTGAGGAGCTCTTGATGGGTCCTGCTATCATCCGGGAGTGACGCTGGGGTGGCCCTCGCTACTGTCTCATCCGGTGGGGAAGAGGGGGACTCTCCCTGGGCCCGGTGACTGGCGAGCAGCTGTGGATGCTGGGGCCCTTTCCACCATGCGGCTTTCCGCCTCTGCAAAGTCAAAGTCCGAGTCTCCCCCTAGGTCTGGAGGGGCACTTGCTGTCTGTGATGGCAGCGCCCTAGGACCTTTTGAAAGGGAGTGGCCTGTCCATGAGCCCTGTGACTGGTGGTATGCCCATGGGGTCCAAAAGGGCCACTGTGGGGGCATTTGCCATTGGGACCACTGCTGGGAAGGATGCCCTTTGCGCCTGGTATGCTTGCTGCTCTGAGAAATCCCAGAGCCTTTCTCCGACCCCTAGGACAACTGGCTCTGAGGGGACCATGCTGGAGCGAAGTCAGTCGGTGCCGGGGACCAGTGCCACGCGCTGTCCAGCATGGGTCGTTTTGCACCCACCCCAGACATTTCCCAGTGTCTTGGAAATCAGTACCGTGGGGCTCCTGCCACTGCCAGAATCATCAGTGGTACTGGGGAGCGGTGTGGGAGGCAAAATGCCGGTTTGTGTTGGGCAGTGGTCCCTTCTGGGCAACCGTGGCCCTTGTTTTCTTGGAGCCGGTGCTGGTGCTGGTGAGCGGTGCCGAGAAGGTGGAACCAGAGGCATCGGCTTCCCCCTTGAGCAGACTGAGGACCTCGGAGACGGTGCCAGGGCTGGCGCCATACTCGTAGAAGGGGGCGGTGCCACATGCTCGATTAGCTCCCTGGCAGCCTCAAAAGTCTCAGGGGTGGAGGGGAGCTGAAGATCTTCCTCCAAAATGCCTCTTGTTGGGGAGGGCTCAGAAACAGGACTCAATGGACCCTGCATCAGGGCCGGAGGCACCGGTTCACGGAAAGCAGTGCTGGGATCGAGTGCCCCACCTCGGGCCGCACTTTTGACCCTGCCCTGGCTGACTTAAGTGACAGCGAGCGGCCCCTCTCTCCTCTCCTCTTCTTTGCTGGCACCAGGCAATGGGACCGGTGCCAATGGTGTCCTGCTGCCAGGACCGATGGTGCCGGGGCTCTTTATCAGAGAGTCTTTACTTTTTCCCACCACCGGAGTGCTATGCACCAAGCCGGTCCTACTGGAGCCGGAGTCTCCCATGTCTGCCGGGCAGAGGGTCTCTTCCATCATCAAGAGCATCAGCCTCTGTTCTCTCTCTCCTTTTGCATACGGGGTTTCAAGCTCTTGCAAATGTTACACTTGTCCCTCAAGTGGGACTCATCAAGGCACCTTAGACACGATGAATGCAAGTCGTCTCCGGGCATGAATTTGCTGCATGAGGCAGGCCTTGAAACCAGGCATACCCTGGCCCTGGGGCCCAGGATCGCCTGGCTCTACCTTACCTAATGCTATACAGCACACTTTAACTAACTAATCAACTATTCAACTAATTGACTAAGGAGAAGAGCTAGCTGCAAGAGCGAGCAAGTTGTTCCAGCAACAGTCAGGGCGGTAAGAAGGAGCTGGAGGGAAGCAGGGATGGCTGGGCTATATATAGAGGGCTGCCAGGCGCGGGTGGACTAGGGGAAAGCTTTCCAGCAATACATGCACACGGCACATGCACACCTGAGTTGGAACTGACATGAGCAAATCACTCGAAGAAGAAACTTTTTACAAAAACTGTTTACAATGACAAATATCCCATACATTTATGATTCCATTGAAACACCACCCCCATATTTCTTCTACACAAATTATGACAAAGTATAAATTTTGATGTCACGCAAGATCCACATTTCACTAGGAAAAACTACTATAATATAATGAAAATAAACTTCAGAGTTTATTTGAAAATGACATTTGATATGCAACACTTGTAATATTTCAGAGACTGTGTGTAAGTACATATAAACAGATGACTATACCTACCTTAAATAGGATTCCAGAACTCTATCTAGTCTTTTGTAGAAGGGTCGTGATGTAAAGTATCCACTCCAATAATGATTATCTCTGTCTGCATATGTGAAGAAATCCCCACTCAAAACAGGAAAAAGTGAATTGCTGTTGTTTTCTTCCACATTGTCCACTTTACGTAGAGCCTCAAAATAATCTGATAAAGTCCCAAACTGGGCCTGAAACAAAATGAAAAGAACTGTTTGTAGCTAACAGATTTCTATTTTCTTAGTTTATAAATTCAGGGCTGAAATGTATGAACATGGCTTTACAGTGTCTACAAGTAAGGTCATCACAGAAATATTCTTTTAAATTAAGAAGCTTAAAAAATTTGCTTAATATCTTTGGTTCAGAGCTGACATATATATCCCACCAGAAACTATTTTCAACTCACAAGATGAAAACTACCTTGTTCTTTCCAAGTATAAAAACATTATCTGAAAAGTTTTGTTCAAGAGTCAGATGAACAAAATAAAGCTTTTAAATTCTTTTTTACAAGCATATATCAAGGATTAGAACAAATATAAGCTTCCATTGTAAATAAAACATCCTACTTGTCTCTCTTTTTCCTAATAGCGGTCAGTTGGAGTTCAGTAATGCTGTTTATGTAGCTGTCTGTACAGGAGAACTTTACTCACCCTGTGCAGCAACTGAGGTTCTTCAATATGGTTGTCCCTGTGAATGCTCCACTGTAGGTCATCATGCACCTCTGTGCTTGTAATCAGACATCTGTAGTAGCAGTGCCTGGCTGAGTCGCACTTGTGCCATCCCCATCTCTTGCTGCATCAAGCAATTATATAGCCTGCGTGCTATGTAACCTCCCCCCGTTCCATACCAATCACCCTCAGAGTATCCAGCATGAAAATTCCAAAAGTTTTGGGGGGAGGGCGGAGGAGGAGGGTAGAAGAACATCCACAAGGGCAACCATCTTGAAAAACCTCAATTACTATATAGGGTGAGTAACTTTTTTTCTTCTTTGAGGAGTGTCCCTGGGAAAGACATTGGTGACATCCAAGGTTTCAACCAACTCAGTTTCAAACTTCATGTGATATAGCCCCTTTGCTGTGATGGACCTGGTCCAGTAGATAGGTAGAGAAAGAAGAATAGTGTGAGGAGCAGATTTCTCAGTCTTCAACATCCTCATCACTCAAGAAGGGAGGAGCAGATCTGGGTGGCGTGTTGAGATGACTCAGTACCGATCATGCTGAAGTTATGGTGCTACCGAGAAGAGGAGTTTCTGGAGGTAAGGAGACCAGCAGGTCTTTATGGCACAGGAATTTCTGCAGTACAGGGAGCATTGGTGCCACTGAACGTGTTGCTGGAGACATCAATAGCTGCTGTGCAGTTGTCAGCGCAGAGGCTGGCACCATAGTCTGTAGTGGTACCTACTGCTCGGTGCTGAGTGCCTTGTTCAATTTCTCTTTGCTACTTGTCTGAGCTAGCCCACTTAGGGTTTTTTGTTCTTATGGTATCCAAGGTACCAAATATTCCTGCTACCTTGGTGATGGAAGGTCCTCATGCAATCAGTACTGACAGGGTACACTGAGTTGGGAAACAGTTTCTTGGCAGATTCCCAGGGAGAATTCAGAGCCTGCTTTCTGGTCATCATCTTGGCAGAATATTCCCTTGCCTGAGTCAATAAATTAGAGCCTCTGTCAGGGGCTACTGTTGGAGACTGTCATCCATGACAGGTCCATAATTTGGGGACAAATGCCAGGCCCAGACATTTCATCATAAGGAGTTTCAACTGCAAGTCTCTCGCCTTCCTGGCATGGGTTTTCAGGTTATGTAAATATGATCACTTCTGTGGGACATGTGTCAGCGGACACACTGAGTGTACCTATCTGAGGCCATGATAGAGAGTTTGTACATAAGGCAATGTTTACCACCCAGGGGGCTGCACATGCCCCTCAGAAAAGGTTTTCTCCCATAAGGGAGAACAAATACTCTACTGTAAAAGGCCACTAACAACCGACAATTTCCTGAGATAATTTTTTTCTTTTTTGGTTAATTAAAAAAAGTAAAATAAACGGTGAAGGAAAGGTAACTATAATCAACAACTAATTCTTAATTGAACAACTATGCTATTTAGGTTACAATATAGAGGAGCTGATAAGTGTCTGACTTAAGTCAAAGTTGGCAGAGAAGAATTGGACGGGGGGGAGCAGTTGTTCACACTGCTTTGTGTAACCACCTGAAGCTGTATGAGATAGGGACACCGTATATGTGACACAAACAGGCTGTTCTATTACAAATCTTGAATTACAAGCACAGGGGTACACGATTACCCATGGGGACACCCCCCAAAGAAGAACTGAAGAGATTTCCTTTTATAGAACGAAACAAAAGCGCCATTTTTTCCTTTTTTCATTATTTCCAGTTTTATTAGCTCTACTGTGTTATAGCACACAAGTTTCTTATGCTCTCAAAGCTATTTATAGACTGTGAATAAAACCAACTAACATCTGCTTTCAAAGGTCTTCTGCATTTTTCTTCAGAAGTCTGCTTACACAAGATTTACATTTTTATGCAAACGTACTGTTGGAAACAGGAAACTGAAACTAAGTTTCAAGCCCTTAGGGTTAGTTTTAAGTATAGCTGTTTAAAAGAGATAATATGTGAGCAAACTGCAGTCTCAATCAGACAAAAAAAGTTATGATTATAAACAGAGCAGGAACATCATGAAGACATAAGACATGGACCTCCCTGGAATCAACTGAGAATTTATACACTTTAAAAAATATAATTAAAATATTATTGTAATATACTATACAAGTAAGGAATTTTAAATAAAGCAATCCTTTCATAATATTTGTATTAAGTAAGTCTTCAGCACAGACTACTCCATGGGTTTTATCATTACGTATGTTAAATGTATGGGAACAAATAAATTCTTCACAATCTTAAAGTAACTGGCAATTAAGGTGTAGTATTCTGAAAATAATTATGTCTTGTTTGGGAGTTCTGAAAAAGTATTTTCAAATAATGAGGGATTTTGAATCAGTCTTCTTACACTAAGGTCTTCTGTGTTCTAAACTAGCCTGTTTTTACTGAAGCACATATCATAATTCACTTTGGAAAAAGGAAAATTTCTTAGAAGTATAGCATTTCCATGTGATGATTCTTGGTGACTCAGTCCTTTTGCTTTTAATTCCTTTGTTATCCAGCTCAACAAACAGATACCTAAAAATCTTTCATTATGCTTTGAATTGCACATCCAGTATCTTTCCTTTCAATTATATTTTACTTTTTTTTTTTAGTTTTGGGAATGACAAAATGATTATGAAATTCAGCTAAATGGAGATTCATTATCAGCTCACAGACCTCAGTAATATGCCTGATCCAGTGCCACTAAAAGAAATAGGCATTTTACTACTATTGACATCAATGGACATAAGGATCAAGCCCATTACATTTAAGTGAGTAAACAGGCCAACTATATGGAAGATCAGCTGCCTCAGGCACTTTCATGTGATTGATAGAGCTTCTAAGCACACCACAGGATTTAGAGAAATCACATAGCTTAGCGCAATTTTGCTACATTCCCCACTAAGAAAGATGTTAAGAATGATTAATTAATGTTTATTTTAGTATATATTCTTATCTGAGAACTATGCTAGTATACTTAATACAGGAATGCTACTTGTTCACAAATTTATTACACATTTAAGTTTTAGCCTGCTGAACTTTAAAGGACAGCAGGAATACCAAATAACTTCCAAATTATTAAACACCCATGCTCACTTTCCAAATGCCACACAACCCTTTTACTTGAGAAACTACAAAGAACTTACACTAACTGACAAAGTATAGCAGAAAATTACTATATAGCAAGGTCCTTCATATAGATTACAGAAGATAGTTTGAGAGGTGCTAAACTAGGAAATTGTTGCTAGTGAGAGACAAAAAGCATGCATCCCATGAAGACAGGAAGCAAGAACTGGCAGCTACTCAAAGCAGCAACAGAAAAGAAATTCACTTAAACATAATGGCTACTGTTTAAAATCAACCACTTTGGCCACTGTTTATATTTCTTACCAGACGAGACATATAGAACAATTTCAAACCTTGGAGGGAAGGGAAAAAAAAAATTAGTTTGGCCTGTCATTAACCTCCTATATATTAAAAATCATGCAACAGTTGAACTATAAATAGGCTTGACAGAATTTGATTTTTGTTTCTAATTTATTTTTAAGGGTCTTTCTTCTATTTTTAACTAATTTCATTTTTACAGTGTGGGGTGGGTGGGATTGTGGTAGTGCTGACAAAAGGGTTGGGGAGGCCCAACATACCAGGGCACAAAGTGCAAGGAAGGCTGTGATCTTACCGGCCTGGCAAACCAGAAGCCGCTGTCCAGGGCAGTAAAGAAGAGGATGAGCTACCAGCCATATGGGAGGACAATCCATTATTGAACAGTTCCTGCATTTGTGAGTGATTCAGACATGACAGCAAGGCTGTGGCAATCTACCTGTATTGTTGTAGGAGCCATTTAGCAGTGAGGTGCTCTCCCCTGTGGCAGGAAGCTCACCCTCTTCCTCCTGCAACTCACAACTAGGATCTCTGCGCTATCTTGCCAGGACTGCGGCCAAACCTTGTGCCTACAGGCAGGAGGTGTAAATGACTCTGAGGAAGTGTAACTAGTGCTCTGCAGAACTGCTGTCATGGACCTGCTAACTCACTGCCATGACAGCAGAGGGCTTTCTACACAGCTGTAAAGGCTACTGACAACCAATCTATGCAGACACACCAACTGTTATCATTTTTTTTCACCCATATATTGACAGTTAATTAAAATTAAATTCTGCCAAGATTATCTATATAAAACCTGATCAGTACTACTTCCTTATTCACCCAGAGTTATAGTTGAGATTAGGGATGTAAAAAGGCTAAACATTTAAATGGTAAGCAGCTGTTTAATCATTTAAACAGCTGCTTACCCTTTAAAGGGAGGGGCAGCCACAGCTGGGCTCAGCTCCCTACAAGCCAGAGGTGTAGCTCTGCATGCACTGGGAAACAGGGAGGGGGAGATGATGTAGGGGGACTCGGCTGAACTCCCTGCAGGCGAGAGATGCCCATCTTCGGCTCTGCACACAAGGGGGTGTGCTGCGCTAGCCTCCACACATCCCCGCAAGCTAGAGCTACTCAGCTGCGGCTCTACACATGTGCAGTGGAGAAGGGGAGTCAAGCCGCAATTGGGCAGCTCTTGCTTGGCAGTGAGGAGCCACGCCCTGCGCAGCTCCCCTCCCTATGTTTAAACATTCTATTTTTAGAACAATTGAACAGATTGTTAATTAAAGGGAATTTTTACATCCCTAGTTGAGGTGCAGTAGTAGTTAGCTAGTTTTCTCCATGATGCACTACAAATTCACTCAAAGTATCAGCATATCAGAAACAGGAGTACACAAAAAGTTTCATTCAGTAAGTTAGGGCTTACTGGGGCTAGTGTGAGAATACAATGACTTGAAAAACAATGATGCAGTTTACCTTAACATGTAACTCAGGATGAGAGTTCATATAATCGAAAAGTTTTTGATAATTCTGGTACTGCTGATCCCATTCTGAACTCTCACTGTAGCGGAAATCATCCCCTAGTGGAGCCAACAGAACTTTAGTACGGAAAAGCTTTGACTTCTTTCTGTACTGATCTAAAATCATCCAAGCCCTTGGAAGAAAACAATTATACAGTTTAGAATATAGACTAGTAATCACTTGACAAGACAAAACATCTAAAATATGTCCTATACAACACCCTAACCTAGCCTTGTAGAATTCCCCTTGTCCACATACTTTAAATGAATAAAAAGCCAGGTGTTTGTCTTCCTAACAGCAACATAGAGTCTGAGCTAGTGAAAATGTTCATAAAATTTTGCAAGGCTTCTCTAAATAATCATCGTTGCCAATAAAATCCATTCACCACTACTTTTTGCCTAATTAGAGTTACCTGGCTACATTTATTATAAAAAACACTATCAATACTTCAGTAATATTAGTTACATGCCAATATGATTTACATGCCAAAGATTTTAAAGAAACTGTAAACCTAAAGAGCATTGTACAATTCAGAACAGTTTCCAAACCATTCATGCTTAAAAGTTGGGGGGGGGGGAGAGAATGCTATACAGTAGAACCTCAAAGATACAAATACCTCAGGAATGAAGGTTATTCGTAACTCTGCAAAAGTTTGTAACTCTGAACAAAACATTATAGTATAGTATCTGCAGTCAGTATTTTCCAGCTGAGGCAGGAAGAGATTTTTGCAAAGGTACCACCTGGGAGCACTGCCCAGTTTGCAAGAGCTCCCTGCCCTTTTCTTGTTTCTTGCCTTTGGGATGAACTGGGAGGGCCTGTCCCACACCCTTGATGCCACAAGCCCAAGACCTCAGCCACTCCTCCCCATGGCTCGCGCTACTCTATGCACTGCTGCCATGCTCTAATGATAGCATGGGGCAGGGGGTGGGCAACAGTCCGCTACCAGCACACTTCCCTTCTCTAACCCCTTGCACTTCCAGAGGTGCTGGCTGGACTCAGGACTGAAGCAGGCAAAGCTTGACCCGCAATGGTGCACAGGCTATGGCCCTTTAAAATTCCTCCAGAATGTAGCATTCAGGCAGCAAATCAGACTCCAGCTCCCAGACCAGGCCAACAGCAGCAGCTCCTGGCCCCGTGCCAGCAGCCCAGCTTCCCTCTCAGCAGCTTGAGCTGCTGCACATCTTTCCCAGGCTTGAACTGAGCCTGCAAACTTGCCTCTCTCCTGACGGTGTGTGTGTGGGGGGGGGAAGCAGAGACTGGTGGTGGTAAAAACAGTGTGCCCCTCCTAGTGGGGCTGAGGGGGAGGGTTGAAACAGCACCCTCAGCTTAAAGGGAACAGCGCAGACCCCAGGCTACTGTATGCTTGGGCTGGCAGGAGAGCTCACAGCAGTGCCTCTGAACCCCAGTGTCTTCTCCTCCTATCTGTAAGTGGCTGTCCCTCACATGGCAAGTAGAGTTGGGGTCAGGAAATCCAGATATGCTGACCTTTATGATGCAGTAGAAGCACAGGATAGTATTTGCTTTCTACCCCATTCCCACCTCCACCCCCATGGCTTCCTGACTGCTTATTTCTGGTTCCAGAGGATGTTAAACTGACCACTCAGTTTGTAAATATGGTGTTTGTATCTTTGGGGTTTCTACTGTATTTAGAAATGTTTATGAGGATTTCAACATATTTTTCCAAAACATCTGAAATCTGTAAATATTTCATTAAATTGTTTAACTATATAAACTGCATTTATTTAGAATAAGTTTTCTATTAGTGTTCTTATCAACAGGTACTTTTAAATCATGGGTGTATAAACTGCAGTAATTGAATTATATGGTCTGCTGAGACTAACATGACCACCTAGTATCATCCACATTTTCTCATCTACAGCTCTCCCATTTGACATTAACCAGCCTGACAAAGTGTTGAAATGTTTTGCCTGAGCCAACACATATTGTGAGGTCAGACACAGTACACTGAATCTAGGGTGCACAAGATCCTAGGTATCCTATCGTAAATACTACAGCTACTGTCAGTATAGAAGAAAAATCCCCAAAACTCATTTTTTATTCAAATTTTACGTGTGTGGTTTGAGGCCAGATACCAGTTTCTCCGTATTTGTGACTATTTGCTCAAAGCTACTTGTAAGATACGGGGGGTGAGGGATAGATAAGATACGGGGGGTGAGGGTGTTAATAAGCTAGGTATTTTCCCTTGGGACCTCTTTTTTGTTTCCTCCACCCCCTGCATTTCTCATTGCCTCTCTATAGCACTGGGAGGATGGAATATCCACTTCAAGAATAATCAGGGTAAACCTCACAAAATCTCAGCTGTATTGGACACTAGAAATATCTGTGCAACAGAACCATACATCTGCCCCAGCTCTAAGGCAACTTGTCTTCTTTCCTTTTGGCTCCCTGGCAGCACAGTACCAAATCACACTTCTCTACATTTGATTTCTGTTACATTTGCCTAAACTCTGAACTTTTCCGTCTTCTCTTTGGTTTTATAAACACACTTTTTTTCAGCTGACATTACTGACATGCACTATCATAGCTTTTTTACAAGCTTTTTCCTCTGATGGGAATATTTTGTTTTGTTTTAAATTAATTGAATTAGATGTGGGAGTTCTATGTGAAGAAGCGCTCTGAGGGATAGTGGTGGCAACACCCAGTGTATGACTACACTGCAAATAAAAACCCACAGCACTGAGTCTAAGAACCTGAGTCAACTCATTCAGGCTCATGGGACTAAAAATATTGGAGTAGATATAAGGACTTGGGCTTGAGCATGAACTCCAAGACCTTCCTCCGTCACTGAGATTCAGAGCCTGGGCTTCAGCCTAAGCCCAAACAGCTACCCTACTATTTTCAGCTCTACCAGCCTAAGTCAATTGACCTGGGTATTTTGCTGGAGTGTAGCCATACCCAGAGTGACCCCGGTGTCATCCCTTTGCCTGAAAGTACAGAACTTTGAAAATTAGATACGACCAAACAATTTGACAACCAAAATAATTGCACTTCTTCCTGGAATTCTCAAAATGTAACTGACCCAAGACTTGCTTATCAGCCAGAACAGATTAGCATACTAAGCTCAGTGTATTAATTTTAATTTTTCCTACAGCTTCCACTTCTATAAATTATACTAGAACAGAGGTGGGCAAACTATGGCCCATGGGACTGATACAGGCCACCTGAACCTTTCATCCAGCCCACCAGCTGGGGCTGGCTGTCAGCCCAGAGCATAACTGCTGCTCCCCCTCTGCCTTCCTCCTCCCCACCCCCCAGGGGCAGCCCATCCCTACCTCCCATGGGCCCAGCAACATCCTCCCTGAAGTATGGCAGCTCCTGCATTCCCCGCTCCCAGCTCTACCCCTTACTCCTGCATGCCCCACAATACTGTGGCCAGAGGTAACAGGCACTCCCGCGAGAACCCAGCTGCACTGGAATTTTATTTTCCTTCATTTTTATAAATAAAATATTATTTATTTTATTTTTATTTTATAAAGCCCCACTCCTTTCCCATCCCTGCCCCTCTGCAACTGCATGTGGCCTGCCATACAGGGGATGTGGCCTTTGAGCCAAAAAGTTTCCCGACCCCCTGCACTAGAAACCGTTCTGGGAACTGACACACATACAATACATATGGAATAGAAATTATTTCCCCTATGACAAATGTCCTTTTTAAACAACACATTAAGCAAGTTCTGATGTTAACAGGTATCCTCTTCAACAAGTACAAAATCACTTTCAAATTTCTGAATTCCACAATACTTTCAGTACTGTACCTGTGCTGAACATTCCCAGCATGAATGGCCTCAGGAGGAACTCTCCAGGGACAACTTACTCTTCCTCCAGGAAGACGCTTAAAATCAAACTGGCAACAGATTTTAGGGTCGGGACCACAAGTATGAGGAACATCATAGCTATAGAAAGGCATCATGTGGCAAAGGATATCTGTACTGGATCCCAAATCTAAAATTACAGGAACAGAACATACCTATAAATATGGCTTTATTTCTTGTAGTTAACTGTCTGGGCCTAATCCAGGTGTGCTTTTAATACACCATCACAGAATACAGTGCATTTTTTGGAAAAGTGGGCCACGATCCTGCAGCATTTAAGTCAATGAGAGTTTTGCCACTAATTTCAATATTATTAGTGTATGAATAATGTGCCTGAGATGGCACATGATCAGGATTCATCACTGAATTTGGTCCACTGTTTGGATCATTAGCTTCCCCAGCCCAGGCCAGGCACTGAAGGAGAGTGTGATGTGAGTGCTGATGCATGTAGGATTAAACCTCAAATAATAAAGTTAACTTAAAGACAATATCTCAATGAATAATGAATTGTAATTGAATTTTGCTAGCTTCCACAATAGGCAGAATCTAGTCTTCGATATGTTTTCATAATTTAATTTTTCAATGTTGCTTCCCAAAGAATTCCACTGTCTGATTCCTCATTGCAAATTATTTATTTAGCTCAACAGCTCTGTACAAACTAAATCACCTCAACTAAAATAGGACATAGATGCATTTTTCAGCAGGTCAGATTCTCTTTTAAAATAAGAATGTAGATATTTATCATGAGCGTGTCAGGGTTTTCTCTTAAAGAGCTTCAAAGTAAAATAGCATCAGGAAATTACTATAGGGAGATACCCGTAAAAAGTAAATTAAACAGGAATTACTATCAATTTTCCTAAACAGTCAACTTTTACAACCCTTTGATTAGATGTTATGTAGGAGGATTGTATTTGGTAGTTGGGTATAATGGAAGTTAACTGGAAATTTTGGCAAAATCTGCAGGATCTGGATGCAATTTTAAAACAAAACCACATTAGCTTTGTAACCAAACAAGCTTAGCCATATGAAACAACAGGTAGAACAGATAGTTGACAAAGCTGTGTTGTAAAATAGGGGGAATTCTATGTCCAGAATTAAGGACATTTGTCACTTGGTCAATGGATGAAATGAGGGGTTTCCTGCCTGCCCTTCTAGCCCCTCACGCGCCTTCCAAAGCTGCCTTCCCTTGTCCCCTAAATAAACACTCTCAATCCCATTTTTATTTTAATAAGGATCGTATAAGCCCATTGATCTTTGTGTACCATCTATTTACATCCTAAGTTTTCAATATACCTGAAAATTTCTAAACACCAGCACTCACCACATGATGTTGCACCAGAGTTTGGAGCTTTCCATTCATTCCCACTTTAAATATATGAATAATTCAGTAGCGGAAATAGGAAAAGAGGTGAGGTCTTGAAGCTAAAAACAAAGACTGTTGTGACATGAACTGCAGTGCTGTAGAAAGAGAAACTGCAGAAGCTGGAAACAATGAGTGATGGGCAAAAGGAAGCCAATCAACTAGCAGCCCAGTTGGGGACTGGTTTTCATTATAATCTAACAAGAGAAAGACACCCTTATCCACTCAAAACTAACTCTAGTAAATCAAAACAATCAGATCACCCTGCACACGTGGAGTCCGACACTGAGACCCAAACAGAAAAATCATCTTAAAAAGTGATAAATTATTTGAATTAAAATGTACAACCTCAGGGCCCTTTACTCAGCAAACATATACGCACATGGTTAAACCAACATGTGACTACAACCAAGCAAATGAGCACAACCATTCACTTCAATGGGACTAAACCACCTACCTTTGGAACATGTTAGTCTAGTTCAGCAAAAACAAACAAGGAGTCCTGTGGCACTTTTAAAGACTAACGAATTTATCACATTATCGAAAGCTTTTGTGATAAATCAATTTGTTAGTCTTTGAAAGTGCAATGGGACTCTTTTATTTTACAATTTACTGGGATTACAACAGTGGTATAAAAATCAGTGCTGCTGATAGTCATCTACGGTAGGGATACACATTACAGATTTAGGTTTTTACTTATCAGGTGGAAGGTGCTACAATTCTATTCCATATTATTACTATACTTTTAATACTCCTACATTAGATCAGGGCTTGAGAAACTCCGGGCACCAAGCCGTCATGGCATCCAACTCTGCTGCAAAACTGTAGCAGCAGAGCACTCCCCAGCAACTAAAAACAGAACCGCCAGTACATGCATGGCACTCAGGAGATTCAGCAGCCTTTTGGTGCAGGGGGCTCTGTGCCGCTGCAAAAAGTCACAGCAGCGGTTTTTTGCCAGTGGGGGCGTTCCAGCTAGGTGCCTTAGCTTGAAACTGGGCATCTAGCTGGGACGCAATTTTGTCAAGCCCTGCATTAGACTGTAAACTCACTGGGGATAGGTCCATATCTATCAGCATACTATTACAATGGAGCCCAAACCTTGATCAATAAACAAACACTAATAAACCTCTACCAACTTCCAGCAGTCAATTTATATAAAACTAATGCAAACTCTCAAGTTAGCATGTAAATAATCTGTTTTATATTTAATATTTCAAAAGATTTTACCAGGAAATGCATTTCACAGATTATCAGTTCCCTACTATTCTAGAGTTATTTTGTTACTTTCTCCTGGTGAATCTCTTCAGTTTTAATTTCAGATTTGTTAGACGTCAGACACTCAAATCTAATTTTACATTCTCTATGCGATTCATATTGCTTCAGGATATCTAATATTACGCAACAGGTGCTATACAAATACCTGCAAGTCAGCAGGTAATCAGCTTTTAGGTGACTTGCATGATGGATTTTTAGTTCTTTATGGGTCTTAAAAAAGAACCTGAATGTTTATTTGATTTTTTACCTTTGAATCTCAGGTCTTGGCTACACTTGAAAACTATTGAAGAGTTAGTGAAATTACAACATCACAATAGACTGAAAACTGAGCAAATGAGAGAAGAAATTTTGATTTCTGCAGTAAGAGGCTTCTTAATACCTATTTAACTCTAATGCCTGACAAAAAAATATGACACCATTCCTTCAATTGAGGTTCTGCTCTTCAAAATACACACTCAAATATACCGAAGAACACCACCTTTTCTGGCTTTCTTTTTCTATACCAAAAAAGATCAAAGCTATTTTTAAAGCTATTTTTACAGGAAAAGCTAAAAGTGACTTCAGTTCTGAAAGGCTCGAATGTGAACCCAAAGCCCAGTGCACTAACTATATTACTGGTGTTTCTTTTGACTAACATTTAGAAAAGCTATGTCAAGTTAGAAATCAAGCATATACAAAAAATAAGTTAATTATTACTCCAGGACTAAGACTGCAGTCAACAACTTTGCTCCTCTGACACAACTGAACTTTCTAAAGTAAGGGTAAAGTTAGTTGTTCTTCGAGTGATTGCTCCTGTCCATTCCATGATAGGTGTGTACGTGCCGCGTGCACGGAACGCCGGAATTTTTTCCCCTAGAGACTCCGTAGGGCCGGCTGTGGCGCCCCCTGGAGTGGCGCCGTTGCGGCACTCTATATAACCCACAGCCAGCCCTACCCTCCCCAGTTCCTTCTTACCGCCCTGACGGTCACTAGAACATCAGCTAGCTTGCTAGCAGAGTACCCTAGATAGAGTAGCTTAAACAGTAATAGTAAGAGTAGTTAGGTGGTTTTCTCGACGAGAGAGCCCCAGCCCCGGGGCTAGGGCATGTCAGGCTTCAAGGCGTGCGGGGCCTGTTGCAAGCCTATGCCCCTGGACGATCCACACCACTCGTGTCTGAGGTGTTTAGGAGAGTCCCACCTGCACGAGCGGTGCAAAATCTGCAGAGGGTTCCGTCCTAGAACCCAGAAGGAGAGGGAGCACAGACTGAAGCTCCTCCTGATGGAGGAAGCTCTGCGTCCGGTGAGCGCGGGGGATCCCGACTCCAGCGCGGCACTGTCGGTGCGGAGCACTCCTGCTTCCACGAAGGAGGTGCCGAGGCCTAAAGACCCCGTTAAGGAGCCGCGGCACCGGCTCTCCCCGTCGGCACCGAAGCCTACGGCACCGCCTCCACGGCACCGTTCCCTCTCCCCTGGTCCGGCGAAGAAGAAGAGGAGATCGGACAGGCAGATCCCCTGTCAGATGTGGCAAGCTCGGGACTCAGGCGGTACCGAGTTCGGACTGTTCGCTCCCAGAGCAACAGACACCAGCACCATTGACTCCGGCCCGGGAGAGGGTTCCGTCGTGTCCGGTGTCCATTGCCTCGCCGACCAGAGCGATCCTGGAGGAGGATCTCCAGCTCCCCTCGATGCCAGAAACTTTCGAAGTGGCGCGGGAGCTCATCGACCACACGGCACCATGCTCGCAAGAGACACGCCCTCCGGCACCGAAGAGATCGGTGCCGTCGAAGGGAAAGCTGGCGCTACTCCGCCCGGTCTCCCCGCGGCACCGTTCGCCGCCGGAGCGGCCGTGCCGGGTACCTACTAGCCCGGCCCGCAAGGAGAACAAAGCATCGGGGCAGGCTCCGCCCCCGGCGCGGCACCGCTCCCCCATACCGCCAGTGGTGATAGCAGCGGCAGGGGCCCCCCCGATACTGCTCTCCCCCGGAGCGTCTGGATCGGGACTCCTCACGGCACCGTCGGCCGATGGCACCGCAGGACTCAGCACCACAAGAGGGCCGTTCTGCTTACTCGACGGTGTCCAGCACCGCCCCGCCTTGGTCACCCCGGAGCAAGTTCTCCTCTGACTCTGAGGACAGTGCAAGCACTGCCAGGCGGAGCAGGAGCCGCTCCATGAGAAGAGGGGATAGCCGCCCACATTCCCAGACACAGTGGGGCCCTAAGTGGCAGCCGCCCCAGCAGTGGCCGTCCTGGACCCCTTGGGCGTACCATCAAGCCCAGGGTCCAGTGTCAGATAGACCTCCCTCCACCTTGTTGTCTAGGCATCAGCCCTCCTGCACGGCGAGTGCCCCGCCAGAGTTGGGAAGGGCAACTCGCCTGGACCCAACCAAGGGAAGCCTCAGGAGCCCTGCTCCGGTTGAGCGGGCCAGCAGATCATGGGGGTGCAAGGCCCCCATATGGACCCTGCCGGGGAATCATCATCATCACCCCTGGACGAGGCGGTGAAAGGGGCGAAACCGGCACCCATTCCTGATGACAGCAGGTCCCACCAGGAATTGCTCAGGAGGGTGGCAAAGAACATGGGCCTGCAAGCAGAGGAAATCATGGAGGCGGCGGACCCCATGATTGACATTCTCCTCCCGGAAGGTCCGTCCAGGGTGGCCCTGCCCCTGATAAAGACGGTGCAGAATACCACCAAGACACTGTGGCAAACCCCCGCCTCTATTCCTCCAACGGCCAAGAGGGTGGAGAAAAAGTACTTCGTCGCAGCCAAGGGACACGAGCACTTCTACTCGCACCCAGCTCCAAATTCGCTGGTAGTCGAAGCGGCGAATGAAAAGGAGAGGCAAGGCCACCAAGGTCCAACACCTAAATCTAAGGACGCCAAGAAAATGGAGCTGTTTGGGCACAAGGTCTACTCCTCGGGGGGGCTCCAGCTGAGGATTGCCAACCAGCAGGCAATCCTCAGCAGATACACTTTCAACTCCTGGGCGGCCTTAGACAAGCTGATGGACAGGCTGGACCAGGACTCGAGGTCCGAGCTGTCAGCGATGGTAAAGGAGGGCAAGGTGGTCTCCCGCGCCCTCCTGCAATCGGCCCTGGATGCGGCAGACGACAACGCCAGGGTGATGGCCTCCGGCATCACCATGCGAAGGAGCTCCTGGCTCCAGGCCTCGGGCCTCCCGACGGAAGTCCAAGCCACCATCCAGGACTTGCCCTTCGAAGGCCTGGAATTGTTTGCTCCTCAAACGGATTCCAGACTGCAGTCCCTCAAGGACTCGAGGGCTATAGTAAAATCTCTGGGCCTACATACCCCAGCGGCACAGAGAAAGCCCTTTAAGCCGCAGCAGACGACCCATCCATACCAGCGGCATCAGGATTGGGACCGCAGGAGGGGTAGTAATGGGCGTAGGAGCAACCGCCGCCCGTCGGAGAAGAACCAAGGCGGGCCGCGTCAGTCCTCCGGGTCCAAAAAGATGACGTACCAGACTCTGCCATGGAAGGGGTTTTACTCCCGGTACTTCCTTATCCCCAAGGCAAAGGGAGGCCTCCGTCCCATCCTGGACCTGCGGGGCCTGAACCGTTTTCTGCGCAAGATCCATTTTCGCATGGTCTCGCTGGCCACGATTATCCCCTCCCTGGATCCAGGAGATTGGTACGCCGCCCTCGATCTGCAGGACGCCTATTTTCACATCGCGATAGCCCCACGCCACAGACGGTTTTTACGTTTCTTGGTGGGAAAAAGACATTTTCAGTTCGCAGTCCTTCCATTCGGACTAGCAGCGGCTCCCCACGTATTCACCAAGTGTCTGGCGGTGGTGGCGGCTTTTCTCAGGAAAGAGCGAGTTCAGGTCTTCCCATACCTGGACGATTGGCTAGTGCAGGGGCACTCCCACAAGGAGGTGACCCACCATCTACATATCATCGAAGGCGTGTTCAACCGCCTCGGTTTGCTGATCAATCGGCAGAAGTCCACCCTTATACCAGTACAAAGAATAGAGTTCATAGGCGCGGTCCTGGACTCGTTAGCTGCAAGGGCGACTCTTCCTCAGTCATGATTCTGGGTGATCAGAGACAGCATAAGAGAGTTGCAAAGACACCCTCTGACGTCAGCAAGAGCGTGCCTGAAATTATTGGGGCACATGGCGGCCTGCACTTACGTGATCAGACATGCTCGGCTCCGTCTCCGCCCCCTACAACTGTGGCTGGCATCAGTGTACCGCCCGATCCGGGACGACCTGGACACTATTGTGGCCCCTCCACCACGGATCCTGAAGGACCTCGACTGGTGGTGCCACAAGGAACACGTCTGTGCCGGGTTGCCCTTTCAGACCCCGAGTCCCTCGGCTCACCTAGTAACGGATGCGTCGGACCTGGGATGGGGAGCCCATGTGGGGCGTTTCAGGACCCAGGGCCGCTGGAAGGATGAGGAGCTCCAGTTCCATATAAATGTGAAGGAGCTCAGGGCAGTTCGCTTGGCCTGTCAGGCCTCCAAGGACCACCTGAAGGGCAAAGTAGTCTCAATCCAGACAGACAACACAGCAACTGTGTTTTATATCAACAAGCAAGGCGGAGCCCGCTCCTCTCGCCTTTGCCAAGAAGCCATCAGTCTCTGGGAGTTCTGCATTCTCCACTCAATCCTGCCGATAGTGTCATACTTACCAGGATCACAGAACACGCTGGCCGATGACCTAAGCAGGAAATTTATGACACACGAGTGGTCACTGAAACGGGAGATCCTGGAGGAGGTCTTCCGGAGGTGGGGCTCTCCCCGTCTGGACCTCTTCGCTTCGGACTCCAACGCGAAGTGCACCCGCTTTTGCTCCTTCAGAGGTCACAGCCCGGGCTCCATAGCGGATGCATTTGCAATCAGGTGGACAGAGCGGTTGAACTACGCCTTTCCCCCAACACCTTTGGTGCACAAGGTGCTCCTAAAGATCAAACAAGACACGGCCACGGTAATTCTGGTGGCCCCGGCAGCATTGGTACACGACCTTGTGGAACCTCTCAACCAAGGCCCCGATAGACCTGCCGTTAGTGCCAGACCTCTTGTCACAAGACAACGGCAGACTCCGACACCCAAACCTCCAGTCACTCCACCTCAAGGCGTGGTATCTGAGTGGCTAGCACCGAGCGAACAGCTATGCTCGGAAGAGGTTCGGGAGGTACTGCTTAATAGCAGAAGGCCCTCTACAAGGACTACTTATAGTGCGAAATGGAAGAGGTTCGCTGCTTGGGCGGCAGACAAAGGAGTCACACCGGGATCAGCCACAATTCCATGTATCCTGGACTATCTGTGGCATCTCAAGTCATCGGGCTTAACGGCGTCTTTGGTAAAGGTCCACCTGGCGGCCATCTCGGCCTTCCACCAAGGGGCAGGGCGGGGCACAGTCTTCTCGGCCCCTATGGTGAAACGGTTTGTTAAAGGCCTAGACAAGCTTTTTCCCCCAACCCGTCCGCCGGTGGCACAATGGGACTTAAATCTGGTCCTTGCTCGACTGACTAGCCCGCCCTTCGAGCCTTTAGCATCCTGCTCGTTGCTATATATGTCTTGGAAAGTGGCCTTCCTAGTGGCCATCACATCGGCCAGG
Source organism: Pelusios castaneus (assembly GCA_007922175.1). Classification (NCBI taxonomy): domain Eukaryota; kingdom Metazoa; phylum Chordata; order Testudines; family Pelomedusidae; genus Pelusios; species Pelusios castaneus. Next base: position 5,622,543 of record ML685772.1, on the reverse strand, counting down.
AGAGTGTCAGAATTGCGGGCCCTGACAGCGGACCCCCCGTACACTGTATTCCATAAAGACGAAGTGCAGTTGTGCCCACATCCAGCCTTCCGGAAGGTATTGTCTCAATTCCACACCAACCAGGACATTTTTCTGCCAGTGTTTTACCCCAAGCCGCATTCCTCTGACAGGGAGCGCAGGTTACATACCCTAGATGTGCGTAGAGCCCTGGCATTCTCCATTGAGAGAACGAAACAGTTCCGCAAGTCTACACAGCTGTTTGTGGCGGTGGCGGACAGAATGAAAGGGGAACCCATCTCATCGCAGCGGCTCTCGGCATGGATAGTGGCGTGCATCCACGAATGCTACAGCCTGGCGAAGGTTCCCCCGCCCCCTATCAAGGCCCACTCGACAAGGGCGCAGGCTTCCTCAGCGGCCTTTCTGGGGGGTGTACCGTTGGTGGACATCTGCAAGGCAGCCATCTGGTCTTCAGTCCATACCTTCGCGGCGCACTACACGATCACTCAGCACTCGAGAGAGGATGCAGCAGTAGGTAGAGCTGTCCTGCTCTCGGCTAAGCTGTGATTCCGACCCTCCGCCTGAGGTAAGGCTAGTGATTCACCTATCATGGAATGGACAGGAGCAATCACTCGAAGAAGAAGAAAAGGTTACTTACTTGTAACTGGTGTTCTTCGAGATGTGTTGCTCCTGGCCATTCCACTTTCCTCCCTCCATCCCCGCTCGGAATGGGAGCAAGAAGGAACTGGGGAGGGTAGGGCCGGCTGTGGGTTATATAGAGTACCGCAACGGCGCCACTCCAGGGGGCGCCACAGCCGGCCCTACGGGGTCTCTAGGGGAAAAAATTCCGGCGTTCCGTGCACGCAGCGCGTACACACCTATCATGGAATGGCCAGGAGCAACACATCTCGAAGAACACCAGTTACAAGTAAGTAACCTTTTCTTCATGCAGGAGATAGAACTATCTCAGGAGCCAAACCAAGACTGAAATGAACTCCAATAGGAATACAAACCTCACCAGCTTCCACTCTAAGTGAAAAGTGCATCTGTTTGATGCTGTCTTCTCTAAACACGGACAAATAGCCACGTTAATTATTTTTAAAAAATTCCTAAGCAGGAACATTCCCACTGCACACACTTTTCCTTCAGAGAAAAAATAAGTGAAATAACACATGGCAGATATTAGTCACACTGTTTAATGCAATTCTGGAAAGTGCTGAGACATGATGAACATGGTGTAAAATATACAACACAATATAAATTTCTGGACAATATCCATTTGCTGACATTTATTTACTATACTGGATATTTAACCTTTAAATCTGATATATACACTACCCATATTTTTGAACAGCGTTTGTCTGGTGAAAACTAGTAATGTAAATAAGACTTACATTTTGGTTTTTGGTTTTTTTTTTTCTGATTAGAGCAGTCCTGGAGACTCACTTAACAATCCTTATATATGAGATTTTCCTTTCCATTCTAATTTACCCACCCCAACTGTTTGAAAAGATTAATTATGCTGAAGACGCTGTCTTCATAAAAATGTGTTTCAGAAGATTAATTATTCTGAAGTCTTTTGTGCTTGGTAAAATTAAAAACAAAGGGAAGAATCATATCACAGTCTGCACCTTCAAATCAGCAAAATATCTGAAAGTTTGTGTTTGTTGACATTTTTCCTCTGCACCCTATCTAAACTTTTTCTCGGGAGGAGCAGGAAAGAAGGAGCAGGAAAGAAGCAGCAGCAAGATAGTTAAAGGAAGTGCGGAAAAATAATTTCCCACTTTTTATTTCCTCCAGCCCACTGGAAATGTTGGGAAAAGCATTTGTTTTGTTTTAAATGCAAGAGAGAGAAAGTAACTTTAAAAAAAAAAAAAAAGACAGCCTTCCCCTCATCCACAGTTTTCCAGCGGAGAAAATTTTTAAAAGAAAGTAAAGAAAAGAGGAGAAAAAATTGTTTTTAATTCAAAATTATAGGAGATCTTTTTCTCTTTTTTTGTCAGAAAAGAAGAAAATGATGAAAAAAATCAGATTTTTGAACACAATGAAATGTGTTGTTTTCTTTAAATATGTTTTGCACCACTAAAATCTTGACCCAGCCCTACTTTTAATTACTTAGTATATTCTGCATTGGGCAACTTATTTGCTGTATAGTTTTCCCTACAGTTTATTCCATTCTTATTTAAAAATCCCAGGAGGTATAAAACAACAAATGACAGAATGATATGAAAAAAATAATACATACCCCAGTTCTGTCTCCAAAAAAATTCTAGTGTCTTCTGGGTTGCAAAATATTTTTTAACCGAGTAATGAACTCTTTGTATAAGCATGTTGGAAAATCCTGAGCGTTTCAAAAGGTAGGTCATTGTTGGTGAATGCCCAAAGGGATCAACGGCCCAACCAGACTTCGGTTTCACTCCTGTTGAATAGCAATAAATGTAAGACGTTTCTTACATATTTCTCATTTCAAAGAAAGCTACACCCATATTATTAAACCCAGTGTTCAGAAAAGTCAAGTGGTCCAAAGAATTTTGTTTAATTAGATAAATGAAAGACAAAAAAAGAAAACAAGCCTACTTAATAATATAATTGATCATTACGAAGTCCAAATAAGTACAAATAAAGCATATACATAAAATTACAAGTAGGCCGATTTCTTGAACTGCATAAAAAACCTATATAGTACAATCTATAGTATTCCACTCTTGCTGTCTTTTGCACTTTTTTCATGTCACATTTCATATTTTACTTAAAATGCCAGCTCTACAAGTCAAATTACACAAAAAATTTCAGCTTGCATTTAAGTAGTAGTAAGAATCTAGCCCCTACTTCCATAGAGAAAAGGTGGGAACTGTGAATGCTGGAGACTCAAAAACAGATGGCAAATAAAGGAACCCATACTTACTTTAAAAATCTCATGATATTTTGGGTCTAATTAATGAGTTTTGAAAAGTTGCAAGAGAATACCGGTGCTGCCCAATTCCTTCATAAAACCATGGGTTCACAGGTGCTATACTAAAGCAAATTTTGTTCCTTATTTGTTATGCCTAAGTATTACATGCATCTTCCACAAACCAAAACAGAAAAAAAAAAAAAAAAAAAAAAGGATGGAAAATAATTTAAACTTCCTTACACTGGGAACCTTTATTTGAAAATGAGCATCACAAATTTGAGTCAATCCTATAATTTACAATGCATGGGCAGACTACTGCATCTACACTGAGAGTCACTGACAACCACACTTCAGAAAATACCAAGTTGAGGGACTAAATAATACATATATACCTAGAGTCTTCTCTAGCCACTGATGTCCTTCTATTAGCTGGTCAATTAAAGCAGAATAATGAGCAGACGCTTCATCAGGCATGACCCATCCTCCTGTTACTATTTCAAACTGGCCATCTTCTATTAACCTTGGAGAAAAATATTTAGTTAACTTGTGTTCAGAAGGGTGAATCTGTTTTAACAAAATACTCTATCTATAAAATATAACTCCACAAAATATAGTTTTCACAGTAATGCCACTGAGATGTAAAATTTGAACTATTATGCCTTAAAAAAGAATACATTCTAGTTCTTATGGAATCCATCAATTTAATGCAAAAGATGTTCACATGGACATATTTACACCACCACTAAATTAAAATATATCTCTCCACTGAAAATCATTTTATCAGGAATATTAATCTAATGTATTTATCCCAAAATTGCAAGCTCTTTCCTATACCCAACATACCTAGGGGCCTAAAGCCACAAAACGTTCTCTTTATTGTCAAACCTTCAGCTTCCCTTCCCTTAACTTCCATTACACACGTATGCACTGTCAATGCAAAAAATCTCTCACGTTCAAAAATTAAAAGTTTAGGTTACTGTAAATTAAACAACATCAGGGGATGCTGTACCAATTTCAAGTGCAATTAAAGAAAAGACTCCATTTTAGAAAATTAATTAAACTTGAAGGATTACCAGTCTGCCACACAAACCAGACATTTTGCCACAACATTGAGATACAGTTTAATGCAGAGAACCCAGGGACTTGTCCTTGTCACTTCTACTGTAAAACGAGCCAAAGCTATAAGGCCTGCTCAGCACTAACAAAAATAGACACTGGGGTCAATCTGAAGGAGGAGAAGGGGGGAAAAAAAAAACTTATTTTGACATTATTGCGACTGAACGCATTTCTATATTCACACCCTATGCACTATTTTTTTTTTCACAAAATATGCCTTGTGAGGTATTATTTAAAAACTATTATTATTGGTTCAATATTATCATGGTGAAATGTATGTAGCAACATTCTCTGTAAAGTTATAAAATCCACTATGTATGATGTTAAAGACACATTCATTCAAACTTGCATATATTCAATTAGGTAGAACGGGTAAGGTAATCCTGTCTTAACTAAGGGATATGCGTTTACCTCAATTTGTATACAAACTGTAAACAGAGTCTACAGAAAGCTAGAGAGGAAAGTAAAAACAAAAATAATCTGCATTTCAGCATACATGTCTCCTTGCTCTCAGCTGGAAAGAACTTTATCTAGGGGTCACTCAAGGAACTATATTTGAAAAAGGGATAACTATAAAAGTAAGATGGCAAAAACACCCCAGTTTCTCTCTCCCTGCCCATCCTTTCCTTTCACCTAAGATGACAAAAGAAACAGCCGCTGGACCTTCAGAGCAGATCCTGGCCTGAGCGTTTGGTCAGCAACGAACAGAAAACCTGCAATAACAACTTCAGTTTAAACCAAATCTAATTTGTTAAGTTTAGTACTAAGAAGCATTTCATTTTTATTTTTCTTGTAACCATTTCTGACTTTAATGCCTTAGTACTTGTACTTACACAAAATCTCTCTTTCTGTAGTTAAATAAGTCTTTTATGTTCTTCAAATCAAAATTCAGCCAGTATTGTGAACTGTGGGTGCGTCTACACTTAGAAATTAAGTCGACTTAAGGAGGCTTAAGTCAACTTAATTTACTCCACGTCTACACTGGACTTTCCTTAAGTCGACGTAAGCTGCTCCTTAAGTCGAATTAAGGAAAAGTTAGTTCGAATTAACAACATGTCGTTTTAATTTCAACTAGCGCTTAAGTCGACTTAAAACAAGTGTGGACATACTAAGTCGACTTCTTCTAAAAAGCGACCTAGTGCGGGGGGGACAAGGGAGCCCCGCATGGCTCCCTGGCAGAAGGGAGCCATTGTAGCTCCCTTGTCCCCTGGGAAGCCCCCGATCCCTTCTCCCCAGACCCGCAGCCTCCCTGCAAGAGGAGCTGTGGCCCCGGGGAGAAGGGCTCCCCAGCCAGGGCTCCAGCCGGAGGGAATCCCCCACTGGAACCCTGGCTGGAGAGCCCCAGGGGCTCCCTTCTCCTCGGGAAGCTGAGAGCGGCTCGTCCTGGGGAAAGCCAGCCTGCACATGGCTGGCTCTCCCCGCAGGGACAGGCAAGCTGTGAGCAGCTCGTCCCGGGGAGAGCCAGCCCCACATGGGGCTGGTTCTCCCCAACACTGGAAAGCTGCCAGCCCCAAGCGGTCCTGGGGAGAAGGGAGCGCGGGGCTCTCTTCTGGCCAGGACCACTTGGTCCCGGAGAAGGGAGTTCAGGCTGCGGCTCCCTTCTCCTCAGAACCCCCTTCTCTCTGGGTCCACTCGGGGCTAGCAGCTTGCTGTCTCAGGGAGAGCCAGCCAATGCATGTCTGGCTCCCACCGGGACAACTGCTCGCTGCTTGCCTGTCCCTGCAGGACATTGGGTCCACGGAGCCGGCCCTCCCTGGGACATGCCACCAACCACCAGCGGCTTGTGTGTCCCTGTGGGGAGAGCCAGCTCTGCGTAGCTGGTTCTCCCTGGGACAAGCCGCGAGCTCCCTAGCCTAGTGCAGACTCTTTAGGTCCACTTAATAAGGTCAACTTTAAGTCAACTTAAGAGTCTTGTGTACACTTTCTAAGCTGATTTAATAAAGTCGACCTATCTTTCTAACTGTAGACATAGCCTGTGAGAGTAACACCATTTAAGCTGGCTAATATTGTTGTTGTATATAGTTCTCTTAAAAGGACAATGGACCTAAGATAGCTAAACTGTCCAGGAGAGGGCTGAAAAGTACAGAACACATTCTTTGGAAAAACTCATGACTGGGGGAGTGTGTTTGGGGGTCACCCTGCAAGTAATAACCAAGACTGGTGGGAGCCAAAGTGTGGCTGGTGTTTCCTGACAGGCTGCTGGGATCAGCATTGCTAAACAAGAACTGTGGCCATTCCCAGATACTTAGGGTGTGGCAGGCATATTTGGTTGTTTCTAAGAGGCCCAAGTGGGAGCTACAGCAGCAAGTATTGTGAGGCACCAAAGGTTGCAGGGCAGGAGTGATGCAGCCCCTCATTGGTCTGTATTGCATCCCAAAATGTCACAGCTAACAGAAAAGGCTGCCTTTATAATAAACCATGGCATCAATGTAATTTTCACCATGCAAGCAAGTTTATACATATATTTTAACCTCAAATTTAAGAAGGCCAATATAGAAACCATAGCTGTTAGCATCCTAAAAATCAATCTCAAGAAAAACTGATTTTACTATAGGTCAAGTACAATAAACATGACTCTGCAATTTACAAGCACTAGAAAAATAGCTTTTAAAATATTAAATACACATATTAATAAGAGGAACTGGGGGAAAAAAGGATGGTCTCAAAGCACTCAGACCATTTTAAACTTTTATAGCTATTACTTACGCTACTTTTAAGATCAATATTGAATAACTTCTAAATAACATCAGTATTGAGTTCCACTAGTAATATAATACAATTCCTTTCAAAGGGTAAACAATTCATTGTGCATCAGATTGTGTTTTGCAATCAGAACTAGACAAAGTTAATTTGTTCCTCTTTGGGGAGATACAGGAATAGATTTTTACACAGTACCGGGTGGCTGGGTGTGTGTGTGTGGGGGGGGGGTCATGATTTAGAGAGACTGCCAATATAACAGAGCACTGCATAAGCTTGAAATCTTGTTTGTTTCACCTCCAAAATGATCTCAGTGACAACTATTGTAGTAATTATTTAAAAGACAGATTAAAAGAGAAAACAAAGTAAGCCCTAGAAAAATCTGATATCTATATGTATGAAATATCAATCACAGCGGGTTTTCTAAATTCAGTCAAAGAAAACAGCTTGGTTCAAAGGATATCATCTCTACAATCCATGGCCAAACAGCTTTTAGTCACGCAAGAACATGGTTTCCAGGAGGTCTACTCTAGTAATTCGGCAGCACTTAATTTCCCACTAACTTGTTTTGCAATGTGAAACTAAGAGAAAGGTAAGATTTTCTGTCTTTGAAAACAGTGCTGGATTGTTTGATATGCTACATTATTCCAAATGTCTATCAGAGGGGATTTTAGATCACTTGGTGCATGGACTTTAAATTGTAGGTCCAAATTCAGCCACCCTTACTCATGTTATCTACTGTCCAGCCATGGGTAGCTAACAGCAACATGGAGGAAGAAAGGTGAGGAGAATTAAATACTGTATTGTTCAAAATAGGAGAAAATGTGGGAAGGGGGAGGGATGGGAACAGAAGAGAAGCAGCCCAATGCTCCCACACAGTCTGATCCAGAGAAAATAAAATAAGAGAGGGAAGGCTTCTATAGCTACAGAGGAAAAATCAGATAAAGGAATCCAGATCTCTGATAGCCAAGAGCTGGAAGGAGAGAGAGATATTAAACAGTCGTGAACAGTTTTGGGAGGCTTTTTGTTGTTTAAAAGATGGAGTAGGCATTCAAGATGCAAGAAAAGAGAAGGGAGGGAGGAAAGGAGGGGGGTGGAAGCGAGCCTAGGAATGGTGGCACAAGAAGGGTGAAGGTTGACCAACCATGTCTACTTCTTCCTAAATTTCATTTTTAATGAAGAGTTTTTAAAACTACTTTCATAATTTCCAAAGGTAGTAATGTCTGAATTATAAATTAATTCCATACAAAAAAAATACAAAATAAGTCATCAGAAATTGCCCAAGTAAATTTGCCTGTGCTAGTTCAGTAACAACATTAAATCTGATGTAGTCACTACAGCAGGAATACATAGTGAATGAATACAGAAAAAAAATATTTGTAATGGTGACTTAAGATACTACTGGAATACTGAAATAGGTAAAGATCTCTTGCTTCTCCAGTTCCCATTGCTATTTTACACACTTTCCTCCATTTCTCCACGGCCTCTGTACTACCTACTGTTGCCATCATCCACACTTGCTACTCCACCACCCTCTGTACCCCACAACATAAATCCAAAAACACACACACAATCCTCACAGACCTAAATAAGATCCACAGAAGGTTTGCACTTTAGGAACTCTATAGAAGGGAAATACTGGGATTAGCAGGAGACCCTGGGGCAGGCAGGAAATACAGTAGTGTGTAGTGGCATCTTCCAGCTGATCTCCTGGCTCACACCCCACCATCAAAGAGACAAACAAGTTGGTCAACTGTCGCAATTTTAATGCGAGTCTTAATATTTGTTCTTTTCATTAGGGTCCCAGCACTTGCAGTTCTATGATTATATGAGAATCTCAAATTTATTGAAGTTTCTAGCCCACATCATTGGAGAGAAGTTTGAAAATGTGAAAAATGCACCTTTACTGGTTAAAAAACCCATACAAACATCCATGTCTCTCTCTCTTTTTTTAAAATCTAATTATTTTTAAACAAATCATAGCTTTGGAGAGGAACTTGACTCGTGCTTTTTGAACACTGTGGATTGGCAATGGGGAATCTCAAACTTAATCTGTATTACTCTTCCTTTTTATATTCTCATTCTCAATTGAACAAACCAGCTCACCTAAGAAATTTAATTTTGGTAGAAAATTCTTACTCTATTTCAAAACCCTTCAAGTGATCGGTTTACATTTTAAAGATTATCCCCAAATGTTAAGTGGCTAGAGACCATCACCCCCCCCCCCCCCTTTGTAAAGGACAATTTAAGATCACTAAGAAATTACCCCATTGTCAATAATAAAATTGATAATTTTTCTAAATTTGATTGTACTTAAGTAAAAATTAGTCTCAGCGAAGGAAACCAAATTATGTTTTTGGTTTTTTCATTGCTACAGTGTTCTCAAAAACCTCAAGGATTCTTTAAAAAAAAACAAAAAACTGATGAACACCAAGTCCTAGAAGTATTAAATAAGGAACCCACTGTCACATGCACATATTTTACAGAAAGATCTGGGCTGAACTTGAGGCCACTGTAACTTTTTTATTGGGATGGGGAGGATAAATTAGGCTTATAATGATGACTAAATTGCAACATGAACTATGGAATAGCTACTACCACTGATCTTAATATATGTACACAGATATTTTAATTTGGTTCTTTGCCAGATATACAATGGTTGAATATGTAGCCTGCGTCTGCTTACCTGAAAAAAAAGCCTTTTAAAAATTATGAAAATATGATAAGTAAAACCACCAAAACCATCCATCAGTATAATATTAAAAATAAGATAACTGATAATTGTATACTTTTATCAATGAAGCTCCAGATTAACATATATCTAAATGTATAATTAAGATTACAAAACTCTACAAAAATGGTATATAGCAGCAAATAATACAGATGTTCAAACCTTTTAACAGCATCCTTTTTTTGGCTATCTATTCCATCCCACCACTTTGAAAAGTAAGATATTTCAGACCACATAAACTTCCTCTTGTTGTCTTCTTGCAGCTTTACCACCATGTTGTTTAGGATATGTTGCGTCTGATCTCTGAAGTAATCATCAAAAGTCTTCAACCAACCTAAGTTAAAAATAAAAATATAGTGCATAAAATCTAAGGTGATTTAAAGGGTCCTCAGCTAATGATGTCACCCCATCAGGAAAAGTGTTACATAAATTCTAACTGCATTGTGCAACATCCATTTAAATGTCCAAATTTTTTATCCTGTTTGCTAACTAGCAGTTAGACCTTAAAAAGCAGTAAGAATCCTCCTAAACTACCTATCAGTTTTGTTTTATTTTTACAATTTTTATATATTGTTTTTTCTTTTAAAAATATGATCAAATTAAAAATCTAACATTCCAGTCTATAGTAACATCTTTAGTAAAAAGATAAATTACCAAACTGCTTTGTTACAGAAGAGTCTAGTAGTTTTAGCATAGTCCATGATGAAGTAATTGTTAGGGTTGGAATTTATTTTGTTATTTGTTTATTTTGCAAGGGGGGGGGGGTGGACCACTGAAAGAGAAAACCTGGAAGGCAGCATAGAAAAAAAGGGATTTCTGGAGTCAGCAGGGGGCCAGTATTCACGGGTGCCTCTTTCCACTACCTTCTAAGCCTGGCCCTTCAAGGGCTCCCCTTTCACTTCCAGAGCTGGATCCTGGCAGTCAAGACTGCCTGACTGCTGCTTGGTGCGGAAGATTTCTTCACTGCCGCATGGTTAAGAACTCCCATTCCTCTGTGGTACTGAGCACGCTGTCCCCTGGTCCCTTGGGTACAGGGAACTCCTCCTCCATAGCGGTGCTAAAAAAATAGTCTAGTATTTAACTAAAATATTGGCAACCCTACTCAAAGAAGGGTATTTTGCCATGAGATTCTTAACCTCCTCCCCAAAAACCCTACGAAATTGCACAGGGGAATACTTCATATCTCCCCCTTTGACGGGCCCTGATGGGAGCATGCTTTCCTCACCTCTTTCTCAGTCCCACGTGTACAAGGAAAGGGGATGATCACTGTCTAACTAGAACACAAGCAAACTCTTTCTTTTTCTGCTGCCTGTACCTGCAACGCATATTGTTATTCAGTGATGGCAAATGGAGGAAGCAGGTGGCTTTGAATTGAAAGCAGAAGCTGCAGATTGAACTCACAAGATTAAGCAACAGATAAGAAACTTGCTTCTCAAAGTTTGAACAATAAGGGGGATTTTTAAAAAATAAAAAAAAAAAAAAAAAAATCAAATCTTGTACTTAGAGCCAGTAATCCCTCATAAGCAAATCCAACCCTTAACTATCAGATCTCTTTTTTTCCCTTCTCTGAAGACATTCACCAACCCAGTCCCATATTCATTTTGTTCACAGATGTGATATCAGAACACCACAAAAAATGACTGATATCCATGCACAACCCCACAACTCAACACATTAGTTCAATATAGCTGTGGCAATAACTAGCATTAAACACTGCTTCAAGGCCAGCAGATTAATACAAAAGAATATTTTAGGATGTGACAGACAGAAAAACTGACTATGCAAAAAGCTTCCTTTTACTAAACAGATCTGCTCTGTCCAGGTATTTAAAGTCTGTCTTCTTTATCTTTAGCGGGAATTTAAAAAAAAAAAAATCCATACTTGACTCAAAGTTCTGCTTCTGTCAGTAGTGTGAGGCCAATATATTTTGGCAAAAATGAGCTAAATCTTTTCCAGCTCACAGATCAGAATTGTTGATTAAGTTCCAATTGCAAAGCTTTTATTATGGGTGATGTGTGAGAGCCAGAAAGAATAAACCTTGACTTTCAGGTTCCAGATTAAGTTTGGAGAATTTGCAAGTAGTTTAAATATATATTCTTTTACTCATAAATTGAGTAAATTAGGTTTCTTTGGCAGTTTTTTTTTTGTTTGTGTTTGTTTATTTAGGTCACAGAGGAAAAACAGAACTATCAGTGCCAGTTTTCAGAGTGGAATAGCACTTTTGTAATTTCCTTATGCAGCTCCTGCTCTCAACTATGATCAGAGCTAAGTTTTTTAAATCATATTTAGAATCTAGAGGAATCTCCTCACAATTTTAAGTTTTAATAGAGAGATAGAACAGTTGATAAATATGGTGGCCTAAGCTATTTGACAGGGTCCTTTAGTGGAGGGAAAGTACATCTTGCAAGGAAAAGATCAATAAGATTACTCACAAACTAAAACATAACATACAAACTGTTTTGAGATTACAACAAAGCCGACAGTAAATTTTATATGCAATAGCTTCAAGAAGAATGAAAAGGAAAAACAACCCAAACAGAAGAATTTCTTATTTTCACTAACATGTTTTTATTCAGGCTGTAACTTGCTGTGAACTACATTCATTTCAGGGAATGATTTGTTGTGGAAATTTACATTAGGAGGGGGGTTCAGAATGATTAATTCATTTTCCTTTCAGTACTTCATTTACCCTTCTACAATCAAAGACAAATACCTCAGAAAATATTTATGTGAGCGAATATACCAATAGAAGACTATGAATTAAGAACTTCTTACACCATGAAGTTCTTCTGGAATAGTTACAAATATTAACCATATTATTTCACAAATAACAGAGAATGGGTTGAAAGGATGATTGTTAAATTTTTCCTAGAGAGAGTAAAACAGCACAATTTACTCTACAATTACTCTATTATGTAGCAGCAATAAAAGCTATCAAGTCATTTTTCTGAAATTTTGGAAACATGTCTTAGCCTCTACAACATCCACCCACCTACTGGACCTGTGGATATCATATGGGATGCATACAAAAGTTTATTATTTTAGCCTGTTCCCTTGCCTGTCAGAGATTACTCATCTTGTGCAGTTCTTTGAGATGTGGCCCCCCCCTGAGCACTCCATTCCAGATGTGCATGCAGCCTACTCATCTTTGATCAGTAAGGAGCACACAGCAGTCAGTACAAAAGCTATATTAGGCTGTGCAGGTGAACTGCCCTCTCAAGTCCTTCCCCACTGCCAAGTATTAAAAGGAAACGTCAAACAACAAGGAAAAGAGGGCTGGTGGTAGACTTTCCATAGGAATACATCTCCAAGAACTGGAGTTACTGAACAGGGTAAACCACCTCTTTTCTTGTTTGAGTAGTGCCCCTTTGGGTCACTCAGCAGGATTTCCATAAGGAGATGAGAGCTTCAGAATAGAGTCCTGAACAGATCAAAGTAACTGCACTGCCAACTGCCTCACATCAGATCTACAAGAATCAACTAAGGCAGTGGTTTTCAACCACTGTCAGGACACATTACTGTGTCACCAAGAGCCGGACATGTGCCTGGATTTGGCCAACGGGGAGAAGGGGAGGGTCTAGTGTGTCCTGTAAGGTCACAAAATGTTGCCAAGTGTCTCATGACCCGCATACGGTTGAGAACCACTGAACTAAGATATAGTGCCTGCAGAGGATATGTACTGAGGACTTGTAACAGTTCTGCACATCTTAGATATGGAAACATTTTTAATTAGAGCCATAGCTGTAGACTGTGACCTTGTAGAGTAAGTTGACACACCAAAAGAGGGTGGAACACCAATAGTAATGTAACAAGCAATAACACATCCAGTAATCCATTTAGATAGTCTTTGGCTAGAAATAGCACAACCTTTAGATCAGTCTGCAAAAAAACAGTCTAGGAGATTTACAAAATGATTTTAGTTCTATCTAGATAGAAACCCACCAGCCTTCTGACATCTAGAGTACGAAAGGCTGTCTCCAGATTGGAATTACTTGATTTTTGTAAAGAAAACTAGTAAGTAAAAAAAACTAGTAAGTAAAATTATCTGAATCAAGTGAAACTAAGACGACACTTTAGGAAAGAACCCTCGTCCAGGTAGAATATTGTAAAACAAGGGCCTGCTTTTAGAGCCCAATTTCTCCAATGCTATGGGATGATGTAATAACCACTATGAAGGCTTTTCTTAGATAAATACGGTAAGGATCATGCAGCAGTCAGTACAAAGGGAGCTTCTGTGAGATTTTTAAGACCCAAATTAAGATCCCAAACTGAAGTGGGGATTTCACCTGTGGGAAATTATTTCCCAGATGTTTAACGAACCTTACAGTTGTAGGGTGAGCAAACAGCGAGAACCCTTCAATTATAGTACGAAAAGCTATTAAGGCAGACAAATGAACTTTGAGAGAATTCACTGACAGGTCTGTTTCCTTTAGCTGAAGCAGATAGTATATAAAACAAAATAGAGAAGGCAGATTCAGGAATAGCTTTCTAGAGTTCACACTAGTGCCTAAATTGTCTTCATTTTTGAAGACAGACTGGTAAGTATTCCTGGTAGACTTTTTTTTCCCCATTATTTATTCATATCTGAAGTAACTCTTCAGATCAGGCACACTCTAAGCCTGCAAACCATCGAAAAGCCACATCTTGAGGCAGATTGCAATGCAACAATTGATTATTGTTTTAGGACAGGAGCTGAAGAATGACTTGAAGATCATCACTGGACAAAGAGCTAAGTGAAACACATAAGGAAACCATCCTTGCTTTAACGCATTTGGGCTTGTCTTATGATTTTGTTCAGGAGTCTGAGAATCAGAGGCTTCAGGAGAAACACATAGAACAACTTTTTTTTTTCCCTCCAAGTGAGGAGAAAAGCATTCTCCAAAGAACTGCGACCTTAAACTCCACTTCTTGAACAGAATAGATGGCAATGTGTTTGTAGTTGTGGCAAAGAGAATCACTTCTAGTAATTCCCAAGTTTGAAGTACACTGACAAGATGCTGAGAATCCAAATCCCATTTGTTCTTGGAAAAAACGCCTGCTGAGAGCATTGGCTATGATAGTTTGACTTCCTAGGAAATACATGGTATAAGAATTTCAGCAATGTTTTATGCACCAGTTTCATAATTTTATTGCTTTGGCTCAAAGGAAAAGGAATCTCACTGCTCCCTTCCAACTGATATAAAACATGCAGGCCACATTCTATGTCTTGATTCTCATAAACTTGTGTCTGATGAGAGGCAGAAAAGAAGTCAGACATTTCTAACCACTCTGAGCTCCAACAGGTTGATGTGGAGGCTGGTTTCTGGGAAGGAGGACCATCCACCTGTACTGTTACACTAGAGAATGCACCTTGATGCTCTAACTGAGGTGCATTCCCAGTTACAGTTACCATTGGTGTTGGCTAGAAGAACCTTTCACAAGTCTAAGGAGTGTTTCACCTATTGAGGAACTGACACCTGTCTGTCTAAACTGCATCTGTTTGGTGAGTAAACTGATCTGAGCCATCACTGGAAAAAGCAAAAGGCATAATCTCACTTTCTCTGTAACAGAAGTTCAAGTCACTATCTTGCTTAGAGGTTGAAGACAGTTTCTGATTGAAGTCTGGGTGCTTCCTGGATGAGTTCTGACAAGGTTTGAGTGTGTAATTAAGCTGTCCTTGGCAAGGAAGGCCCTGGATGCCAAGGAATCCAAGAATACCTGTATAAACTGTGTATTGTGTATAGGAATCAGTGGGTATTTTCCCACATTCAACTAAAGACCCAAGTCCAAGAACAGAGAACATGCTTTGTGTATAGCAGTAAATACCTCTTGGTATGATGGACCCTTGAACAACCAATCACCAAGGTATGGAAATATTACTATCCCCTGATGATGCAGATAGGCAGTCACTACTGATAGAACCTTTGAAAACACTCTCAGATCTGAGAAGAAATTAAAACAGGAGCACTCAGTACTGAAAATGATCCTGGCCTGTGACAAAACACAGGAACCTTCTGTGGGACAGTGTATCGCCATACAGGAGGAAGGTCAAGGGCCCAAAAAAAAAAAAAAAATCCCCTGAATTGAAAGCAGAAATTATAGCTGTCAGAGTCACCATAATGAATTCTGAGATCTCACAAATTTGTTTAGGAGTCCTAAATCTAAGATTACTCTCCACCCCCCATTTTTCTTTGGCACTAGGCAGAACCTCAAGTAGACACCCATTTTCCTGTGCTCAGCAGCAAACAGCTCTATCGTGCCTATGTCAAGAAGGAACTTGATTTCCTTTCTTATTCAGAATTTGTGAAAAGGGTTTTTGAAGAGGGACAAGGAAGGTGGATGGGAAGGAAGGAGATAAAGTGGATGGCGTATGCCACTGATATAATTTCCAGCACCCATTTCGCCGAGATGATTTGCTCTCATGCTTGCTGGAAATGAAAGAGCTGGTCTCCACATGGAAAGAGGCAGGCAAATCATTGCAGCTGACAGGATAGAGAGCGCGGTGGGTCCAAACCCTCAACCATCCCATCAAAACCCGTACTTCAGAGATGAAGCCTGCAGCAAACTTTTGTCAGGGGGCTAGAGGCGCTCTCTCTTTGGAATCTACATCTCTTTCTTAGAGGTTCAAATAGACTCTAAACCCCAAAGAATTGCATCCCGGAGGACAGATCTTTGAGCCTGCAATCATCAACTAAACTTTCTTTTGTTTGCAGGAGTTCAGATGCCTAATGAACATAACATGATTTTGGAGTCTACCCTCATGCAATGACTTGTCCGCATTCTCCATGAATAACAGTCCACCAAATGAGAGATCCTCTTCAATATTCTGGACTTCTCTCGGGAAACCAATCAACTGGAATGGGTGGCTGAGGTCTTGAGGCCTGCATTTTGCAGGAGGTCAGACTAGATGATCATACTGGTCCCTTCTGACCTTAAAGTCCATGAGTCTAACTGGGGCCAAGATGCCTTGTCCATCGCTAATGCTGTGAAGATAGAATGGGTTGCATTATGTGTAGCATCCAGAGCTGCCTGAAAAAATGGCCTGGCCAGTTACTGCCCTTCAACAATGGTAACCTGAAACTAATCCCCTTGATCTGGAGCAATGTGATGTCTAAAAGAACCAAATTTTCCATAATTTGAAAGCTATGTTCAACCATCAGCACCTTGTAATTCATGATAAATAACTGTAGGGTTGCTAATAACTAAGACTCCCCCTCCCACCCCCAAAAGTCCAGAAGCTTCTGGTCTCTGGTGTTCAGAGCGGGCTTAATCAGTGCTGTTTACCCCATTCATTCAGTATATCAACTACCAAAGAGTGGGGTGGAAGGTGAGAAAATAGGAACTTAAAGTCCTTGGTGGTAACATAATACTTTGCATTAGTTCTGTTACCCTTATGTATGGTTTCAAATTACAGCTGGGGAGGTCAAGGTTAGATATTAGTGAGAAAGATTTTCTAAGAGAGTGGTGAAGCATTGGAATGGGCTACCTAGGGAGGTGGTAGAATCTCCATCTTTGGAGATATTTAAGGCCCGTTAGACAAAACCCTGGCTGGGGTGATTTAGTGGGAGTGGTCCTGCTTTTTAGCAGGGGGTTGGACTAGATGACTTCGTGAGGTCCCTTTCAACCCTATTATTCTATGATTCTATTGTGGCCAAGGTTTTCCGAGAGCTTGTTGATAGGAAGGGCAACTCTGGATGGTATTGCAGAGTTAAGAATACCTAACAGTTTGTATTAAGATTCTTTCCAATTCTGAAGAGGTGTCTATAGAGTGTGCCATCTATTAAATGAGGTCTTGAAATTGCCAAAAATCACCAGGTATAGATGGAAAAGAAACCATTACTACCTCATCCAGTCTGGGTAGCTTCTTTGTCTGCCCTAGCCTCTTCATCATCAAATGTCTTCTCTTGTTACTGGGGAGGAGAAGCTAGGATCTTCCTATCATCCTGATGGAAGAGGGTTGGGGATGCTGGAGAACTGTCAGTGATAAGCCGCCCATTGAAAACTGTATGAGGGAGAAGGTAGCATTCAGACTGCTTTAACCAAGAGCAATGAGGGCTCTGGATTTCTTCCCTGTATCAAGACAGGGGGTTCCTATATGGGCATGTGGGACAGCCCACAGACAGAGACCAATGAAAACTGAAGGGAGGTCTCTATCACTGCCCTCTTCTTCCTTTAACGAAAGAGTTCCAACAAAAAAGGGAGCTGGATTAAACAATACTGGGGATGTATAAGGATCTGGAGACCAAGTGGTTTTTGGTACTGAGAAACAGTTGATACATGCGAGCAACAGAGACTCTGGTACAGCAGTCACTGTTAAGTTAAGCTGTTCTGTGATTGAATGGAGGTTGAGATACCAACAAACCAGTATGCTCATCCCTGAAGGATAGTGCCTAGGGTTTTTAGTGCTTGACAAATGACACAGACATAGATGGAGGCTTACATTGGGGGTGGGATTGTAACTCAATTTTAGGCTGTCAAATTACAGAAGGCAAGTGATCACAGCAAATTGCATTACTTCCTGAAATACATTGCACTGTGGCTAATAGGCACAAAGACTTGTGGAGAGATAGTCATCCTTCACTCACTCCCATTCCCCTTTTCTCAAAAGGGAAAAAAAGGCAGGAAAAGCTTTCCTTGCTGTTTCTCTGCCACAGGCACAACAGAGAGGCAGTGCTGCAGACAGAGACAGGAAAGTAATTAGTTGAAAATTTTCCGGGGGTGCAGACAGGCTATGCTGTAGCAGAGAGGAAAAACTAGAAAACCTGCTCTCTGGCTACAAGGAACGAAATTCAAATCGTAGATTTCGACCTCAGGGCTATGCCACTTGCAAGGGTGGTGTTAGCAGGCCTAATTACAGCTCCATTTTTTTTTCAAATTTATTGCTCTGATAGTGGAGAGACAGGCTGCAACTTCACTGTCAGTGTAGATCAGGGCTTAGTCTTACCTGGTACCAAGAAGCCCAATGAGGTGCTGGGGGAGAGGTTAAATCTGATGACACTGATCTTCTATGCTTGCTCTGACCATTTCTGCTAGACGGTACCAGGGCCTTCTCAGAGTCATTTGTACTCTTAGAGCTACAAGATTTTACCATTTTTCTGGTACCAGAGGAGCCCTTCAGCAGTGCAGTACCAAGCTCTAAGGTAAAAGTCTCTGAGGCTGCTGATCTGATCAGAGAGCAAGTTCTTTTTGAGGTGGCTTCCTTAAGAGACGAGTTGGATGGAGCTCCTCTTCTTGGGATCTTTAGAAAAGATCTGAGGCTTTCCTCTTCAAAGAAAAGTGTTGTGTCACAGCTGAAGTGATGCCAGAGACCCCACAGAGACTACTCTACAGGGGAGTTTCTCTTGACCTGGCTCCCAAACAGGGCAAAGGAGTGCTCCATCATTAACAGTTGCAGTTGATTTTCCAGTTCTTCTGTGCCCTACATTTGAGAGCTATACAGAAGAAGTCACAACTCCCCTAGACGGCAAATGCACTTAGACCAGGATAGTCTCTACACATGAGGCAGTGTTTAAATACTGAAGAACCAGGCATGCCCGTCAAAAGCTCAATTACCCGTGAGGAAATACAAATTTTCCTGTAACTAAACTAATTAATAACCAGTAACTAAACTAAGATACACCAAGGTCAGCAAGCAGCTGAGGCATGGACACCCTAAACTCTATTCTGGCCTACGCATCTGAGAAGGAACTGAAGGCAATTTGCCCATGCAGTCTGATATATCCTTGTGCCCTGCACCACAGCTATTAGCAGCACGTGAGTGGGCCGAAGAGACATTGCTAACGAAAATCTATGAAGTCAACTGTGGTGCACACATGCCTGAAAGTGAAACACCCAAAAGGACACTAATCAAAGAACATTAGAGAACTATGACAAGAAAAGACTACTAGTCTTACATTAGAAAAGGTTTGCTAATATTCTTCCTACTGTACATGGGGGTTATGCCAGAAAAAACAGTACTTTTACTGATTAAACTTACACAAATTCCCCAAGTAAAATAAGCTATATGAGCAAAAACACTTTTTTGCCAGTATAATTTTATCTACACTTGAGCTTTTTACAAAATAAAAATACAGCGAAAAAGGAGAGTAACACTTTTACTGGGATAGTAATGTCCCTTAGAAGTTTCTAGGGTAGATCTAGTCTTTGCCTGCATTGCTCTGCTAATTACTTCCTATTTGTATCCAAAAGGGTATGTGGGTCTGTACGTTTGTGTTGCTTTTGTGATTGCATGTCAGGTGAAGCAAATGGTAACCTTTTAACAACACTAACTCTTTGTGGAAAGTACCTTGAACATACTTCTGCACAGGTCTGTACCTCCCAATCAAATCCTCAATAGATATACCTCAAGTATCAGGTTCAAGTGTACTATGTAAGGTAGAAAGTTTTAACACAGCCAAGATTGTTTCAACTGTTCCAGTTTCCTTCTGGTCAGATAATATATTTGGTGGTGGATGAATCGATACTCCAGAATCTAAGTTTTCATTAAAGTAATGCATGAATTCCTAACCCGGTAAATGTGAATCCACTATAACCCATGCTGTGTTGTCTGCACAGAGTCTAAAACAGAAGTGTTTACTGCCTCCTTCATCCAATAGGATGGTTAATATGAAACCAAAATATGACTATTTAAAATGTTAACAATGTTAGCTTTTTCAGTACTGATTGTTTTAGCAGAAACATCCAACTATGTTGCATTGGCAGCATGTATGGGGTAAGGGCAAAGGCTATCTTGGAAGAGACTTATTTTTCCTATTCCTAATATTAAAACTTGCTTCTAAGAGAAGGTTGATGTTATGCATGACTTGAGTACTTCACCGTTTATCAGAATAATGCACTCATGGCACTGTTCTTCTATGTAGTCAGATGCCCATTTCTCACTTTTTAGCTCTTTAAAGTCATTCAAATTCAATTTCAGTGAACCTCAGAGTTCAGACATAACAGTACAAACAGCTTCCAGTGATCAAAGCAATTTGTGTAAGTAATTTATTCATAATCTTCTACTTGTAGCAGAATTAAATGAAAAAAAAAGAAAGCTTTTGAATTTCACTTAGAGGACAACTTCCCAGAAAGCAAGACAGCTTACCTACTCAAACATGTGGCACTTTTCTCTGTCAAATGCTTCAAACTAAAAAGTGTACCACTGAACAATAACCCACATCTTATAACCTTTTAATATGGTTATCTTTACAGACAACTGGGTAAGACTAAACCACCACCAATTCTTAACGAAACACAACTATTAAATATACTTGACAGTCAGAAAAGCCAAAGAGGCCAAGATTAGGGATTAAAAGGAAGAAGTCTTAGTTTCTTATAATTACATTCATATTTCAAGATGAATATGAAAGCCTCAAAAATACAACTATTCTCAAAAAATATTAACAAGTTCCTGTCGTGCTCAGAATGAAATGCTGAACACTTACTCCTTGTCCATATTCCCACATAAAAATCTGGACCAGGGTCCAGTTGATGAGAAGTTGTGTACACAAATGGGCATAATCAGCATAAACCTAATAAGCAGTTTAAGGAAGATCACCTGGAGATGGGAAAATATCTAAATTATCACAGAACAAAGTTTAATTAATATTTCAATTTGCTAAAATGACAAGCCTAGACAATTCAACATCAGCACCTGTATTGAGTTAATCAGTGTTCTGAAGATTAAAAAACGTGGCCACAAATGTTCTGCCTTAATTTTAAATCCCATTACACTGTCATCTTTGCACTTCATATAAACTTGCAGCAATATAATCAAAGTAGGTAAAATTGTGCCTGATAAAACAATAAACTAGCTATAATCTTACAAATAGTTTTTGACAGCAACAAACATTAATTTGTTTTGTCAAGGATGGATAATGGCCCTTATATTACGAGTCAATAGAAACAAGCAATTCAGTGGCCAGGAATCAGGATTTCAATGTTGCATCTAAAGAACAACTGGCTGGGATGACAACCTAGGTAAGGCTGCCACTTACACAGCTAGCCTAGGGTAAAATAATAAACAAATAAAAATTAAGATATTCTAGCAAAATCTTTACCTTCCAGTTCAGACTGTATCAGTGAGGAAAATTAAAGGAAAGGGAAGATTATTAATTGGAACATTACTGTATTCCAATATTAGCTGTATTAAGTTGGAAACTGCATGATTTGGTAGACCACTTCAAGATCTCCCAGAAAAATTCTTGGAAGTAATGCCCATTAATTTGGAGGAAAAACACAGCAGCTGAAAGAGAATGACATCATATATAACATCTGGATAGATGGTATGAGCTCACTTGGAAAAAAAAAAATCTCTAATCAGCACGGCAAGAGAATCATTCCATAACCACCTGCTATGTATTCCACTTCAAATGTGTTTCTAGACATTCAGTAACCAGGAGTTTAACCAAAAGCAAAATCTCTGTTGTAAAGCTTGAGGGACTAGAGAGATTTACTGTATAATTTTTATGTGGTAGATATATGGGCCTGTGCCATGGCAAATGAAAACCACCCATACAAGCTCTTTAGACTTACAGATTTGTATCTCCAAGAAGGAACAGCTTGTCTGGTTTCTAAACAGATTCCTTCCCTTGTTCCATCAAATAAATGTTGTCATTAATAAATAAATTCTGATCCAGAGTGCTACAGATTTTAAAAGAAAAGAATGCTACCAAGAATTCCATTCCGCAGCCCTTTCACACTATTGAGTCTAGAGCTGCAAATAGAAGATTTCCTTGCTAGGATTCACTGCAGTAGGAGCAATCATCTAGAAACATCAGTATCGATTATATGTAGCAATAACTCAGATGTTGTACTGATGGGATGTAATATAAAACTGATGAGAGATTAGACAGAATACTAACCGTCACAATGTTAGCCCTTTTCTCTATTTTTTACTTCAGATTAGAGATAAAAATTTTTAAAAAAAATAACAAAAATCAAAAAACACCAAAACAATGGCACTATCAAGATGTCCACGGAAACCTACCTTACCATAGAAGTAACAAATTATATCCAAAAAAGTCACATTTGTTCTGGAATAGTGTATCCACATGAAGAATTATTCTAGCATAGCTATAGTTGTATAATTATATTGCTATCAAATACAGTTTACATGCAGACAAGTCCTAAACTGCTTAGAGGCAAGACAAATGCATTTATAGAACGTAGCTTTTTTAAAGCATGGTGGAGGAACAACTGCAGCGTAATCAGAAATGATAGGTAAAATGTTGATGGAACTAAATTCTCATTTCCGTGTATCTGTTATTTATTTTACATAGCTCCTCAGTGACCCCCATACTGAGATGATTAACTTCTGACAGCCAAAACTCAAAATACAGAACACGAAAATAAAGGCAAAAAACAGAAGTATGGACTACTATTTTCCGTAGCCTCAATTTTCCACTCTTCCTATAAATAACTTTCACTACAAAAAGTGGTATATATGACAAAAGTTTTGGTCTAAAATTAAAGACATTCAGAATGAGCAAAACTGAATGAAAGTCATGAAGTATTTTGCAGATTGGAGAGCAAAAAAAATTAAGGAATCAACCAGGGGCAGGGAGAAAATGAACTGAAGGATGCTAGATTCTCCCTTTATTCTGTAAACCAGACAATCAATTAGTTAGAAAGTTTTTCTCCTACAATACGAGATCAACTTCATCTCCACTCCTCCCAAAATAGGTTAAGGAACAGGGTATTGGACAGTTACAAGGAATACCATTCGGAGCTGCTGACCTCTCTCAAATTTGATAGTACCCTGATTCTTATCTATAACATCTAAGTTTTGCCTGGAAATGATTATGGGGAGGAGAATGGGGGACAGATTTTAATTCATCAGAGGGATCCTCTTAGTCAAATGTATCTTTGGAGACTTTAAATAAGATTATTTCTCATTCAAGCTGAAGGAATCAGCCAAATCTTAAACCACTGAAATCAAGAATATGAAGACAGCAATTGTTTACACCAGTGGCCCCCAAATAAGTATCTGCAGAAAAAAAAAAAAGGTATTTTCTCATTAATTGAAAGTGCATTCCTTAGAACAGTCCTGTGATTTTTCAAGTACTTGAATCAGCCTTACCACAGAGAGAGAGATTGGCAAGGGGACCTGCCAAACATGTCCCATTATTTTACATGCAGCTCTAGGACCAACTCTGCTGTGAGCAAGGAGCACTAACAATAAGTTTCTGCTATTCAAGGTTAAATACTGAAGAATTTCATAATAGCCATCTGATTCTAAATATCCACTCCCTCCCATCCTATCCTACCCTCCAAATTACATAGAGGAGCAATCAAATGTCCACTTTTTAATTTATTTTCTTTATCTAGTCTTTATATGCTACCCTTTCACTGCAGGAAAATTAACTAAATATTTCAATTGTTTATTTAGTAGACAGCAGAGACTTATGATTATAGATACAAAGACGTTGGAATTTTATTTTAATCACCCTATTACACATGACATCGACACACAACCATCGAAGTTTTTGCTGCATGCCATTACATCTACCTGCATTGTCATATGACTGTCCCCTGCACTTAGTGAAAGCCAAACGGCTTCACAAAAGTCACGTGACACTTCCAGCCTTTAGAGGCCCCTCATAATCTGAGATCCTAAACTGTAGCTTATTTAGCTTGTGCCTAAATCCAGCACCATTTATAACTCATGGCAATTTTACAACTTGAAAGTAATGCAGACATCCAAAGCTCACAGATGCAATTGCCCTGTGAGAGAACTAAGCTGAACTCTCAACAAACACAGCTCAGTGGACTATACACTGACTGGGTTTTAGGGGGCTGAGACAGACAAGAATCCAACCCATGTGATCTTGCACAAGTCATTTCACTTCTTCACCTTTGTTTTGCATCCCACCCTTGCCAGACACATCCATTTAGAATAAGCTATTTGGAGCAGGGACTTTTTTTTTCTGCACACTAGCACAACAGGTTGTGATCTTGGTTGAGCCTTCTACAAATTAACATAATACAAGTAAAATGTTAATTTCAAAAGGTACAAAATTTTAAGTACATTGCCCTGAAAATTCAACGCAATGGACAAGTTTGTTTTGCTGCTAAAAGTTGCTTCACATGAGACCGCACTGCAGTAATACTGGAGTAATTTTAAGTCATTTTTAATCCCTAGACATCTGTAATACTTAATGCTGAATCAGTCAAACATAATTCTGACCCAGATGAAAGAAAGTGGGATGAGAATTTAACGCTTCTGCAAGTAAAACTGAGTAATCCTTCTTTAGAGATGCCCTATTTCTACTAATTTCAGCAGAGAAAGTCACTTGCAGAATCTTGCCACAGAACAAGTCTAGGTCCTATAATAAATAGCCCAATCAGTGCTATCAAGTGAACTGTGTCCTGCATACAGGAATTGGTGACCCACCATTTTCCCCTTCTATCCATTTGGTGGGGTGAGGAGGGAATATGACAGCTGAATCTGAAGTTCACTCAAATGCAGGCATAATTATGTGGTGTTTCCAACTGGCTCCTCAGTTCTCTCAAAGTCTGAAATGTGATGAAAAGGCTCCAACTTTCCACTGTGCATTCAAGCCCACTAATGTCCAAGTATTCTGAAAGAATATTTTGACCTTGTTGTGTGTGGTAGAACATTCATCCTCCACCTTTGGAATGAAATCTTTAGTTTATATGCCCAGAGACATCTATACCACTAAGATGAATTATTGAAGGCATAAGCAAAAGCCAATCACTAATCATCCATGAAAACCTGCACTTCTGCTCTTAATTAAATGAATCAAGATAGCATTTTACTCCATGCATCATCTCAATTCAAAAGTGTCATGAATGTAAAGCATCAGACACTGATTGCTCTAGAACATCCTCAGAACCTTTGAAGCCATTTCTATTATGTTGGGAAGAATACAATTTTTCTGTGGTGCAGGTGTTGTACACTGTGCAAAATAAGACATGTAAAATAATGTCGTGTTCACAATGCCAGTTTGAGTAACTAAGTCTTGATCAGTTTTGGAGGCTTCAAGTTTTCACACAAAAACATCCTCAGGTTTACCTGGCAATGAGAGATGTCTTGTTTCTAAGTGGTTTGAAGCTGTCAGTGTTGTAATCAGAGTTCTGGTATGCAGCACTTCAGAATGCACTGTATTTTAAACAATCACTATGAAAATGCTTTCCCCACACTTCTGTATTTTCTCTTGGAGCTATAATTGGAGCAGCCTGACACTGACCATTTCCACAAAAGGATCACTTTCATAATTAATCAGCTCCAGCAAAAGTGAGTGTATACAATGTGTTCGTGTGAGGCTCAGTGGTGCCTTCACACACCTTAAAGTTTATAGCTGGCACATATGTTCTAGTTCAGGGACACATTTTGCCACAATCTAAATGTTTTGTTTTGTAAACCACATTTGAATAGGGCTTTTCTCCTGTGTAAAATAGAACCTTTGAGGCCTGGGCCGTCTTTTTGCAGTGTGCATACACTATATAGAGCCTAGCACACTACAGTCTGATATATGACTAGGGCTCCTATATATTACACCAATAAAGTTTTATTAGCAGAAGCTGTATCAGCCTGCTGCCTATACACATTTCCTTTACTGAACCAGTAGCAGGGATTCTCAGAACACAATGATTTGGAGTCCTTAGAGTGAAACACTATTACAGAGGTGTAAGCATTTTTTCCCTCCATTTCACTTTTTTCCACAAACGCCTAACAAAATCCTATAGACCCCCTGGAACTCTACTGTGTTGTAATCCATAATGTGGAGAACCTTTGTAAAGCCTTGAGACTTACAGATATAAACACATTGTAAGAACTTAGAATTATTATTCTTATAATACAACGTAAGGCTCATTTCACCAGATGAGGGGGCAAATTTAATTTACACTATTGCATCAAAAATTAATATAAACTCAGATTGTGTGACACTAGTTCATTATATCTGATTTGCTAGTAACAGTTATTATAATAGGGCTTATATTAAGTCAGGATATTTACTGTTTAAATTATCAGCACACAACTTAACACTGGTCACACAAGGTTTAAAGTTATACATCTCATTCCCAGCATTTCATTTGGGTTTTGTTTGTGAGGTTTTTTTTTTTATCAGCTCTATTTTCACAAAGGGCAGAAATCAGCTGATTCTTGATAGCAGGTCTAGAATCTAAGAACAGATAGGCTGTCTTGTGAGAATTGTTAATCTAGCAAAGCTATGGATCCTTTAATTATCCAGGACATGCACTCTGTCACAAGATCTAACAAACTCTTGTTTGGGTAACTAAGCCCAGAACTTGAAAAGATAGAAGACATCCATTTTATGGTCATAAGAATTGAACCAACTTTTTTCAGCACTGTGGCTAATCTAACTGCATGTAGGTGAAAGATCAAACAAACATTTCCCCAAAAATGTGGTAACTCAAATCTGTGTATGGAACATCTTCTAAAAAGTCCTTTTAGGTATGAATTTGATGATCAAGGAAATAAAGCACCTTTATTTAACTACAAAGGATAGAGAAAGCTATTTTTTTTAAAAAAAATCAGAAACAAAGTACTTCCAGCGGGACCATCAAGCATATAGCTCAAATAGGCAGCTCCAGAAATATTCTTTAGTAGCAAAGGACAGAGACTTCTGATCAGAAACAACTTCAGAACATTTTATTACCTTATGAGTATTCTATCTTTTTCAAAACTGAATTCTAGAAATAGTCAGAATAGCAACTGGTTAAGAAATGCAAATAGGGCAGTTAAGTTTTAAAATGATTTTTATTTTCTGCAATCTGTCACGGGTAATTAATTAAATTTCATTCCTGTGTGTATAAATGTGTTATTTAAACAGATTATAAAAGGACTAAGTTATTTATGACGTCTGACAATTTTAGGAAAAAATCCTACCAAATTACATTGTGCCTGTCCTCTTAGGAATTTTCTACATGGTGCGTCATTGCTCACTATGGGGGCATGATTTCTAAAGTGCACTAACTTGCTGAGTAACAACTGGCTCATGTATACCATCCTGATGCATACTACAGATGTGCTTTAATGTAGGGCAGGTTACTTTTTACTCCAGTATGTCGGGGAAAGTTTATGAAAATACAATGGGGTATTCAGCAAAATTATAAAAAGAAAAGAAGGGGCAGCTCAAGGAGCAGTTATATCAATTTATACCACATACATTCTGCTTAGTATTTGGGGTTTCTTTGCTATTTCTTGGTATCTGGTAATTTCAAAATGACAAGTTGTAGACTAATGGTATACCAAATATTAAAAAATATGTAGAAAAAATTTATCAATGAAATAATACTTGGAAAGAGCCATACTAGGAAAAGCTTAAATCATTTAAAATTATTACATTCCAATTGTTATAATTAGTGCTCAGCAGATTCCCCCCTCCCATCAACTCAATGCTTGTGCATATATACAAATCAAAGAGCCTGGCCAAATTTTCAGAACTTGTCTACATGGGAAAGTTTTAAAAGTTCTACTGGTATAACCCCTTTGTATGGGCATATTCTGGAATAAGAGTTTCTTTTTAAAAAAAACCAAAAACACAACCACATTAGTTCAGGGCTCAACAAATCCCGGCGCCCAGGTTGCCATGGCGCCCAGGATTTTGTCCCTGGTGCCTAGCAGCGCCATCGCAGCCAGGAAGGTGAACACCAATTGTTCCCTAAAAAAAGAGCGGGCAGTTGCTGACATTTTCTTTACCACCATCGCTCATCCCCTCCCCAGACCCAACCGCCACTGAAAGCGCCACTGGCAGCAGCTATTTTTCAGTGACAGGGGGTCTTTTTCGCACTGCTGCCAAAAGTATCGGCAGCCACAGTGGTTTTTTGGCAATGGGAATGGTGGGGAGGGAAAGGAGGGCTGGGTGCATTCCCGAACACTGCTGGAAGAAGTGGCATCAGTGCTCTTTCAGTGGCCAGGCCCCTTCGCTGTGCACACCCGAGCGCCTCAGTTTCTGGGGTGCTCCCTAGGTGTGCAGCAGATTTGTTGAGGCCTGCTTTAGTTCAAACACCTTCCAAAGCAATTTAAGCAAAACTGAAAAACTCTTATTACAGAGTAACTTCTCACACAGGGGGTTATACCACTAGAACTATAATGGCTTAAAATTCACACCTTCGCTTATACCACTATAAACAAATTTCTATTTAGACAAGCCCTCAGCTTGTCCCTGTCCACAATACACACATTTTTCCCACCCAAAAAAATAATAATTTTCCCCCCCAAAAAAGTCCACAATTGCTCACAGGTTCAGCTCCACCAGTATTAGCAGCACAGGGAGCTCTAGCACAGTGGTTCTCAACCAGGGTACTTCTGCTCCTGAAGACTCTCAAAGATCTTCCACAGGGTACAACAACTTATCTAGATATTTGCCTAGTTTTGCTAGAGGCTACATAAAAAGCATTAGCAAAGTCAGTACAAATTAAAATTTCACACAGACAATGACTTATTGATGCTGCTCTATATACACTATACACTGAAATATATGTAACATTTATATTCCAATTGATTTATTTAATTATATTGTAAAAATAAGAAAAAGCAAGCAATTTTTCAGTAATTTTGTGCTGTAACACAAATTTTGTGATTATGTAAGCAAGTAGTTTTAAGTGAGCTGAAACTTAGGGATACGCAAGACAAATTAGATTCCTAAAAGGAGCGCATTAGTTTGGAAAGCCTGAGAGACACTGCTCTAGCATACGCATCCTGCCTGCCAACTGTTACAGTTTTAAGTGCTATCTCATCTAGTATGCTTAGCTGATACGTTTAAAATAGTAGTGACAGTTGGTAGGGATTCTACACTAAAGTCATCCCTAGACATTGCAGTCATTATGAGAGCTGGAGCAGAGTTTTATCCCAATTCACCAAGAAACAGCGCTCTTGAAAACAGGCCTTTGTTCCTTCAGTTCTAACTCATCTAAAAATGGTGCCATACATCCCTTTCTCGCTCAAAGGAGAACTACGTATCCGTCTTAAAACATTTCTTCCCCACTCTCCCCTCTGGTGTATGGAGTGTAGATTTGCTGAAGAGAAATCTGAATTTCAGCAAGAAAAATATCTAAATTTTAGTTTTATGTATCAAACAAGTTAACTTTTGCATTTATTGCTCTATTATATAACCTTCATAGGTCTGCGCACTTTTACTCGCACACAGTCATTAGAAATGTTAACTCATATCAAAGGGGGCCAGAGAAGGAATATTACATTCAGAGGCAACCTTTGGCTATTGGGGGCCCTAGGCGTGCGCCTGATTTGCCTATCCCAAAAGCCACCTCTGATTACATTTGCTATACATTTTAAGTATAAGCCATGAAGAGGAAAACAATAGAAATTTAGATGAGTATAACATTAGATTAGCATAACATCTTCCAAAGATGTAAGCATATTAATAATTACTGGCAGTTTGCATTAAAAATAGTTAAAAACAATTATCAGAGTTGAAAATTTTCTTATTACTACCTGCTGATAAAAAATATTCTTACTAAAATGAACTTAATGCAGTAATGTATCGTTCCATTTGATTTAACAGTGTAGAGAATCTAGAAATTCCATACTACACTCCAATGCAAAATGCCACCACTAAGGCTCTGATCCAGCTAAATAATTAAGTACATGCACAGATTTAAGCATTTGAGTAGTTCCAATGAAGTCAATAGGTTAAATTAACAAATGTTCAAGTGTTTTGGTGGATCCTCACTGAATACATGAGGCAGCATGACTCAGAAAAGCCCAAACCCTAACACCAAAAGAAGGCTGCAACATTATATATCTTAACTCAAGATGCTAAATACCCAGTTTTCAAATCCATGTAGCAGTGTATTACCTGGATCATTATGTGAGTGAGGCACAACAAACACCTGAAGAGGTTCACTATCCCATTCATCTTCATTGTATGTGATATCAAATCCTTGTTTCCAAACTCCACCATCTGGATTATCGAAAGGAAGAATGTCATAGACATCCAGCATCTAAAAGTATAAAAGAAATGGACAGCATGAATTCACCAAAAGAATACATCATATTCCATACTAAAAAAAACCCTACATTGCTGTGTTCATTAAAATCCAGCATTAAATGCTAGCTGTTGCTTTCTTTTTTTTTAATGGCAAATCATGCTTAGTATGATAATTCTCAAGATCATGCTTAGTATGATAATTCTCAAGATTAAGGGTTAATTGTTCTGGACACTGTACATACATATATACAGCAGTAGAAAACTGCACTGAAGAATTTACAGTCTAATCTGCCAAGACAAAGGGTAGGGGAAAAGGATGCAAAACAAACAGCGTGATAGTGGCATGTGTGATATTTAATTCCACATAGGAATGGAGAAGATGCAGGGGGACAAAGCAAGTGAGAAGAGGGAGGGCTAAAGGCAGACATGAAAATCGTAGAGACTACAAAGGCAGCAAACACCAAGGGGATGTAGCACGCAACCAAAGGCCAGTCAAAACTATAGAAAACATCCATGTCAGTACACATCATTAAGGCTGTTTTTTGCTTAGTAAAATACTTCCTCAGTCAAATAACGGATTGAAGTGTATTCAGATAACTGAGGTTTCAGTAAATTAAGCTCTCTGAGGTGAGGTACCTGCAGAACTTAAGACACTAAAGGATAATTTTATATGGAGTTAATCTCGTATTAAAGTCATACTTAGGAATTCTATTCTAGCTGTTAGGGTTTTGGATAAGAATGGTTCTACCTTTTTTTACTCTATAACCAGTTTTAAAAATACAGAGGCATTATCCATTTGTTTAATTAGAATTTAACTTTATATACTCCATATTACTGACAGAAAGAGATCATCTAGGAAGAACAATTCCAAGAATTTCTTCCCAAACTAAGGCTGCCAAAATGACAACTATTTGGGAAGATACAGTTTAAAACCTCAACAGCATCAGATGAGAACTGAAACATCACATTATCTGAACAAAGAACTTTGTTTGGTTTCAGATTTGGGGAAAAAAAAGTTATTTCCTTTTCTAAAGAGAACTCAGTAGGACCCCCATACTTCACAATGAAATCAGAAAGTTTTTTGAATCTTAAGTAGTTAATCAGGTCTACATCAGTAATGCACTATGTGAAAGCATCGTTATCCATAAACCCTCAAATATAGCTTTATATTATTGCCAGAGTACCAAAATATTAACACAACATTCGAAAATCATACACAGAAGATTAACCTTCTATTCATTTTGAGCCAAGTCTCCAAGTCCTTCGGGTTAAGAAAATGCTATTAAAGCATCCCAGCTACCAGGTAATCTTATCCTTAGGCAACCTGAATAGCAATGAACAAAAACTGAGTAAACATCTCAGATTCTGACACTAACACAAATCTATAGAGAACAAGCTCTTTCAAACCCCCTATGTAGCAACATACTTGAGTGGCACAACTAGTAAATTGTCTTCTTCTAGTTCAAAGATCTAACTTTCTTTACATGTCCAAAATTAGAGAAATAAGCCACAATGCAACGTTGCAGTTGTATTTGCTGATCCTATAGTCATCTCCCAGCTCAAAGAAAGGTCATAGAATGAATGTTTGCATAGCACAGTAAGAATATACCTGATTATACAGCAGCATTCATAGAAAGACCAGAAAGCTGGTATCAGTTTATTGAAAATTGATTTGTCACTAATGAACCAGAAATAGCACACTATCCCACAAGTCTGACATTTACAGGGGTCAAGGAATTTTGTCTGTACAGTTCTGTTGGCAGAGATCTTGATCACTCAAAAGGTTTGCTGTTTTGTTTTAAGCAAGATAAAATAAATTAAATTAAGATTGCTCAGTTTGTGCTGATCATGGCTAGAGTCCAATTTTATATGCTGTAGCATGTTATGTAATTTATGGACAACAGCAAGAGTCGAGAGACCAGTCCAATAGACTGGTTTAGATTGCCACAAAGTTTTGTCTACACTGGACTAACCTTTACTAAAACTTCACAACATTGCTACTAGAGATGTAATTCCACCAGTAATTGTTGAGAGATCTAAGAATAACAAGCCACCAAGAGCAGCCAGCATAAGAATTTATTTAAAATATTTTTTCTTAAAAAGAGAAACTGATTCAGGTTTCTGATATTCAGGATAGACCTAAAAACCTTTTATCTCTGCCTCAAAACATAGTGCTTCTATTCCAAACAAAAGGACTCCTCTGAGGTACAAATAAACTATGTCCCAACAGAGACAAAGGACTAAGACATAAAAGCAGCAACAGGACTATGGTGGGTTACCATTCAGGTACAACTGCACCAAGGACCTGATAAACTGAGGACAACTCTGAATGTGAACGTACTAACACGCTGAAGATCACTGAGGGTAGGTCCAAGATACTGGGTGCCAATGCATCTTGCTGCTGACACACTCTGCTGGCCTCTGTTTCATAAGGCTATTGTGAGGGTAAAATTCACTAATTGTGAGGCACTCATTGAGGACCATACAAGTACTTAAAGACTGAACATTCTTCAGCATAAAGCAAAGATCCCATAGCCTCACACCTATGGCTTACAAAATTTACATTGATCATTCAGTCCCTTCACACAAAAACAACTACAACCTGACTTCCATGCCTCTCTATGACCAAAAGCCTTTCTGGCAGATGAGCACCAAAATAAGGGCAGACAGTATTCAGGAAGCAATACAGTTTGAGAATAAGTTATCATCGATAAGTAACCCCATTTTCCTCTTACGTGGAGTTGTCTCTACAACACCCCAGGGGAGCAGTGACAACTGTGAGAAGGTGGGCTGAGGAGCCCCAATACTCAAACTTCACACAGCAGCCTAATTAAGGATAACACAACAACCATGTGCTTTAAATCTGTTATCCCTTCAGCAAAGTAAGCTCTGAGGCAATCAGCCATACAAGGATTGTAACAAGACTAGATTTTTAATCTTATCCATTTACATGGGTTGAGCAAAGATTGCTTGACAATTCAATTTTTCTATGAAGGCCACAAATAGTCTGGTTGATTTTCTAAATAACCTTGTACTAAGTACCAAAGGGGTAGCTGTGTTGGTCTAGTTCAGCAAAACAAACAAGGAGTCCTGTGGCACTTTTAAAGACTAACAAATTTATTTATAATAAATAAATAAATAAATAAAATAGTGTTAGTCTTTAAAAGTGCCACAGGACTCCTTGTTTGTTTTACTTGTACTAAGTAGTAGCCAAATGTTGTTCTGACATACAGAGTAAGTGACTTTGCCTCTACAGGATATTAGGGGACTGGGGGGAGGAGGGAACAGACAGGCTGTGATATTAGCTTATTCAGATGAAAGTCAAGTATCACTTGTGTCACATACTGCTGGGGAAAGTACCACCCTCTCTTTTGTGGAATACAGTTTAAGGTGCACGAGGCTGTTTAGGTCTACATTTATAGACCCTTCTGACAGGGGTAAAGGACACAATTTTTAATCAAAGAGCCAAGTATCAGTATGCTTATGAGTTGGAGCAAGCAAATCTGTAAGGCGTATAAAATATTGTTTCACCAAGAATTCTGTGTCCTTCACAGCCATATGGTGGGCAAAAAGAGCATCTAAATAAATCTCTACAATTGCCAGGGATAGGAGAAGGGAAGGATGATTCAATGGATAGGATGTTAGCCTACGGCTAGAGAGATGCAGATTCATTACTTACTCTACCATATACTTCCTATGTAATCTAGGACAAGTCTCTTAGTCTCTTCTCTGTTCCTCATCTGTAAAATGATGAATAGCTACCTTAGAATGTTTTGAAGATAAATACATTACTGAATTATTGTGAGGCACTCAGATATTATGGTAATAGTAGCCATATATCTTTTACTGTCTCTTGTGCCTGTTAATGCTAACTGGAACCAAAGAGGAAACCAAGTCAAGATCTCTGCTTTGAAAAAATTACTTAAGAGTTTAATTTGATCTGCACAACACTTCTTAATGAAAAGCCTTCGGTGCTACAACAGAACTATCTTGGTTTCCTCACAAGAACAGCACATTCTGCATAGGAACCCAATAACCATCACTGAAACTGATCCATAATCTTCCAACTCAGATCATCAAAAGGAGGTTGGGGGATGGAGAGGTCATTGTTGTTTTACTACCTGAATTTCAAATGCCTCATTTTCCTATGCCCATACTAGACCTCCAAATAACACAGAGTTCAGGACAAAATAATGCAGAATGTGACTCTGAGGTTCCCTTACCCTTTAAAAGTAGCTACACAATTTTTCAAAAATAAATAAAGACAGAGCCCATTCTGTGATGTTCCCCCTCTGCAATGCAGACTTATGAATCACTATGTCATCCCAATCCTGGAGCACATTTTACTCTCCTTTGCTGTGTGAACTCCCACTTCTGGATAGATAACACACAGCCTACTGCAAGGAAGTTGCTTCCAACTCATTGAGTGAGTGCGTCTACTCAGCCACTCTTTGGCTTATGCAACAGAACCACTCCCACCAATACCCCCACTCTCAGCTGCAACCCTAGGCACCTCCATCTTCCATCTTATGACTGGGATGTGTATGTGGGGGCGGAAGATGGTGACTGATTTCACTCTATTCTACAGGTCTCTCATAACTTCTATCCTCTGACACCCCATTCCACCCTCCTCACTGCTGTGTCACAGACCTTTTGCTTGGGATC
Source organism: Pelusios castaneus (assembly GCA_007922175.1). NCBI lineage: Eukaryota > Metazoa > Chordata > Testudines > Pelomedusidae > Pelusios > Pelusios castaneus. Next base: position 5,587,547 of record ML685772.1, on the reverse strand, counting down.
CCTCCACTCCTCTTCCACCACAACTTGCCATCAGAGTCCCCAAACATCAGAAGCACTTTCAGGTGAGATGGACCCTAACTTGGTTCTTGGAGTTGAGGAGGAGGAGGAGAGGGGGACCAAAAAATGGAGTAGTGTATGGAGCTGGATTTGATAAGGACTCCTGGGTTCCATCTGCTGCTCTGTGGGGAGTGTGGTCTAGTGGTTAGATTAGGGAGCTGGGAGCCAGGACTCCTGGGCTTTATTCTCTGTTCCACCATAGATGCAGGGCATAGCCTCATGGGGGCGGGAATTCAAGTACCTTCAGCTATCTGTGCCTCAGTTTCCCTGCCCATTAAATGGGGATGGTAGCTATATGATGCAGAGGAGGGGTCAGCACTTTCCGGCCTCCTGCTGGCTCTGTGCTAGGCTCAGCTTGGGGGAGAGCTGTGCATGCTGCCTGAACTGGCTACTGGCTCTGTCACTCAGCTGGGCTACTGGCTCCACACGTGGGCAGCCCCACTGGGCTTAGTGTAAGGGAACTCACCAGCCTTGCTGTTATTGGCTCCATCACCGGGCTCAGAGTTCGGGAGGGGGAAGCTACCGGCCTCCTCTGGGCCAGGCTCCACAGGCTTCTTGAGTCAGAGGGAGTGTGGGGTGGTTGGCCCCATGATGTTCTCCCTACACATGACATCACCATATTAAACAATACACAATTGCACTTTAAGGGTGATCATGGGGGGTGCAGTGTGTCCCCATTCCTGACTGAGAATTGTAAAATACGCATACCTTGTAGAATCCGACTTTAAGGAAGCTGTACACCCAAAGACCACATTAAAGTAAATTGAACAAGTGGGTGTTCATCACTTCTGAAAAGTCAAGCCCAAGTGTCTAGACCAATTTTTGAGACATGAATAGTCCAAAAAACAGAAATAGTTCTCAAAAAGGCAAACAGGCTAAGAATTTTTTTCTCCTTCAAAATTCCACCTCTTAAAACATGCATTTTTTCCTCCTCACACGTACAAAATAATCCATACCTGCCACTCATCTCTAAAAGCAGCACACAGTAGAAGTTTCAATATTCAAGTGGCTCAGTTTTGGAAGAGTTTGAGAGTAAGTTGCGCAGACAGTCTCAAAAATCAACCAACCTAACACACACCCTTAATGACAGATAAACTAGCATGTTACTGAAGTATAATATGTTACATTATAATTTGTTAGAGCCTTGCAGCCCAACCCCAACTCAATAGCACCTGAACACAAATGTTAGGTTTGGGTCAGGTTATGTCTTCAAAACAACCTGACCTTCTTGGGCTTAGGTCATCTCTGATCAATAGCTGATGCCTGTGCATTTGGCACGATAGATACATGCCTCACTCCTGCCAGCCAACACCTCACAAATTGCAGCACCTCTCACTCCACAGCATGCAGCATAGCAAGGCAGCAACAGTCATCAGGAGCATAAGCACACAGCTGCCCCCACACCAACCCCACAAGTAAAAGGCATTCAGAGATGGTTTATAGCCACGGGGAGTAGGACAAGGAGATGATGGAAGTCCTGACACAGGTTCAGGGGGAAGTGTCAGGTTTCAGTCAGGCCTGAAACTGACTTGACACTCTCTGGTCAAGTTGGCTGAGCTCAGGTGTGGCTTTAAAAATAGGCCTGAGGAGACCCAGTGGCAGCCTTTGGCTATTGGGGGCCCTAGGAGAAGATCCATGGTGGGGTCCCCTATAGGCCTGTGGGGGCCCTCCGTAGGCCCACAGGGGTCCCCTATAAAGCCCTGTAGCCTCCTCATGGTCTCGGCTCCCCCTCCGCCCCCCTCATTGCCATCCCTGTTCCCCCCTTCCACGCCCCTTTCCCCTGCCCCCACTGCCGGCACCAGCCCCAGGGGCCAGCTCCTCCTCGAGGCAGACACGGCTTTTGGGGTAGGTGAAGCAGGCGACAGGGCCCCTTACTGCTTGGGGCCCTAGGCATACACCTGCTTTGCACACCCCAAAAGCTGCTTCTGAGGAGACCTCTATAGTCTATACTGTATGATAATAAATGATTAGAATTTAAACATCCAGGTAGTAGATTTTGTGACCTAATGGCAGTGTTCTGCAGTGCTATGTGATATATCGGAGTTAGATTTCTAGTCAGTACAGAATGGACAGAGAGTACTGATGAGTTATGTTCCATCAAAAGGGAGACAAAAAGGGAAGAATGTCATGAAGTCTCTTCGGTAAACTGAAGCATACTGACAGGCATCAGAAGAAGCTCTATCTGTCCTGAACTGGAAAGACAGTGATTATAACTAAGACTTTTCTGATACACAAATCTTCAGGATTATGAAAACTGATTAACATCTATGGGGTTGGTGGGATGCAAGAAGATGCTTCTTACCTGTACATTTGAATCCTGACTTCTACTTTTTGAAGCAAATGAGCAGTCGTCTGGATCAATTGTGAGGGATACTGGAGCAGATGGCAGAAGCTCGGAGAAAGATCCTTGACTGAAATTTATAGCCTCTGGGTTTCTTTGACCGTCCTTTACAGATTCGCTCAGATTGATCACAGAATCTCTTATGTTTGAAATAATCTCATTATTTTCTGCCAACAAACGTTCTAAATGGTCTATTTTCTCTTGTAATATTGAAAGCTGGCCCTGTGTTAAAAGAAATGTAAAATTCCGTTAGTTCTCAGATTATCTTCTCGAATATTTAGGTATTTGGAATTCAATTTTCAGTTCCACTGAAGCGGTATATTCTGGCACAGACATTTTACTGAATATACCCTTATTCTAGTTCATATCGAGAAACAGAACTAATTAGGAAAAGGTTTCCTAATTATCTTGAATTGCTACATGGAAATTTCTGCACCTGGAAAAAAATAAAGCCACAAAATATGTCAAATACTTTACTATAAACTTGACCTCATGTTACAAGATTTAAGCAACAATATAAAAGATATTCTCAACAAGAACAAAAAAGCTATATTGTGTTTCAAATACCAAATTAATCATGGCAGATAAATTAATCAGTCAGGAATTTCTGATTTAAAACTTTTCTACAGCCTATCAAAATTTTCCAGAAACCTGGTCATTGCATTTACTGGAGTATCTATATATATCTGAAGAAAAAACAAATTTTCATTATGGAATCAGTTGTATTCTGAAATGGACTTGAAACAGGGCAAAAAGTTTTTTATTTCCTATATGTACAGATGGTATTTAAATGTGACATTTCATAGTTGTTAATGACCTTTTAATTTTAAAGGTCTAACTACACAAAAATTTGTACCTGATTTCACCTTATAAAGAAAATAGAGGAATGAAGAGAAACAAAGTGGTACATAATAGGGAGAAAATTATAAACTGCCTGATCAATGAGAGCCATTCCTTGTATTTAGATAAGTACAAGCAATAGGATAATCCTACAGTTATACAAATCAGAACTGAAATTTAAAAAGTTCTTTTTTATGGAAGTAGCTATGAAAAATATCTCAAACTCATGGGGTCCTGAGTCATACTCAATTTTGCACAGACCAACAGATCAGTTCTGGATCTTCCTGGAAGGAGACGTAATGAAAAGAAACTGAACCTTCCTCCAAGATGACAGGGGTTACTGAAATCCAGGCAAAACAAAAGGACAACAATAAACTTAGTCATACCTATTAGCCAATAATTGGCAGGTGGGAATTCAAGCAAAAAGTGCTGTGCTTCATACTAGGGTACTAACCCTTGGCCCACTCTGCCTCATCCCTCAGTTTCAAATCAATTCCATTTACTGAATACGCAGTACATTTTTAAGCTTCAATAAATTTTTTTTTAAAAAGAGGTTTTATAGAATCACAAGAGGCTAGATGACATCACTCAGATTTTTCACATGTGGATATTTTGCTCACTAATAATTTTTTCTTCCAAGCTTTATCTCCACCCTAATATTCTGCGTCCCTAGTTTCCTCCAGCAGTAAGAAAGGCTGAGGTACAGGAGGACTTTAAAAAATTCTTTAAAAAAGTCTTAACCCATCCCAAACGTATAGAATATAAGAGTCGTTTTTGACAAAAATCTTTCTCCACATCAAAGAAGAAGGTTATGGGTCAAGATTTCCACTTAAACTTTGTATATTACATTCAACACATATCTAACACCATTGTAGAGCAACTGCCCTTTAATTAATCCTTTTAATGATCTGCCTGTTTTAGCAGAGTTTATGACTTAATACTCATTTTTGCTAATGCCTTGCTGTTTCTATTTTATAATACAGCTGCTAACAGACACTGTAAAGGGGATTCTTACACACTTGTATGCATATACAACCATTCATTTTTAAGATGAATGATGAAGCCTCAATGTCCTATAAACAGTATCAGGGCCTTCAGTGGCAAGAACTCCAAATAGAATGTTTCCTCTCACCATTCACCTGAAACATATCCTGGAACATCCCTTTGAAGGCCCTAATTGTTTCCTTAATATGTAAAAGTAGTTCTCTACTTCAATTTGAAAGGAGTTTTTTTCCCTAATTCTCTTGTTTAAATTCTTAGGTGTAGAGTCTTTTGAGTAATTCTCTGAATGCTGTTTACTTTGAGTGAGTTTGTAAGGAACATTCCTCATCCTGACAAGAGGAAGTAGCCTTTTTTGATCCCCCCTAGATAGCCATTTCCATTACTTTTAACCCTCATGATAGAAGTTCTTTGCAATCATATGGAAGACTTGTCTTGTGATTTTACAAGCTTTTCCAGTTTGCCCCTTCATTTTTTTGGACTACATAGCTTCTCTTGAAATAGAATGTGTATTCATTCAGCCTGTTTAAGTTAACCTCTCTGAATGCTAAGTTTTAAAATGTAATTTCTTAGCAGAATACTTAGTTACTACTCACTGCTTCACAAACATATTACATAGTTGTCACCTGCCAATATTCCACTTGTTTTATAGTCATGATACATTTTGTAAACACGACAAATTTCCATCCTTCCAAAATTATAGATTGGTTTAACCCAACAGGGATACAGGCTACATCACCATAATATCCTAGATACCTGATATAACAAGGGTACTGTAGAGAAAAACAAGTGTAGTCCCATGCCCCCTGGTGGTACGAAAAACATCTGAGGACAAAATCTGCCAGATTAGAGACTGCTTTAAAGCAAAATTCAGACTCTGATTTCTATCTCAAGCCAGGAAATATGCTCAGGTTCAAAGCATTTATAAACGCAGCCAAAGGGTTTGTTTGTGGATTGGGGGGGAGGGGACGGGCCAATCCCCAGGTAAAAGTACAGATTAACTATGCCCTCATACCCTCAGAGCCTCACTCAAATCAAAGTAGCTTTACGCCAGCACTCAGATCTGCCTGCAGGGATCCAATTGCAGAACCAGGATTGTGATGTTTTTTCTACTGTTTCTCTTTAAAACTGACATCCAGATTTTAAGAGGCTGATAAAGCAGAAGGGAAAAATAAACCTCAGATGTGAAACTTCTAAGTAAAAAAACAGATTTTTTTTTAAAAATACCTTATTCTTTAGAGTGTTAAATTTAATGCAGATTCTATAGCAAAATATTTCTTGTTTTTGCTGTTGACTAGTGCAACATACCAAGATTCTACTAGGGCTCTCACCTAATGCTTTTTCTGTTTTATTTTGTTCTCTATCAGAGCACATGAGAAGCCACAACTACAGTAGATCTGTATGACTGCTTCCATTGTAATCCTGTTGCTCATAAATCATAACTTTCTGAAATTTTCACTTTTCAAACCATTTTCCAGGCTCATTTTCTACCTTACAGAGCAAAAATGATCCAACCATTTATTTAGTACAAATGAAAAGACACTTGAGTACTTTTTTCATCTTAAAAACCCATCTAGTTGAAATGATTGGGAGCAGACAATTGACAGTTTGTTGGCACAAAAATAGCCCTCACTGGGAACTGTCAGAGTTCTAGGGTATTGTGTGTGGTATGCAAATGGTAGATTCCACACAAAGGCAATGATTTCATTACAATAATTTCATAACTACCAGAATTCGTAAGTGGTACAGAGACTCGCCAGATTATCACAATCATGATAGTGAACATGAACATATGCTAATTAACAGACCACTTAACTTCAAAAGTAAGTTAACTGTGAACTTAAGTACATTTCAATGCTGAGGCAAGCAACATAGGCTGTGCTGATGGTTGAAGAGTATGGTACATGGATGCTGACAAATTAAAAGACTGTAAAATAAACAAAAATAATGCAAATAAATATATAAAAACAATTTAAAAACACAAGAGATATACTAATTTCACTACTGATCAGTAATTTTAAAAAATTGAAAAATGCTACACATGTGCATCTAACATTATTATGCCATGCTGTATCTGAAGTGTACAGAAGTATATAATTAAAGTGCATACGTAGGATGAATCAGAATTCAAATTACTTGTGAAATCTTAACTCTTGCATTTTCTGACAGGAGTCCTTAACTGTTCAGCTTTAACATTTTCTTACAGCTTTCTGTATAAAATCATCATGCCAAGAGCAGAGTGCGTGTCTGGATTGGTAAACTTTCATGATGACTTTTCAGTAGCCAGTCAGGCCACAAGAATATACATTTAAAAGAGATTACATATAGCATTGCAACAAGTATCTCCTCATTTTTCCTCTCCTTTTGACGTAAGTCTTAGATTTTTGTAGCTGAAGATATATATATATATATTCAGAAAATCATGCCTTGGACCAATTTAATCACTTTACAACACTTCTAATGCAATACTTCTAATAGTCAATGCAAAGTTCATAGGTAAAGCTGATTGCACACTTTATGTGGTGTTTCCTACTGATTCCATTCTGACTAGGATTTGTTTTCTTCAGATTTTATGCCACTATACAATGGTGAGAGAGAGTCTGCCTAAATCTGACTAAGGCCATGTCTTCACTGAAAATGCTGAATCGATCGGATCAATTGAGCCGCCAGTGTAGACCCACTCAATTGATCCCAGAAGCTCTCTCCCATCAACGCGGTAACTCCGCCCCTCCAAGTGGAGTAACACTAAGTCTATGGGAGAGCATTGCCAGTTGACGCAGATGAGTGAAGACCCAGCGGTAAGTCAAAGTAACTAGGTCGACAGTAGATACATATTCTGCAGCACGCAGATTGTGTATCTCCTGTCGACTTAGCCCCGCAATGTAGACGAGGCCTACGACAGCATGATGAACAACTGTCAAATAACTTTGCCTAGGAGCGTAATGTTGCCGATTATCTAGCAGAGAGAGAGAATCCTTGGGTATCCACAGTACTAAAGCACTCCTGCCCTTACCTATAGTTTAACAGACTAACCTCAAATCAAGATAGAAATCTGTACAAAAGAGCTTAAAGTTTAGCTTTGCAGGATGAATCCTTAGCAGCATTATCCAGAAAGACCCCATAGCAACCATAAGGCAACTTGGAGAGACAAGGGGAAAGCCAAAGGTTGGCCATAGGACCCTGCAAGGTGGGAAGGTCTCACAGCCTGGGCTGTAACCTGAGACTGGTTGCCTGCACTGCAATTAAACAGGCCCAAAGTTCGAGCCTCATAAGCCAGCCTCAGGTTTTTAAATGCAACATAGACATACCCTGAATAGATAGCTTCAAGCTTCCTGGAAATGACAACTAGCTGCACATTAAAGCAGTAAAAGGAAGGATTTCTGAGTCCTAGGGCCAAAAAGTTAAACTTTAGACAGGCCTAAAGAAGGCGGGCCAAGAAAAGTAATTTGACATCAAGGTAATATGCTACCTTAAACTCCACTGAACAAAACCTAAGCTAGTTCAGTATGGAGTCAGTATTCTGGGACTGATGTGTTATGTCTGTGCCACTTTATTTCTTTGGTGATCTAACTGCGTTGGCATGCAATACAAACATTTTGGGCCCAAATTTCAGTTTTCAATTGCTTTTCCACAGTGTTCCAGCAGCATCAGGTTTACAAACCAGGCAGAAGCACCATCCAGAGAAATGGTGTTCACAGCCAGTGAAAAGCTTCCAGGACTCCAGTCTTCTTCGTGGATCCCAGCACAGGGGACATGCCAAAGAGGAGGTGCACCTTTGCCCTCTGGCTATTCTCAGCAAATTGCAGCCAGAGTATAATATTTATTGAGATCCAGGCCAAGAATACCAGATCACACAAAGCTGACATAGCCACCATGTCATCCTACATTCCTGCAACAAGATGAGTTTGGTGGAAACAGAATTGAGGTCATAATCTCTAAAATCTCCTTTTAATCCACCATACATGTCCCATACCCACAAGTGTTACAATGACTAAGGTGAAGTAAAGTAACAGGACAGTGATGTAAGCATCAAATGTCACTAGCAATATCTTATTCTTAAGACAATTTTATCTAATTAGTATCAGTAATAAATATTTACTTTATGATAGAGCCAAATGACTGCAAACTAGGATTGGAGCCCCATTATGCTGGGTGCCATACAAACACAGAAAAGAGAATGTCTGCCCTTAAAGTTTAAAACAAATAAACCAAGGCCATGCCTGCACCAGGAAAAATGGAATATTTTAATTTACATTAACTATGTTAAATACCTTTTTTCCTAGCACAGACAAACTCAAACAAATTAACCTTGTCTTCACTAGGAAAGGGGTGTATTTTAAGCATTTGTTGGCTAACACATTTACATTAAAATTCTAGTGTAGACCAAGCAAGTTGAAATTTTAATAGATGATAGTTGACTAGTCGAGATAAACTTAAGGGAGGAAGGATCTGGATACTGAGGAATCCCCTGCTTTCTGTTATCTAACATTCTGATTTAACAAAGATAATTTAATATAGGTGAAGAGATCATATAGGATTAAAAAATACAATGAAAATCTGGTTCATGATCATTCTGGTTTGATCTAACATGCAGAATACAGAAACAACGAAATCTTCTCAAGAGATTATTTGCAAAGATCTGATTTTCTCTGCCTAGAGCCCCGCCTGAGTCATACATCGTTTGAGGATGAAATGTCACAATTCACATCCACTGAGGACATGAAACTTAAAGTATCCATAGTGTGTCTGGCCACTGTACAGTTGACATAGGCCTGGAAAAGTTTATTCACCATTGGTGTATAGGAGGCAAATGGAGAGGTCCAAGTAATCAATTTTTGCAAAAGCTTTTGTTTTTTTATAAAAATTAACTTTCTAATCTTTACTTCTATAAAGATCGATGTTAATAAAATGCAACCTGTTGTGTTCCTGAGTCTTTATATAAACAAAATGCTGGTGTGCCTTGCTTTTCTAAACTGCAGCAGCAGCATGAAATTGACACTGGTCAGTTTCACAGATGCTATTCTGACATTAACAGTAAACTGACCAAATCTAGTCAGTGGCACTGACTGTTGCCCTTGAACCTTGCTGGTAGCTTTTGCCTCACATCCTCATTTTTTATATCTATCTCAAGACAATAAATCACTGGAATTAACTGGTGCCTGATAAGTATCATAGCTTTCCCAGACTGTAGCAAAGAGCAAAACCAGTACTCTTTTCAGCTTTCATTACTACTATTCAGAACCTGTGGACAGTAAAAAAAGAAAAGAAAAATTGACAAGGAGGAAATATAAACAGTAGAAACAAGAACTGAAACTATTCACTCAGAAGAACGACCCAAACTAAAGTATGGCAGGGGATTGAAAGAACCTAGATGCTATTAGAGAGCGGGAGTAGTTTACCCTTCCCTTCACATCAAACAAGATATGCTGGGCAAGAAGGGGAAACAACAGTACTCTCCCTTTTAGGGGACAGAGTAGATTGGGGGGTAGACAACCATAAATTTTAACACCTGCTATTCAAAGGCTAAAACAAGAAAGAGAACCCTAGAGCAAAAGCCCAGGAACACCACACCGGAAGGAATCCCAGGACCAGGATTGGGGACAATAAGGATCCACACCAAATCTTTATATTCACTTATGTATCTTAAGTTTTTTTCAGATCCAACATCTGTTGTAACGACATAAAAAAAAATGAATAAATATTTTCTTTTTCTGACATATTTGGACTTCAGTAGTATATGAACCCTTCGCTCCCCTCTATATTCCATCCAGAAAACTTGGTGATCAGATTCTGATTCATAACTCAAGTTGAGACAGACACTACAGCAGGTCTGGACCCTTCCTCCCCACCCAAATGGTGTCTATGTTTTCCTTTTCACTCTTCCTTCCACCCCATTCTTTTTGGTTTATTACTATTACCATTTTAATCTCTTAACTATTCAATTAAGAGAATGCCTTATAGAACCAGCTGAGAGATTCTACTCAAGAAAAGGCTTTTTTTTTTTTTTAAAATAACATTTGAAGCTTCATCTGTTTACTTCAAGCATCTTGGGGTCATAAGGGAAATTTCTGGTTTGTTTTATTTCTCAAGATAGTAGAAAAAAATTAAAATGCCTTGCCTTTTATTTGACCTTTTGTACTTTATCTTGACAGATTACTGTAAAGGCAACAGGGATGTTTAACACTGCACACATATATTGTCAATATTCCGATGTTTTACAAAAGAGTATGGGGAGGTGGTTGTTTTAAGTGGCAGTCTGAAAGACCACTTTATCTGAAAAGCACTTTCTTTTAGTTAAATAAAAATAAATATTCATGTGTATTCCAGGACTCTACTGGTCATAACAATATTTCAGTTTTCTACATTAAAACACCAGAAACACAGAATTTCTCAACCACTGGGCCTCACTTACCAGTTTAAGTTCTTTTTGTTTGCTTGTTTTGTTTTGGGTTTTTGTTTGTTTGTTTGTTTGGTATTTTACACTAAACTGCAAGCTACTGTTCCCTTTTCAGATAAGTATCTCCTAGTTCAACATAACACAATGTAAATCGCATTTAAATTTCTCTCCCATACAAACAGCAAGAAAAAGTTAAGGTCTACAAAATGTCTTTTGGTACTATATAATCCTCATGCAACTTGTAGGGCTGTTATGAATAACAGTCAATAAACAGCCCAAAGTAACTCCTGGGGGAAGACCAATATAATCAATTTTTCTTTAGAATAAATCTACCTATTGATCCAAATCTCTGGACTCAAGGATGAATTAATAATTATTGCTGTCTAACCATTATTTGAACTTCTTCAGTGATAGTTCTTGTAATCCAGAATAAGCTTCACATATTTGTTCCTGCATACTAAGTGCACACAGAACACGAGTTAAGCTCTTAGGTTGCAGAAAAGTCTTGTTCCCCCAGTTAAGATGAATAGGACATAATCGAGCGCCACACAACTAATGTCAGAAGTATGACAGACATTTTACATTACCTCAGATACATATCTACTACAAATAAAAAGAACATTCAGGAGACACTTTGGCAGTATGTCCTCCTGCCAAACAGGTGGTTTACACCAAAACTAATTCCTAAGAGAATAAAACTTAATAGGTTCAGTTTCCTACAGGCTATTACTAAAGTTAACATCACACAGGACAGTATCTTCTTAGGAACAAAGACCAGTCTTTGTATATTACCTTAATTCCTTATTTACCAGCCACGGAGGCCGCTGTAAACCGACTAAGTCAAGCACACGTCAGATGTGTGCATGCACTCAGCAGGGGCGACAGCAGGGACACCCTCGTTCCTGCGCCACAGCTGCAATTTCAAACGCCCGTTTGTAAACCCAGAGTAGTTAGCTAGTTCCCACTGCCCCCATCTCACTCCCCTCACACCACTCCCACCAGATGAACACCACAAACAGGGAACTCAGCCTGCCCCACGGAGGATTAAGCTGAGCCAGGGTCAGTCCCAGCACCAAGCTGGCGCTAAGGTTTCACAGGGTGATGCCCTCTCTACAGCGCCCGGGAACCTAGGGAGGAAGCTGCCAGCTCTTGCCTGAGACAGCTAAAGAGTGGGCGGCTGGGGGAGAGTTGGAGATCTCTCCCACCCAGCGTTGGCCCAACCATACAGGTGAACTAGGCGGTCACCCACGGCGCCAGGCTTTATGGGGTGCCAAATGAGAGGGAAATGATTTTTTTCTTAAACAAACATTCTCTCTTATACCATGGGGGGTGGGGGCGCGCGCCAAAGTCCTAGTTCGCCTAGGGTGCCAAAAACCACCTTTAAAACCGCTGCCGGGAACTCGCCCCCTCCAGCCCCGTTCACCTTGGGGAAGGTGCCCTCCCGGCGGGGGCTCTTCGGGTGGTCGAAGTGGCCCCGGTCCAGCATCAGGTAGAGGGAGAAGATCACGACGCAGAAGATCGCGCTGCCGAACACCGTGAACTGCCGGCTCAGCTTCATGTCCGCCGCCCGCGGGGCCCTGCCGCCCCGCTTGCTCAACTTCTGGCTGCTCGCTAGCTCCGCCGGACGCGCCCCCTCGCCCGGCTCGCACGGAAAAGTTTCCTCCGGCCGGGCAGCGGCGGCCCCAAGTCCCCCGCTCCGGCTGCGCTCAGCCCCGTGCGAGGCTCGCCGCCGCCTTCCCGAGTTAGAGGCGCCGAGTTTCCGGGAGCGGAGCGGGCTCCCACAGCTCCCCGACTAGTTAGCGGCGCGGCGGGACCAACCCCTGGGCAGCCAACAGCAGCGGGCCGCCGCCGAAGTCCGCCGCCTCCCGGAGAGAGAGAGAGCGCCGCTGCCCCGCGGCACAGCCCGGCTGGCAGCAGGGGGGACGGCGCTGCGCGCGCACTCAGCTCCGCGCGCGAGCGAGGAGCGGGCCCCCAACTGGGCAGCACCGGTCCCTACCGCTGCCGTGCTGGAGAGCAACGTGCTCCGCCCACCGCACGCACCGAGACGAGGTGGGCGGGGCCAGCGCGTGACACTCAACCGACGCTGAAGGCCTGGGCGTTCCGCCAGCGTTCTAGGGCGCATGGGTCGCACGCGCTGCGCCGGCCGTGAGGGAGGTGGGGGGATGGCAGGTGGAAAGGACTGGCCCCTCGTCCTTGACTCCGAGCGCGGAACGTAGGGCTGCGCGCGTGGCGGCTGCGGCCGCGCGGGAGAACGCGCCGTTGGGGCTGCTGCAGCAGCGGGCACGAGACCGGCTCGTGTCGAGCTTCGGTGGAGGGTTGGGGGCGCGCTGGGCGCGGACTGATCCCCTTTCACTTGCAACGACAATTTGCAGTAGGACAGGGTCTGGCTCTGCTGTGCAGCCTCCTTTCCCCCTGCGCCTGCTCAGGCGCAACGAGCACCGAACAGGGGTTCCCCTGCAGGAATCCCCGCGGTGAGGACAGCCAGCCTGGCTCCCTGTGTGCTCACGGCGGGCGTACAGCCGCAGAAGCTGGCACCGTGGGGGCCCTGGCGGGGAGAAGCGAGAGGGAACACAGGGATTGTCATTCTCCCTAGCTTGTTCCCCCTAGAGCCCCCCTTCATCTGGCGGCAGTGACATATCCTGATGCAGTTTCAGTTTAGATCTGTCTTTTCACACTCTGGACAAGCCAGCAAAACAAGCTCGCCCTTCTCATTGAAATGGTGCCACAGTGCCAGTGGGGGCACCCACCATTAGGGGTTGCCCCCATTTCTCCTTAAAAGACCTTGGGGTTTCAGTTGCTTGTGGCTTGAGCCAACTTAAAACTATTCAGCCAAACATTTTTCATGTAACTAGGCTGCCTCATGCTGATTTTCTTTTTATTGAGCTGAGTCGTTTCTCAGAATGCTAGCAAAGAAAAACACACTGATTTGTCCATATTGAAAGTTGTTTTTTTTTTTCTTTTCATTCTTTTTGTAAGCAACAGTTTCCGTGAGAAACCCCAATGCCTCCAGGCTGGGAGGTGAAATTGGGCAGGAGGATGGCTCTGGTGTTAGGTATGTGCCTTAGCACTGTATCAGAATGCATACGTGGAGGTGGGGGGGGGGTGAACTAAGAGCACAGGTTGGAAAAAGGCTGCCAATAAAATGAGGGATTATATATATACCTATTCAAATCTGTGTTATTCTACAGATATATTAACAAATCGTGAAAACCAGTTTATCCTTAATTTTCTTACTGATCAGAATGATTATCTAAAGTTACATTTTTCACTGGGCTCATCTAGTCTAAACACTGTACCTGTAGCTATTAAGAAACTGTTCAAGGCTTGTCTGCACTGCACCACAGCATGGAGTAGGCGGGTGTGAATGGCAAAGTGCACCTAAGTATTTTACTCTAACCACCTCCAGTTCAAGCTGCTGGTGCAAAGTGCAAACTAAAAGGTAGCTAGACAACAGAGTCCTGTGGCACTTTTAAAGACTAACAGATTTATTTATCGCATGAGCTTTCGTGGGAGAAAATCCCACTTCGTCAGACGTGGGATTTTCTCCCA
>ML685772.1:5542205-5564826 GCA_007922175.1 Pelusios castaneus | reverse complement strand
AGAAAAGAAGGCGAAGAAGAGAAAAGGAAGGGAAGAGAAAGGAAGGCGAAGAAGAGAAAGAAGAGGAAAAAAAAAAAAAAAAGAAAGAAAGAAAAAAGCCGAGGCCGCTGGCAGCTGGGACCCGAATGCGGTCCCGGCAGGGCAAAGCAGACCCCGGCACCGGAATCTGACCCCGGCCCCGGGCTAGGAAGTCGAGGTGGCCGGCGGGTGGGAGCCCGGCAGCCTGCCCCAGCCGCGGCCACCCCACTGCCCCGGCCGCATGGGGCAAGCAGACAGGCACGCGCGCATGCCCCGGCCCTGAGCCTGCCTGCTCCGCACTGGGGGCGGGGAGGGCCAGCGCAGAGGCTGGGCTCAGGCCGGGTCTGCCGCGGCAAAGCCGCAGCCCAGGGAGTCTGCAGGGAACGGTGGGGGCTGCCGGCCTGCGCAGGGGTCCCTCAATGCTGCGCGGGGGTTGCAGTGGCCGCGCGCCTGCGCAGCTTAGAGGGAACACTGCTTAGGAGCCATTTCTTTATATAAAAAAAACAAAAACAAATGAGCAGCTCTGCGGGCCGGATAAAAAAGTCAGCCAGGCTGTATACGGCCCGTGGAACGTACTTTGCCCATCCCTGGGCTAGGGGGACCTTGGGCAGGTCCATGGTGGTGGGGGGCACACCTTGTGTGCAATAGGGCAAAGGGGGACAGGGACCCTAGCAGGGCAGAGCCCTGTGTGTGATGCTGTCTGGATTTAGGGAAGCATTTATGATATTATTTTCAATGGATATCTCATAAATGCTATAATCCATGGGAACTATATCATGTTTGGTATCAATAGAAAGGTAGTAATTTGCTGGGAATGATTATATAGTTTATGTCTAGGAATTCTATTTCGATTAGAAGTTAGGAATTTGGTGTTATATCTATACTTTAACTTATGTTATTTTATTGAAATACCTGAGAGAGGCGGGTGTGTAAAACCATTGTGTCCTTAATGTTCAGGAATGTGCCAGGGACTAAACTGATGAGCCATTAAGGACATAAGGAATACAACCATTGTGTCCTTAATGGCTCATCAGGTTACTCCCTGGGACCATTGTCCCTGGCAGATTCCTTAACATTAAGGAGACAATGGTTGGTGACATCCTGTCTGGGGTGTTCCCACAGAATCATACAAGTTAAAGTATAGCTATAACACCAAATTCCTAACTTCTAATCGAAATAGAATTCCTAGACATAAACTATATAATCATTCCCAGAAAATTCCTACCTTTCTATTGATACCAAACATAACATAGTTCCTATGGATTATAGCATTTATGAGAGATGAATAGAAAATAATATCATAAATGCTTCCCTAAATCCAGATGGTGTCATACCCTGCCCACATGCCCTGCCCTTTGGGGGGCATGCCAGGCTCCCCCTGTGCCCCCCCTGGCAGGGAGGGCATTGGTGTAGTCCTGGGGTACCCCAGGGCTACACTGGCTTAATTCGACTTTAAAAATTCGAATTAAGCCTTAAGTCTAATGAAAAGGTGGTTTAATAAAGTCGACTTTATTTTCCTTAAGTTGATTTAAGCAAGCTGCTTAAGTCGACTTAAGGAAACTAGTGTAGACGCAAGGTAAATTAAGTCGACTTAATTTACCAGTGTAGACGCAGCCCAAGTGTGTAGCAACTCATGCTAATGGCTAATCATGTTTCTGTGTCTCTCTCCTGCTGTAAATATCAGATCTGATGACTGACATTTGCTATTTTCTTTCTATAGCAAACTTGGCATAGAAATCAGCTGCTGACTCCCATAGCCACCTCCCTCATTCACAATTCACTGAGCCACAGTATGAGGTTACTGTACATATTGTAACTAGGGACATAAAAGAACTATGTATAGCACATTGATCTGAACTGAAAACAATGAGGTCAAACCTGTAGGCAAGCAGTTCCAGTTTAATTTCAGATCTCCCAATGCTTAGGACAGAACAGTTGTATCCTGAAAATACTACATGTGGTGTATAGATAGGAATGAGAGGATTTGTCAGGAAGAAGATAAACATAAGGTCTGCTGAAATGTAACAGGGAACCGTGCCTATTAAAGTAATATAAATTACCATGATATAAGCTGAAATATTTACATTAAATTTGTGATAGACAAGGGTCTCAAGTACATGAAGCAAAACTGGTAAATAACTTTATGGCATTTCTGGAGAAATAGAGATGCTGGCTCTAAGCTTCTTCTCAAACTGGAGCTATTGTCCTAGAGTTCAGCTCTGAGTTGGATAGCTAGTCAAAGAGGTGACTTCAGACGATGTGCCCTGGGAGCCTGAATGAAAGGTTATTGTGATAAAGGAAAAAACTCCATTTGACATCAGTGGACTTTGGAAGGCCCTTTCTTCCTCAATACCAAAAATAAAATAAGAAAAGGGCTGGGATTTCCCACTAAGGGAAACTAGGCTCCTATAATTAGACTGCTTCTCTTTACATTCTATCTGAGAGAAGACAAGATAAGACTGGAGAAGGAATGGAAGTTGAGTGCCCAACTGCCATTTATAACTTTTTAATATCTTCCCCTGGCTGGATCTTCCTAGTTTATCCTCAAAGACAACCAGAAATTTGCTGAGTGATTATTGAAAGTCAGTGGGCCAAATTCAAAGACAAGAAAATTTAAGATTCTTAACTTTCTGTATCTTGCCCCTTCTTTCAGCTCCCTCACCCTGTAGAGGCATCTGTTTAGTCTGCGCTTGATTAACACTCAGTTACCAATTTGTAATTTGTTTTTCTCCTACAGCTCTTTATATATTACCTGTGAATTTGGCCCACTAAGTGTGAGCTAATATGACTTATTCAGTTTTGTTTAATAATGGATGAGTAAATATACTTCAGTAAATTTTTTAAATGATTGAATAAAACCTCAGAGTTACGAACACCTCGGGAATGGAGGTGGTGTGAAACTATGAATAGTCATAACTTTGAACAAAACGTCAGGATTGTTCTTTCAAAAGTTTACAACTAGATGTTAACTAAATACAGATTTGAAACTTACTACACAGAAGAAAAATGCTGCTTTTAGCCATCTTAATTTAAATTAAACAAATACAGAAACAGTTTCCTTACCTTGTCAAATCTCTTTTTTTAAACTTTCTCTTTATTTTTTTCATAGTTTATCTGTAAGACAGTACAGCACTGTTTTGTGATTTTCTGATTTATTTATTTGTCTCTGCAGCTGCCTGTTTGTGTACATCTGGTTCCAAATGAGGTGTGTGGTTGACTGGTCAGTTCATAACTGGTGTTCACAATTCTGAGGTTCTACTGTATTCCTGAATTTCTGGTCCCTTGGACAAAGGTTATTTACATTTTCATAATGACTTTGTGTTTTAATATATATTGTCCTTATTTTTTTAATTTTTAAAAAATGATTAATTTTACATTGACCTGCATTAGGGTACTGCAACTCTTTAAACACTGGATACCATATGTGAGCAGTAGGGAATCAGCAAAGCCTTTCAGAAGTCACTTGAAAATAATACAATAGGAAAAGAATAAATATTCATGGTGCCTTAATTTGTGCAAAATTATTTACATTTAAAAAAAACCCTACTCTAAATAATAAGGTAGATTTGGTATCATCTACACTAAATTCTTGTAACATTCTACTTATCTTTTGATTCTTTTTCAAAATCCATTTGCAAGGTTCATAAATGTAATTGGAGAAATTTAGCATCAGTTTTGGCATCCATTTGTCAACAAGGATCTTAGAGAAAAATTGGAAGAGGGCATATGTTAGCTTTTTAGTAATAAATGATAGATTCCCAGGGCCTGATCAATGGTAGCAAAGCTTAGTAAATATAGTTTTCATCATGTTGTGGTCTGTGTGATAGACCATTTCAGTGTGTCCAGAGGATCCTATGTGATGTAGGTTTGACCCTGTGGCTTCTTCATCTGTTCTTTGTTTCATTTTTTAAATGAATTACTGCATGGATTTATTTGTAAGAATTATTTATATTTCAAAATGTTATTGATGTTTTACACAATAAAACTAGTCTTTTCTGGATAAGTTATGCATTACAGAATCCAGTTTTTATCTAACAATTTGAGATTGTTTGAGGACAAGTTCATGTGGTATTGTTTCTTCTGCAAAAAGAAACCAGACCTTGTAATTCTAAAGCTTTGTTGTCGTCGTCATCATCATTATCCTTGTTAAATGGAATCATTTAGGCCAGGGGTTGACAACCCAAAAGATAAGAAGAACCATTTAAAAAAATTCCTTCAGTAACCAAGTGTTTTGAGAGCCTCCATGGGTGTAGCTTCCTGGTCAGGGGATGTGGGCCAGGGCGCCGGGGTAGGTATGGGGAAGCCCAGGACAAGGAGTGTGCTCCTCTATAGGGTTTTCCAATGGCAGGGGGAGCCCAGAGCCAAGAGTGGGCCACCACCAGGGTACCCCAGTGGTGGGGGATAGGTGGGAAGAGTAGGAGGCCTGGAGCCACAAGGCGCAACCAAAGAGCCGCATTAGGCTCTGGAACCGCAGGTTGCAGACCCCTAATTTAGGCTAACAATTAATTGGTTCTGTTCTAGTATCTTGACAAATTAAGTGAATCTATTGCCCCAAGCTGTTATAAATCGCTCTATGATTCACAGAGGTAAATTAAGATTTTATTAGATCTATAGCCAACAAAATTTTGGACACTCAAATACATCAGTGTAGACTGTCCAGTCCCTTTGGGTATATACATGCTAGATGCATACATTGCTAGCCTGCGTTGTAGCCCAAGTCATTACATCTTCACTGCTATTTTCAGTGTGCTAGCTAGATGAAAGCTAGTGCAAGTAATCCCACCCAAGAAGCAAATCAACCCAAGTCAGAGCCCTATGACTCCCAGATGCTGCATTACCCCTCTTCCTAGATTCTCCAGTAATCACATAACATTTCATAACTGAACAATGAATAGGTACCATGAATGTAGAATTAGTCTTCTTTTCTTAGTAGGTGGCCAGTTTATATCAGCTGTTGCCCACTATTGCATCCTCCTTTCACTATTAACCCTAGAACATAAAGCTCCTGCCTTAATCCTCCCTGGACTGGCTCAGAACATCTAAATTCTTGGGGTCAAATATATTTGCAGCAAATGGTAATGTGAATGACATGGGGGGAAAAAAGCAGTATGATCTCAAAGCTGTGTTGAGATCTAAAAGTAATCTATAGAATCATAGAATCTTAGGGCTGGAAGGGATCTCATGAGGTCATCTAGTCCAACCCGCTGCAAAAAGCAGGACCACTCCCACTAAATCATCCCAGCCAGGGTTTTGTCTAACCAGACCTTAAATATCTCCAAAGACGGAGATTCCACCACCTCCCTAGGTAACCCATTCCAATGCGTCACCACCCTCCTAATGAGAAAGTTTTTCCTAATATCCAAACTCGACCTCCCTAGCTGCAGCTTGAAACCATTGCTCCTTGTTCTGTCCTCTCTTACTACCGAGAACAGCCTTGCTCCCTCCTCTTTGGAGCATCCCTTCAAGTAGTTGAAGATTACTATCAAATCCCCCCTCGGTCTTCTGTTCTGCAGACTAAATAAGCCTAGTTCCTTCAGTCTCTTCTCGGAAATTATGTGCCCCAACTTCCTAATCATTTTCGTTGCCCTCCGCTGGACCCTTTCTAATTTGTCCACATCCTTTCTGTGGTGGGGAGCCCAAAATTGGACACAGTATTCCAGATGCGGCCCCACCAGTGCCGAATAGAGGGGAATAATCGCATCCCTCTATCTGCTGGCAACACTCCTACTGATGTAGCCCAATATGCCATTGGCCTTTTTGGCAACAAGAGCATATTGGTGACTCATATCCAGCTTCCCGTCCACCTAACCCCCAGGTCCTTTTCTACAGTGCTGCTACTTAGCCGATCGGTCCCCAGCCTATAGCTGTACATAGGATTTTTCCGTTCTAAGTGCAGGACTTTGCACTTGTCCTTGTTGAACCTCATGAGATTTCTTTTGGCCCAGTGTTCCAATTTGTCTAAGTCTCCCTGAATCCTGTCCCTGCCCTCCAGCGTGTCTACCATTCCCCCCAGCTTGATGTCATCCGCAAACTTACTGAGCATGCAATCTATCCCATCATCCAGATCATTAATGAAGATGTTGAACAGAATCGGCCCCAGGACCGACCCCTGGGGCACTCCACTTGTTACTGGTTGCCAAGTAGACATCGCACCATTGAGTCCCACCCGCTAAGCCTGTTGATCTAGCCAATTTTCTATCCACCTTACGGTTCACTCATCCAATCCATACTTCCTTAACTTGCTGATGAGAATGCTGTGGTAAACCGTATCAAAAGCCTGGCTAAAGTCAAGGTATATCATGTCAACGACTATTCCTACATCCACAAATCCAGTCATCTCATAATAGAAGGCAATCAGGTTGGTCAGGCACGATTTGTCCTGGTGAATCCATGCTGACTGTTCCTGATCACTCTATTTTCCTCCACATGTTTCAGGATGGATTCTTTGAGGACCTGCTCCATGATTTTTCCAGGGATTGAGATGAGGCTGACCAGTCTGTAGTTCCCTGGATCCTCCTTTTTCCCTTTCTTGAAGATAGGTACTATATTTGCCTTTTTCCAATCCTCCGGGACCTCCCCCATTCGCCACGAGTTTTCAAAGATAATGGCCAGCAGCTCTGCAATCACATCGGCCAACTCCCTCAGCATCCTCGAATGCAGTTCATCCGGCCCCATAGACTTGTGCACATCCAACTTCTTTAAGTAGTCCCTAACCTGACCTTCCATCTCCGAGGGCCGCTCTTCTTCTCCCCATTCTGTGTTACCCCGTGTAGTAGCCTGGGAGCTGGCCCTCCCTATGAAGACTGAAGTAAAAAAAGAATTGAGTACTTCAGACTTTTCCGCATCATCCACCACGACACACCTATGACACACCTGTGTCTGAAAGTCTTGATGAATGTATATTAACCCACATGAAAGTTCATTGAAGTTTATACAGAGTGGTAGTAAGTCATGCATCTAAACACAAAATTCAAAAAGCAAAAAGAATATTTGGAAATGGCCTAACCAGCTCATCTGATGATGGATCAAAACTTGTATTGCATACTGATGTTTTTTTACAAAATGTCTTCGGTTCATTTCTCCTGTTTCTTGACAGACATCTACCAAGCATTTACCTTTTTTAACTGTGTACTTACAACATGGAATTTCATTATGCAGATGTTTTACAATAGGTATTTTTCATTAGTTAAAAAAGAAAATATCTGCATTGCAGAAAAGTATGCTTTAGCTTCAGAATAGAAGTTTATATTTACCAGTGCTTGTTACAGGGAAGGGTGAGCACAAACAAGACAAAAAACGGTTAAAAAGGAGATTGAGAAGACAAATGATCATGAGCATTCAGCTCTGAGGAGGAACAGTGAACAGCCCTGTGCATCTAGGGGAATTGTCTCCAAAACATCAGTAACCAGCTTCCTTGCTCCTCTGCCCCAAACCCTCAATACAAGATCCCATCCCAAACAAACATGGCAAACTTAATGAAATGTAAAGAACACCACATTTACTGTTGATTAAGCTGAAGTTTGTAGGACACATAATAGAGTACTGGATGCATAGTTTCTGTTAGAATATGTAGGAATTGGCAATAGCCTACTGGTGTACACAGAGGAATAAGGAAAATCAGTCAACAGAGAAACATTTCTTTCTAATATGTTGATAAAGAAACAATTCACAGAGTTGTCTTACAGCTGAGAAACAATTCTGGGAACTGCAAATTTTTAACACAACTATTATTTAAGGGGAAAAAACAACAATGAATGGATATGGATACAGTTGCCTATTTGGACATCATCAGAGTAAAGAACAATGATAAAATACATCGTAGATAATCAGATAAAATGTAATCAGTGTAAATTTTTTAAAGAAACCTAATATTTAAAGAATACAAAAGAAAATAAATAGCAACAAAAAGCTCAGAAGAGTACTAAACATAATTGCCATGTGTTAAAAGCACAAGCTACAAACAAAACTCTGACATTAATAGCACCACTTCAATTAGTTTTACCATTAGGACTCAAATAGCTGAAACAGAAATATTTTAAACTGATCCTAGCTTACCTTTTCCAGTGAATTTTTGTATTACAAAATACCATACAACCATAGTTCTCTGATGTATGCCGACAATATAAACAATGGGACAAAGGCTAAAAAGGCATCCATACTCATGCAAGGCTTAAATGGAGTGAAAATTTGCATCACTGCCATTTGACTTAGGAGCAATGCCCCTCTACTAAGGCTGTGGATTTGGCCTTCATAGGCCTTTTCACCTGAAGCAAAAGCATGACTATTTGGAGCGCACGATTTGATTTGTGGGTTCACACAGTTAATCCACAAGGTTTAAACCACATGCTAGAAGGAAGCAGTAAGCCACATCCACAATTCTCTCTCATATCCTACAGTAGTAGCAGAGTCTTAGGTCCTAACACACACAGTGGGACCAAGGATTCAGCCCTGCCATGTTTCAGGGTATTTTTCTTGAAGAACAGTCATTTTACCTGGGCTAGCTACTTAACAGTCTAACTTTGCTGTATGTGTACTCATTACCCATTGTTCCTTGGTTTACCTTGATAGGAAATAACTTCACCTATATCCAGAGCTTCATTTTTGTTGAAATGTTAGATCTGTGTCCCTATGTTATAAAAAAGTAATTCTTCGTAACTTCAAAATGCAAACATTCCTGAGAATGTGTCAGATGTTTCAACGTATGGCACACAAACTAATTAAATCATCACATATGTCTAAGAATTTGCTGTTCCTGGAATAATTTTGACAATATGGAACACAATTTGCATTTATTTATGCCTGCTGTTGCTTACAGACTATTGAAATATGTCTTAGATTGTAAGAATATATTAGGGTAGATTTTCACATTATATTCTGTTTGATATTATTTTTTATCTCATTTTCAGTGCAATTGAAATATCCATTCTGGAGAGCATATTACAGATCAACTTCACTCTATAAGAAATTCCCTCTTCTCATTTACTGCCTTGAACTATAAAACAACATATAGAGGAGAAGCTTGTGAAAATGTGTTTTACTTCTACCAGGCATAGCAAAGAATTGCATATTCATAGATACAATTATTATTATTTATATATATTACAGTGTTGCCTAGACACCAGGATTGGAGATCTATCATTATGTTAGAGTACAGACTAAAAAACCAGTCCTTGCCATAAACTTAAGAGCTTCCAATCCAAACAGTGATGACAGAAAAAAAGTGGTAGCCAACATCTCAAAAGTACAGAGCTTGTTGATCACATTTCCCTGATCCAGCTTTCTGTGTATTCTGTGTACATGCCACAATCAACTCATAGTCAGAGGCTGCCTTTGCCTTTGGAGGCCCTAGGCAAAGGCCCATTGTAGAGTCCCCATAGGCCCGCAAGGCCCCCCTCTGTGACCCTGCCCCCCCCCCCACCCTCCCCACTCTAGCCCCAGGTCAGCACACACGGCCCCGGCCCCCTGAGCCAGCTCCTCCTCCTGCTGCCGACTCACCTGGCGCAGCTTTTAGGATAGGCAAAGCAGGCAACAGGGCCCCTTACACCTTGGGGCCCTAGGCATCCGCCTGCTTCGCCTACCCCAAAAGCCACCTCTGCCCATAGTAGCCACCTCTCACATGCCCACTCCACAAAAACTGTTAAAACTCAATCTGAGCAAATAGAACAAAGAAAGACAGAAAATCAGAAGATATTAAAAGTCTGTTCCTGGCTCCCATCTTCTCTGCTCCATTTGGAAGGTGGATGGGAGTAGCTCCTGGCAATGTCTTCTAGGAGAGGAAACTAACATGGCCCATTCATCCCCCTGCAGCCACTGGCAGCAGCTCCAGGCTACTCTTCTACTCCTTATGCTGGGGAAGAGAGAGAGAAGGGAAGGGGCTCCTGAGATGCTCTGATGCAGCAATATACAGTTGATTATTTGAAAGCCTCCTCCCCCTTTCAAAAAAATTCCACCTCCTTTCTCCCTCCTCCCACCAACTAAAAAAGTCAAGAACATCTGGGAAAACACTGCTTTTGTAATTAAAATATTTAATAATAAATACATTTAAACCACTCTGCCACCAGGACACTGAAGACTACTGTAAATAGAGACAAATAGCCAGTTCATTACTGGATGGGATCTAACAGGAGTCATAAATAATCATGGCAGAACAGCCTGATACTGCACTTTTTACTGCCATTTTTTTCTGTTGATGGTGTTACATCTTTCTTTACTAAATGACTACATAGTTCCTCATCTTTTGTTTTTTCCCCCTTTTCTTTCCTGTTGTGAGGAGAACTGTGTTTGTATTGTGAGGGATACAGAGCAGTTTCTCTCTCACTCTTCCCTCTCTTCTGGTTGCAGAGGGGAAGAGATCGGCTTTCTTGCTTTGTCTTTACCGCATGCTAGTGAGAGGGCAAGTAATTGTATGCGTGCTGATGGACAGTAGCCTACCCTGCTACTGCATAACAGTATTGTCAAAGGTAGCATGCTGCTGTATAACCCAAATCTGCGCTGGAGCTCATGTGCCCATGACAAGCAGTACAGCTATCTGGGCTTGACTAAAGTAGCAAATTGGAGTTAGGTCTAGCACAACAGCTGAACAGGACCACATGATGTAGAGGCAGGGACCAAGCTGATGCTATTTTTAAATGGTAGATGAGCCTGACGCAGACTATGGCTTCTGAGCCAGGAACACAAACGCACATTGGTGGGGGGAACCACATTGTGATGCAAACACAGAGAGACCAGCAGTGGGTCCAGAACTTTTGCATAAAGTAACACTCATTCTTGGTGCTGTGTGAGGAGCTTGTCCCAGAATATGAATGGAGGAGGACCCAGATGAGAGCGTTAATAACAGTCCAGCAGCATATTATCACCCTGTGGAAAAGGCAACTTCAGATCTGTTGGCAACCAGTTTGGAGTTGGAAAAGTCTAAGGCATAGTTGGCATAGTGATCATTGAGGTTTGCAAGACAATTATTGCTG
Source organism: Pelusios castaneus (assembly GCA_007922175.1). Taxonomy (NCBI): domain Eukaryota; kingdom Metazoa; phylum Chordata; order Testudines; family Pelomedusidae; genus Pelusios; species Pelusios castaneus. The sequence goes on along the minus strand of ML685772.1, from coordinate 5,553,844 downwards.
TGTTGTGACCCAGGAACCTCTTGGGGCCAACTGGCAGAGGGCACAGGGTTTTACAGGCATCCCCTGGGTCTGATGGCTATAGAATAGTGTGCCAAAAGGTGGCATGTGAAGTCTACTTACAGCTAGTAAATCACTGATCATCTTATTCATTGTGAAATTTATGTACAGGTACTACTTAAGAAGTGATGTTCTTAAAGCCTGGAAGTTACTAAGAGGTGAAAGGCCTTGAACTGATTCTGTTCCAGCAGGGATAGGAGATTTTTATCTGGTCATGTGTTTATTTTGTTTCTCTCAATGTAAATCTATCTGCATGCAGAATCAGATTCTGATTACAAGATCAACAGCAAAGGAAGGCCACAGGGAGGGACAGTCAGCAGGGTGTGTGCTGTTTATATATAAATATCAAAGAAATGTTTTGATATATCTGAGTTTGCAAAGAGACACACACAATCTTTCCCATGAGCAGGCAAAAGGATAGTGTGACTTGTCTCATGAACAGAAGGGCACAGCCACACCTGGCTGTAATACCCTGGAAGGATAGGCTTTTGCCCTTGGACATGACAATAAATAGTTAAGTAAGTCTAGCTTCCACAATGCATTATGTTCTTATTTACTATATAATGATTTGTTTCCATTTGTTTCAATTGCTTCTTCTCATCTCTCTATTTTTTATTAAATATACATAAAAATTTGTTTTCACTATAAACATATCTAAGGATTGTGTGTTGAGCAGAGTGGTGACCCTGAAGTGAAACTGGTGTGTACTGTTCCTTTGGGAGTAGCTGCTCTGTCAGTTCTGTGGATGTCTGGTGGAATAGTGGCTGGTCGTTACAGGGAGATGCTCAGAATGTTCAGGAGCAATTTAACTACACTCTGAGCAAGTAAAGGATGATAGTGCAATGTGCCTTTTGCCAACTAAAAACAAGATGGTGCAAATGCAAAGGCAAAGTGTGGCTGTAGTCCACACTTTACCTTTGCAAGTCATTTTTAAAGTGCCCACCCAGGCAGGTCAAAGGCTTTCTGATCAGCTTCAAACAACCTGAAGTTAAAAAAGAAAATCAGCAAAGATTCTGGTATCGACAGAGCAGAGAGGAGTGCTAAGCTGGAGCCTGATGAACTATAGCATTTGCCTGGTGGGAAAAAAATGCTTAGTAGGCTGAAAAAAAGTCTTATTAATTACTTCTTTTCCCCCTTCCCAAGCTCAGTTCTTTTAACCTCGTGGGTGCAGGGGGGGGAGAGGGGGAGGGGAGAGCAAAGTTGATGGGGGGGAAAATTTCACTGTTCCTCCCCCAGCCTTACCCATCACTCCCACTGTGCATCCCCCCAGCCAGGGCAGCATTCCTGCCTTCCTCCTCAGTCCTGCTTCTGGTATATATTCCCTCTCATCCCCAATTCCATAATTCCTCCTATCAGGCAGGAGGCAGCCCAACCTAATACACCTGACCACAGGCTGATCCCTCCTGGCTGCCTCTGCGGCCTGCACCCCACATACACCCTTGTGGTGTGATCTGTGTATCATTCATGTTCACCCTTACAATGTAACTGTGAACTGCTTGAGGCAAAGTGGTTTTGGAATGCACCTGACATACTGAACATTACTGTTATGGTAGCATGTTTCCTGCAATATCATACACATGTACAGATATGAAACTATGCAGACAAACACAAAGCTATGTTGTCTGTCCACACCCATTGGAGGCACACATACAGGAACAATGGATAGGCCTAAGCATCTGTGAGCACTTTGGCTCTAGTGGAAGGAATCATGACCATTGCTTGACATGGATGATCCCCTGACTCCTGGAGGTGTTGAGAAAACTTGTTAAAAGAAAGAGACACTCTTGTCTAAGGGCTCTCCCCTGTAAGCTTGCTCCCAAGCAACATCAAGGACTAGCACCTACCCACAGGGAGCTGAAGCCTGGATGCAAGAAATATTGCAGCCAGCCTGTGCAGTAAGCTGAATACAGACTGAAACAGTGATCTTAGCTTAAAATAAGAGTTATCTTTCATTTGATTGTGACTAACTCCTTGACTTAATAATCTTTGGATCTATATTATTGTGGTTTATAATCACTTAAAATCATACTGTAATCAATAAATGCATTTTGTTTGTTTTATCTAAAGCAGTGCATGTGGATTGAGTATATGCAGAGACCTCACTTGTAGTGACAGATCTGGTGGGACGCTGAGGCAGACTGCTACTTCTGGTCTTGATCCTCTAGACTGAACTTGAATATTTGATACTTTCTTGAGCCCCCTCCAGCCCTGGCCCATGACCCAGGTCAGAGTCAAGATCAATGAATCATACTGATTCAGAGCCAAATATGCCAGCTAAAGCAGGATTAATGGAACAGAGACTGAACAAGAAGTCAGAAGCAGAGCATGCAACTAGGAGCCAAGGCAGAGTGAGGCATCAGGAGTAGAACAGGGGACCAGGCCAGCTATCAAGAACAGGAATGGGCTCAGGCACCAGGGGCGAGGCACCAGGAGGATCCAGGAAGATTTGTTTGCAGTAGCAAGTCAGGGATCCATCTAGTTGCACAGATGGCCTCCACATATTTCCCTTATATCTTAAAATAGCATGTCTGAGCCCATCAGAGAATGCAGCAGGATTTATCACAGTCAAGACATCTATTGGTGCTTGAATCTCTACAGCTCATAGGCTGATGTTCCACACTTCAAAGTGATCAGGTGGCAGTGTGTATATGATTGCTGCCCAAAAGCCACAAACCCAGCTTCCAGACCTATGGCTTCTCACAATGTGTTTGTGAATATATTACAGAAATAAAGACTCCTTCATTGTTACTGAAGTTCATTGATGCTGAAAAAAAGGAGCATATCAATCAGCTGCCTTAACTTGGTGAAAGTATGTACAGACAGAATATAATACTTTGTCATCTAAAAGGATAGTACAAATCATTAGTGTATCTTTCTTTTCTGGTACATTTGATCAACTGTATAACGAAGCTGATACTGTTGATTGTTTAGTGGTCCATGACTCATTGATTGGCACCTCTGGGAATTGTTCTGCATTTTTTGTAATACCATGCATGGTAATATGGAAGTGACTCCACAGGCTCATGGCCTATAATAGTCTCTCAGGTCCCTGGGAAATTCTGTTTCACTCATTTCACAGTCATGGTGAGATACTCTGACAGCAGTCCTCCTTCCTTCAGTACTCCTCCAACTTCATTTGTGCTTCTAATCACCTGGAATTCTCCTTATACATTTCCATCATCAAGTCATCTCCACTCCTCATTTGTTTTGCCCACAAATTCAGAAGCCTGTTACTGAGACCAAGTGGTCTCTCACTTACAGGGCTGTACCTTGATTCTATGACTGTTCCACTTGGTTCTGACACAAGGAAAAAACGGGTGAGCGCCCTTGAATTCATAGTTTTGTTCATTGACTACATAGCTGCAAATGAAAATAGTTTTTATTTAAAAAAAAATATATTCCCATTGATTATTCATTTTGTTATCAAATTTCTGTCCTTTGAGGGAAAAAAAAATATTCCACAAGAAATGGTGAGTTATTTTTGCTATACAACTATCCACCACATTTTTGTGGACGGTGAGGAGTGGAGCAAATATAGCAGCATAGGTGATTATGTTGCAACCTTTCCAATCTGCTGCAACCTTAAAAGACGTTGTACTGCTTCAGATGCAAGAATGAAAGAAAGACTAATTATTTCAAGCATTGAAGTGGAGACCCTATACCAGAGAAATCTTTCTGCATCTTCGGACAGATGAACTGATAAGTGACTTGGCAGGGACTGCAAGTTACAATAGTGGCAGAGGAAGCTTGCCTTATCAAGTAACCCCAGAAACCATCTAGAATTTATACTCAGTTAAAAATTTCTGTTTTATGATGGTTTATTTGATGGACAGAAATCAGTTCAGTAAAAAGCCAGTTTCTACACTAGTGGTACGTGCCTTGACATGCAGGTGGTCTGAGAGGCAGAGAGTGCCTTTATACACTATTTTGTGGCAATTTAGAGTTTGATCAGAATATGGCCACAAACTTTTACACTCATGCTTTTTTTTTTGGTTTGGTTTTGTTAAAAACAGTACTGCATGCATCTGCTGTAAAGTGCCAGTTTGTTTTTTATTTTCAATGCTTGTCTGCCATTTCAAACAGCATGTTCAAGAGGAAAGTCATGTGGGGAATGGAGTTACATAAGGGATAGATGTGTATGGAGGTATTGTATCTGCCCACACTAAAGCTGCAGCTAGTATTATAAATTTAACCCACATAAGAGTGCTACTGTAAGATGCCAGTTTGTATTTTTTTTTTCTCCCCCTGCCCACCAATTTGAACAATGTGCTTGGGAAGAGGGGGTGGAGGATGTGGCTTTTGGACAAGCTTAATGATGCTGCATCTGCCCACAGCTGAAACCAAAGATAGAAACATTAGCTAAGAACCTGCCCGGATATTTGTAATATCCCTCATTATAAACCAGGATGGCAGCTTCCCTCTTACTGGCCTGAGATGCTGAGTTCTTGTTTCTTTATTAGCCTTTAAAAGTGCTACAGGACTCCTTGTTTGTTTGTTTTGTTTTCATCTGAAAGAAATTACTTATGGTTCAGAAATATTACATTTGATCATTATGTTTCAAGGGCTATCTATAAATACTATCAATTTACTTTCAGTGCCACTTTTTAAAAAAAAATAGGAAGCCTAATCTCATAGTGCAAACACACAATTTTGTGTTTATACTTGTATGCTCTGTTAGCAAGAAATTGAGCATGTTGTAGTAGAAAGTAAGAACCTGAGACATGAGATTTGGCATAACAGTAGGGTTTAACTATTACTTTTAAATGCCTCAGGCCTCATACCTAGCCTATTATAAAGCAAAGGTAGCAGAAGTCAGGCTGAGAATCTGCTTGCAAGTTCAAAGAAACTGGCAAGAACAGTGCTGGTATTTCAAAAAATACATATTCCTAAACAAAAGATAGGCAGTGAACATGCAAGCATGTTCCAGACAGATAATACCAGAACATCCTGAGACCAGGAATAGTACAAGATCATTCCTCAAAGATAACGAGGGTTTACTGACCGCTCAGGATGACAATAAAATGGACAGAGATGTCTTGGTAACATGATGGATAGGTTTTGACTGAACCATTTGGCATAAGGTAAAGGGTGGCATCTTACCATGTCAGAAGGTGGCAGCTACACATGTCAGAGTATGTGTATGGATTCAGATCACCCAGCACCACCTGCAGCTGTTGAGAGATTGCTGTATCCACTAGTATCTATGGATTTTGGTGGAAACTCTCCTCCATCACATCCTTACTGATATCACAAATATTATGAACTTTGTAACTTGGACTCATATAGCTAACTGTGTATCACTTACTCCAAATACCCATCTTCCTTAGCTCTCCTCTTCCTGCCACCCAAACTCCATTATGCCCCCTTTGTCACCTGCATTAGGAGAGTTTACAATCTAAGCTCAACTACTTTACTTTGTTTTTCATCCATCATCTTTACTGGAGACATAGAACATTGTCTCCTTACTATCACATCATCTACTTCCATACTTTTACCCATGAAACTGGATACATTCACTTTTGCTACTTTTAGGATTGGGATTTCAAACTGGCAAGAATGTCATTTAAGAAAAGGCAAATGTTAAAAGGAGAAGGAATATACTGGCATTTAGAGTTTGGAACTGGGGTCATGGAAAAAAGTTAAGAAAAGGAATGTCAACAACATTTGCATTCATAGAATAATCATAATCCGATATGCCAATATCATTTTAACTGCAATGGCGTGGTTAATCTTTTGTATATTTGAATGCAGTTCAACAGTTCCAATGATGTCTTGTAATTCAGCCTTTTGGATGTAATCCAGATACATTATTTTATTACATGATAAATAAAATAGTGACATATCTCATAGCCTTGCGTTAGCTTTGTGTGTTTTCTATTTTTTGCCTAATGACTTGCATTTATCTTGCTCATCTGTTTTATTTTCTGTCTTCCAGCATTAGGAACAGTACACCAAGAAAGTAGATAATAAAGAAAGGCCCATTTAGTAGTTTCTAGATAAACTGAGTTTACAGAAGCAGAAGTCTGAACAGAAAAGGTCAAGCCTTCCACCAAAATTTTGTAGGACTAAATTAAAAGCAAAGAAAACAGCAGCTGTATAAGTGGGTTGTAACTCATGAAAGCTTATGCCTTAATAAATTTGGTTGTCTTTATAAAGTTCACAGGACTCCTTATTTGTTTTGCTGAAATAGACTGACTTCCCCACCGGAACAGCTCTAGAGTCTTTCATTCCTATCAGCTCTTCTCTACTAAATAAGAAAATGACAATGAAAACAAAGGCTTTGGCAGAGCTCAGATACTTTTGCCAGTATAAGCTCTTCCACTTGACACAGCTACTACCACTTGTTTAAGTGGTTTTTTTATGTCGGCAGGAGGGCTCTCTTCCACTGATATAACGTGGCTAAACTCATGCTTATGCCAGCAAAACTTACGTCACTCGGTGGAATGTTTTTTTCACACCCCTGAGCAACAAAAATTTTGCTGGCATAAGCATGAGTGTAGACAAGCTCCTAGCTTTACATAGTAAAGTCTGCAGGAAGAGATTATTAAGTTTTTTAATTAAAAACTTTTTAAAAGATTCATTAGTTTTGTGAATCAGATTTCCTTTATTCCTCCTTTCTTAACTTTTGTTCCAAAGTCGTATCAAGTGAACCGGAATCTTTCCATTGACTTCAATGGGCTGTGAATCAGGCCCTCATCCCATTTTTTCCTTCCTCCCCTCCTTTGGGTGTGTTCTATCCTTACTATAGGCACAGATCCAGGCAAGATATGGCCTAATATATTTATTTACTAGTAATGACCATGAGTTTACTAAATCTGGAGCCTAAGAATAAAGAAACTAAACAGAATAGGCAAGGAGAAATGTAATGTAGAGAACTAGTTTTAATCTAGAAGCTAATAAAGCTCCTGGCCCACATGAGTATACAACAAACTTTCACGAGATACAAAAAGATCAGCTATTCCCAATATGATAGTATGCAAAGCTTTTAATTTTATGATTGAACAACAATAAGGTAAAAGAAAATGAAGTTGACATTTCTTTCAGTATTTTAAAATGCAGGAAAGGACTCTTGAGACTCCCAATTTTACAGACCAATCTTACCATTCAGTGCAGACTAAAAATAGTCATCAAAACAACAGCATAATGCCAGATATCCTACTTCCCAAGGTGATCCAGGCAGGCTTTACAATATACAGCTATCTGTCAGATGTTTCCTAGAGTCTCTTATCTACCCTTGAAAGCTCAGACCCAGAAGGCTTGCCAGAAGTTATCTTGAGGATGGACATATAAAAAGCATTCGACATGATGAAACAGAGCTTTCTGTTTGCAGCGCTGGGAAAATTTGGTTTAGGCAATCCTTTTGTTAGATGGGTTATCATAATTCTTGGCAACAGCCTTTTCCAACTGAATAGTGCACATAGCAGGGCTGCCTTTTGTCATCTTATTGTTTTTCTTGTTGCTATACCCTTTATCTAGAACTCAGCCCAAGACAGAATCTATAGAAGGATACAATTTAGCCCTATTTCTCTATGTTCCAAGGGTATTTTATTTTGTCAGTTTGTCAGTTTTAAAAGATGTAATATCATTTTTGACCTGATAGGCTGTAAAATTAACATGCACAAGATGGCGTCTAATGCCACTGAAATTTCAAAATGTAAGGTAAATACTCAGTGTACTGTACTCTATGAAGAGAACTGTATTTTAAATATCACAGTGTTAAATTTTGACTGATACAATTCTGTTCTCCAATTTAACTTACACAGTAAGCATCAAGGAAACAGATGAAATGAACTGCCTAGATGGAATCATGTTCCATTGTTCATAACGGGGCAAAGCTGAAGATGATATAATAAATGTTCTACCCAGTTCCTTAATGTTATTTCAACCTCTTAATGATTCATGTTATCACATGGAATTGAGAGGCTAACATATCTGGCAGCACAAATACCTCAGTTAAAAAATACCAAAGCTTACTGAACTATAGAAAGAGGAGATGCAAGTTCACCTTAATTTAAATTTTACTACAGGGCATTCAGCTGGAGAGTAAACCTTTTTGGATACTCAGATATTCCTGGTTGTTTTTCATCTTAATCTTCAAAAATAACACCCTCTTCATCCAACTGATGTATTATCACCATACAAAAACTTGGTATTGATACATTGTTCTGATTGAGAAGTCAAACAAGCACAGGTTAAGAAATACAGAAGTAAGGGGACAGTACTGCTATCATGATCCTCTCCATTTTTACATAATTTCACCTAAAATTATCCCCTGTTTTAGATAGCCTAAAGTCAAGATGATCCTGTATTTCAGATGGACCACAGATGGAGATATCCCCGTGATCTAAACCATAATCATCTTGAATTGATTTTAACAAAAGGAAGGAAAAGTTTCAACATTTCCAGCAAAGTACAACTATTAAAAAGTTCTAATTTTCAAATGACTTAATTGATTCTTCTTAATTTTTTGGCTTCTTTGGATGACCTTAGCTTTCAGAGTCTCTGATCTGGGAGACATCTGTATAATAACAATACTTGGCATTTAATTATTAGAGCTAGTGGAAACTGTTTCTGTTCTACAAGAAATTCTGACATTTTCCCCCAAAATGTTCTGAATCGCAATGAAAAGTATAAATTTCCCCATCAAATGAAACTTCCAAAGTTCCAAACAAATTTAGCTTTAAGTCAGTCAAAATGTTTTGCGTTGATTTTCAATTTTCAATTTATTTTTAGTTTATTTTTATATTGCTATGTTATTTTATAATATGAAAAAAGGAAACATTCTATTCCAAGGAGGTTGAAATTGGATGTTTCAACTTTATCAAAATGACATTTCAGTTTCTTTTTTTCTTTCTAAATAAAGTTTAATCAAAATTGATACTTTACTTTGGAATGTTCCTTCAGAAAAATTTTCCACCAGCTCTAAAATTAGTACTAAGCATTTGTATGGCAACTTTCGTATGATTATCTCAAAATACGTTTTACTTAATTCATCATTACAGTTTTGCATTGATTAGGCCAGCAATAAGCTGTGTCTAGTTGGTATGATGTACACTAACTCTCTTTTTACAATGGTATAATACATTGATTTCTTTAGTGTCATTACTCCTGATTTGCACCAGGATATGGGAATTTTAGGCATGTATTAAGTATTAGCTAAACTAATCTGAAATAAACCTAGTTTAAATAGAAATGAGAGCATCAACGCACAGGTTTATACCATTTGAACTAAACTGGTTTAAAGTAAGACCTTAGTTAGACTGGTAGCATTCTTTTAGGTGAGAGAAGAGGTGAATGAGACCTGCTCCTTTTTGTTCTGTTTTTCCTCTCTCTGACTCTTTTCTTTTATTAATCTCTTTATTGGAAAACTGATATTGAACATGAACAGCCAACCTAAGAAAATATGCAACATCCATCAATTTTGATTCTTCAGTGCTTATATAAAATTTTTGATTAGCAGTTTGGTATGGTATACAGTCCTTAGACTGTTTCAAAGGGGTAGCCGTGTTAGTCTATTGCAGAAAAACAAACAGAGTCCTGTGGCACTTTTAGGCTATGTCTACACTTGCTAAAATTAGTTCCAATTAGTTAGTTCGAACTAACTAATTCAAACTAATTTTAGTTAGTTCCAATTAGCTTAATTGGAACCTAGCGTGGCCACACTGGAATGTTAGTTCGAACTAAGCAAGCACTTGCTTAGTTCGAATTAGCGATCCCCATTCATTTCAATGGCCGGTTAATTCGAACTAAGAAATTAGTTAGAATTAACATGGCCACATTGGTTAATTCGAACTAGTTGGTTCGAATTAACCCCTTAGTTTGAAAACCCTATTCGAACTTATTAGTTCAAATTAAGGGAGCCCTTAATTCGAACTAACTAAAGCCTAGTCATAGAATCATAGAATAATAGGGTTGGAAGGGACCTCACGAGGTCATCTAGTCCAACCCCCTGCTAAAAAGCAGGACCACTCCCCCTAAATTATCCCAGCCAGGGTTTTGTCTAACCGAGCCTTAAAAATCTCCAAAGATGAAGATTCTACCACCTCCCTAGATAGCTCATTCCAATGCTTCACCACCCTCCTAGTGAGAAAGTTTTTCCTAATATCCAACCTAGTGTAGCCATGGCTTTAGTTAGTTCGAATTAAGCCTCCTTAATTCGAACTAACTTGCCAGTGTAGACATAGCCTTAAAGACTAACAGATTTATTTATCGCATGAGCTTTCGTGGGAGAAAATCTCACTTCGTCAGAAGCTTTGAAGCGCCTCCCACGAAAGCTCATGCGATAAATAAATCTGTTAGTCTTTAAAAGTGCCACAGAATTCTGTTTATAGTTCTTAGACTATATTTTAAGTTTTACATTTGATTGCTCCACATCCTCTTCATTCCTAGTTGAATTATAAAAAACCTCCCATGGATCTATTTCCCCAAATCTTGAAGACCTATTTCACTGTAATTATCTTTCTAACCAAGGATGATTCAACAAGACTTCATTCACATGTCCCTTTTTAATATAATTAGTGTGAATATTTGGTTATCCATAAATTGTGAGGGAGGTTATTTCTTCCTGTCCCCTTCCTTTAAGGGACTAAATGGCTAAACGTTGTGACAAAGAAGTCCATTTCTGACAATGAACAGTAGTTTGTAAAACTCATTTTTAAACACATTAATTTTTAGGCCCAAATTTTCAAAAGTACAAGCACAATTTTATAACACTCAACTTTGGCACATGTCAATATATGATGTGTGTTTGCAAACTGAGGTTGCATATATACTGCTATTTTTTTAATCATACTGTAGAATGTTTTACACTAACCCTTGTGCCAGTTATAATGCAGCCTGTGATCAGTATTTGTAACTACTTTCTGTAGTTCCATTAAGATGACTCATGGCCTTTGCACTAGGGAATGAAAGACATTTATCTTTTTTTGTTTAAATTGCAAATAGGACTGCTAGCTCTATGAACTGCAAAACTGTTTTTCTCAAAGGGTTTCACCTCTATTTTTGTTCAAGTGTGAAAAAAATGTTGTATTTATTTTTTCAAATGCTGAAATTACAAACTTTTTAATGCTGATAAGATGAAATGACAAATGTCACTAGCTTATTCACAGAACTGAAAATGACATAAAATATGAGCCAATAAGAACAGCTGAAGAGATCTGTTGTTGCAGTTCATTTTTAACAATTCCACCTCTCCCTTCTCCTCCACTATGGAATTAAAGTTCATTGAGTCTTCAGTCTTAGGCACTTATATGGCCCCCATTACCATAGTATTTGAATCCCTCACCATTTCTAGTGTAGTTCTCTGTACAACATCCCTGAAAGGAATAGAAGTACTATTAACCCCTTTTTATAGATGGGGAATTGAGGCACAGAAAGGCTAGGGCACCAAGGAAGTCTTTAGCAGAGCAGGTAATTGACACTCAGATCTCGCAAAGCCTAATCTAGGGACCTAATCACTGGCCATCCTTTCTGTAGATGTAAGCAAAATACCACACCTTGGGTGCATCTAGACTTGAAAATTAAGTCGACTTAAGCTTGCTGGTGAGGTAATCACGTCTACACTACAGTTTCCTCAAGTCGAC
>ML685772.1:5528281-5541805 GCA_007922175.1 Pelusios castaneus | reverse complement strand
TCCCAGCCCATGGTCCAACTGCTCAGCAGCTGGCAGCTGGAGCTCGGGACTCCGGCTCTTCCTCCTGGCCCGGACCACTTGGGTCCGGGGAAGTTCTCCCCAGGACCCGAGTCATCCAGGCTAGAAGGGTTCCCTTCTGCCCAGGACCCAGGAAGTCCCAAGCAGAAGGGAGCCGAGTGGTCCGGGGCAGAAGGGAGCTCTCTAAGTGGATTAAGTAGACTCTCTAAGTGGACTTAGTAAGGCCCCCTTTAAGTCGACTTAGGAGTCCAGTGTGGACTCTCTAAGTTGATTTAATAAGGTCGACTTATTAAAGTCGACTTTTTTAAGTCAACTTTAATTCTCCAGTATAGACATAGCCCTTGTGAGATAGCAGAGATAATTCTAAAAATACTACCTGAAGAAGTGGAGTAAAGAAATATGTTTTTGTTGGACTTCCAGCTTTTCCTTGACTTTTACAGTACTTTAGAAAGATTCATCATGTGAAACTTTGTCTTTTAACTATTGCAAGGTGCTCAAATGGGGAGGGAACAAGTACCATAATAAACTTATAAACAGTACAGCAAAATAAATAATGAATAATTTAGGCCTGATCCAGCAGTGTGCTCTGTACAGATGTAGGAGTTATCTAGTGTACCTTAAAGGGTGAAAAAAATGAAAAAGGAAAATGAGAAGAACCCAAATTGTTTTTTCATTTTTTTAATATCCAGATTTTTAAAACCATGATGAATTTTCTTTTTTGCTGGCAATACTATAGATGCTCAGCTATAAAAATAGAGTAAAATTCATCTGCCACATAGAAATATTGAAGGATGAGATGCTGTTCAAAACAGAACTATCAACCAAGGAGCAAAGGGACGTCCATTGAGCAAAATATCCTACCCTTGTCTGTAATCTACTAAGGAGGAAAGCAACCCATTGCCAAACTTTTTCCGCTCACCCCAAAGTACCAGCAAGGAGTCCTGTGGCACTTTAAAGACTAAAAAATTTATTTGGGCATGAGCTTTTGTGGGCTGGAATCCATTTCCTCCGATGATTTTTAAACTGTTTTCTTTTCCATAAAGCAGTACTACAGTTTGAAGCTGTATTGTAGTATGGCAATCCAAAATACACAATTAGCAAACAATGTTGTTTAAAAATAATAGAAAAAAGAAACTCCTAATCTCAGTGGGTCACTTAGTTCTTATGTGTTAATATAACAGATATAATAATATGTATTAATATATCAGTGTCTTTTGGTGCATCGGTTTGTGACCTAGTCCTAGATGAGATGGTGTTTCCATCTTGTTTCTAACACAGTGCACATACTTTGCACCCTTCCTGGCATTGCTTTTTTTTTTCTTTTAGGATATGTCTTCACTTTGAGCTGAGGAAGTTGACACTCCTTTTTCCCTAGTAAAAATGTGCCCTAAGGCTGAATTTGGCTTGGTCCATTTAACTTGGAACATTATCTAATTTTAATCTGACTATTGAGTGAGAAGTGTTGTGGTAGCCATGTAGGTTGCAGGATATGAGAGATCATATTTCAGATCTTTGTGGAATGAAGAGTTAAGCTTTCTCGGAAAATGTAAAATTACCACACAGTCCAAGACATAATGCCACATTTCTCTTAATTCTCAAGACTCCCTCACATGCAAAGAACGGAATCTTGCAGAGGCTGAGGGCTTGACTGCATGGAACTGCTCAGGAAAATTAATCTGGATTAACTAAAGGTGTGAATTTAAAGTAGATTAATTAAACTATATTAAACCCCTGAGTGGATAGTTTTATTCAGAATTAAAGTGGCCTTAATTTGGTTTGCCTTAATAAATTCTGTAATGTAATTCTGAATAAGGACTGGTGTATACTGAGAAAAATCCATACCCCCCAGAAAAGTAAAATATACCAACCTAACTTCCAGCGTAGAGAGTATTAGACAGTACAGAAGAATTCTTCCATTCACCTAGCTACTACCTCTTGATAGGTGGATTAACTACAATAATGGGAGAACCCCTGTGACTGTATAACACTGAAGTTCTACCATGGTGCAGCTGCAGCAAGTATTTTAAGTGCAAACATACTCTAAATATGTCCACAAAGGTGTTCAATGTGGATTAATTTAACACACTTTCAAAACTGATTTGGATTAACTTTCTTGAGTGTTAATGTATGAACAAGCCAGATGGTAGATTTCAGCAGCATCAAAGTCATATTTACGTCATAAATCATTTCTTGTTAGTTAAATGAATAAGTTATCCATTAAGTTATAAACCTGCTTCAGTCATCAGTGAAATACTATGTCTTGGAGTCAACTTTCATATGTCTGCTACTGATGGCAGTGCTACATAGCTGCTGAACAAGGTGGCCTGACTTTACTATACCTACAGTTTGTAGAATCAGGAGTTAAACATTATTATGAACACACTGGAAAGAGTTCATCCCTCTGCAAAATCAAGCTACTTTAAGTACCTTTGAAGGTTCAAGCCTTTAAGCTGGTTTGACAGCAGTATGAATCTCTCAGTCGAACAGATTATGCAGGTCTGAAGGAACCTACACACTATTGCAGCAAGTGAAAGTTCTGGCTGATTTGAAACAAAAGAAAGTGCATAGATAGAAGTCGTTGTACCGTATGCTTCTACATATAAATGTAGAAAGCAAAGACCAGATATATTCAGGAAACATCTATTGATTTTGAGCTCCATTCTTCCTATGTTTGTTTACAGGAAATTGAGAGAACTAAAGTAGAGCCTTAATTATCCTCAGTCACCACTAAATTGCTTTCATAAACTGAGTTCTGAACTATACATCATTTTAGCCGATTGTAGGTATGATTATTTTTATTTCCTTGTCTCATTATCTTATCTCTTGGTATGCTGAACTGCATGAGCTACTTTTTCAACCTCTATGCCTAATCTATTTAAGCAATTTATTTAAGTAATTTTCAAATGGCTGGTTTTCTTCTTTATCTACTGATCCATCCCAGTTTGGTATCACCAGCAAAGTTAGCTACTGCTGAAATTACATACTCCCCTCAATATCATGTATAGCTACAAAGAAAACTACAGCAAAATTGTAATAAAAGAGAAAAGAAAAAATGAAATTCAGTTATGTCTGAAATGTATTTTATATGTCCTAGGTACAATGTAGTTAATTAAAAAGCTGTTAAGGTAGCACTTTGTTGTAGCTAATTTAAAAAGACATCAGGTACATTTCAGCCATATATGATTTTTTTCTCCCTTCCCTTTTATTGCTTTCTGTCACAACCTTTTGTATCTTTAGTGTAGCTATAATGTATTAATGGCCTTACTTGGCTGGTTTTAAAGCACAAGCACCTTTTACTGTAGAAGCGCATATTACCACCATAGAAGAACACTGGGGAAATCAAATTAAGTAGGTTTCTTTACCTGACATTAAAAATGTTCAATTTTTGAAAAAAAAATATAATGAATATGATTGTCCCTCTCCATAATCAACACATAGAGGGGAACCCCCATACACAGATCTTTCATATCCTACATGGAAGAGTGAAGATTGGCCACCTCCTCACCACTGTTCCTCAATCACTCCAGATCCTATTGCAGGTGCTTTGTAGGACTGTGCTATGGGAGAGGATAGAGACTGGGGAAGCTAAGGGCAAAAATAGGCAGGCTGAAGACAAATCCAAGGAGATAAACATTAACCACCTCTTACCTCCTAGCACAAAGACAAAAGAGCTAATACACAAAAAGCCATAGTATCTTTTCTGTGGAGGTACCATCATGTCCAGGCAGAGTCTTTGGTAATAGAACTTGAATGGAGCATTTGCTGGAAGTCAGAGAAACTGTAGAGGCAGAAAGCCTCTGAATTGATGTCCCTGGCTTCCTACAAACCCAGGGATGGGAGTGTATCAGGTTTGGGAGTAGGGTCTGTGGCCTATTCTGCACCCTCCTCACTGAACTTTTCTGCCCCATACTCCATGCCCACAGCACAGGTTATTGCAGGGATGGTCCAGGCTGTGCTTGTTAAAACTGATTAGTGTACCTGACACATGTTAAAATGTTGAGGATAGGGTAATAGCCGATTAAAACCATTTTATTAGATAGAAGAAAACAACACTTCAGGTCAAACACTGAGCATCTCTTCTTGTAGTCTCCTCTTGAACCAAAGATTTGCACATGCAGATTACTCAGCACTGAGAATAACCTTTCCCTGAAGCATTTACTTAATTTTGCCTTTTAGAAGTTTGTTCTTGTTTTTTCATTAAAAAAAAAAAGAAAAGAAAAAATATCATAAAATAATAAAACATTAACCCTCCTTCTTTTAACTCTTAATTTTTATAGAAATAAATAATAATTTATAAAAATGCTGTTTGTCAAACTTTTCGGCGCCACTGAGGTGTCAGGGTCCATTTTTTTGCTGCATTTTAAATCTCTGCAAACTGGAGTTTATTCTGGAAATAATGGCAGATCATTAGCTATAATTTAATGTTACACATGTGACCATCTAATGAAATACAAATTAAATAGCTATGTTTCTAATAACTCTCTCCCATTTGCTCATCATCACAATCCGATCCACATCCATCTGGTAGGGGGGCAACCAGTCCACTGTTCCCATAAATGTGGTTTTTTGCCCCACACTGCCCTTTATTCATGGAATTCCCTCACTGAACAAATGTGCAAAGCTACTATCCAAACAAATCTAACTGTACAGTTAAGGCCTAGGATTGTAGACGTTTCAAGAATCATGCTTTCATTTGAAGTTCTATAGCATTGAGCAGAACAAGGTTCCAATCCCAGTTGTATCTATTTCATGCAACCACACTACCATGCGAGGCAGAGGGTCCTAGTGGGCTGTAGACTGGACTCAGAGTCGAGGGAGCTGGGTTCTATTCCTGACTCTGCCATAGACCTTGAGAGTGACCTTGGGCAAGTCACTTCACCTCTCTGTGTTTGTTTCCCTATCTATACCATGGGGATGAAGATACTGACCAACTGTGTAAAGCATTTCAAGATCTATGGATGAAAAGTGCTATAGAAGAGCTTGGTTTTATTACTACTAACTGGCAAGTGATTAAAACTTATTTCTTCCAAAACTACTGCTTCATTTTGTAAGAGAATTGTTAGCTTCTTACTGAAATTGTGGTTGGCCATCTCTTGAGGAAACAGGAGCCTAAAACAGACAGACCCCAGGGCCAGTGGGGAGAGGCCAACATTCTAGATCATCCTGATTAACAGAGCAGACAGGCCAATGAGGGAGGCAGTACAGTGAGGGGGCGCCCTCCTCCATGTAAGTTGGAACTGTCTGTCTGTGCCTGGGCAGAGAGAGGCCAAGCTAAGGACAAAAAAGCCAGCAACTGGGAGGCCAGAGAAGCCAGCCCAGGGAGCTGAGCTGAGCAGACCCACAACAGCAGAACCAGAGAAGCCAGGCCAGGGAGCCAAGCTGAGCAGAGGGGAGTTGGAGCTGGAGCCAGGTGCAGGAGGCCAGAGAAGAAGCCAAGGGAGCTGAGCTGAGCTGAGCTGATGCACAGCAGCAGAACCAGAGGGGCCCAAGGAGCATCCCAGAGAGCAGAGCAGAGCTGAGCTGAGCCGAGCCAAGCTGAACCACACTGAATCCTGGACCCAGCCCTGTCAGTGTTCCAGGAGAGTAGAAGAGGAGCCCTCAAGGTCAGGCAGGCCTCAGGGTAAAGAGAGTAGAAGCAAAGACTCAGATCCTTTTGCTAACCAATTCCACCAGATAGTGCACGGGCCAGGAAAGTTCCCCACAATAGCAGGGCCATTCTCCGGTTTACACTTTTATTGATACCTATGGTTGTATGTTGCTTAGTTCGTTTTTTTCATTCATTTCATCGCTTCTACTTTCTATGGTGTTTCTGATTTTGCTAAAAATGAATCTGATCTATAATACAATATCAAGTACTTTAAGGAATGATAGATATTCTTTTTCATTGAATCAGCAAATTAAAGATTTCAAGCACAATAGTCAGGCTAGGCTTCTCTTCTTTTCCTTCAGGAATCACTGTGTTCATTAATGAATAAGGGCCCTATGCTACATGAACAGATGTGCCAATGGGGACCATTACATTTGCACAGAATCTCACACAGACTTTAGAATTTGCATAAGTTCATCTATGTGCAAGATTCATGCTTTTCATACAATGGAGCTTTATACATGGTCATTGTTTGTGATGTTTTAACTACAAATGACATCAAGCTTATAGATTTGTAGATTTCAAAATCTTCAGGATTTAATCAAATTTAGGAACTACATCAGCCCATCTCCAGCTCTTTGGAATAGTACCTTGTCACTATGCTCAACATTAAGCTACCCTACTCTATTCAAACAGCATGTCCTCCTATGGGTCTGAGATAGCTTGGGTGACATAGGAGAAAACTTTGAAGAACAGCTATCAGAATCAAGAATGCATTGCCCAGGTTCCAGAAATCTGCATTTGCACAGTTCCCATAGAACCAATGGGGACAATCCCCCAAAAAACCATTAACACAGTGGTCCTGCCTTTTCCAAAAAGGCGGAACCCGGTCTTCAGAGTCACTGCAGCATGGCTTCCACAGGATCAGAGAAAGAAGGAATGGTGTCCAGCTTTGATTCCACTTCCTCTTTCAGTCAGCACCAGCATATATTTGTCCCTTCTGCCCATAGAAGCAGAAGAGATGATTTGGCTCTTAAAAAGTATGTTAAGGTAGAACTGAGCAAATCCTAAAATAGCACTTCACTTAACTAACAAAAACCATATAGGTTAATGACTTAATTTACATCAGACAAAGTATACCCAGATGCCATGGTGGGTACCATACAAATGCACAAAGAGATAATATTTGTCATTAAAATGTAATGAGGATGTGTTCTGTGGACATGGATATAATAATAGTCTATTTCTTTTGTATTCAGCCCTAGCTACATAGTATAAATGCATTATAACCAAAAAGAGAGGCTCTTGATAGAGATTGCTGTAGTTTTCCTATTGATTTGTCCAAGGATAGATTTCCAGTGCAACTAATATCTCTTGTTAAGACTGTCAAAGTGGATTCCTCAGTAGCAAATTATACAGAAAATATTAGAAACTAAAGGAAATCATAATTCAATGCAGAAAAATTTGATGACAAAGTTTGGACCCATGGTACTAGACTATAATAGTCTTCAGGATCAGGGCCATCCCTTGGGGGGGAGCAGGGCCCTGGACCAATTGGCCTAGAGGGTGGGGGACCCCCCACGCTGCAAGGGAGCGTGGCAGGCTCACCAGCCTGCTCCACCCCTCAGGGAGCCAGCCCCGGAGGCCGAGGCCACCGGTGCGGGGAGATGGCTCCAGCCCCAGGCCAAGAGGCTGAGGCCGCTGGTGGGGGGAGATGGTTCCAGCCCCAGCCCCAGGCCAGGAGTCTGAGGCTGCCAGTGTAGGGAGCCGGCTCCAGCCCCAGGCGGGAAGGCCGAGGCCACTGGTGCAGGGAGCCGGCTCCAGCTTCAGCCTCCTGCAGGCGGGGAGCCGGCCACATGCAGCTGTGCGGGGCAGGCCGGCCCAGAGGCCAGACCCCACATATGTGCTCCACCCGGGGGTGGGGAGGGCTGGCCCAGTGGCTGGGCATAACGCTCCCGCCCCGCCCCAATGCCTTCAGCTCACTGCCAAAGGCAGCAGGGCGGCCATTGGAGGAGGGACTGCGGCGTGCACAGGCCTCGCACTGCCCCACTGGGAGCGGGACAGCACGGGACCCACATAACTGCAGGGCCTGGGGCAATCGCCCCGTTCGCCCCCACCCCCCACCCCCTGGGATGGCCCTGTTCAGGATGCATTCTATCATCTTTAATAATCATAAAGGAAATGTTTTTCTAATTAGTATTGTTGTTATCATAATGGGTAAGGTAAAAATGAGACTATTTTAAATGTGATAAACCATATTCTTTTCTCATTCTTGTATTCAGATTTGTTTGCAGGATTAGGCCCTCTTATGCATGTGAATAATTATTATTCTCCCAAGTAACAAATGGATAAAAGCATTAATTTACCAGATTAGGCCTTTGCTATTTCATCTATCTTTTCTGAAACAACGGTACTAGAACCTAATTTCAAGTAACTGAAGTATATTATATTAAAAATCAGATGATCAAATCTTACATTCTAGGATATTCATTTGTATTTATGAACATTCGTTTCATTGACCAAAAATAACTTAAAAAATAATGAAGTACTTACCCTTAGGGTATTAAATTTGCAAGACTGGTAGTAAGCATTTTTAATAAACCTTTCAAATCAGGGCGGTACTGAATGACTGGAAAATAGCAAATGTGGTAGCTATATTTAAGAAAAAGAAAAAAGTGATCCAGGAATCCAAAGACCTTTTAGTTTAACCTCAGTAGTATGCAAGGCTTTTAAAGAAATTGTGAAGGAAAGAATAATTAGAAACAAGGAGGTAAATTCAGAGGGGTACAAAATGATACCATGAATTTACCAAAGGTAGCTTATGCCAGACCAACCTGTTGTTTTTTTTTGGGGGGGGGTCCCCCAATATATGGAAAGATGCTGGAACAAATTATTAAACAATCATAACAAGGATAGTAGGGTGTCAAGAACAAATCATGTCAACACTACCTGATTTCTTTTTTGGCAGGGTTACTGGCCTAGTGGATGGGGGAAAGCAGTAGATGTGATATATCTTGGTTTTAATAAAGATTATGACACATCCCCTCACAACATTCTCGGAAGCAAACTGAAGAAATGTGTTTTGGATGAAATTACTATAAAGTGGGTGCACAACTGGTTGAAACCTATATTCACAGTAGTCTCATAGGCTATGTCTACACTTACAAAGTTAAGTCTACTTTCTTAAGACTTAAAGTCGACCTTGTTAAGTCGACTTAATGAATTAGATACACTTTAAGTCAACCTTATTAAGTTGACTTAACAGCAGAGATAGCCATTATACTGGCTTTAAGTCGACTTAATAAGGTCGACTTAGCGCTAATGCCCATCTACATTGGCCTTAAGTCGACTTAAGGAGTTGGCTTAAGTCGACCTCAGAGGAGGTGTTATTAAGTCAACTTAAGCTCTTATTAAGTTGACTTAAGGAAATACTTAAGTCGACTTAATAAAAACCCAGTGTGGATGCAGCTTTGTTTAGATTGAACCTAAGTTGCCAGTGTAGATGCACCCATAGATTCTAAAGTCAGAAGGGACCAATATGATCCTCTAGTCTGACCCCCTATAGTATGCAGGCCACAAAACCTCACCCACCCACTCCTGTAATAAAACTCTAACCTATGACTGAATAATTAAAGTTCTAAAATCATCATTTAAAGACTTTAAGGAACAGAGAATCCACTAGCAAGTGAGCCATACCCCATGCTACAGAAGAAGGTGAAAAACCCCCACCGTCTTTGACAATCTACCCTGGGTGAAAATTCCTTCCTGGCCCAAATATGGTGATCAATTGAACTCAGAGCATGTGGGCAAGACTCAATAGCCAGACACCCAAGAAAGAATTCTCTGTAATAACTCAGAACCTAACCCATCTAATGTCCCATTTCAAGCCATTGGTATATCCACCACCAGTAGTCAAAGATTGGTCAATTGCCAAAGTAGGCTGTCCCACCATACCATCCTCTCCATAAATTTATCAAGCCCAGTTTTGAAGCCAGCTAGGTTTTTTGCCCCCACATCTCCCCTTGGAAGTCTATTCCCGAACTTTACTCCTCTGATGGTTAGAAACCTCCATCTAATTTCAAGTCTACACTTCCCGATGGACAATTTGTATCCATTTGTTCTGGTGTCCACATTGGCACTGACAGTGATCAATTGTTCCCCATGTCCACTGAAAGTAGGACAAGAAGCAATAGACTTAATCTGCAGTGAGGGAGATTTAGGTTACAAACTAGAAAAACTTTCCAACCTTCTGTTTAGTTAAGCATTGAGTGAGGTTGTGGAATCCCCCTCCCTGGGGACTTTTCAGAACAGGTTGGACAAACATCTGTCAAGATTGGTCTAGGTACATTTGATCCTATCTCAGCACAGAGGGACAGACTAGATAACCTCATGACATCTAGGGGTTCCTTGCAGAGCTACATTTCTATGATGAGAACTGATTCTCTAGACAAAGATAATACAGCAGATCCAATTTCTCTGGACATCTGTAAGGCATATGAAGATGGCTGGTGACACAGAGTAGGGAGATGTCATCAGCACAAAGGAGGACTAGAATATCGTATAGAAACAACTGAAAGACCGTGAGCGCCAAAAAGAGGGATCCAGACTGCATCACCACCTCTCTCTGCTTTAGCTGAGAACCAAATACTGCCTGGGGTGAAACAGGATTAGACTTTACCAATAACAACAACACGACCTCCAGCCCATCTCAACTAACTTCTTCTCTTCTCCTAAACAGGACAGTTAGTACCATCTTGGTACCATCTAAGACTGTCCAACAAGGGAGTTTTTCCTTCTAAAAATTCTCTCTTGGTAAAGGGAAAGGGAACAAGGAATGTTGTTAAATAAAAGCCTTATTTAATAGTTTACATTTCAAAAGCTTTAACTGATTTTTCCTTCTTTTCCATATCTCTAATAAAAGGTTAAAATTATTTTTGAATGGTGGGTGTGTTTTCCATGGTACGAAGGAGCCTGAGGTCTCAGTAAACCAAAGTTTAACACTGTTCAATGCTGGACAGCAACTGGGTTATGTTAACACCATAAGCTCATATATTCCATCTAAACAAATATATTTCCCATGTTCAAGGAAGATTTATTCAACCTGGAACATGTGCAAAGACGGATTACTAGGATGATCAGTAAACTAGAGAGCCTATCTTACAAGATGATACTAGAAGTTCATGACTTGTTTGGCCTAGCAAAATGAAGGCCCAGAAAGTATGAGATTGTTCTCTATAAATACAAAAGGAGATCAAATTCCAGGAAGGGAGAAGAGCTGTTTAAACTAAAGGGCAATGCTGGCATAAGAACAAATAGGTATAAACAGGCCATGAATAAATTTAGGTTGGATGGAAATTAGAAGAAAGCTCTATCAGAGGAGTGATGTGTACTTTTGTCTCTTGAATGACTATTTCACAACCCTAAAAAGTATTGCTACAAAGGTGTCCCATTTTTCATCTTGTTAATAAATACTGCATCCCAACATAAGCAGTGGGGGAAAGAAAGTTAACTGGTTTTAAGATAGAGCTTGGTCAGTTTACAGCTGGTACTATATAATGAGGTTCCCTGCAATAGCTGGTGACAGGAGTCACTTACTCAGGAGATCCAATCTAATCTTGTGTCCTTATGTTGTTGAATTCCTCAGCAAAAATGTATACCAATTTTAATACACTGTAATATAATTTTAACTACCACAGCATAATTAGCAGGATGGAAAACATAGTAAACATAAAAAGCATTCAGCAATAACATTACCATGTTCCTCCCTCTGACCTGACTACCCCTACTGTTCTTTCCCCATGTCACATATTGCAACAATCTCTCTATCTACACTTTAAAATTCAACAATTATTGCTTCTAAGAAGGTCACTAAATACATCTGTATTAAACATTAACCTATACACCACTTCTCTGTAACCTTCAATTACCCACGTTATTCATATCGATTTTCTAAATTATTCAGTTTGTCCCTATGTACATTAATCTGTTAAATCAATTTATGCTTGATTTCCTATTACAGTCCTCTAGGTCCTCTGCGTGTTGCTCAGCCTCTATGGTACCGACTCTGTTCAAATATTTCAGGACTTTTTAATATATCACTTTGAACATGATCAAATTTTCCCCCAGCTCCTTATTTCCTTTCTTCACATCTTAGGAGACTTATTTCAGACTCAAAATATTTTCTTTATTGTGTCTGAGGCTGTTGAGTCAGCTGCCTGTGTGTGAGTGGGAGGATCTGATTGCTCTTTGTATAGAACCGTCACAATTTTGTTGCTTTTTCCTTACTCAATTTCATCTTTCTATCTTGAAATATAGTGCTGGAGCAATTTTCTGTCATACAAAGTATTCTCTTAATTGTATAGCTGAGTGCTATAAGTCCTTTATTCTGATGGGTTACAGAAGGAAGGGAAAGAGCTTTTTAAACACCATCATATGACCTCTCAAATTTCAGGCCACATGCTACCCCTAAAACTCCACAAGTTTCTCTTCGTTGAGTCTTTCTGCCTATTGAAAATCTGCCTAAACTTGAGAGTAGCATTCCTCAGATTCCTTGCTCTTCAGTTCCCCCATATCTATCTCCACAGCTTTACTACCTACTTTGCTTCGTTGTTGTCCACCTGCACCTGCATTGTAGTAGAGGAAGCAGGTAATCCTCCATTTTTCAAAATTCTTCTCATAATCCTTCTTTATTTTTTCTTCTGAAGAACATGGAATACTGGAATCCTTAGAAAGGATCTTTATTCCTTAAATACAAGTTATCATGGAAAGAATATACTATTTTTCAAGAATTCAAAGTGCTGATCCTGAATTCCTTTGACATACAAAAACCCAATAGGAGTTTTCATTGATATAGTATTAATCCTTAGATGGTATTTGAAATGGACAGGCTGCACAGAGATGAGCATTGATTGCAGCCCATAAAATATTCATAAACTCATTAAGAGAGCAGGCCATTCTGTCTTTTTTTTCTTTTCCCTTCATTTTTAATCGAACACTTACTATCTTCATAGGTCTTTACAGTCATTAGTTAGTTAATCCTCACAGTGCCCCTGTGCATCTCTCTAATAGAGAATTATTATTAACCCCATTTTACAGATCAGAAAACACAGAGGCTATATCCATGTGGACCTGTGATTCTTGAAACAGTTTATTTATTTGCATTTATAAAACAAGAAGTCACTGTCTCAAACTTTAGATACATCTGACCATTATTAAAAACGTATTATAAATCAATAAGAAAAGAAAAGAACGAACTCAAGACGGACACACACACACCAAAGTCATAAAGTTTAGTACAAAATGCCATTAATATCAGGTTAGGCTGAGGAATTGTTTTACCTGTTTCTTCATTGTTGGTGCAGACCATTCCTGCTGTGCTTGTATTTTGTCAGCCAGGGGTCAACCAGCTCTCCTCCTCCAATAGCTTCACTGTGCCTGAAATGGCATTTTGCTGGATTCACTGTGAGTCTGACTTCCCTCAAAGCATGTAGGACCTTAGAGAGGTGTTGAAGGTAGTCTTCCCAGCTGTTACTATATGGGGCTGCAATATCCAATCCATGAACCACTGGGAAGGTGGCTATGGCCTCACGTAGCCCAAATGCCATCACTATAAATTGATACAGGACAAAGGATGTCAGGAAGGCCATCTTCAGGCATGAGTTCAGCATCACTGCAGTTGCTCCCTCTGGGTCTGGTCAAAGCTTGCTCCTATCACCACTGCTCCAGCCTTGAAGGGGTCCATCAGCCAGTAGACCTAGTGTTCGCGGTATATTTCAGGGATGGTGCTGGTCTGATCTAGTACGGTCACTTTCACTTTTACATACTGTAAGGCATCTTGGAGGTCAAGGTTGCAGTAAGGGCCAGTCCTGTTAAGTAGGGGACTATTAGGTTGCAGTAAGGGCCAGTCCTGTTAAGTAGGG
>ML685772.1:5480388-5528271 GCA_007922175.1 Pelusios castaneus | reverse complement strand
AGTCCTGTTAAGTAGGGGACTATTAGGTTGCAGTAAGGGCCAGTCCTATTAAGTAGGGGGCTATTAGGGTGGCCTGGTGTCAGTCACCATGCAGCAGTGGCCTCCAGCTCAAAAGTCACTAGAAACTATTGGATTGTCCTCAGGCTCCATCCTAGTGAACTGCTGCGGGAGGCCATGTGGTAGGGATCCCGGGTCATGTCCATTGAGGGGTGACCAAGGTCCTACCAGGCCGTAGTAACACCACCCCTTGCTAGCCAAGCGTTTCTTGCTGCTTGGCTTGGTGCTGGGTGGCCAACTCTTGCATTAGCTGCTACTGGCTAGTAATCTGTGGCAATAGCTGTGCTTTCTGGTGTTGTTGCTGCATCATTTGTTTCTACTGGCTTTCAAGAAGTCATTTCAAGACTTTGTCGGATTCTATCCTAGATTCTAATAATTCCCGAGTACTACAACAAACCGAGGGAAGAACTTGTTCCATGCTTAGGTATCCTAATTCAGGCCTCTCTGAGGCCTGAGGCACTTGTCTGAATTCTCCACCATGTGTCACAGGTTTTATACATCCCTCCCCCTTTTATCGTCTCATCTGTCTCAGCGTAGAATTGTAAGTGTTTGGTTTCTAAGTATGAAGAACTTTAATTAAACTATCATTTTATCCATCCATATGAACAGATATCTAATATATTTTTAGCTCTTCCAAAGTATTCCAGTATTTTTAGCTTTTCCAAAGGAATAATGCATATTATATTTATTATTTATATTATAGTAGCACCTAGGGATGGCAGTCATAGATAGTCCCTTGCCCAGAGGAATTTACATTCAACATTCTTTCAGATCTGGGCTTCAAAGAATTCCTGAGCATGCTCAGGCAAGATCCCTAACTTCATTATCATTTATAGTAATAGGGAAGCCCAAAACTGCATGCTTTGTTTCTGCACAGTAAAGCTGAAGTAGGCTGTGTGGGTGTCTTGTGGATATGTGTTTTAACAGTATTGGATCAAGTATATACTCTGTAGAACTGAATTTCTGTTGAATAAAGAGTTTAAAATCTGATTTCTTGACAAACACTCTCAAGTAATTATTTTTGGATGATATTTGCACATGCAGAATAGATTTTTAGAATAAAATAAAACAAGCACTTTTATGTCTGAAATTATGATGACTGATTCTGATTTTTTTAAATGTCATCAATTAGAGGCAGGCATTAGTGAATACAATTCTTATTCATAAAGTAATATACCGTAAGAGAAAATGTAATGGAAAGATAACACATTTCCATAGAAAACTTAAAAGACAAAAGCACAGAACTGCACTAGATGAATTAACATCATACAAAATTTAATCCGACTCTTGTGATTTATAATCCTTTTAAGAATCAATCTGAAAAATTGCTCTAGAATAATCAAAACATGAAATCAAATCATATAGAAGACTAATGGATAAAGATTATAAAATCAGTAAATATACTGTCTTTTCACAAGGAGGGCATATTTGGCATATTTTTCTTCAGACACATAAAAGATGCTACATTGCAACATAAAATGTGTTTCTGCTTTTTAAAAATATCTTTCAAAATATGAAAACAATCAGTTACATTACAAGATTAATGTGAGTTCAAACATTTATCATGTTTTATGCAGTACTTCATTCTGGTCATAATACTTTCATGATTTAAGCACAAACTGTAACCAGTACAACTGTATGTCATTATTGTCCTTGAGAATGTTACCCACTTTGGTGAAATTTCTATGCTTTAGTGGAATTAAAGCCTTTGATCATCTGCATATCCACCTATTTCCTCTCCTCTATATTAAATTATTAATGTAGTCTGATGGTGTGGGAAACTGTACTTGTGTCAATGTGATTTAAGGGTCCGGTTATTCTGCCATCTCAGCTGCATTTATCTAGAATAATTTACTTCTTAACAGTTTTTGCTGGGGCCTGTTGCACTGATGGCCTGACTGCATACAGAATGCCAGGCCAATCAAATATTTAACACTGAAATAAACATCAGCTGACAGCAATGCACAAGTAAAGCATCTTGACTAATCAGATATCAGAGGAAATTGATACTCATACAATGAAGAATTAAGCACCTAGTGAGAGAACCAGACAATCCCCAATCCTATAAATAAACAGGACAAGTAGGGGAAAAGTAATGCCCATGCAACACCAATGAAATCAATGTATCAGATTAGAATCTTAGGACCTTTCTGTGAAATGAACAGTTAACATCTAGAGCACTATCTGCACTGCCCAGTGTCTTCCCGACTTCTTCTTGAATCAAGAGTAAAGATAGATTTTGTTAATAAAGTGCCTGAGCATATAAATTAGACAAAACATGTAGCATAGTCTTTACCATGTTTAAGCAGTGCTAAACATGTTTTTCCTGTCTTTATATTTATGAAGTAGACCAATCAACAGTCTTTTTATTATTTTTTTCTGTTTTCTCTTTGCTTCATGTATGGGTTTTGTGTGAATATCTGCAAATAATAAATAGTATTGTTATAAAGATATTCCCAGTTTTGATCTCTGTGTTGTCCTTATTTAAACTTGGTTTTCATCCATTAACTAAAGGGAGAGATTCATAGCCTGAATTCATTCCTGGGGTAAATGCATTGAAGTTAGTGGAGTTTCATCAGGATTAATTTGTCTCATTCTGTGTATAAGACATCTTGGACATGAGGTTTAAGATCCTACACTTTGCTTCAGTCTGATTAGATGAAAGCATATGTAATTGAGGGTGTCTGAGCTGAATATTCAAATGAGCTAAGGCCTTGCCTATAGAGAAACTTTTTATCAGAACTCTTATTAATTAAGGACACCATTGGTTAAAAGTAAAATTCATTTTCACACAGCATAGATCTATTAATCAGTCAATTACTGGTGAATCTAACCATGAATTTCAATGATTAGTTGCCTGGCCTGGCACACAGGTTAGTTCCTCTAACCAGTTAGACACAAGCATTTTCTTCTAGGTGGCAGGGCACCAATGCAATCTGTGAATCCAGTTCCTTCTCTCCTCTTATAACTCTGTGCAGTTAGATATCCCACATTTTACATTCCAACAGAAGGAAGGTGCCACCATGCCAGACCTCCAGGAGTTCTTAGGCATAAACTACAACTAAAACTCTTCCTTGCTACACTGGGAACACAATGGCTTATGTGATGAATCTGTTTAGTAGGCAAAAAGAATGATTAAGAATCTGAAAAGAATTATTATTCCCATCAATCTTCCCCTACTAACCTATAACAGACCTAGCCCCTTCTGGCAAGTAGGGAAATGTGTGCATATGCATGTATAAACTCTTTGAAAAGGCTCAGACCAAGGAAGCAACCGCTCTGGAAGGACAGCAGCTAAAGAAGAGTGAGCTGGAGAGGCTGCAGGGTGAGCTAACAGCTAAGCATTGTACCTTGGTACAATGGGGCAAAGGGGGACAGGGACCCTGGCAGGGCATAGGAGCAGGGTGGGCAGGGCTCTGTCCTACCCTGTGGCGGGGCATGCCAGGCTGTGGTTGTGCCAGCCACCCTGGCAGGGAGGGCAGTGGGGAAGCCCTAAAGCCCCCTAAGTAGATTTAAAGTCAACTTAGGGCTACTCCACATCCACACTGGCTAAGTCGACTTAGCCAGAAAAGTCAACTTAAAACAAGGTTTAACAAAGTCAACTTTATGTTGACTTAAGCAGCTGCTTAAGTCAATTTAAGCAAAATGTAGTGTGGACACAGATTAAATTAAGTCGACTTAAGCAAGTTTAAATCGACTTAATTTGTTTGCTCTGCCCACCCAGTGTGTCTGGGCCTTAAACTACTTTACCTGCCCGGCCCTGCTTGAAGGGGCAGTGCTAAAAATAGTTTTACACTCTCTGCCCAGAGTTGGAGCCTGGGCCTTAAACTGTGCGTTTGTTTGCCTCCCTCAGCCTAAACACTTGGGCCTCAATCTGTTTTGCCTGCCCACCCTGATGCAAGGCCTGGATATATAGACTGTGGGTCCTGACCTGCTCCATCCTGCCTGAAGGGGTCAGGTTACAGATGCTTGGCTGGCCTGGCCCTGTTGGAAGGGCCGGCGCACAGACTCTGGGCCTGCCTGTGTAGCAAAGTGGTTTGACCTCCTGTTGAGGCTGATACCCCAGGCCGACCCCCACGATTCCAGACCCCAAGAGAAGGGCTTGTCTTTTAAAGAAGAAAGATTACATACTGCAAGGGAATGGCTGTAGCCTAACTGCCATGCCATTGGCAGGAGACGGCTGGCAGGATCCGAACAAGAAGAGTTGCGACAACAGCAAAGGTAAGCAGGGCTGAAGGTTAATATTGAGACATCTTCCTTTCTGAGGATGCATGAGGCAGAACAGCCTGGGCGGTGTTAGCCTGTCTCTTTAGCTAACGTTTGAGACTCAGATCTGTACCTGGTTAATTGGTTGTAATTATAATTTAAAAGAAAAAAACACATGAAGGATTATGGTAGGGGCTAACCAGCACAGTTTCTGCGAAGATGTCTCACTGATCTGTGAGAATTCTTTGGCCATGTCACTAAAGAACTGGATAAAGGAGAACCGACTGACAATATATTTAGACTTTGAAAAGGTCTTTCACAAGGTCCCCCACAAGAGACTATGAAAGAAACTAAGTAGTTGTATAAGAGATGTAAGATATTGACAGGGGTCAGAAACTGGCTAGGGAGCAAGTAACGAGGGAGGAATAAAGAGTCAATGTTCATGTAGGCAGAGTTTAAAAGCATAGTTAATTGAGGTTCTGTATTAGGTCTGGTGGTATTTAATAAATAAATTAATTACTGGAAATGGAGGGGTGAGCAGTGTGGTAGTAAAACTTGCTGACTGTGAGGAGTTTCAGAAGAACCTACCTAAGATGAATGGACAACACCAGGGCAGATGGTGTTATATGGTGATAATGAACAGTGAAGCGGGGGGAGAGAGGTAGAATGAGCTACCCACACACCTTACAGAATTCTAAATTAACTATCAGCTCAGGAAAGTGACTTGGGATGTAATTTTAAACAGATCAATGAAGATATCTCTTCAGTGAGTAGCTGCAGTCAAACAAGATGTGTGGATGCAGGAGGAATGGCATAGAGAACAATAGAGAGAATATCATAATGGCTTTATAAAAATGATGATTCAACCTCAACTGGACTCATGTACAGCATTAGTCACCCTATGTCAGTGAAAATACTGCAGAATGAGAAGGGTGCTGAGAATGATTAGTGGTATGCAAAAACTCTCATAGTAACAGAGAGTGAGAAGACTGGAATTACCTTAAAAAGAAGAGATAAGAGGGGATATGACAAGAGTATACAAAATACTGACTAGTTTAGAGAAAATAGATAGAGACTGTTTCATAACAATGAAAAGATATTCAATGAAACTGAAAGATGGCAAAATGAAAATGGATAAAAGGAAGTATTTTTTCTTACAGTGTATGGTTAGACTGTGGAACTCACTGCCACATTACATTGTTGAAGCCAAGAACTTAGCAAGATGTAAAGAAGGATTAGACATTTATTTGAAACAAGAATACCCAGTCGTAGGCAGTGTGTGCCTCTCGCATTTGGAGAAACTGGCTCCTCCCAAGGTGCTGTCCCCACTCCACCCCAGATTCCATTCCTACTCTGCCTCTTCCCACAAGTCTCCACCCATGCACCAGCCCAACTGTGCCCCAGGACTGGCTCCCGCTTGCCCCCTCCCATGCGGCCCCTCCATCCACACTGCTGGCTCCTCTTGGACTCCCACTCTTGCTCTGCTTCTTTCACCCCCTGCTCTAACTCCTCTCTGAGTCTCCCCTGCTCGCTATTTGCTCCTGTGGGGAGCAATCTGCTCTAGTGATTCTCTGCATGAAGCTATTTCATTCTCCCACTTCCTCCCCTATGCAGTACTTCCTTGCTCTTGCTTCCTACTCTGCCCATGAAGTGGAGTGAGAGCAGAGATGGCAAGAGCAGTGAGCAATGCAGATGAGGAGGCAGGAAGTGGAGCAGGGGCAGGAAGAGGTGGAGTAAGGGAGGGACCTTGGGGAGGAAGAGGTGGAGCAGGAATAGGAAGATGAACAGCATGGGTAGGGCCACAGGGGCAGAGGCCAAGTGGGAGTTTCTTATACCAACCCCTTATATACCCAATGTTACAACAGTAAATGGTAACACATTCTGGAAGGGATATAAAATCTCACACTTCAGGATTTAAACCAGTCTGACTAGAAAGAATTAGGATGAGACTTTCATGGGAATTAGATTATGCTATATCTGCCTACTGGGGAATGTCTTGTATCTTCCTCTGAAACACTGGAGATAAGATATTGGATTAGATGAACTGCAGACCTCATACAGCACTCAAATTTAGAGCTGGCTGCACTTTTAAAACAATTTTAACCTTGAAAAATTCAGAATTTGAAGGATGAGTGAAGGGTCAGCACAGAGTGAATAAAAATGGTGACATCTTTCATGAAACAATTGTTGAAATTTTGGTTTTGAAAAATTTCAACCAGCTCTTGTAAAGGGACATTTTTATTTCAACGTACGAGTCTTTAATGAGAATAGATACATTCACTGATGTTGCTTGTATCTTGTATTCTTTGTCACTCAGAAGAAGGTGGCATAAGAACACTATCACGGTTAAATGATTTTCTTGAGACGTTTTGTTCTCTTGGGTGTTTTGTACTTGGTTTCCCAGTTCACCTTTTGGAGAGGAAGTGTGGAGAAAGAGAGGAATAGCAAAAGAGTTGAGGAAAAAAATAGAATATTAAAAGGTCACAGCAGTGTAGAACACTTTTTAATTCATAAAATCTGAAGCACTCTAAATGCTTCCTGACACCTCATCCTACTGACAAGTACAGTAATATGAAGCACAAATGGCACAAATTATTCCATTCACTTGACAAGATTATGATGAGTAGGAAATGATACAAAAATTAATCAGTTCTTCTTGTATTATTTTATTCTTCAGCTTGTCTTTAGATGTGTTATTTAGACTTACTAAATAACAGACCTACAGCAGCCATTTATTGTGATAATAAAAGAGCAAATGGGCAGTGGCTTTCCTTAAACTAATAATCCTAGATTTTAAATAAAATTCATCAGGAAATTGAACTACAATTTCATTCTTTTCTCTTCACATCTAAATAACTTGTTCTGTCGTAATATGCTATATTAACTTTCCTTCTCTTCTAGGAAATGCTCCATTGGAGAACGAATCCCATTTTTACATAACGGCAAAATTGATAAACCCATTAATAGGCTTCTTACTATACTTTCTGATGTGTTGCAAGGCTATTTTTCAGTCTATTAAATATGCTGGAGCGTATTATGACTTGTATCTTGTGTATTGTTTTCTTCTATTTTAAAGGGCGTATGTAACATGATTTTTTGCTACATAAAGATGCTGTTTTCAATGTATTGCTTGAGGGTGGGGGATAATTTAACTAATGCAGCATGTGGTAGGAAGCAGAGGGTATGTGGTCCAACAAAGCAAACTCTCCTGCTGGGACTGAACAGGGAGACAGCTACCTGATATTGTAGCTAGATGTTATTGTAGCTAGTTACTATTTGCGTAACTGGACAGCAGGATCTCAGCAGCTGCATCACCTGTTAGCTTTTGGTTGCACAAAAACTTTCCACTACAGAGTATTTTAAGTTAGTCACTTTTCTTAACTCTCTCAACAGAAATCTGGGAATTCTCTGAGTAGTTGTCGCCAAGTATTCCACTCTGTGTGCATGTGCACATGTTCAGCTTCTTTTGGACAGCAGCATCCACTGGTGCTGTGTCAATAGCCTACGTGTCCTCCTGCCTCCCTCCTAAGGACATGAAGGGTATAGAATAATAGGGATGGAAGGGACCTCACGAGGTCATCTAGTCCAACCCCTGCTAGTGGGCCTCCCAGTCCGAGTAGACAGACATGCATTAGCTCCACTCAAGCTGACGCACTAAAAATAGTAATGTCACTATTACAACATGGGTGGCTGCCTGGTTAAGCCACCTAAGCCCGGACTCCGAGGACTGGGTAGGTCTGAGCTGAGGTGGTTAGCTTTTACTACTGCTCATGCCCCCATGTTCATGCCACTATTTTTAGTGCACTAAATCAAGCAGACCTAGCCTGTATCTACTTAAAGGGAAAACCCAGTGGGCTTCACAATACAGTTGTTTGAGTCCTTATAGCTCCACCCTGTCTTTTGTATCTCACTTTCAAAACACTGTACCAAGGACCTACAACCTAATGGCTTCAACTTGCCTCCCATGACAGTCAGCAGACAGGAGGAATAGTTGTCCACAGAATCTTCAACTCTCTGCAGATTAGGAAGGCTGCAGTCTTAGGAACCACTAAATAACACATGCCTCACACCTATTACAAGAGTTCCATTTGTTGTAACCCTATAAAGTGGTCCTTATGGCCCATAGGAGGCATGAAATTCTAGACAGATGGAGGGTGGGACTGCTGGGAAACAGAGCCTGCGGGCTGCAGCAGAGCTAAGAAGCACAATTGGCCTGAAGCAGACTCCCTGATAGGTTGGAAGAGCTCTTAAGCCCTGCAGATCTGCTCTTATGCCCAGCAGCTGCCCTAAGCATTCATCCATGAATATGAGAGCTCCTGTTTCTCTTTGGAACTCTGCCCTGCTCTACCTTGCCTCACTCCAGGTGAGCTAAGTCCTGATTCTTGGCTCTGATTCCTGATTTTCAACTTTGGTTCTGATCTTTGGCTCTGGCACCTGGGTTCTGACTCCAGCTCAGACCTTTGCTTTCAAGCCTTGGCTGCTAACTCCTGCTCCAACCAGGAGGCCTGACCTCCCCTGTCCCACTCTCAGATTTCCTCTCTGCATGAAACTATTGAGTAAATGGATGGATCTTATCTTAATGCAGCTCAGCTATAAATCTCTAAATTTCAGGGAGTTTGTAACATTATATCCAAGTCACTCTTACTCTAGGACACAAGACCTATTTCATTCCTATTCTCAGTGCCTTTGTGGATTCCTGTCCCCAATTCAATCAAATACATCTATCCTGTCTCTTATACCTCATTTCCAGCAGTTCCTGCAGGCCCTTAATTGATCTCTTTTTTTTCTTAAACGCCGGGATTGCTTATAGCTAAGAACTCCTCTTTCTATTGCCTTATCACAGTAGAACTGTCCCCTTTTCCTGGGCCACTTTCCTTTTTTAATTTAGAAAAAATTCTGTTAACATTAACTTATGAGTAACACTAACCCCCAATCACCACTTTCTCCATCTCCACTAGTCCATCCTGCTTTTCTTCTCTCACTGAAGCCAATATAAGAATATTCATTTACACTTTTAACCCTTTCAATTTGCAAAATCGTTCACTTGTTCTACTCCATATCCACATACCCTTGCACCGCTCTGACCAAAGCCACTGCAACCAGCTCTGCCAGGCTTTCTCTCTCTCTTGTTCTTGTCTCTGTGGTGTTGTATGTTACTCTGTATGAACGAAGGCCATTATATATACAAAAAATAAATGGAATTGTTACATTTTATCATGCAAACCTCAGTGAACGTACATTGTAGAAAAACATATTTGGATTTTATAAATGTTGTCTGAAAAGCTCACACAAGATAAGCTTAAATGTAATTGTTGGAAGATCACATTAATAAAATATTGCTGAACAATTCTACTGGAGCAATAGAATTTAAGAAAGAAATAATCCCAATCTCGGGCAAGTATTAGTGGGCAGGATCCCAGGCCTTATTCTCTCCTAAAATTCTTCCTTGTCTCTTGCCAACTCCCCTCTTTTCTAGGGGGTGAATGCAGAGCTCTTCCCTGAAACTACCTCTTACTCTCTACTCCCTGGTTTTATTTTAGCTGAGCCTGCCCCAACCCTATGATATCTCACAGCAACTACAGAAGAATCCAAATATAATAGAGAATTAAATGTTATGGGTAAAACTTTTAAACTTGGGTGCTTAAAATTTGACACCTTTGGCTGTCCTACAACCACAAATGAGAAATGCAACAGAGGAAAAGACAGCTGTAAAGAGAGACAGAAGAAAGAGCAAGGCTGTGCAGGGAGTGTCAAAGATTTTCAGGAGTGCACAGAGGTGGGAAATCACATAAAATGATAATGAGCCATTTGAGTAACTTATCAATGTTGATAAATCTTTATGTAAAAGACAGTTGATTACCGCATAAAAACATTATTAAACAGTCACGGTTGCTTGTGTGCATATACCAATAACAGCCATAAAACTATCCAAGGAAAGGGCTAGTTAAGTCCTTGTGCAAGCATGATTTCACTTCCCCACATTTTCCCTCCCACTTCCACTACTATGTGCTAATGTCCTCCATCTCCATGCAAAACATGCAACTCTAACTATGAACATCAGATACGGAAGAAAACTTAAACACTATATCCTACTTCCTCATTGTCGCCTCCATCACATTACTTCAGTTTACATTAACCAAATTCTTCAACAATGTAACAATGCACCATTCCAATCCTTCAGAAAATGTCCATATGCTCTGAGTTAAAGGGTAAGGGCTTCATACTCCACTTCATCCTAAGTACACTCAGAACTGACTTGCAGCTCCTTCCTTTTGGGCTGTGCAGTATGAATTAGGGCTGCTCGGGGGCAGCCCCAACCTATGCCCCTGGAGTATCATGCATAGTGGAGCTCTTTAGTGTGTCCCATCCTTGAAATGCCCTGACATACACCCTCTTTCCTGTTATGCCAGAGATAAGGGGCTGGATGACACTGGAGACAAGGAAACCACCACTGCCAATTTTGTAGCAGCAGATGCTGCCAGGCATAAGGGTAATTCTCTGGCCACCATGTTGTGCAAAGTGACCGTAGTGTCCTGGAAAATTTAGCCCTGTATATTTGATCTGGAGTTGGAGGAAAGAGCCATGTGTGCTGTGGACTGGATGAAATAATGCAGAGAGAAAATCACGATGATTTTAAGTTGCAAGGACCTGATGGGGACGTATCTAGTGGTCTTGCTTTTCTTTCGTGATTGTATTTATTGGGAAGTGGTTTTCTAAAACACCAGAACATTCACAATCCTTTGTCTTCAGCCTGCCCCCTGTGGGAACAAAAGATGGGGGCAGTGATTATAGCTCATCCTGCCTTTTCAGACTAGACGGGCCATGTAAAGAGGTCCTCTCGCTGCAGGTGTGCCTCCTTGTAGTTGAATCTGGGAACTGGCTTTTGCCCCACCTGGTGGGGCTGCAGCCCTTCTCTCTCTCTCCATAACTCAGGCCATTCCCTCTTCATCTAGTCCCCCTTTCCCCCATCTTCTGGTCTAACCAAGTCCCACCAGGAAAGCCACCTCAGGCAATCTTCTGTTCTAGCTCCTGTTCTTGTGTCACTTTGCAGGTGGCTAGTACGGGACCCTGGGCCCACCTACTATTTTGGGTTCCTGCCCTAGGACCTCACGCATAGTAACCATGTTCTGCTCAGTCTCAAACCCTGTTGCTATTTCCTCACCCCAGTCAATCTACTTGTCTATCTCTCTGGATTTAATCCTAGAAGACTCCTCTGCTCCCCATGGCTATTTCACTCTTTTCAGTCTCTTGCGCTCTCCCTAATACAGGGCACAATCCCAGAGTTCATTCCTCCCTGGGATTGTCTCTTTGCTCCTGGCTAACTCTCTTTCCCTCTCTAAGGAGTAACTGCAGACCTTCTTCTAACTCGTACTTCCTCATTTTATAATCCTACCCCAGCTCTTCCATCAGCTGTGTTTTCTCTGCAAGTAAATTGTATTAAGCCCTGCCTTCTCTGCGGGTGCAGCATATCAGGTTAATTGGCCCCCTTCTGGCCTACATGAACCCACTCAGAATTTGTGTGGCGTGAACATTCCACCATGTCAGGTTTGCTAAGTTGCTGTTTGTAATGGAGGTGCAATACTATAAGACACTCCTTGCCACTCACAGATTACTATTTTTGCATCTCCAAGGAATGACAGAAGTCTGAAATGCATGGGGCCAACTGCAGGAAGTCCTCCTTATTCTCTACAGCAGAGAATGATGGGGAGGCTTTTAGCAGTGCAGCAGTTGACTGCAAGGCTTCAGTTATGCTTTGTTTAAGTCAAATCAAAGAACAGCAGAGACAGCTACATGTACATTATCTTCTCAGTTTCGTCATATTGGAAGCTAGTGTTTGTCAATACAAAGGAAATACAGGAACAGATTATATTAAAGGAATTAACAATAGATCTGTAGGATTTGTGAGAAAATGAACCCCAGCCTTATCCACAACATGTTGTTTATGATGAACTTTTCTTGATGTCAGATATTTCTCATAAGCATTTGCTTCAAATTGGATACTATGGGCATATTCAGATCTTAGGTGAAGGGGGCCATATATATCCTAGAACAAACTATTTTTAGAAGTATTAAAATCCAGTATTCTATAAAACTTTCCTATTGGAAGAAAATTTACAAGTTCCTTTGAAGACTACAGCACATAATAGTTTTTACTCTTTTGAGTCAGAACCAGAAAAGATTTGTTGAATACTAAACATTTCAGTTGCTAGGTCAAATTTGTCTCTTTAACTGAAATGACCAGTTACTTAAATGACTGGCATAAAAAAGAAGAAAGGGAGACAGTTGTAAATGATCAAAAAGTGACATATTTCTGTAAGGTATCATAATGAGACTACCTCTCTTCTCTGTAGTACCACAGACTATCTGCATGCATAAAATATTTCTGTCTACATGAAATGATGCTTTGATAATCCTTTGTGGACTCCTTTCTGTTTTGAAATGTAAATATGGTGGAACTGCTGTGCCTTCCCTTTAAATTCAGTAGATCTCTTGTCCTAAGTGACCTGAGTTCACCATCAGTTCTTCCAAGCAAACATGTTGAAAGAAGTATGCTCTGTAGGTTCATAAAGACAACAAAAATGGTGGTTATGGTTTCTGTGTGCTACAGCTGTTTTGTAAATGGGTAATTATGAGTTTGGTGGTTATTCTTAGCTGAGTTCCTGTGTATGTCAACTTATAGAAGAGTAAATAAAAACATGCATCTTCTGTTCTGCTAATGAACTGCACGTCATAATGTAATGCAGATGGCTCTCTTATCTCTTGAAAAGATGTTCTCCCCAAGGTTTGATCCTCCTTCTTTGAAATCAATGGGGATTTTTCCACTGACTCCAGGAGGGCAAGAAAGGTGGGATGACCCCTCTTGCTAGGCCCAGACTGAAAGTATTTCATATAGACTTTAAATAAGCCTACTTTCTTTTCAGTGGTTAATGCCAGCACAGGAATCTGTCAGCTCACTGGCTGATATTCAGGGCAGGTTGCATAACTTTCCTGCTGAAAACATTTAGAAAGAAGAAATTTCCTTTGAACTGTCAGACAAGAAGAAAGATTTTGCATGAACAGCCCATATATGTCAGCAGCTGCAAAGTAATTGAAGTAAAAAATACATTAGATATGCATACACATTTCTGACATTCAGGATCAACAGTAAACATGTTTGTAAGAAACGTGAGAGAAGCTAATGTAGGAACTAGCTAATGTGAATTGCTACTTTGGATAGTCTTTAAGATTTAGGCCTTAGACAGGAGCAGAACTCAAGTTTGTTCACTCTTTCTGCCTGCTCTATACTCTCTCTATTGTATCAAAATATTTTTTGTTTCTTTGCAGTGGGTGGAGCTGGACATACAGCATGTAAAGAAAAAAAACATTTAAAAAAATCTGATGTTCATATTATTTATGCAGCTTGATTAATTTCTGCACATTTTGTATTTTGCATAATGAAAGTTCTAGTAACTATTTTGTTAACAGTGTCCAATAAATTGCATGTTCAAGTTCTTGTGCATTAGCACAATGCTGAAATACTTGGAATGCAAATGCTGTAAGAGCATGTGGATTAGTTTAGAAAAAATTTCCACTGCAGTTTAAAAAACAAAACAAAACAGGGAAGCATTTTTATTGGTCTAAGTTCTTGCAAAAATGTAATTTTATAGAGCCTTAATTTTTAAGCTAAATTTGATCTGCCAGTGTTCATTTGAAGTCAGACATGATATAAACACATAAAAAGAAAATAGATCTAACAACCTCTTTAGAAGGGGCTCTCATGCCTCACAGAATGTCTAAGGCCTAGATGGGCTCCAGCTTGTGTAGTAGGAGCATACACAAGGGCATAATTAACTTTATTTCTAGATCTAGACTCTGCCACACAGTAGAGCCCTGCGTGGATACAAATATGTGGATCTGTATCTGATCTGCATCTGCAAGAAATGGTCTGTGGATATCCACATTGTATCTGCAGATGTGGATATCTGCCAATATCTGCGTATTTGCAGGGCTCTAGCCCTGCACAGATAAAAATATGTGGATCTGTATCCGATCTGCATCTCCAAGATATGGTCTGCAGATATCCGCATTTTATCCTCAGATGCGGATATCCGCAGATATAATGCAGTTATCTACGGATTTGCTGGGCTCTACCCCACAGCACTTCATGCTTCTTCCCCTTCAGAAAGATCAAGATGTGTAAGGTTTTCTTTTAGAAGGCCAATACAGTATACCCGGTGATCATTACAAATTCCAGAAAAAGGAGCAAAAGGACAAGTAGGAACTGGAGAGTTCAGCAGTAATTCCATGGGGCAGGATTCTGATCCTATAAAATAAAATTCAAAGGCTGAATTTTAAATAAGTAGATCCTAGATCAAAAAATGAACATGAAATTGCAGAATGGTACACACAAATCAAATACCTAACTGGCTTTTTGGATCTGCAGCAGTTACCTCATTTGCAAGAACTCTTGCATATATACTTTTGCACATGTAGTTTTTGTGCACACACTGGCCCACAAATTTTAATGGTGCCCAAAGGTACATTCCCCATGAAGGATGGTTCATTTTCAACATCCATGCAACTGTATAAACTGAAATGAAAATCCAAACCTACAATGCCCAAGCAGACCTCTTACACAGAGAAAAAGCCAAATATATAGTATATTGTATTTTTCTCAAAATCCACCACTCCTTCAATGCCTAGACATGATCAGCCTGTCACGGGATGCACATCTGAGCACCCCAGGGCTATTATCTATATGATTTTTCTGTTCACTTTTGCACTGTGATTGTATGATTTGTTGCCAGTTAAGCCATGCAAGGTTCCCTTTTGAATGTTCTACCCTGTTGTTATGGTGTCATGTTCCCTGCAGCATCATGTATGTGTACAGATGTGAAGCATGGTACATAGCACAGACCCTCAGGACTATCTCTAGCACAGAGGCAGGAGAATTACACGATAAAGACAATGCAAATTGCCCTCTCTGGCTCAGGTAGAAGGCAGGAAATCACACAGCAGCACAGAAAGAGGGGGGCTGAGAGGGAAATGAGAAGGAATGCAGACACTTTGAGAAGGAGAGAAGCTCCTGGGTTTGGGTGGGAGAAAGACCATCTTGGAAGCAACTAAAAGATTCTGGGCCTAACCACATGACCAGGAGGGCCTAAGCTGGCGGAACACCATCAAGAACCAGTCTTGTTGGTAAGAAGGAGAATAGTCTAAAGAGTAGTCTTTGAATAGTGTTATTAGTTTAGCATGTGTTTTAAACCTTTTATTTGCTTGTGGAAACTCCTGACTCCTTTATTAAATGATTGTTCATTGATTTGCTATATACTCACTTAAAATCATATCCTAATCAATAAACTAGTATTTGTTTTATCTAAAGCAGTGTGGACTTTAGAGGGTGTGAATAAATGAAGCTGCGCCTATCCATTTCTTTGACAAATGGACAGACATGAATCTACGGTGATTGGGGGTAGGTTCCAATCTTGGTATGATGGGCGTTCTCAGTGTGGTATCTGGAGACTGAGGGTGCTCTCTTGGGGACCATCCTGTAGGAGGCCAGAGGGCGCACACCCACTGCCTGGGATTGATTACACACAGGAGGCTGATGTGGACTGACTCACCTGGCAAAGCAGGGTAAATCAGGGTTCAGAAGTGGAGATTGGTGGGGGGGGGTCACAATGGCACACCGGACTAGATTCTGGGAGCAGCCTGTTATGCAGCCACTTCATGAGGTCAGATCATAATAGCTGGAACTTCCTTAATTTTTTTTTTTTTTTGAAAATGTCTATGTTCAGAAAAAATGTATATACTTGATTTGTATTCTATTTACATGCTTTATGCATTGCTTATCTTTTAGGGCTTGAGTGGTACTCTTATGCTTAATGGATAGTACCTCACTCCTTAAGTAATCCCAGTGACTTCAGTGAGACTTCCAGTGTTGTAAGGCTCTATATAATATCAGCAAGGATACCACATTTTGACACTTAAACTAAAGGTGACTGGGTCAGGAGCTGGCTTCATATATTTTTTGTTTCTATCACTGTGGAGCCAGGATTGAGTTCTATGGAAATTACTGTCATATAAATATGAATAATAATGTACTGTAGTAAGGATATTACAAAATGTGTATGGCTTTCAGAAGTACAGCTATACAGCTGCATGTAGTGAGAGCTAGGAAATAATTATACATTTTGACTCTGCACTACACTTGACGGTGGTCCCTGTTACAAATTGGAGACCAGATTCTCTGGCCCAGTAGGTCCATTGACATAAAGTGAATACAGATTGGCCATAAATGGCCAATGGGACTTTTGCCTATGCAGGGAAATTATCACTGGCAGAAAGGTTGGGGCCTGGGAACAAAACCGCCTCCCCTTCCAGCTGCATCTTTTAATAATGGGGCCAAATAGGGAGTAGCAGCAGAGGGATGGGCCATGGTGTAGTGGAGCTCCACTATACCAGTCTCCATTGATAAAAGCTCCAAATGGTCTAAGTAAGAGATGCTCCTCAGCAGTTCTAATTTCTCCCAGGGCCAGGAGGTGCAGAATAAATAACTGCGACTGCCTCCCTTCAAGGCTACCTCTTTGCTATGCTGAGGTGAGACCAGATGAAGTAAAGCATCTAGCCACCGATATTCAGGAAGTTGAGACATACATATAATTTCAACTTATTATTTTTACAAAAAAGACATACAAATGTACAGGATTTATTTTCTTACACTTATCAGGGAAAACTATTGGTGGTCTGCATTTTCTCCTTTGTTTATCATTCATTTCTTGTTTCAACAATCAAAAGCAATATTGTATGTGAAATAGTGTATGGAAAACCTGAATCTGTATGCTTAATTGCTCATGTAAATCATAGCTCTAGACAGAGTAAGCCAAATTCATCCCAAGTATTACTCCATTGAAATTCCATGGATGACTTCAGTCACCAATGAGTGTAATCTTTAGAAAATGTTGCCTGAAGTGCAATTGTTTTATGTTGACCGTCATATTTAAGTCATTTATTATTTTAAACAAACCACTTTGCTGCCACATAGCTATTGAAGAGTTCACACTCTCCTGACTCCAAGGTACAGTACATTTATAATTTTAGATCTTTCATTGGACTATTCACATAAGAAAAGATTTGCAGGATTCTGTGCTTTTTTAAAAAAAAAAATTTTTTTTCAAGTTATTCAGGTGCTAAAAAGCATGGAAGATTTTGTTTGGGGTTTTTCTGATTGCTTGTGTAACTTGAAAATGAACTGCTTGATTTTCATTTAGCAAATATCTGAATTTAGGCTGGCACCTTTTATGGCAATTTACTGCTTAATAAACTTTTATTTATGAACTGCCACAAATTAATGGATAGATGGATGGATGGGGATACACACACCCACACACACACTTACTTACTTACTTTTCGGTTGGCATTTCATCTCCTTATTTATGTGGTGTGTGATATGTCCCTAAGGCATCAGTATCTTAACTTTTTGTCAGACTACCAGAAGTTGAGCAAGAACACTGAACAGTATACCGTCTGCTAACAAAGGCTATGTCTACACTGGCAAATTAGTTCGAATTAAGGAGGCTTAATTCGAACTAACTAAAGCCATGGCTACATTAGGCTTTAGTTAGTTCAAATTAAGGGCTTCCTTAATTCGAACTAATAAGTTGAAATAAGGTATTCAAACTAAGCGGGTAATTCGAACTAACTAGTTCGAATTAACCAATGTGGCCATGTTAATTCGAACTAATTGCTTAGTTCGAATTAACCGGCCATTGAAATGAATGGGGATCGCTAATTCAAACTAAGCAAGTGCTTGCATAGTTCGAACTAACATTCCAGTGTGGCCATGCTAGTTCAAATAATTCGAACTAACTAAAATTAGTTCGAATTTGTTAGTTCAAACTAACTAATTCGAACTAATTTTAGCAAGTGTAGACATAGCCAAATACTGCAACTTCACATGTCCTTGTCAGTCATGTCTCCCTTCCTCCTCTCAAACTCCAGAATTATTACTTGCAAGCATAATTATTGTTAGAACTAAAATGATTAATTTTTCTTCAGGGAATTAATTGTAGCAATTTAAAATACCATTGTGAATCTTTAACATCTAACACTAACATTCTAAATGCTAGCACGACTATTCAAAGCATAGCATAAATTTATGTACTAATGACTGATCTAGAATTTTCTAGCACAGCAAAATCTTTACCATCACTGGTATATGTTTCTAATGTTACAATCTACAAATTTAACACCAAATAAGAATAATAATCAAGTGCAATATAGTTTTCCTTGACAATGGTTAAGAAAAGCATTTGTTTTAACAGAAAACATCTTTATTATTAAATAACCCATTCACAAAACAAGACATGAAAAAGCTCT
The DNA here is from genome assembly GCA_007922175.1 of Pelusios castaneus. Classification (NCBI taxonomy): domain Eukaryota; kingdom Metazoa; phylum Chordata; order Testudines; family Pelomedusidae; genus Pelusios; species Pelusios castaneus. The sequence goes on along the minus strand of ML685772.1, from coordinate 5,509,650 downwards.
TTGGTTGATTATTATCCAAAGCTTATTCAGTCATACATATTGACCAGACTTTTTATGAGCTGTTCAGAAAAGAAAATGTATTTTACAGGATTTCAGCATCTGGGAATATTTCAGTTACTGAAATAATCCTTCCAGATCCCCCTGTCACCTGATCTCCACACACCATCCTCCACTCCCCACCACCTCCACACTCATACAAAAGAAGGAACTCATATTCTGGACATCACTTAACAAAGTAGCTTTGGGAACAATATCATGAGATTGCCAGGAATGTGTCATGACTCATTACAGCAAGGTTCTCTGCCTACAAGAGGGAAAATTAGTTGTCACAGACTGGCGATATCACTGGTAGGGATTTAGCCTGAAGGTATTGTAGGATGTTAGAAATGTGTCATTCCTTATTACAGCAATGTTGTCAGGCAGCAGTATATAAAACAGAATGCCACCATTATTGTCTGCAATCTGTACTGCTGATCATTTCTGTTCGCATAGTCAATAGCTCACTATCCTGACAGATTGTACTGCTCTGAAATTTTGCACCTTAAAATATCATGCTTCAGAAATGCCAATACTATTTAACACCAAGATGATGTATATCAGTGTCCATAAAACTAAGTTCGATAAGTTGTAGATTGTCAGTTAGTGGAGAACTAGTTGGTCAGTTGATGTTGTTTCCTCCTCTTTGTTCCTAAAGCTTCAAGAGCAGCAGTCCCACCCTTTCCTGGCACACAGCCAGGAGTCTAGCTGCAGCCACACATCTCCTGCCCGGTGCCAGTGCGGAGCTGGGCTGTGGCCACATGCCTGGAGCCTGGTCTGGTAGACAACTGGGAGCCTCATTCAGCTGTCAGGCTCTAGCCCAGTGCCTGCTCCCAGCCTCCTGCAGACATCCACCTCCTGCATAGGGTCTGCAGCCAGCCCTCCCAGCCTTCAGGCACCTGTCTACTGCCTGGTGCCTGCGCCCAGCCCTAAATGAACTTTTTTAAAGAGTTAAATAAAAAAAAAATTAAACTGTTTTTTAAAAAAAACTGTTGTTTATTCTTTTTTATACATTTTTAATTATTTAAAATTTTCCTTGCACAAAATAAATGTTTACTTTAAAAATGTACAGATCTATAGTCCTTAATGGTGTTATCTGTACTGTATACAAATACATCAATACATTTTTTCTGATTTAATAGACTGGTGGCCCTTCAGGGTTGTAAATATATTTGTGGCCCTTGAGCCAAAAAGGTTGGGGAACACTGTCTAGAGGCATCCACACTCTTTACTGCAAAGAAAGCTCTAGATACCTGTAGAAGCAGCTAGAAATATCGATGAGGCAGCAGAAGCATGAAAGTAAATAAGAGCAGATCTCAGGAAGTAGAACTGTCAGTTACCAGTGCAAGCTGCTAAGAGGCATAGAACCAAAAGCTTCCAGTGTGTAAGGAATGTCCAAAGGAGAAGGGAAGATGAGTGTGGAGTAGGATGGCTATGGGAGCAAGTAGATGGAGAATGTATCCAAGGGGAAAGGAAAAGGAGGCAGGAAGAAGAAGAATGTATGCAGTATTAAATAGGAGAATATGACTTCAGCAAAGAAGCAAGAGTGAAAGACAAAAGGAACAATATGTGGGAGAAGTGAAGGGAAGATGGGGTAAGTAACATTTTTATAAAAGGATAAATAAAAAATACATCTCTGCTTTCCTACTGATACTTTCCACACAAACTGCTGCTGTTGTTGCCGTACAGATGTTTTGCACTCAGGAATGTGGAAGCTGTGATTGGATGCGTTGGAGTGGAGATAGTCTGGAAGAAAATCTTTGTGTTTAAAAAGTAGACTGGATGCCTGAGGACCATCTTAGATTTTATTATAACTTGAAGCGGAAATTTAGCCACTTTTTTCTTTAAATTGATTTTTTTTCACTTTCCTGCAAAAAAATTATTTGGGGGAAAATTTTCTAGTTATGTTCAGTGTATCTCTGAAGAGGGATATAAATATAAAAATAGGTCTAACTTACCCAAAAGAACAAGTTATGCACCTATTTGAATAAATGTCAAAAATTGCCTGTAAGTTACAGCTGCCACTTTCACAGTTCCAGATTTGGGAAAGGCTGTATAATATTTGGTGACCTTTAACACCATCAATTCAACTGCTTGTGGCATACAGCTGGCTCAGACACTCTGTGACAGATTTTCAATAAAGGGTGTAAAAAGTGCAGGCGAAATTGCCTATCCAAATTTGCACAGACTAGATTTTACATTTTTGCACTTACAATTTAGCATACATTTTTGCATGGAAGACTTAGACATCCAATTTTCAAACTTTAGTCACAAGTGTCCTGAAATTAAGTGTTAGGGTCGACATAAAATTTTATAAGCGCAACAGCAGCACTCAGGTCCCAAAGAAATAAAAGGCAAGTGAAGAAAGAAATAGAAGGCAAGGCACAAGACCTGTTAGCATCAGGACAACAGTCAGAACAGCAGAAAATTAGAGCCACAGTCTTTTGAGCATTTCAGTTTTCATTTAAATTAATACAGAGTTACAAGATGCATAATGAGAGTCATTAATGGCAGGCAGATGAAGTTGGCTCTTACATTAAAGAAAGTGGAAAGTAAAAATTGTGAACCATTATCTTCTGTCATAGGTAACTGGTAAACTACATGCTGCACTCAGTTCTTTTTATGCTGCATACTAGGGCATGCCGAGTTTGTCTTGACATTCAAAACAAGAATTGTGCATGAGTGAGTGCCCCTACTGAGCTATGTTATGAAGGCAACTTTTAAATTTTATTATTGTATTATTTATTAGCACCATTAATTTCTATCTGTTAGCTTTTGTATGTCGTGATGTTTGTCACTGAATATTTTTATGGAGCATACTTTTTCACATCAAACGGATGCTTCAGAATTGCAGCTTTCATTTAAAATAATTGTGACTATCCCTGATTATGTGAAAGAAACCTTGAATTGATGAACTGAGTATATCCAATGCAGTATTCATAGAATCATAGAATCATAGAATAATAGGGTTGGAAGGGACCTCACGAGGTCATCTAGTCCAACCCCCTGCTAAAAAGCAGGACCACTCCCCCTAAATTATCCCAGCCAGGGTTTTGTCTAACCGAGCCTTAAAAATCTCCAAAGATGAAGATTCTACCACATCCCTAGATAGCCCATTCCAATGCTTCACCACCCTCCTAGTGAGAAAGTTTTTCCTAATATCCAACCTTGACCTCCCCAGCTGTAATTTGAAACCATTGCTCCTTGTTCTGTCCTCTGTTACCCTCGAGAACAGCCTAGCTCCCTCCTCTTTGGAGCAACCCTTCAAGTAGTTGAAGGTTGCTATCAAATCTCCCCTCAGTCTTCTCTTCTGTAGACTAAATAAGCCTAGTTCCTTCAGTCTCTCCTCATAAGTCATGTGCCCCAGCCCCCTAATCATTTTTGTTGCCCTCCGCTGGACTCTTTCTAATTTGTCCACATCCTTTCTGTAGTGGGGAGCCCAAAACTGGACAGAGTACTCCAGATGCGGGCTGACCAGTGTCGAATAGAGGGGAATTATCACATCCCTCGATCTGCTGGCAATACTCCTACTGATGCAGCCTAATATGCCATTGCCCTTTTTCGCAACAAGGGCGCACTGTTGGCTCATATTCATCTTCCCGTCCACCATAACCCCCAGGTCCTTTTCTACAGCGCTCCTACTTAGCTGATCGGTCCCCAGCCTGTAGCAGTACATGGGATTTTTCCGTCCTAAGTGCAGGACTTTGCACTTGTCTTTGTTGAACCTCACGAGGTTTCTTTCAGCCCAGTGTTCCAATTTGTCCAAGTCTCTCTGGATCCTGTCCCTGCCCTCCAGAGTATCTACCATTCCTCCCAACTTGGTGTCATCCGCAAACTTACTAAGCACGCAGTCTATTCCATCATCAAGATCATTAATGAAGATGTTGAATAGAACCGGCCCCAGGACCGACCCCTGGGGCACTCCACTCGTTACCGGTTGCCAACCAGACATTGAGCCATTGATTCCTACCCGCTGAGCCCGTTGATCTAACCAGTTTTCGATCCACCTTACGGTCCACTTGTCCAACCCATACTTCCTTAACTTGCCAACGAGAATGCTGTGGGAAACCGTATCAAAAGCCTTGCTAAAGTCAAGGTATATCACGTCAACGGCTCTTCCCGCATCCACAAATCTAGTCATCTCATCATAGAAGGAAATCAGGTTGGTCAGGCACGATTTGCCCTTGGTGAATCCATGTTGACTGTTCCTGATCACTCTATTTTCCTCCAAGTGTTTCAGGATGGATTCCTTGAGGACCTGCTCCATGATTTTCCCAGGGATTGAGGTGAGGCTGACCGGTCTGTAGTTCCCCGGATCCTCCTTTTTCCCTTTCTTAAAGATAGGTACTATATTTGCCTTTTTCCAGTTCTCCGGGACCACCCCCGTTCGACACGAGTTCTCAAAGATAATGGCCAGCGGCTCTGCAATCACTTCCCCCAACTCCCTCAGCACCCTCGGATGCAGTTCATCCGGCCCCATGGACTTGTGCACATCCAATTTCATTAAGTGTTCCCTAACCTGACTTTCCATCACCGAGGGCCACTCTTCTCTCCAGTCCGCGTTACCCCGTGTAGTAGCCTGGGAGCTGGCCCGCCCTGTGAAGACTGAAGTAAAAAAAAGCATTGAGTACTTCAGCCTTTTCCGCATCATCCTCCACGAGGATGCCTGCCCCATTCAGTAAGGGACCTACACCACCTCTGATCCTTTTCTTGTTGCTGATATACTTATAGAACCCCTTTCTGTTATCCTTCACATCTCTTGCTAGCTGCAACTCCAATTGTCCTTTGGCCTTTCTGATTTTATCCCTGCAGTCCCGAGCAATATCTTTATATGCCTCCCTTGTCATCTGTCCAAGCTTCCACTTCTTGTAAGCTTCCCTTTTATGTTTCAGCTCCCCGCAGAGTTCCCTGCTAAGCCACGCTGGTCGCCGTCCACATTTGCTGTTCTTTCTGCACATCGGAATGTTATCTTCCTGTGCCTTTAACAGGGTTTCTTTAAAATACAGCCAGCTGTCTTGGACACCTTTCCCCTTCAGATCAGCCTCCCATGGGACCCTGCCCATCAGCTCCCTAAGGGAGCCAAAATCTGCTTTTCTGAAGTCCAGGGTGTGTGTTCTGCTTCTTTCCTTCCTTCCATTGATCAGGATCCTGAACTCTACCATCTCATGGTCGCTGCTGCCCAGGTTGCCATTTACTTCTACTTCCCCGATCAATTCTTCTCTGTTTGTGAGCAATAGGTCTAGAGGTGCAAGGCCCCTAGTTGGTTCCTCCAGCATTTGTACTAGGAAGTTGTCCTCAATATTCTCCAAAAACTTCCTGTCTGTCTGTATCTGTCATCTCCTATGTTTCTGTGTATGTATGCCACTGAATAATGATATACTAATACATTTTTGTTTTAAGTATTTTAGTTTTGATCTAATTGTCCAATAGACTTGTTAATGTTATTCTCAGCCAATTTTTATCATGTTTGCAAATATAGTGAGTTGACAGAGTTGTGCTGCCCATAAGAATATTAATGTTTGGGCTCATTTAAATAATTTCAAAAAATGTCCTGATTTTTCTGTCAGTCCAGGCAGTTTTTTTCAGTGTGATGATGCTGTAAACAAAAACAGTGAAGATTTCCATGTGTCCTCCAGACCTGCAGATCAGCAAGTATATTATGATTGATTTTCAAGCCATCATGGGCACAAGACCGAGCCATTGGGGGTCAGCCCGGAGTGAGGCAATGGGTATCTGTACTGTCCCAGGAGAGTAGAATTCCTGAGATTTTTCCTCCTTGGTTTAAGGGTAATAAATTACTATTAACTTCACATCAAGGTGTAGATTACCTGCCACTCTTACACCCAGCCAGGTGTTCTTGGTGGGGATTAAGGGGATTGGAGTGTGTATGGGGGGGTGTCAAAGCTCTTCCCACCCATCCTCTTTCTCTGTCCCGTCCATCCCCATTAGCTCACAATGGGAAATTTTGAGTGAGCTGCTTTTGTTTGCCCCACTATGACTGGATCCACAATCAGATCCAGTCTACTTCTTCAGCTGAGCATGGAGAGGATTGGAGGCTTTACTCCTTCCTCCACTCATCAGCAAATAAGCACTAGGGACAATTTAGACCAGTGTGGCTATATCTGCTATTCTTGATCATAATAGACCCTGACAACACACAATGATTACTATTGATGACATAAAAAAAGATAATCATCAATGATCAGCTTCACTGTGTGTCATCCTCACCAACAGCTGTCACAAAAATACAAGTGCATGATTTTTTTTTTTGGTAAATCTTTTTTTCATTTTTAACTGTAATTTTAAATTTTGTCCATGTTCCATCAATGTTTCAAATTTATAAGTATTTTCTTATCAGCTCTACTGTTGTACAATGCAGCGTTTAACTTAGGATTTTCTTGTTTACACTATTTGTGTTGCTTGTATGCTCGCTTGAGCAACCTTAACTAGATTTCAGTGACATTTTTGCAGCAGTATAAAAGATACACATATTTTTAATCTTCCCAGTGTAAGTATAAACAAGTCAGAACAAAATCCAAGGTTCTCTAACCCTGATCCTGGAAAGCCCTTTCAATTCAGTAAAGCGCTTGAGCACAGGCTTAAATTTAAACATATATTTATATCCCATTTACTTCAATGAGACTTAAACATGTCCTCAATGCTTTGCTATTCCGTATCTCGCAGAATCATGGCCTTGAATAGAACTATTGAAAAATTTTAAGAAACTAAAATATAGGATCCTGGTAACAGTCAAAGTGCTTCACAAATTTAAAAAGGAAATCATCATGAAATAAGATAGTCTATTGAAGATAAACTATGAGCTTGAAAGGGCCCTAAGAAACTGTTTAAAATTTCCTAACAGTTTCTTGTATTACCACTATGAAATTCTACTGGTAGAAAAAAATAATTACTAGTTTTTTGAAGATTGTATCACCAGATGTCCTTTATCAGCTGTCTTGTATTCATATGGCAGGTTGCCTTGAGTGTAAATGTGTTTCTTCATGTACAAACAGCAAACACAATGGGTTTCATCGGCTGTTGAAACATGAAAGAAAAATGAATGTACTTTTTAAAATATTTCCTTCCCTTTAAGTCTTGTGCCTCAAAATCAGCAAGGATACGTTCAGATATGTACTCACAGACTGCTTCCACAAACTTTAATTGTCAGTAATCTGGAATCGTTGATGTAAACAAAACCTAAAGGTCAATATAACCTATTAAGTTGCAAAGGGGTAATTTATAATGTAGTATAGATATGTAGTATGATATGTATACCATATCTAAACAAAGGCTTATTGTCAGACCAGCATAATTATGAAGCATTTTCTGATGTCTTAGTTTTAATCAGCTCTGGGTTTGATCAAAAGTATATAATACAATGGATACATTACATAAAATGTATGCATTTGATGAAGTGTGTTGGAACCCATGAAAGCTTATGCCTGAAGAAATGTGTTAGTCTTTAAGGGTGCATCTATACTTGTGAATTAAGTCGAATTAAGCCTGTTTAAGTCGACTTAATTTAATCTGCTGCTTAAGTCGATTTAAGGAAATTTTAAGTCGACTTTATTAAACCTACTTTAAAGTCGACTTTACTGGCTAAGTCGACTTTATTAAGTTGACTTAGCCAGTGTAGACGCAGATTAGTCCTAAGTCGACTTTAAGTCGACTTAAAGGGCCCCAGGGCTCCTCCACTGACCTTCCTGCCAGGGTGGCTGGCACAGCCAGAGCCTGGCGTGCCCACCCCCAGGGCAGGACACAGCCCTGCCCACCCCGCTCCTATACCCTGCCCCGTCCCTGTCCTGCTCAGCCCTCATTGTACCAGGGTACAATGGGCAAATGCTGAGCCCCCTGGCACTTTGGAAGGGGTGCCCCCACTGCCACCATGGACCAGTCCCAGGTCCACCTAGCCTCTAGAAGTCGACTTAGGCGTCCAGTGTGGATGCTCTAAGTCGATTTGGCAAGGTCCACTTTTAAGTTGACTTAATTTTATAGTGTAGACATGCTAAGTCAACTTAACAAAGTCTTAACAAACTTAGCAAAGTCGACTTATATGGCCAAGTGTAGACATAGCCTAAGGTGCCACAGGACTCATGTTGTTTATATTAATACTGAGTTATTCTGCAGGTATGCATCTCACTGATTATGTGACAGACACTGTGAAGTAATTGGACCAACTTCTGTGAGTGAAAGAGACAAGCTTTTGAACTTCACTGAGCTTTCTACATGTCAGGAGCAATACTCACACTGTCACAGCTAAATACAAGATGGAACAGATTGTTTAGCATAAGTTGTTAACACATATTTTACGAGACCATTCAAATGAAGTGGACAGTTAAACAAGAAATGCAAGTATTGTTGAACTCTTCTACACAAATGGCTGTCCATTTTATCTACAACTGTTTTTTAATGCATGTAACCTGGCCCAAGCTTTTGCCAAGTTGTGTTTAAGGCTCCATATTCTGTCTTCAGATACCTGTATGCAGCTCCCTTTTTAGTCATCTTAAGTTGTGTGCACTTATCCGAGAACAGAACTTGACCGACTGATTTTTAATAAATAGTGTGATGTTAGTTCACAAATATATATAAACTAGCAATATCGTAGTGACATATTCAAAATGCTGCATGACTATTTGGGTGACTTATGGAAAATTCTTTGTGCTCAATTCATACAGTTAGTACAATAATCACTCAACATACTAGTATGTTTTAAAACTGTATTTTCATCATAAATCAACAAATAGTACAAGATGGAGCAAACAAAGTGGCATCCATAAAGCAGAGTTCATAGATAATCATGCACACCTGACTCTTACACCCATTTACTATGCCTGCTCACCATTGTATTGGTTCTATAGTATTATTTAGATAGAAAACACAAATTTGGTAGCCGTTCTCAAGTAACTTACAGAGACTGAGGGCACCACGGATAGCATTGCACAAAAAGTTAATCAAATGAGACAAGGACCAAATGCCAACTTAGTTGAGGGGTCCCAAAAGCATGTTTTCTGCTATAATAGTTCCCAAAGATGTTCAGAAAACTAAAATTATTCCAGATATGATGAATGACAGCAGAGCCAGAGACTACTAGCTTGGATCAGACATTCACAATGTGCAGCTATACAGTGTATTAGTTACATTTATTTAAAATTCACCCATGCAGCACCAAACACCCTGTGGAAAAAATTTGCATATAACTCCATTGGTCAGTCTCCAAACACTCAATTTTGGGAGGAGCATTAACAACTGTCTGTATAAAGACAACCCCAACCTCCAATAATATATAATATCATCTCTCACAGGAGAAGGGCTACATAGATATTCTGTACTGAATGAAGCGGAGAGACTGGCAACAATGTCAATAGAAGAGTAAACAGCAGTCAGGATGATAGCACAATTTTTAAAATGAATGTGATCCTCTGGTAGAACAGATGATCTACAATAGAGATAAAATGGAAGTGAAAGTACTGTATGTTAACAATATTATGGATTTAGTTATTTGGAAAGTGCTGTAATTATTCTGAATGGCAATTCATGTGTGGTTGTTTGTAGGCTGTTTAAATTAACAATTGTTTAATATTGATTATCTGGAAACATTGTAGGTTGTCATTAAATATTGCTGATAATATTCTGGAGAGAGAAATCCAGAGAGGGCAAGCTAGAAAACTTTATTACAGTGTCCTATTGTGCTGGTTGGAAATCAGACACCAGCACACTTTGATCAATATACCGGTATGCTGATTTTGCTGTTATTATTGTGAATCTACTACTAATAAATTGATCAAGATATACATTTTGTTCAGAGTGAATAGTTGTCTATTTTCCCATCAACTTACTACAGGAGTAATGGCAAGCCACCTAGAATGAATGAAAAGTAGCCAGTGGATTTCATCACAGTCTGTATGCCTAATATGTATGTTAAATTATGTCTCAGCCTAGCAGTTAAATGCACTTTATAAGAGAAAATTATTTGAAATTTTGACTCATCTGAGAATCTGTAGATAAGAAGATAAGGCAAGGGACTAACACACAAAGAATAAAGCACTGTCTGATGTACATTGTGGTGTAGAAAACTACTTCAGAAATGGAAACTTGTTAAAACCTATGCTGAACATTTGAGTAAAAGCAATGTATTTTTAAAAATTAGATTATTTTTTACACAGACAATGCAGTCACGAATAAAACTCTCCCTCAGTGCTATTCCTGCTGGCAGTAGATTCTGCAAAGTAAGGAAATGAAAATCACAGCAGAAGATGTTTAAGTAAAATGATTTTAACTTGTAGCTTAATTAAGAAATTAAAACAAAATAATTTTAATCATTTATGTATATTAAAAAGTTCATTAAAACAGTATGAGAATGAGTAATGAGAATGAAGACAATTAATGTCCAATATATGTGAAGTGTCTTCACTGAGAAACTAATTTTTTATAGATACTTGAACTGTAATTTCTTGTACATAATTTTGAGGAACTTTTTCACTAGAAAGATAACCATGTATTTCTAAAAGTTTGAATTTTGTCAATATAATTTCCTGAAGAAGCAACTTCTGTTTACACTTTAATGGAAACCAGGAACTTCTGATGTCCTACTACCAGGATTCCTTGGAAAGAGCTTTTACTAGGATTTGTTTTAAGGTCCTCATGCTGCACATATTCATGTAGGTACTTACGTTTAACCAGGTCATCCTTTTGGCTTCATGACTTCAAGCTAAAATCTGAAGGCCTGGGGTCTCAGATTGTGCTTGTATATCACCTGAACAGTAGAACTGAAGTACTCTTGCTTTTGAGCTCACAAAAATTCTCATTTTGTGGATGGATTTTCCCCTCCCCAACTAAACAATGATTGGGGGGGGGGGAAATATTTGTAAATAAGTTTACGTTGGTCACAAGCCACATGATATTGGTTCTCTGATTAGTAAAAACCTACTCTCTATAGGCTGGAAAGCTAGCAGAAGCAATTCTGATTCATTTTTTTAGGCAGTATTTGATCTTTGAGCCAGTCAGGATATAAATGGTTGGCATCAGAGAGAAATGTGTTGGTAAAGGATTGCTTTACACAGTGTGGCTATGCCAAGTGCTAGGGTTTGAATGGTTATTTCATTCATCTTGTAGGCATCATGCATAAGTTATAGAAATCAGCAACATTTTGGGTGTATTGTGTGCTCTCTCTGGAAAAAAAGTTAGTATAGGTGTTGACACATCATAATGACTAGTACTATGCCTGCAGCCTCAGACTCCCTTCCTTTGTTCCAACTGGCCAAAGCTCTACTGTAAAAGAATGTCTCCTTCTCATCATCAATCATCTCTTGGGTCATCATACGTACTGAAAGAAAAGGAAGGGTGGAGAAGCTGTCACTGGTAGGACAAAAGGAAGAGACCACTCAATCAGCAACTTTCTCAGGGTAGCATGGACTGTGATTTACCTTGTTTCCCTCCACCCCCGCCTCAATAAGAGAGAGATTTGCTTGTGCTTAGTTGGATATCAGGTCCCTGACTCCTCCAGTCTGTCCGCCACCCAAAAGATCTCCTCACGCCTCTGCCTGCACTTACTTTCCTTTGAAAGTTAACACTCAGGGTCGGATTAACAAAGGGGCTTTAGGGGCTACAGACCCAGCCTAAGGGGGACCCTGCCACATGCCACACCACAAAAATAAATTGGGTGCTGGTTGGTGGGCTGAGAGCACCTCCAGTGGGCATCCTGAGCATTGCCAGGCCACACCACATCACATAGCTGGCCAGCCTGTTGGACCCAGCGCCAACTGCCCCCCACCCCCACTCCACAGCTCACCAACCTGTAGGCCCTGGGCCTCCCCACCAGCACCAGTTGAACTCCCTGCTGAACGCTGGTCTGCCTCATTAGGCTGATGAGTCTGCTGGGCCCCAGCACTGGTATGCCCGGAGTGCCACCCTACTCCCAGACTGGGCGCTGCTACAGTGGAAGTGAGACCACAAAAGTTGATAGGCCTTGGCCCCAGGAGCCTTAATCCATTAGTGATAGGTGCACACAAGCCCCTTTCAATGTTCAGCCCTCAACCACTGGACACTCACAGAAATTACCAGAAAAGCTGTCGCCAGAGGAACAGTGCACACACCAGCTTGCTTAGCTCAGCTGAGGACAAAATCCAATACAATATCACAACACTAGGTGAAAAGTATCATAAGTTTATTATTAAAAGCTAAGATTTAAAAGACAGTAAATAAGGATAGTGGGAGCAGAAATAGTTGCATATACAACAAAACATAAAATGCAAAGCTGGGTCTGCACTTATCAATGGTTACCTTTGTGATTTGATAAAGTAGATTTCCCCACAAGGATTCAAACTTTTGACTGAAACCAGCATCTAAGCATTCATGAACACCTCTTCTCTTTTCTCAGTGAATGGATAACATATCTTTTTGCTTCTCTTTATATTTCCCAAAACCTATTGTTTTCATCCTCAGTGTCAGGATGACCTTTGTGGTTCCTTTCTTGATGTCTTGGTTCCAAGTTGCCTTCACACCCTCATGTTGATTCAGTGTACAAAATGAGGCTTCCATTGTGTTGACTTGTGATGCTCAATTTACCTAGAAACCAAGGCAGACGAGTGAATCTACATCCTTTTGTCTGGCAAGACCTGTGTGTCCACACATTTTAAAAATATATATAGTATATAGACACCAACACTTTAAATATCATCCCTACCTACATCTCACAACAATTATGAGAAACAGTACAACATAAGCTTTTATCCGACAGCAAACTTCTCCTTCTTTGGAGAAATACTATGAAAGCAGTATACTGGGAACAGAAAGTTTGTCAGGGACAAGTTTGTCAGCAGTTACTGTTACAGAACAGTGAATCTTTTATCACTTGCCATTGAGGGATTGTTAGGGTCATAGATATGTCTCCTTGTCCTCAGTCACTTCTGGTGTGGTCACATGACCCAAAAGGAAGAGAAGCTTGCATTGTCAGGACAGGGGAAGAGCCCACTATTGGTACCGCAGCTAGGAGCTTACATTGCCTGCCTCCAATTCCATAACTCCCCAGCCATCATTAAGGGTTCATCAGCTTTCTAACTGCAAAATGGTGGTCTCTGGTTCCCGTTGGGCATCCAGGGGCTGTTCACAGTTCCTTAGTATAGATGCCCCCCTGAAAAGCCATTGTTTCACCTTTGATCACCCTCACATATGGTTTTCTTGGCCAGGAAGCCCTATCTACTATCCTGGAGAGAATTTCAGATACGTTAGTAGCACAGAAGCAAAGCGAGCAGGATAGAAAAACTAGTGGATCAGTTGGGAAAGCTTGAGGAAAAAACAACAAAGAAAATCACTTCTCTCCAGGCTCAAACAAATGTTAATTAGAGACAATATACAATGAAGAAGAAAGATAGAGCATTTGTTGAAGAGCAGATGTTAATAATTTACAGTTAATGAATTTCCCAAGAGTTTAAGGGGCGACTTTACAGAGGCATTCAAGCTGTTTACATAATATTTATTAGACATTTTTAAATCTCTGAAAAAGCCTGTTTGGAAACCTTCATGATTTAATGCATTTCAAAATGAAGGTGGGACAAGTGCAAGTGATTTGTCTCCAGCTATGGTTACAAAAGGTTGCTACTGTCCCACCTTCATTATCAAATGCATTAAATCATAAAGGTTAAGCATTTGTCTACAATAAATGACAATTTGATAAAAGACAAAAGGGAATTAAGAGCTGGATGTTTCCTATTTGTGACATTTTTGTTTCAGACCCATTGGGACTAGATAAAGTGCCTTGCTAGTCAATGAAAAATTGTTCTTTTTAATAGATAAAAATTAGTTTTTCTGAACTTTACAACATCTTGTAAAAGAAAATTGAAAAATTATGTGACTAAACAAGACTAACATGCAAAGTTGAAACTACTGATTTTTGAAAAGGAGTAATGGCTAGTATTGACTTTGAACCAGATTTTCATGGAAGTTACAATAAATTAGTGCCTGGATAAGACAAGAGAGAGAAGCCATGTTACTATACACGCACCCAAGGCATTAAAAATCCTTTCCCACTGTTTTCAATTTTATGACAACATCATGTATATACATAAATAAAACAATAAAGATGAACAGAATGTGCTTTTGCAACAGTCAGTTTGAGGAACTGCAGAAATATGGAGAAACAGATGAAATCAAGATTTTCAGTAGATGTTCAGGTGCTTTTCTAAATTTAACTTTATATATAAACACAAATCAGTGTTTAACTGCCAGATGGTTAATGAGGGCCAGCCAGGCAACTTCTATAATTCACAATAATGAGTATGGTAATGAGCCTGCATTATAAACTGAAGTGCTGAATGATACATAGTATCTACTTCAAGCAACAAAGCCTTCGGAGTGTTTGATATTAAGAAGAGAAACATAGCGTCTTCACAAAGAACTATTGGAAGTAAAATTAATAGATTCTCTTAATCACTCATTTGAATGTTCATAATTTGTTATAAATAAATGTTTTCAACTTTGTATCTTTATAAATATAATCAACAGGTTTGTAACACGAAACAAGAGCAGGTAATGTTTTCAACAAAGAATTTTTCTATATCAACATTTTCTGTTACCATTTATTTACAAAAAAAGGCATCATAAAAGGGACTGCTGTTAATTATGTTGATTTATTTTCAAAAACATTATATGCGCAAATATCTTAGCTGGGCATCTAGTAATTCTCCATGAGTTAATAAGCCATTTGGGTGTGCAGTTTTGGTACTTATATATGCAAATTAGGCATACCATTTAAAAAAATTGGTCCCACTGTGTCTCATACATAGTTATGCTTTTCAAGGAGACTAGAGCAAAATTTCTATTCTCTCTATCAAGCAGGGATCAGGTTGGCAACCTCACGGTGCCTCAGCAAACCACCATATAACATAGTGGGGTACCAAGAGATATAGGAATGGGAAGAAACTACCCTGAGGTACTATACACATAAATTATGACCCAAACATTTCCATCTGATAGCTGTTGGCTCATCAAGGTGGTGGCTACCTGTTCAAAGCCATGAATGGCTTTGGCATCCTGGACTGTTCTCCTCCTGGGGATAAGGAAGTCGGGGCAAGGGATTCCATCTTCACCCACTGTTTGATCAGCTACCTTCACTTTTGTACGCTCATGAAGTGCTCTCCTCTTTTCTTGATTGTCTCCAAGACATCTCCTTTGGCCTACTACAGCATTCATGTTATCCAGCATACCTGTTCAATCTGCCCTTCGGAGTGACATCCGTTGTTGGCATATTGTCTCCAAAATGGAAAAACTCAAAAGAACATGCCTCCTCTTGATAGCTTCTGACAGGCTGGCCAGTTGAGATCCACCTGAACATGTAAGTGAAGTCACAATAGACGCAGTTGACACCTATTAGCTAGTGTCATCTGACAACTTTTACTTATTTATTTATTTATTTATTTACTTATTTTATTTTACTAATGGGTCATTACAATATGCTAACAACCCTGGATCCAGACAACTATTCTGGATAGCTACCCACTCTCTCCCCACTTCCCTGGATTGTATCTGTTTATTGGCTTATGCGCTGCTGTAAAGAAGCATACAGTTTGGGAAAAAAGATCTCTTTGAAAATAAAACTCCCCATTGGCTTCAATGAAAGACTGAGCCCTGTATGTGGGCCACAGAGTGGTATTGCTGCACAAAACTCCTACTGATTTCAGCTTGAACTTTCCTTCATCTGCACACACATTCCAGTACTGTTTGAGGTCCTTAATCTCCCCACACTGCCTCCCCCCCAAGAATTCTTGGTCCTTCATCCACTAGACCTCAGTCAAAGCTTTCTCATTTTGATGAAACTGCTTTGTAAATTCTAAGGGCATAATTGATTACTAACGTATGCCTTATGCAGCCACCATAATCCTGGACAATCTGGTGTTTTTTCTGTGATCCAGGATGATGGAAAATGTGCCAGTTTAGCACTGGCTGACTGGAAGAAAGTTGATTTTTTTTTTTAAATAAACTGGTAGCACTTTGCTTTCCACTGTAGGTGGCTGATTTCCTCCTTCTCCTCTGACTCTTTTATTATTTCTCCTAATGAACAGAAAATGTGCCAAAGTGACTTCACTATACAGATGGACGGATCACTATGTGGCCAGCAGAAAGCAGTTAAGAGGTGCCTGCTTATTAACTCACACATGTGCAAAGAGGGTGTATAATGCAACCAAATCAGAATGGTAGTGTTCGATGTTCCCTTTGGCCTCTTTTTGTAGAGGTGTAGATTACTATAATCTTCTATTGTAGTTTCATCCTCTTGATCATCTATTCTGACATCCTGCACATTGCACGCCACCCACTCCGGAAATTAGACCCATAACTTGGCTGAGTTACTGAATTTCTCAAATCGTGATTTAAAGACTTCAAGTTACAGAGAATCCATCATTTACACTAGTTTAAACCTGCAAGTTACCTGTGCCCCATGCTGGAGGGGAAGGCAAAAAATCCCAGAGTCTCTGCCAGTCTGATCCTAAGGAAAATGTCTTCTGAACCCCAAATATGGTGGTCAGTTTGACTGTGTGACCATGACCCACCAGCCAGACCCTTGGGAAAGAATTCTCTGTAATAACTCAGAGCCCTCCCCATCTAGTGTCTCATAACCAGCTTTTGGAGATATTTGCTGCCAGAAGTTGCAGATCGACTACATGCCATGGCAGTTTCATCATACCATCCCCTCTATAAACTTATCAAGTGCAGTCTTGAAGGCAGTTAGGCTTTCCCCCCACTCTGCTACCCTTGGAAGGCTGTTCACTCCTCTGATAATTAGAAACTTTCATCTAATTCCAAGCCTAAACTTGCTGATGGCCAGTTTATATCCATTTGGTCTTGTGTTCACACCAGCACTTAAATAACTACTCTCCCTCCCTGCTATTTATCCTTCTGATGTATTTATAAAGAACAGTCATATCTCTCCTCAGCCTTCTCTTGGTTAGGCTAAAGAAGCTAAATTCTTTGTCTCCTCTCTCCAAATAGGTTTTCTATCCCTGTGACTATCCTAGTAGCCCTCCTCTTCATCTGTTCCAGTTTGAATTCATTTTTCTTAAACATGGGAGACCAGAACTGCACAGTATTCCAGATGAGGTTTCACCAATGCCTTGTATAACAGTACTACCACTTCCCTACACCTCTCCTGATGCACCCTAGGACTATATTAGCCTTTTTCATGGCCGCATCACATTGGCGGCTCATACACCTGGGTCTTTCTCCTCATTTATCACTTCCAATTGGTAATTCTGCAGCTTATAGCAAAAATTACTGTTATTAGTCCCTAAGTGCATGACTTTGTACAAGTAACAAGATGCATGACATTTTCCTTTCTGAGCTTTAGTTCAGCAGATCTCCCTTAGGCAAAATTTCCATTATTTTCAGCGGGAGTTTGCCCAAGTAAAGATAAGTTTAGGGAGTTGCTGTAACATTTTTGCTTTGGTCTTACTATGCTTTCATTTTCTTCCCCTCTTTTATTATCCTTGATAAGCACTTCAAAATCCCAGTCTAACTGCATGTTAATGCCTTTCTTTTGTTCCATTCCCTAACTCAGTCATTTTTCATACATAATCCTGTGCTGTTTGCATTTGCTTGTCCTGCACAGTATGCCTTCCATTATTCAGTTTGTTTATCTTTTTGTTTCAAGCCACGTGGATTCCCTGCCTTCCTTTCTGGCTATTAGTTGCTTTGTTTCTCAGCACTTTGATATGACTCACTTTATTCCTGCTTTTGATTTGTTGCTCTGATTTGGTATACATTTTAGACCTGCAAAAGTATATGTGAAATGTTCAGAATTCTATTCTAAAAGAATCACTGGCCTTTATAGGTGGTAATTATTAAAAACATTTCAATTTGGCAGATCAATTTGGAACATTAGCAACACAATGTCTGATGGATGATTTTTGATTCTGCCATTGCATTGCCAGACTTTGGAGTTGTTTTCAATGTTCCCCAAATATGAACAAATTACATAGAATGAAGCAAGCTTGATGAAGATAAAATTTTGATGATTTTGTAAGGAAAAAAAAGTAATACTAATCTTCTATGGAGGGAAAAAACAACTAGGTACCAGACCCTTACTAACCACTCAGACAATCTGGAAAGGTCTACAAAAAAACCCCTAGATGTAACCATCTGTGAGATTTCAATGGTTCTCTGAGAAAGGTCACATAAGAAGGAAAATGCACTACCCCTGAAATTTTTTCAGAGAAAACTCACTCAGAAACAATTATCCTAACCGTTGCTTTTGGCATCACTCTTTTTCTTTACCATGGTCACACATGCTGCTTTTTTCTCCCTGTCATTATCAACTTTTCTGTTACTTTACATTTTTTTCTTTGTTCTTCTCCTGCTTTTTCATCCCTCTTCCTTCTGTGTTCA
The DNA here is from genome assembly GCA_007922175.1 of Pelusios castaneus. Taxonomy (NCBI): domain Eukaryota; kingdom Metazoa; phylum Chordata; order Testudines; family Pelomedusidae; genus Pelusios; species Pelusios castaneus. Next base: position 5,491,242 of record ML685772.1, on the reverse strand, counting down.
TTATTCTGATCTCTCTTTAGTTTTCACCAATTTTTAAATTTTATTTCCTTTTTTAGTGCAAGAAATTGGAAATAAATAAAATCTTACCAGGATGGACTGATGATTTCCATTTAAATCATCTGTGATAGCAACAGGACTCATGCTTTAGTAATATGGGCACCAAGGCTATATTGGGATAGGGATTTAGGTACCTAGGTCCAAAATGTAGATACTCAAGACCCCTGCTCATGTGCCACCTAAACCTGTAAGTGCTTGAATTCCCATGGCACCTAAATTTCCACAAGTATCTAAATTTCTGCTGGTAGGCTTGTGCATAGCTGCCTAAATTCCAACACTGCTGAGCTACTCAGTGTTCACATCCCAGCAGGGTCCTCAAACTAAGCACTTACCTAACTATCTTGCCTTTAGGACCTGATCCAACAGGTGTGCTCAGAGGTTGCCTACCAAATTGAGCTCTGCATAAAATAGAGGAGAGGGTCCTACCTCTTCACTTATATCCCAGAGACCTGTGGTTAAAGCACTTATCCACAATGTGAGAGGACCCATGGACAAATCTCCACTCTGCCTGATGCAGAGCAGGGACTTTAGTCAAGGTCTCCCACCTCCTGGTGAATGCATTCATCACTGGACTATAGGATATTCTGTGGTGGATTTCTCTAATCTCTCCTGTTGAAGTTGTTCCACTTTGTATGAAATACTTAAACCATCATTGGGCCAGAGAGAGTGACTGAGTATGACTCTACAACCCAGGAGTTAAGGCACTCACTTGGGAAACACGGGTTCCAATTCCTGCTCCAATGACTATTTAAGTATTTCATATACAGTGAAAGAGCATCAACAAGTGATATTGAGAGAGCTAGAGGGTAGGGTATTCATTGGGGAGGTAGCAGATGCTCAAGTCCCTGCTCTACATCAGGCAGAGTAGAGATCTGAATCACATCACCCCCTAAATGAGTGCTCGAACCACTGGGCTACCTTCTCCTCTGTCCTTTATGATGAAGTACTGACCTGCGTTAGGCACCTAACTCCAAGAGAGGCTTCACAGCTGTGAACCTTAGGTGCCTAACTCCCTGGAGGGGGGACCCCACCCCTCACCAACCACCCTTCTCCTTGGTATTTCCACTGGCTAATTTAGGTAGCTTCCAGCTCAGTATGCTGACATTTGTGAATTCCATTCTTGGGCATCTAAGCTCTCCCCATTACACTGTACCAGAAGCCTGGGTATCTAACTCAGGGCTATGGATTTCAAAAGATGGAACGACTTCCAAAACCTGTCTTTCAATGCTGAGCATAAATCTTCTTTGTGGCGCTAGCCCCCTGACTCCAAATACTCTGAATTATTCTCAGCCCCCTAAATCCTTTCTATTATATTACTAAACCTTCAGAATACCTGAAAAGTTGCATAGCCCACCAGTTGGCATATGCAAAATCTGCAATTTCTCCATTCAAATGGGGAAAATGGTTAATTATTATTGGCTTATTTGTGAAACAGTAGTGCCTAGAAGTCAGGACCCCATTGTACTAGATATTGTGCAATCGTATTGCAAAGAGCCAACCCCTGCTCTGAAAAGTTTACTGTATAAGTAATGTAATGCATAAAAACACATTGGAGTGCACAGTTACTCAGGATCCACATACATATGAGTTGTTATAAATATGAGAGGCCAATCTTTTAGAATCTCACCAGAAATTTGAGATGGATTTTCAAAGGGAGTTAGGCATCCAGGTCCATTGAAATCCATTAGGATTTGGGACCCTAACACTCTTAGATTCATTTGAGAATCTTAGTGTTGGCCCGTTGTTCTGCAAAATCATACCTTATTTTAGTTTTAAAGATATCTAAATTTTGTCAGTATCCCTTTTTTAAACACTATTTATGTATGGCTCTCCCCCTTCCATGAGAAATGAGGGATCAGCTATCTGCTCAGCTGTGTTTTTCTGGCCCCTTTGGAGGCTCCTGATCCAGTCAACAAGGGATGCGGGCAGTGGGTAGGCCAGGGCCAGGGGTATGCACACAATCTCTTCATTACCCCTGCAGAGATTCCCAGGTAACATAATGCAGCCTGAGGTTGTCTTACATTTCCTTGGTCCCACCTCACAGAAGAGAAGCTGCTTAAGGTTAGTCCTTGATGTACCCACAGTCTGTGGAAAATCCAGTAGAGCAACTACCTCTGAACAGAGCAAGTGAGAAGAACTCTGTAAAGAGATTTCATTACCTGTGGCACCCACCTGTGGGCTTTCTCACAATAAGGGACAGCTGGACCCAGAGTTATGCAAAATGAAGGTTTTTATGGCCTTTAATGTATAAGGTGTATTCTGTTTAATTACCCCACGTTCAGGCGCTAAAACCCTGCTTTAAGATTCAGGATAATTACTGACAAGTCTTCCTAGCAACCAACCAACACATAAAGGGAGTAGGTTTTAAGCAAACAGTGAGGCTTAGAAGCATCTGAGGTTGGGGATATATGAGCAGTTGAGTTTATGTTGATAGTGTTGTTTGTCTAGAATGCCATGGATGTCAAAAGTAATTTCTCAATTGACTTCAGCACAAACCTTAAATCTACGAGAAAAGGGTAAGCACTCCATCCATTTATATCATCTAAAAACTGTAGTATTTTTTTTCCAGTGGCAGCATTTATTTAATGCTTGGAAGAGTATTAAAACCTCTTAAGTTAAAAACGATTATTTAGTACAAGTCAGTATAAGGCACTGACACCCCCCCCCCCCTTTGCCTGTCGAGTGGGAGGCCATGGCTCTCACTACTCTACTCTGGTGGGTATTTGTCAACCCTGGGGCCAGTAAGCGGTCCCTAGCCCTCAGGTGGGACAGTAAGTGGTCTAGTTTTCCAGCTTTACAGGCTGAAATTGGGAGCACTCCAAGATTGACGTAGGAAAGGGGGAGGAGGATGCAGGCCCACCTGATTCCACTGCATCCCAGCCCAGCTCACTATTTACAGTAGAGGGGTATGCCACGGGGTCAGCGGGGCCCCAGGCACAATGCGCTAACAGTTTCCGGCTCCACAGTCACCAGACTGTTGCTCCCCTCCCCTGGGCTACTTCTTGCCCTGCCCGCTTTCTCAGTGATACCTGGTCAGCCACTTACCACTCAGCCTCATCGGGGTAGTTACCCAGGGGTAAGTTGCAGAATCCCTCTGTGTCATCGGGGGCAGTAGCTCATCAAGGCTGTTGGAGTACAGCAGTTCCTCCCAGTCCTGGCCTGTCTGGGCTTCCTCCTAGTCATCGGTGGCTGGCAATGTCTCCATGTCACAGGCCCCCAGTGGACTGACTGGGTCCTCATGGGCAAGCAGCTCTGAGGGTACCTTGGTACCCCAGGCTGCTGGAAATTTGTCCAGGTCTGCAGCAGTTGGCGGATCCAACCATTCCTCCTGGTCCCTGCCTGCAGGCCATCTGCTGGCAGGTTAATGGTCCCAGGCTTCTGGATGCTCGTCCACAGGAACCTGGTCTCAGGCTGCAGGCAGCTCCTTAGAGAAAGAAGAGACATCCTTCCCCTCCAGGAGTTTAAGTTCCCAGCTCTCCTTTAATACTTCCTGTTCTGCTCCCTGACTTCTGGCCTGATGGGCAGGCAGGCGCTGGCTCTGCTCAACTGGGTTTTGCCCGTCCCTTCTTGTCTGTCTCAGAGGGAGGCCACACCCCCTCACTACAGTGAGTATCGTATTTTCTATGGATTATATGGATTACGAGGCTTTTGTTACTTTAAATGTTCCATCAGAAACATGTTCATAGTGGAAACCAAAGTTCTTGATATCTCACCAAGAAATTAACAATTAATTTATAATATACAGCTTGTTTGGTGCAAAATTCATTGTAGAGATTATAATGGAAAAGTAATAATTTAGATTCATAAATCACAATTATGATTATAGAAATTGTCTAATAGTATTTTTTGTGTTCTATGTGGGGAGCAGAGCATGAAAGATTGTTTTTGATTGACATAAAAGTTGTCCCCTAATGGTCAGATAAAAAGCAAAGATAATTACCTGCTCAGTGGGCTGCTACAGAGAAAGAAATATACTTATCAAACAGTTGTTTTTTCAGTTTTGGCAGATTGCACATATAAACCTCTTGGTGAATTCTGCTACCATGTAAAAAAATCTAATAAATTATATTCAGGGCACACTGTGATGTGTATTCTTCCCTGTGATGGATTTATGTTGTTTCAGTTTTTAAAGTCTGAGCCTTAACTAATAGCTATTATTCAAATTAATAGTAACAAAGTATTATGGAAATTAAGTGCATTTTCCCAGTTCATTCCATAATAAATTGTTTTCTGCATGAAATATAATTGTGACTCCATGAATAATTCTTAATGAAATTGAATGTAAGCTGAAAACTTAATAAATACCAGTGAAATAATGCTGCTGTTTCCTCGTCTCCTTTTCAGGAGTTTGTTCATCTGAGATTACTACTTTTATCAACTATTTATTCAAGAAAATTTCAGCATAAAGTTCTAAAAGTTCAATTAATGTGATACAGATTAAATACATGCATCAGTATTCTTCAGTTGTTTTATCAGAAATTCTTTGATGTGCATTGCATTACATTTTTTATTAACATATTCTTGCTGACAATTATATTTTAACAGAAAATCTTTTTAAAAAAAAATCAGATTCAACTGCTTATTGGATTGGTGTCAGGGGTATGAATGACAGCTCAGCATAGACTAACACAAAAGACCAAATTTTTATTTTAGTTACACTAGTGTGAATCTAAAGAAAATCCCTTGATTTAGGCTTTTAAAGTCAAATAGATTACATGAATACAAACTAGACCTGATGTTTGTTTGTTTATTCCGAGCCCTTTCCTTCCCTGTATGGGAGAAACCCATTAAAAAAGGAACTTTGAGAGTTTGAATTGCTGAAGATTCCTTTATCTTCTGTTACAGGACCAGGATTTGTCCATATATAGAACCAGGAGGGACTGAAACCTATCAGTTCTGCAATTGTCTTGAGAATCACTGGAACTTTCTATGGATCTTAAGATACCCCCAAAGACAGAGGCTGTTATGCAGAGGTCTGGTGCCTGTTTGCTATTTCCCAGGCTCCTTCTCTTTCATAGTAACATGGCTTTCACAGCGATACTCCCATGGGCTTGACAGTGGCCCCAAATCCCCGACTATTGGGTAAGAGGGTCGCTTTAATATGTGGAAGGGGAACTTTAAGTGTGCGTCTACACTTATAAATTAAGTCCACTTAAGCTTGCTTAAGTCGACTTAATTTACTCTGCATCTACGAGTTGCTTAAGTCGACTTAAGGAAAATAAAGTTGACAATGAAAATTAAGTCGACTTGATTAAACCTAGTTTTAGTTCGACTTTAGGCTTAAGTCGACTTTTTAAAGTTGACTTAAGCCAGTGTAGACCTGGAGTAGCCCTAAGTCGACTTAGGGCTACTCCAGGACTCCCCCACTGCCCTCCCTGCTGGGGGAGCACAGGGGGAGTCTGGCATGACCCCCACAGGGCAGGGCAGTGCCCTGCCCACCCTGCCCCTATGTACCACGCAGCTACAATGGGGCAAAGGCTGAGCCTCCTGGCACTGGGCAAGGGGTGCCCCCCTGCCACTGTGGACCTGCCCAAGGTCTCCCTAGCCCCTAGAAGTCAACCTAGGCATCCAGTTTGGACACTCTAGGTCGACTTTGTAAGTTCCCCCCTAAGTCAACTTAAAATTTAGGTGTAGGCATGCTAAGTCGACTTAACTAAATCAACTTTAAGTCGACTTAGTTAAGTCGACCTAAATTTACAAGCGTAGACATAGCCTAAGACATTAGTGTTGACATATGTCAGCATTATTTTCTATGGGGAAATCCCCACAGATTGGAGAGGAGAATGATGCTCATGAAGGCATCTATTCTTAGGGCCACTGCGACAGGGTAGGCTTACCCCGCACTGAAAAGGCCCAGCAGACTCTGTGGGTGGCGGAAGCCCCACCCCTCAACCACTGCTGGGCATGCTCCAAATGCTAGCAGAAAAGGGAGCAGCACAGCTCGGTTGGGGCTGACCAACAAAGAGGGAGGACCTGTGCTGGAGGGTCCCGACCAGGAGCAGTATCAGTCAAAGGCAGAGGGAGAGAGTAATCTCGGAGATGGCCACCAGGAGCAACCATGCGGTGACCGCCACCCTGAAACTGACTCTCCGGTGCCGACTAAGGCTGGCGAACCCCAGGAGTCTCCAGAGGAACAGTCCTCAACCATCACCGGGAGCAAGGAGGCATGGACTGGGACCCCGCCGGAGGTTGCTGCCCTTGCTCAGGTAGGAAGAAGCCCAGGGGCCTAGATTGTGGAGCCAGGGGTGGTGCCTCGAAGGACCATGGAGAAGCATGTTGCGATAGCTGTCTGGAAGATGGCGACTCCTGACTGCTACCGGTCGGTTGCAAACCAGTTTGGAGTTGGGAGGTCCACCGTTGGATTAGCCCTCTCACAAGTGTGCCGAGCCATCAATCGCGTTCTGCTACGGAGGACAGTGACATTGGGCAATGTTCGTGAGATTGTGGACGGCTTTGTTGCCATGGGATTCCCTAACTGCGGGGGAGCAATAGTCAGCACACAAATCCCGATTTTGGCTCCAGACCATCTCGCGACCGAGTACATCAATAGGAAGGGCTACTTCTCCATGGTGCTGCATGCACTCATGGATCACAAGGGGCGTTTTACAGACATCAATGCTGGGTGGTCGGGAAAGGTGCATGATGCCCGCATTTTCAGAAACACTGGACTGTACCAGAAGCTGCGGGGGGATACCTTCTTCCCAGATCAAAAAATTACTGTGGGGGGTGTGGAGATGCCCATAGTCATCCTCGGAGACCCAGCATACCCACTGATGCCATGGCTCATGAAGCCATACACCGGGAACCTAGATCGCAGCAAGGAGCGGTTCAGTTACAGATTGAGCCACTGCAGAATGACTGTAGAGTGTGCCTTTGGCCATTTAAAAGGGCGCTGGTGCTGTTTGTATGGGAGGCTGGACTTGGATGAGGACAACACGTAATTGCGGTGTGCTGTGTCCTTCATAACATTTGAAAAGTAGGGGAGAAAAGTTTTCCCCAGGGTGGGCTATGGAGGCAGAGCGCCTCAAGGAAGCATACGAACAGCCAGCCACTAGGAGTATTGGGGGGCCCAACGAGGAGCTGCTCGCATAAGGGAGGCACTCAGGGAGCATTTCAATGATGCCCTCCCATAGTTCACTTCAAGGACTCATCAAGTGCACCTTATGAGATTTTCACTGTGTACAAATAAAGCCACTCTTCAAATCTTTTATTACTGTTTTTATTAAAAGATGAAAGGGGAGGGGTGTGGGAGGTGTTACAGGTGGGTGTAGCTGCGGGTCTCTAAAAAGTAGCTCTGTGAGGGACTGGATGTTGCAGTATACCAGGGGGACGGGTGGCCTTCAAAGAAATGCTTTGAAGGACTACGGGGTGTGGGAGGCGGACATGGCTGAACTGTCTGGAGTGGAGCCCGTGCATTAATCGCCTGGGTCTGCAGAGCAATCATGCTCTTGAGCAGTTCTGTTTGCTCCTTCATGATGCTTATCAGTTCGTCCCTGTGTTTCTGCCTCCTCTGTTGGGATTCCTCTCTCCAGCCTCGATTCTCCCTCATGGATGCCTCTGTTGTTTTCATCAGCTCCTGAAACATATCCTCCCTGTTTCTTCGAGCACGCCGCCGAATGTTTCTCATGCGGTCAGCTGGGATAGACATCGGCCTTGTGAAGGTCGAATCTAATAAAAAAAAAAATAAAGCTATTGTTAACACATAGCATAGATAACCAATGTAACCTTCCAGTAGCACATTCCACTGGAAGGTACAGGGCAGTCAACATCCTATGCTTCGCTGAAGTGGACAAGGTACATCCTAATAGAAAGCTTACTGGGGGCTAACATTCTGCACAGGGCACACAGATGGAACCCGATATCTCTCTCCTCAGAGTGCCCCTGCCAGCTAGAATACATATCCTACAGGCCACCGGATGCAAGCCAGGACCGTATGCTGCTGCATTGTGTGCTGCCATGGTTCCCAGTGCTGTGCTTTGCAGCTTGCGAGGCAGAGTATCCGTCTTTGGGAGCGTAGACACAAACGCTCTCCCATCTAACCTCAGTAGGAGGCTCTGGAGGTACATCGAGGAAACCTTTACTGACCTAAATATAGATGATTTTTTGACAATCACAGCTTGTGTTGATGCACTTCTAATGAATGCAGAGTAAAGAGCGTGCACAGTGGGGACCGAGACAGCAAGCACCCCCACCCCGGACAATGATATTTTAGCAGGAGCCATAGCTGCACGAAAGAGAAACTTACCGGAACCCCCCTCTGCCGCCTCAGAGGACATGCTGCAATTCATGTCTTGGGTGGACGTCTCAGCGGGGGTGCAGAAGAGCTCCTGGCTACACGCTGTTGCACTCTCCTCCAGGTCATCCTCCATCTCCTCCTCCGTGACGTCCTCAACCTGCTCGGCTCTGGCATTCACTGGATGAGGGGGGGACCGATGTGTCCACAGGACTCTTTGCAGTGGTTGTAGGGTCCCCACTGAGGATGGCTTCGATCTCCTTGTAGTACCTGCAGGTAGCAGGCGCTGATCCCGAACGGCGGTTTGCCTTCTTCGCTTGGTGATAGGTTATTCTTAGCTCCTTCACCTTTGATCTGCACTGCACAGTGTCTCTATCATAACCTCTCTCTGACATGGCCCGAGAAATTATGCCATATGTATCATAATTTCACCTGCTGCCGCGTAGCTGCGCCTGCACAGCAGACTCTCCCCAGATGCTGATCAGGTCCAGCACCTCTGCCGTGTTCCAAATGGGCGTGCGTCTTCCATGATGGGCCGCCATTGCTAGTGAAGATCGGAGCTGCACTCCACTCCATGAGGAAGAGAACAGGAAGTGAAACAGAGGAGAAATTCGAAAATCCCGGGAATCGAAACAGGGCACGGACTGTTTCATCACGGCCACAGAGCGGGTGGAGGGAAGACCAGAGAGGACGACTTTGGAATGCTGGGACACTTCCGGAGGCCAATCATTGCGCGATAAGCGTACACACGAGTTGAAAGGTGCAACAGCTGTTCCGCGTTAACTGCTACCACCCTCGTTGAGGTGGTTTTTCTATTGCTGTACAATAGGGCTGTTGACGCGCAACAGCTCTATTGCACGTGTGTATGCTGTTGTTGTTATCGCACGGTAATGACTGTTAATGCGCGATAAAGTGATCGTGTGTACATGGCCTCAGACTTTTCCATAAAATCACACAAGTTAAAGTATAGATATAACACCAAATTCCTAAGTTAACTAACTTCTAATCCAAATACAATTCCTAGACATAAACTATATAATCATTCCCAGCAAATTACTTTTATTGATACCAAACTTGACATAGCACCTATGGATTATAGTATTTATGACATATGAATAGGAAATAATATCATAAATGCTTCCCTAAATCCAGACAGCGTCACACAGGGCTCTGCCCTGCCCTTTGGGGGGCATGCCAGGCTCCCCCTGTGCCCCCCCGGCAGGGAGGGCATTGGTGTAGTCCTGGGGTAGCCCTAAGTCAACTTAGGGCTACCCCACATCTATACTGGCTTTATTCGACTTTAAAAAGTCGAATTAAGCCTTAGGTCGAGTAGAAAGGTGGTTTAATAAAGTTGACTTAATTTTCATTAAGTTGCCTTTATTTTCCTTAAGTCGACTTAAGCAAGCTGCTTAAGTCGACTTAAGAAAACTGTAGTGTAGACGCAGGGTAAATTAAGATGACTTAACCAAGCTTAAGTCGACTTAATTTACAAGTGTAGATGCAGCCATAGTGCTATGTCTAACAATGCTGCAAATACAACATTCTTTGTATTGTACTTATGCAACACTGTCAGTTGTGGAATTCATAATCCTTCTCATTTTATACCTATGTTGTTGAAAATGCATTGTATGGTTATATTCGGTCAAAACTCTTCAGCAGCCAGTCAAATGAAAAGGTTTGCTATCCATAACAGATATTTTATTATTTGACAAAAAGAATGAAAGTCCTGTGGCACCTTAAAGACTAACATATTTCTTTGGGCATAAGCTTTCGTGGGCTCCAACTGACAAAGTGGGTTGCAGCCCACGAAAGCTTATGCCCAAAGAAATGTGTTAGTCTTTAAGGTGCCACAGGACTTCCATTGTTTTTACCTATATACAGACTAATACGGCTACCCTTCTGGAATTTATTATCTGATGTGTTCAGAGACAAATCCTTAACTGAGATAGTAATTCTGCATCCAGTTATATAAAGAGAGCATCACATGCCTTATATGGTAATTGCATACAAATTCCACTGTCCGTATAATCTATATGCTAAGCAATATGACCTTGTAACAAATGAGTCTAATCAATATGGTAGATGCTTCAGCTACCCAGTCTCCCACTGACTAGAGATAACACACAGGCACCAGTATTTGCTGTTTTATGGGCAGAGTGGCAAAGATGCAAGAGAACCATACTCTGAGCAGGTTTAACATGTTTCCTTTTGTATGCTGCTTTTTGGATAGGATAATACAAAGTAACAAATCTGACCACATTATGTTTTTGTTTTGGTTTTTAAATGCCTTTCTCATATCTACAGCTCATCTTTAAATAACCAAGTCCTAGGTGAGGGTGTGTGTACTGTTTCTTTAAGTCTGTAGCAGGAAGCCAAGCAGGAGGGGGATGGGGAAAGTTCTAGGCAGATGGAGAGGCAAAATAGCTCAATATTGGAGTGGGGGGAGGGGGTTCATTCTAAGAAAGGTCATTGTTCACTGTGATTTTTTTTTTTGTATTTTTTTAACATTGTTACACTGATACCCTATGCAAGGAATTAGCTTGTTCCCTTGTTCATTTAGGAAT
>ML685772.1:5458547-5480378 GCA_007922175.1 Pelusios castaneus | reverse complement strand
GCAGGATGCTACCAGCCCTGCCAGGCTAGCTCCTGCTACGGAGCATTAATCAAAGGAAAATAGTAGCCAGCTATTGCTGGAAGACTTATAAAAACTCCCAGGGGAAGGAGGCTAAGATGGAGGGGCAGGTAGCTGGAGCAGGGGAAGCTACAGGAAAGGAAGGCTGAACCCTGCTGAACAAGGGCTAAACTTGTAAGACCTCTGGAACCAGGAGCATTGCTCCTTTTAAAAAAAAAAAAAAAAAAAAAGATTCAGGGCACAGGCCCCAACCTCTTTCCCCCCTGGCACGGTGCCAGATCTCCTCACACCCAGTCTGGCACTGCTCTGAGCTCCCTAGAGCCCCATGCCCCAGGGTGCCCAGTACTGCTCCTGGCAGGCTCCCCAGAGCTCCCCCACCCTGCACTGGGCTCCCTACGGCTGGCTCCTAGGGGGTCCCCCACCCCTTCCCCAGCTCCACGCACCCAAGCCCCTTCCTTGCCACCCCCCAACACATAGCTCCAGAGGCCCTCCTCCACTCAGCAGAGTACTTACCTGTGCTGGAGCAGGGGGAGCCGTGGCATTTACATTTCCCCCCCTGCTCTGCCCTGGGTCACGGGCCTAGGAGCACAGCAGGGCAGGAGGTTTATAAAGTTCCTGCAGGCCCCAGCTCTCAGGCACAGCTCGGGTCACTCTCCAGCACATTCGGGGCCTGTGCCCCATGTGCCCAGGCCCAGCCATGCCCCTGCCTGGAACAGTGTGAAGCAGTGTATATCAAAGGTGATAGGCTGCACACTGTAAATAAAAGGCACGGGTGAAGCACACCGGTGTGGTCTGGACGTGGTTTGTGGGGCCTGCAAGCCTGAGCACGAGGGGTCCCGGAGCAAAAACGTAACAGTGTGTATGAATAATTTACATACTTTTTAAAAAGATTAGTCATCACTTGCATCATTTTTATTAAGTGCATGCCATGTGCCAGATGGCACCTTTTGTGAAGCATTCTTTCAAACCAAGACTCCTATCGGGCTTTTTTTTGCCTGATGACAGAAAACAAAGAATTCCACAGTGTGATAAAGAAATGAGAATATTATTTTATTTTGCCACAGCGGTTACTGTTGCATGATTTCTAGTCTTAAGTAGCCAGTCTGGTTTGGCTTCTTGCTTGACTTCAACATTATTTAATTTCATATCACAGGCAGCATTTATAACAAAGTCACATGCGCTCAGTCTGTGTACATGCACACACATACACACAGGAGGGAATACAAGAAGTGCCATGCTGAATCAGACGAGTGGCCCCTTTAGCCCCGACATGCAACCTGGCTCTGAGAGTAGCCTATATTAGATGGGGCAAGAAAAGGTGCAAGCAGATAGTTTTGGATCATTCCCACAGAGAAAGTTTCTTCCACATCTCATTTATTTTGAAAATATGGAAGAATGTATGTATACAAAGTGATTATGTTGAATATTTGTGGCTTTAGTTCTCAGCAAGCTTTGCAGCACACAGCACAATTTGTAGTTAGGGACATCTGACAATAATAACATTTCAAAAAGTGCCTGTAAATTGAGGCAAATCAATGGTTCAGAAAAATAACACACATTTTAGGCAACTTTACTACTCCAGGTTTTATTCTTGTAAGTTTTTTTAAATTTATTGATTAGAAGAGAGACAAACCAGTGTGGATACGAATAAAAAAATAATCAAATAACTCCCTCAGTCTGGAGCCAATCCAACCCTGTGACATCTTGGTGTGAAATTGATCAAAAACCTCCTAAATATCAACTGTTGTTTTTCTTTATTCTGTGGAGCTGCATGGGGACTCCTTAGGGGTTACAGCTCCAGCCTTCAACGCCCGTTTAAAGTCTAAGCAGATGTTCACTCCCGGTTTGCTAGGAAATAAGCAGGGGCTCTGTAAGATGTCTTATTATCAAAATGATCTGGTCACCACACTTGTTTATGTGTCATCCTTTTTGGGAGGCTCTATATCTCAAACCAGTCTCATCACAGCCAATCTTCACTGAGAAGAACGGAATAAAATAAATCTGAAATTTGTTAGTGAGGCTCTTTTGAGAAATGGTTGCAAGAGAAACTTGTGGAAAATCGAACAGCCTTCATATTTTAAGTTTTCATATCTTTCAGTTGCTTTGTCTGATTAAATTCAATGTTTTCAAAATATTTCTCCTCTGATAGAAAAACACTGGTTTAAGTTTACAGCCAATTTAGCAATCGACTTTGGGCTTTAAATAGAAACCTAATCACAACCTGAACTATAATCTCTGTATATCTTGTAAAGTTTTGATCATTTCTTTTGCAAGTCACCTTTAATGAAGGGTTAAGTTCTGTTTGGCTTAGTGATTGGGCAAAGATTGGCTGAGGGGGGAGGCAGGGAAAGGAGCGCCGTTTGGCTCCAGCGCGCCCTCCCCGTCCCCCCCCCATGGGAGACAGATCTCTATTCTGGGGGCCAGGAGGCCCCATGTTGGGGAGGAGGGGCCCCAGGCAGAGGGGCACCCATGGTGGGGGGCATCCTGGAGACCCAAGGCTGGTTAATCCATCCCTGATTGGAAACGGAGAAATTGGCTGTGGATAACTTTGGTAGCAGATTAAATAAGTAACGCTGTACATGAGCAAGGATTCACAATGGTTGCTTACACAGAAATTTGAGCGCTGCAGTTAAAACTGGGCTATTATGTAACATGAAACAATGCCAAAATATAAAGGCAATATAGCTTATAATGCTAATTTATTTTATGAGCCTGTTCCTAGCAAACTGTGTTCCAAAACGTAGTGCATTCCATTCCTGCATAAAGATGCATGAAGAACTTACTCACCCTTGAAGGATTGGTACATAGCCGTGTAGGCAAAAACCTGTTGCCTGCACCCCCAGCTGAAAACAGTACTGGTGGGAATCTGTGGCCAAGGGAATGTGTGGAGAATGAGCATCTATGGAAAAGTCAGGGACAAACCACTTGGACTTCAAGACAGCTGGGTGTTGCCTTCCTGCCTCTGCCTAACCCAGGGATAGATGGACTATGGGGCCAGCAGAGAGCTGGCTGCTGGGCTAGCCGGTGTGGTGGTGTGGGGAGCGGTGGAGAGCTGGCCAGGGAGCTGGGAGGGAGGGGGTAGCACACAGCCCACCCTGGGAAACCGGCAGAGGGGTGGTGCAGAGCTGGCCTTGAGGAACTGGGCTGGAGGGGAGTCGAGGGGGAGCAGGGAGCACAGAGCTGACTGGGGGTGGCAGTGCAGAGCCAGCCCTGGTGCCGGCTAGTGGGGCGAGGCCATGCTGAGCTGGCTGTGGGGCCACGCAGCAGCAAAGAGCTGGCTTAGGGGAGCCAGCACTGGGGCCAGAGGCGGCTTTTGGGGTAGGCAAAGCAAGTGCACACCTAAGGCCCCAAGCAATAAGGGGCCTCGTCGCCTACCCCAAAAGCCACATCTGCCTTGGTTGGCAGCAGGAGGAGGAACTGGTCCAGGGGCCGGGGCTGCATCAAGGGAGCTGGCTGCGGGGGGGCGGGCGAGGCAATAGAAAAGGGCCCTCGTGGGGTCCCACAATGGGCCTTTGCCTGGGGTCCCCAATAGCCAAATGCCGCCTCTGACTGGGGCACGGAGCCGGCAGGAGGGTGTGTGTGTGTGGGGGGGGGGGTGACGCAGAGTTGGCTGGCAGAAAGCTGGCTGAGAAAGGTGGGGGGCAGTAGAGAGCCAGCCCCAGCGTGGAGTGCCGACCAGGGGCTGGAATTCTGGACAGAGATGTCCCGTGGGCCCTCCCCTGGCCAAACCCTTGACCCCTTTGTGCAGAGCTGACAGCACATTTTGCAGAGGGGGATTACTGCTGTTCTGCACAGCAGTAATTTATACTATGTAATACAAACAGATTGGAAAGGAGTCCATGCTGAGCACAGCAGCTGGTTCCTGCTCCCCTGCTCCCAGCAGCTAGACCAAATATCCTTTTGAGATGTCTAAGTGGCATGCAGGGGCTGCTAATGACTAATACAGTGAAGTAGAAGCATACTGCATTGCCAGCTTACAGCTACTTCTGCAAAGCTCCTTAGTCATGCTACCAAATTTTCCCATGTTTAACGTGATTTTGTTTCTCTCAACCCCAGGCTTTGTGTGGAAAAGAGGTTTCTTACAGAATAAAGGAAACAAGATAGTGAACATAATATGGTATACATTTCAGAAACAAGATGTATGGTGAATACATCAAAACATTCCATCACAAAGCCAACAGCAGAGGAAGAGAGCAATTAGGAGGCATAGGCAAAGGAGAAAGGATAAATTTTAAGATGAGATTTGAAAGGAGATGAGGAGTTTAAAAGTCAAGGAAATACGGATGGCAGGAAATGCAAAGAAAAATACCCAGCATCAACAGTGGAGATTGTAGGAATAGAATACATTAAAAAGAAAGTAGAGGGAGGTTGGAGGGGAAGAAGGAGGAACACAATCCAAGAGATAGACTGCAGTAAATCCATATAGTTTTCTTTTTTTAAAGGAGACAGTTTTGAATTGGGTCCTGAGATAAATGTGGAAGAATCTTAGGATGGGGTGATATGTTTCCATTTCTTCATCTAAGTAATAAGATGGGTAGCAACATTCTGCACTTACTAGAGAGCAAGAAGATGGATAGATGATAGAGATGTGAGTTAAGGGGTGAAGAACGGAATGAAGAGATGAAGATTGCAGCAGAGCAAGACTCAAGACACTTGAAGAGCTGAAGAGTTGACAGGGAGGTTTGCAGACATTGGAGAGGGCAGGGGAAGGAGAAGGAGAGTTCAGGATCAAGAATGATGTCAAGGTTACAGATGGTGGAATCACAAGAAGGTCAGAGGAGAGTAAGGCACTGGCATTATTTTCCCAGATGTTTGTCTTATTGTTGTGTGGTGGAATATCTATTGGTATTAACTCCAAAAGGAAGCTAAGAGTGAACAAAAGCCAAGTAAATTTTGAAGTTGTCCACAGTGCCTGTTGACTATGGATGGAATCTTCCATAACTAGAAATGCCTAAATTAAGTTGAAGTTATTGTTTAGCAGCTTATCACATTTCTAACTTAAAGACACATATTGAGAAATGACACAGTGGATGAAAAGTTAGAGACTTTTTTAAATGATCATTTAACATTATACTCATCCTTATTTTATTAGAGTAACCTCAATATTTCTGAGATGAGATGTTTTTCATCACATAGTTGAGTCCCATGAAGCCAAAGTTCATAAAGCCCCTATAGGGATTCATGGCCACTCCCCCCAGTCAGTCTCAGATGGAGGTTATGCCCCCTTGCAATAGGGTACCTGTAACAGCAAAACTAAAGGGGAATTAGCAATCTGCAATTCCCTGGCCCTCTAGGCAGAGTAGGACTACAAACAATCTAGGAGGGCTCTGGCCCTTAGGCAGGGCAGGGTGGTAGACAATGCAGGCCCCCTCGCCTAAGGCGGGTAGGCAACCATCTCGGGGTGCAGTGCGTCACAGGGCATTAGGGGATCTTGGCCCACCCTGCTCCACCAGGTCCCAGTTCAGTGCCCTCACAGTAGCAGATAGCTCTGCCACGGGGTCAGCAGGGATCCTGCCAAAATTCACTGACCAATATTTTAGCCACACAACTGGACTATTGTCTGGTGTCCCTGGGCTACTTCCTACCACCTAGTTGTGGTGTACTTCTATTCCGTGGGTTTTCTATGTTTCCCCAGAGTATATAGCCAGCAGTAGTTTGGACATTTCCTCCATGTCCGTGTCAGGTGGCGAATCTGGCAGCTTGTCCAGGTCTTTGGTGCTGCTGAGTCTGTCCTTCAGTGCAGGGCTCAGCAGTGGATAGGAAGTGTCTCTTTCCTTCACCTGCTCGTCCCCAGATGAACTGCAGATCTTGATTTTATACTTCCTGTCTTGCTCCTCTGCTTCCAGTGGGTTGGGCATGGCTTTCCTGGCTCCACCTACCAAGCTCCACCACCTGTCAATCTCAGGGGAGGCCAAGCCCCCTTGTTTCATCCCCAAAAGTCAATTAGCCAGAAAGCTGACAGGAGGATTGTAGAAATAAGGTAGGTATAGGTATATCACAAAGGATTATAGGTAAGCATAGTATGTTTAGGATAAAGTGTAGCTGAAACAACATTCAAAAGTCTTACTCTGCCTATCTGCCTAGTGACAAGACTAAAATAACTATATAAGTCTTGTCTGGCCAGCAACTCCCTTCTTGATCTTATGCCAAGAACTCGGGCCGTCTGCAACAGCCTGAGGCCTGCTCCCCATAAGGGCATGGGTCCAGGTGCACGACCACCATTCCACCTCCCCGAAAGAGGTGTGAAGTTTCCCATCAACCTTGGGACAGATGGTTTGACCATTGTCTATCACCCCTAAGGTGTGATGTCTATCACCCCTGGGGTGCGAAGTTTCCCATGGGTCCGGAGATGGGGATGTCGACCACAATCCCGCCTTCGACCAAAAGGTGTGAAGCTTCCCATGCGCCCTGGGCAAAAGGTGTTACCCTCAATGTAAATGTCAACCAATCAGGAACCATGCTTTCCAGACAGCATGCGGCCACAGTCTCGCACCCCAAGGAAGGTGAGAGACAGGGCCGACCCAAAAAATACTATAACTGAAGGCCCCCTACTCGGAAGGGGGGTCGGAGTCCAGAGCTTCTGAGACGTCAGAGGTTCCTGGACAAAGGCTCTTTGGTCACAGGACTTGTCCTTGTGATCATTGAGTCTGGGCAGAGGCGTCAGTGGCCCGGCCTGGTAACAGGTAGAGGGACTGACATGGTGGAAAGGACTTGAAAGGTCGATCCAGATCCTCGGTGAGGCGGACCTGACACGTTGGGTGGGAGCGCTGGTGAGTAACCGGTAAAAGGCATATGCAGGGACCTAGGTGAATATTGGCCCGAAAGAGGGAATAAATTACTTTAGTGAATATTGGCCTGAGTAAGGGAATAAATTATGGTCCTGGAATAATAGTAGCTACAAAGATAATTAAGTTAATAAAGATAAGGATAATTAAGTTTTACACCCTTCAAGTTTAGCACCCCGTAGTCCTGGAGTAAGGACAGAAATAGGTTAGAACCCCGAACCTGGGAGTACAGGTTGGTTAGGGCTGCAGTAAGACCCCTTCAAACGTAGGGGCAACGGCAGCAGTGTAACAGGGTGTTGTTTAAGTATAATGTGCATGTAACTAAAGTTTAGTGTACACATAGTGAGTTTGCAAATAATTATTTACTGTATCTTTAAAAGCAGCTGCAACTAAGAAACCGCATAGGATGGCATAGACCGACCATAAGCTTCTGCTAAGAAAATTGCATCTCTGTACCTTAAATTCTGTTTCCTGTCACTCTGCAGAGTTATGACCATGAAAAATAAATTGTCTCTTCTACTTACAACACTCTTTGTAGTTTCCCTGTTATTTCTCCTGGCCTTTCTTATTTTCCTGGCCATGTCCCCACTCCCATCCTCCTTCTCCTGGGACAAACACCCCATCCTTCTACTGATAGCTTGGGTCCTGGGAGGATTTTGTCCTGTATTCTGTTGCTCCTATATCCTGACTTCCTATGTTACAACATGGGCCTCCAAAAATCAGTCACCGAACAAGGGCAAAGCTATAACCTCGGTCTCCAAAAGGACCCAGGTCAGCACGCCATCCCTGATGAATAAGATCCCAGGGATTGACCAAAATAGCGGCGTCGAAGGATAAGTATTCAGTGGTTTAGAGAAGAGAGAGTTAATGTCCTGTTGCTAGGCAATAGATTTCTAAGCCCTCCTCTCCCTTCTTAAAAGCCCAAACAAGAATGCTGTTTTATTTATACAATGAAATGTACTTTACTAATCAGAACAACTGCACAGAGAAATTGCTTTGATTTTTAAAAGAAAAGATTGAAATTTCAAAACAAGATCCCTCAAATTGATCCTTTAAGAAAAGCCATTAAGTCCCCCTCAGTGCCCCCCCCCCCATCCACCCTGGCTTCTCAGAATCAGAGGATACTTACTCCCCTTACGGCTTTCTGACTTAGTGACTTCTCAGCATGTTGACTTCTTGGCCTTTCAACCATATGTCTGTTGACCTTATGCACTGTTGCCTTTATGAAATTCAGCCATATGTCCCGACCCCATGCTCAGAGCAGCAGTTCTCAGTTGTGGATTAGTGCAGCAGCCTTAGAGGGAAGAGCTGACATTTCTCTCTGTTGGTTGCAGTAGCTTTTGCAAGATCAGCAATACAACTAAACTCTCATACTTCCGTGGATTTCCTCTTCCTAGCGTGTTCCATTGTTTTAGTGACCTATTTGGAAGTCATATATTATCCAAATATTTATGCCCCCAATAGCAATTTTAATTCCAATATAAATTGCTTGTGTTAAATATGTCTATGATACATGGATAGCAGTAATCTCTGTAGGTAATCCTCTTTATGTAGTGACATAGTACGTGAGTTAATATCTTATTCCCCACCCTAAAAAAATGACAGTGAAAACACTGTTATGTCACAACATTCACATTATGTATGTTATTAATTTATATAAGCTCTTTTCAGTACTGGTTTCTGGTAACTAAAATAAAGTGGGCTTTAGAGATCTTTCACTGGAAGCATATAATTTAAAGTGATGTATTTAAATATATCAGAAAACAGATTATCTACATATTTCTGGTAAACTAATCATCAAACCTCCTGCATCATGTTTACAGAAACATATTATGTAAATAAATACCTGCTCCACATGTACCTTGGCTTCCCCATACTTTTTACTGCTCTTCCATCCAAATGCATTCTTCTTAACTGAGTTACCCTTGAAATGTAATACCCAGGAACTTATTTCTGACACTGTACCAGAATCCAGTACTTCCTAAAATTATGTTATAAAACAGCGAGGGGAAATTTCACCACCACAAGTAGGAAATGACACAGCTAACAAAATATCCTCTTTCCTCTTAGCAAAGAGGCAAAACTTCCTAGTGGCCTAAATACTTCCTAAGGTTCCTGCAAAATCTCTTAACTATTTAAGCATTTTCATCACCTCCACTTACCATTAGGATAGGGCCTTACTATTTTTTTTAAAACTGTTCTTGTCAATATTAGTGGTTGTGACAAATGTATGGAGAGCCCCAAGCAACGGAAGTGTTCTGTTTACTTAACAAGTACAGAACTGCAAATTTCAGCAAAAATGTAAGGTGTTATAATTCACATTCTTGGGTCTTAAGCTTCAAGAATATAAATTGGCAGCTCCCAGAACTAAAGATTTTGCATTTGTGCCCCCATCCGCACCCACACAGCAGATGGAATATACACCCTGCTCTCTGAGCTCACAGACCTATAGTGTTTCAACTGTCAGTTCCTTTTCAAAAGCTGCTGGCAGAAAAGCTTCCAGTGATGGCTGCTCCTTCTGTAGTTTACTGTTGGTTAAAATACATTATTTGGATATTTTCTGGAGTTTTACCCTTCTTTTCAGTCAGGCACAACATAAATAGATAAATAAACATTTTGCCATGTGTGACTCTAGATTATTTTTCTTTTTTGTGCTTTCAATAGCTATTAGTTTCTCTTCCTCTTTTTCTGTCGAGGATGTCAACATAACCAAGTCACTTGGGGCTGGATTCACAAAGAGGTTTTTGACACCTAGCTGCCACACAGACATCTAAGTGCAACTTTTAGGTACCACTGGCATTCACAAAAATAAACACTCAGCTGTTGCCTAATTTTGCAAGTGCCCAGAGTCCCCTAAATTTCTGCGGCTGGATATGCACAAAGGTGCTTAAGTCCTGACATCACTGCTTAGCTTAAGCCCCAGGGAGATTCACAAGCTCAGCATTCACTTATAGGGTCCAATCTGGTAGGGGCTTGGACACTGCACAAAACATAGTCAAGCTAAGTGCCCAATGGCTAGAGCGCTCAGCCAGATGCAAAAGACCCAGATTCAAATCACTACTCTGTATGATGCAGAGCAGAGACTTGAACTGGGGTGTCCCAACTAATGTGTTAGGACCCTAACTACTAGGATATAGGAAGGTAGTCTGGGGTGGAAATCCCTCGTGCTGAAATTATTCCACTTTGTGTGAAATACTTACAGTCACTTAGCCATCAAGACTGAATATAGTGCAGTTAGGGCCCTCATGTGGAAAGATAGAGAGTGAAACTCAAGGCTCTGCTCTGAATCAGGCAGGGTGGAAATTTGAACCCAGGCTTCCCCCAGCCTGGGGGAGGGCTCTAATCACTGTGCTATTTAAGGAACAATAGCACCCTCCACCTTCTTTACCTCTGATTTTCCTTGACAAAGGGCTGACTTGGTTTGGGCACCTAATTTCAGGTTTGGGTTCATGGCTGTGAGTCAGGTCCCTCCCTCTAGACCAGAGTTAGTGTAACCCATATGCCTGAAAAGGCTACCTCTGAGAGACCTGCTGAGGGTGGGTTACTGTTGTTGGGCAGATTAGCGACCCACAAGTGGAAACTTCCAGAAGCAGGGAGTGGTAGCAATTTGAGCATGCTCCACAGTGTACCCTGCTGGTGTGATGGGATGTTGTCAGTCAGATGACTGGAGAGCAGCAGCCTGAGCAGACAGCAGGCAGGAGCTGCCTTGAGGGGAGACCATGTGCTCAGTGTTCTGGAGAGGAGCTGAGCCAGGAGTGAACAAGATGTTTTCTCCATGTAAAGGAGTCATTTGCGACAGACCTTGCAGACATGCATATGGGACTGAGGGCTGGTTGCAGAGGAGAAGAGAGAGCCTGCATGTAATGCTACAGAGGATCCCAGCAAAGAAAGAAGAGGACAGCTATTTCTTGCCACTCAAGCTTCCACACTGGAACAGAGACTGTAGCTGAGAGTTGGGTGAACTCCACACAGACTTTGGGACTCTTGGGTATCTTTCATGCAAGGGATTGTTCTTGGTTAATTGTAGTTTGTTTTCTTAGGATAAGGTTCATTTAGTTAGTAGTTAATAAAGTTCATTGTTATGTTTGTTTTTAGTAGTATTTTAATGTGTGAGTGTAGCTCTGAGCAAGCTTCGCCGTGAGCCCTGTACAGACTGGATCCTGGGTCTCCAGCTGCTTTCCCCATAGGGGTTGGGATTGATTTCTGTGGGGCACTGGAGAAGGGCAACTAAATGAATTTAGCCCACCCGAAGGTTACATTAGTACCTACCTCCCTTTGAGGGGCAGGGCCTCAGCCACACCCATGTCCTTGGCATTTCATATTGGCTAACTTTAGGGCAACCATGCATCCTGTTTTGGCCAGGACAGTCTCTTTTTAAAATCCTATCCTCGCTCTCCTTACTTTTTTGCCAGAAGTGGACATTGGATGATGGGTTGATGAGTTGGCAAGAGCAAACAGGATAAATGTCCACTTTTTTCAAAAAGTGGGGTGTGGAAGAACATGTGGTGGGGGGTGAGCAGTAATGCCAGCCCCTTGTGCGGGGCACAGGGTTCAGATGGGGGGAGGCAGGGCTCCAGCAAGCAGCGACACCAGCCCCAGCCTCATGCAGGGAGCAGGCAGTGCTTGGGTAACAGCATTGCCAGCCCCACACAAAAGGGGGTGGGGGAAAGAGCTCAGCATGGGGCAGACACTGAGCTAGCCCGACATGGAGTCCTGTTTTCCCTTTGGGAGATGAGGTCACCCTTGCTAATTTAGATATGCTGGCTTCTCTGAATCTGTTTTTTTATGATTATGCCTTTCCCTATATATTGTACAGGAAGCTTGGGCACCTAACTTGGGGTTGTGAATTCCACCAGATGGCAAGGCTTCAGAAACACCTAAATCTCCCCTGTGAATCTAGCCCTTGGAATCATCTTCATTTCCACTGCGCCACTTGGAATTCTGATTCTCTTGTCTGGCCTATCCCTGAACAGAGACTAGTGGATTATATTCAATTACTACTTCATTGTGTGACTCAGGATCTGAGCAACAGGCAGAAGCCTCACTTCATTCAAAGATGTCAAGCAGTTAAAATCTTCCTTTCCAGATATTAAGACAACAATAAAGAGTCAGTTAGTGAAAAATACTGGTGAAAATGTAATGCTTTGAGTGGAGCTTCAAGACATTGGCACAACATCTCTTATAAGAAGCTGTAGAATAGAATCATTTTGATTCTAATAATAGCCAGTCTAATAATAGCCTAATAGTAGCAGGTCATGTATTGTGACTTATGCTCTGGAACCTTCAGGGAATGGAAACTCTTAACCCTCTATACATCCAATTCTGCTGTCTCCTGAGTCTCAGACATTGACAGATGTGACCTTTGGGTCCATACTTGGGACATTACTTGGGACAGGTAACAAAGCAGCCCATCTATAGGCTCTGAGGCTTCAACAGCATCATCTAAAGCAGACCTGTCATTTTCACACACCTTTGTTTCTAAGTATAGAGGCCTTAATGAAGTGGCTTCCTGAGATAAATGTGTTGGCAAGGCTTTGGGGCATTGATCAGCATTACCCAATACATTCCTGTACCTTTGCCCAGAAGTATTTAGTTTTTCATGTAGTGATGAAGCCCTGATGCAGCATTCCTTCATGAGTGATATACAGATGGATGTTTATAAGTTTGAGAGCTGCAGCCCACCTTCCCTTCTAGCTTCACACACATCATTGCATCCTTTCCGAGGCAGCAATGCACATTGGTTTGTGGCCCTTACAGCTCCAGAAAATTGTAGCTTCTTGAATCCAGTGCACTGCCCTTAATGTACTGTCTGACAATGAAGTCTAATACAGATTCTACAGTCTAGAATCAAGACCTGTGCTTCATTCATGCACTGAAGCTCCAACATAGCAATACTCCCAAAACTACAGCACTGATGCTCTCGTGCCCAGTGAGAGAGACTCTAGAATAGTAATGGTTACTGAAACTGAATCACTGATATGTTTTGACCCAGACATTGTGGTTCAGTCATAGTTTAACCTCTGACCACTAAGGTGCCAGCCTACATTGTCTTCTGGCATTGTGGTTCTGTGCTGACGTTGGCTCAGGAGGTCAAGGCATTCCACACAACTTGATAAGGGATGCAGTATTACTTTCCAAAGGTCATGCCCCATGTAATTTCCTTGGTTCAAGACTGCAATATTTATCCCATCATATTACACTTATAGTGCATACATCATGTCTAAGTGGGATTCAGTTGAGAGGACATACATTTACAATGTTTTGGTTCATATACAACTAATAGCTCAGCACTTATGGATAAAGAATTGAGGTCTTGGCTGCATTTGCAAATGCAAACATTAATCTTATCCACAAACCCTTTAGTGATGGATTGAAGTGATTCCTATGGGATATCCTGCAGTATCTTCTGCAGGACATGATGATGAACAACTCAGGTAAAATACCTAAAATCCACTTCCCAAGGCAGGATCAGTCTCTGTCTTACATGAATTAGTATTTTATGTGCACAATATGCTTGTTTCTATGGTGGCTAACAAGGAGCATCATGGAAGTATCTCACTTTATTGTTTAGCCAGTCCTCCTGGAATAATATTTTTGCAGTGTGTAGGCAGTTTGTCAGCATGTGCTTAAACAGACTCATAGACTCTAAGATCAGAAGGGACCAATATGATCATCTAGTCTGACCTCCTGCACAATGCAGGCCACAGAACCTCACCCACCCACTCCTGTAATAAAACTCCAACTTGTGACTGAGTTATTAAAGTTCTCAAATCATGGTTTAAAGACTTTAAGGTAGAAAGAATCCACCAGCAAGTGTGCTGTGCCCTGTGCTACAGAGAAAGGCAAAAAGCTTCCAGAGCCTTTGCCAATCTGCTCTGGTGGAAAATTACTTCCCACCACCAAATATGGAGATCAGTTAAATCCTGAGCACGTGGGCAAGGCTCACTAGCCAGACACCCAAGAGGAAATTCTCTGTAATAACTCAGAACCGACCCCATCAAACGTCTCATCTCAGGCCACTGGCATATCTACCACCAGTAGTCAGACAATTGCCAGACTAGGGTACCCCATCATACTATCCAGTCCATAAATTCATCAAGTTCAGTTTTGAAGCCAGTTAGGTTTTTTGCCCCCACAGCTCTCCTTGGAAGGCTTTCCAGAACTTCACTCCTCTGATGATTAGAAACCTACATCTAATTTCAAGTCTAAACTTCTTGATGGTCAGTTTATATCCATTTGTTCTTGCATCCACATTGGGCTAACTTAAATAATTCCTCTCCCTCCATGTTATTTATTCCTCTGATATATATATATATATTCAGCCATAACCCCCTTCCATCTTCTTTTGGTTAGGCTAAACAAACCAAGCTCTTTGAGTCTCCTCTCATAAGGCAGGTTTTCCATTCCCCAGATCATCCTAGTAGACCTTCTCTGCACTTGTTCCAGTTTGAGTTCATCTTTCTTAATGATAGGGGACCAGATTGGCACACAATATTCCAGATGAGGTCTCACCAATACCTTGTATAATGGTACTAACAACTCCCTGTCTCCACTGGATAATATCTCATCTGATGCACCCTAGGACTGCATTATCTTTTTTCATGGCCACATCATGTTGATGGCTCACACTCATCCTGTGATCAGTCTGTATGTCCAGTTCCTTCTCCTCCTCCGTCACTTCCAACTGATGCATCCCCAACTTATAGCAAAAATTCTTCTTATTAGTCCCTAAATGCATGACCTTGCATTTTCCACTATTAAATTTCATTCTATTCCTATTACTGCAGTTTACATGGTCATCCAGATCTTCCTGTATGATGTCCTGATCCTTATCTGTGTTGGCAACACCTCCCAACTTTGTGTCATCCACACACTTTATTAGCATACTCCCACTTTCTGTGCCAAGGTCAGTAATAAAAAGGTTAAATAAGATTGGTCCCAAGACTGATCCCTGAGGAACTCCACCAGCAGCCTTCCCCCAGCCTGACCGTTCACTTTTCAGTATGACCCGTTGTTTTTTTCCCCTTTAATTATTCCTTATCCACCTTTCAATATTCATTTTAATCCCCATCTTTTCCAATTCAACTAATAATTCTCTATATGAAAGTATATCAAATGCCTCACTGAAATCTAGGTAAATTAGATCCACTGCATTCCCTTTGTCTAAAACAATCTGTTATCTTCTCAAAAAAGATCAGGTTAGTCTGGTATGATCTACCTTTTATAAAGCCATGATGTATTTTATCCCATTTACCATTTACATTGATGTCCTTAACTACTTTCTCTTTCAAAATTTTTTCTAAGACTATGTCTACACTGGCAATTTAAGTCGACTTAAATTAAGCCGCATCCACACTAGGTCTTCATTAAGTTGACTTAAGAAAATCCTTAAGTTGACTTAATGAAAGCTTAAGTCAACTTAATAACTACCAATCATTAGGTCGACTTAAGCCTCCTTAGGTTGACCTAACCCTTCCCAAGGTCGACCTAAACCCAGTGTGGACGCATAAGTCCACTTTGTTAAGTCGACCTAAGGGCAGTTAGGTCGACCTAACAAAGTGGACTAGGTCGACTTAAGGTGTTGCCACTTTAAATCGACCTAACTTTTCCTAGTGTAGATATAGCCTAAGACCTTGCATACTACTGAGGTCATACTAACAGGCCTGTAGTTACTGAGACAACTTTTTTTCCTTTTCATAAAAATAGGAACTGTGTTAGCAATTTCTCTAGTCATTCATTGCAACCCCGAGCTTACAGATTCATTAAAAATCCTTGCTAATGGACTAGCAATTTCATGTGCCATTTCCTTTAATATTCTTGGATTGAGATTATTCCAGCCCCGCAATTTACTCCTATTAAGCAGTTTGAGTTTGGCTTCTACCTCAGATGTGATAATTTCTATCTCCATATCTTCTTTCCCATTAGCCATCCTAACACTCAGAGCTGTCTTTTGGTGGTGGGGGGTAGAGGGGTTGAGTGGGGTGACTGCCTTGTGCCCTGCTCTGCCCTCCCCTGCTGCCTTCAGCAGCAAGTCGCTCCAAGAGTGGGATGGAAGTGGGTCCTGGCCTCTGGGCTGGCCTGACTCGACCCATCCCTGTAGGCGGCCCAGTCAGCCCAGGGGCGGGACAGGAGTGAGGGGCCCGACCTCTGGCCAGGGCGCCCCCCCTCCCAGTACCAAGGGGGGGGCACCTCTAGGGATGGCTCTGCTAACACTATCCCCAAACTCATCATTAGCCTCATTAAAAACAGTAGCAAAATACTTATTTAGATATTCAGCCATGCATAGATTCTCCTTTATCTGCATACGTAGCTTCTAGTTTAACTGAGCATGGAACAGTTGCCAAATCAGTTCAAGTTACTGACCGAGAACATTTCCAGTCTTGGCCTTCCAAGTTGTCTGTTCTTTAAATTTCCCAAATGGAGTGTTTTTTCAGTACATGATCACTGATTGAATTTAGCTTGGTGTATATTATCACAAGTCTTGCTGCACTGGCCCATGCCTGTTCTGGGCCTTGCTATTTGAGTTATTTGATTTTTGTCCTTTTTCTTATAATAATAGAAACATAGAACATTAGGATTGGAAGGGACCTCAGGAGGTCATCTAGTTCAACCCTCTGCTCAAAACAGGACCAACCTCAACTAAATCAGCGCTCAAAACAGGACCAACCCCGACTAAATCAGGGATTTGTCAAGCCGATCCTTAAAAACCTCTTAGGACGGAGATTCCACCACTTTCCTAAGTAACCTTCTCCAGTGCTTCACCATCCTCCTAGTGAAAAAGCTTTTCCTAATATCCCACCTAGATTTCCTACACTGCAACTTGAGACCATTGTCCCTTGTTCTTCCCCAAGCTTGGCTGCCATGGTTTTTCAGGTTGTCTTAAAGAATCTGAAGCTCAGATTCTGAGGTCTGTCAACCTAGCGCAGTCCAGCTCTGATCTGCCTGATCCCTTCTGTGCTGAGAAGGCAGAGCTATTTTCTTTTTGCCCTGAAGACTACTGAAGCTCTTTGTTGATTAAAGTTGTCTCTTTAGGGAAGAGTATCAGTGAGCAGTCAGTGGATGTTGCTTCTCCGCGTTCAGCACCTCTAAAAGTTAAAGCCTGGAGAATAATATTGAATTGGTCTTGTGGCACCCTTCTCTTCATGTGTATATATATATATCTAACATACTGCAGTTTTCATTTCATGCATCTGAGGAAGTGGGTTATGCCCACAAAAGCTTATGTGTTAAATAAATTTGTTAGTCTTTATAAGTGCCACAGGACTCCTTGTTTGTATCTGCTACAGAAATAATCTTTGGTATGTCCATCTGATTTTGTCACTCTTTAAAAGATGGATGTTTTAGAGCACTGATAATCTCAGTGGTTTAATGTAAGGTTGTTAACTTTGTGTTTTAGCATTATCATTTCTCCTTCAAAATACATGTGGCAGCATTACTGAAAGCCTCCAGCATTTTTTCCAGACACAGTTGACTATTGGGCCCATTAGGGATATTAGGCCCTTCAGGTTCTTGATTCTATATAGACCTGTAGTATGAAGGAATTGAGGGAAATAATTCTTTTCTTCAGCATTCTGATTGGATATAACACGAATAAAAGCCCATAGGAAGCTAAATGACTAGTCATGACAAATTTGAGGAGTAATTGAAAATAGATTGCCTGTTCTATTTCTTTAAAAATCTATTTTTGTTTACATAACCTCATATTAAGCATGCTGTTGTCAATCACCATTTTTTTTTACTTGTCTGCCTGTCAGCTCTTCAGAAAAGGAACCATCTTTTCTTTCTGTTTGGAATAAAAACTAAGCACATTATGGATGCTATTGGATACTTGCTGTGGAATTAACATACTGGGTTAGAGTTCTTACAGGTGATCTCACTCTCTGGTGGACTGGCTGTCGACTGCTTAGAGGTGCAGATCCAACTATCTAACTGTCCCATATACTCGGTAAATGGCAAAAATCTCGGTATTGATATTGACTGCTGTTGGCAGATTTTTCTCCTATTCAGAAACAGTTGAAATGTTTGATTTTGTCCAGAGGCGGGACAGGAGCATGGGGCCCAACCTCCCTGAGTGTTTAGTTTCCTGCAATTGTACTAAGAAACTTGAATTATTGAAAAGATACAAATCATCATTTTAAAAATGTAGGGAAACAGTAAAAAGAGAACTAAAGAATGATGACCAGAATTTTACATGTTAGAATAATTGTTTTAAGAGACATAATAGGGATTTGTTTCCTCTTAAAATAATTTGAATTGAAAGGACAACCTGACCATATGAGAGTTGGATTGTGAATGAGTTCCTCTCTCTCTCTCTCTCTCTCTCTCTCTCTCTCTCTCTCTCTCTGCCAGAAAAGATTAGCAACTACTTCCTTTTAATCTCATGATTAATAGCGATTATTTTCTTTAATCATTTGACAGCCCTACAAATAATAATTACATAATTCATGAAGGGGAAACATTTTGCAAAATCCTTTAATTGATTCACTAATTTTTTTACAAGATTTTTAGTTTGTTGTAAAAATAATGTCAGATGATTAAATGTAAGAAAGAGACAAACAATTATTAATGTTTAAGATTGCATGGAACTCCTTTTTCTACAGGAATTTTCACATTCTCTTCTCTCTCTTGAATTAAGCCTGTTAAACATTCTCAGTTCAACGCCATTAAAAATAATCATTTTAAAGATCAGGGGGAAAAATGCTAAAATGTTGAGTTGTAAAGATCAAAGAACTGCAAGCTATTGTGACTGCACTGGATTTCAGATTTTTTGGGCTGGTCTACACTAGAATTGGTACATTCACTCAACTGCCCTGATGCAGCTGCACTGTGGTAGCACATCTGGGGATGATGCTCTGGCAACGGGAGAGCTCTCTTCTATTGGCATAATTATTCCACCCCCACGAGAGATGGAAGTTGTGTCAGTGGGAGAGCAACTCCCACCAATATAGAGCCAACGTGGGCAGCATTACTTGGTGTGATTTTTTCACATCCCAAGTGACATACACTATATTGACTTAAGCAGTAATGTAGACCTGACATTTAATTTTGATAAATGAGAAGTAGAAGTTGAAAGAAGTTCAGCTGGAGGCCAAAACCATCCTCATGTTAACATAAATAAACCCTCCTGTCTACCCCCCTCCTCTCGTAAAATAAGCATTTTGAAAATAGTTGTGTGTCTTTGTAGTCATATGTGAACCATTAGTATACATAAGAGCTTGAAAGACCAGATTGCAACTTTTTTTTTTTTACACCTCACATATACTTTTCATCATTTTAGAAGCTAGTCTTATCTCCACAGCATGTGGTAACTGAAATTCTGTCTCCCCCTTCCCCTCCCCCACCAAAAAATCTTCCAGGGAGAAGAAGAGAATTATCTTAAATCTATGCATTTTGAGGTTTCATCTCTCCAGTCCAGAGAAAATGTCTTATTTGGGATACTGTTTACTGTCCTGCTGAGGCCAGAAGATATTTTACTAGAGGATTTGGGGGGGGGGGGGGGAGAGGAAGAGGGAAATAGACTGGAAGGACTGGAATTTTGCAGGATTGAGCCCAAATTTTTATGTCTTCTGGATGGGAAAGTTCTTCTATCCTGAGCAGGATGTTTCCAAGCTTTACTTTTTAATTAAGTCACTAAAGTGGATGCATAAAGCAGTATAGTAGCAAAGAATAATATTAAAATTAGAGGAGTCTTATGGCACTTTAAAGACTAACAAATTTTTTGCATGAGCTTTCATGGACAAAGTCCCACTTTGTCATATGCCAGAGTGGAGAAAACTTACATTAAAAAAAAACTTACAAGTTTTCTCCACTCTGGTATCTGATGAAGTGGGACTTTTCCCATGAAAGCTCATGCAAAAAATAAATTTGTTAGTCTTTAAAGTGCTACAAAACTCCACTTTTGGTTTTGCTGAACTAGACTAACACGGCTACTCCTTTGGAACTTATTAATATTAGACATGACCTAGCTTTTGCATTACCTCAAACTTTAATACTGCAATTAATTGACAAGTTATTCAAAATTATCACCCACAGGGCCCTCCATGGGCCTCCCACTGCCGCGTTGCCCACTCCTCCCACCCCGCTGCCTTCAGCAGCAAGCCAAAGGCAAGGGACAGAGCGGAAGACGGGAGCCTGGCTTCTGGGCCGATCCGTCCTGCCCCCAGCGTTGGGGGTGGGGGTGGGCTGGGGGCCTCCATAGGCTGATTGCCCTTGGGCTCCGCCCCACCATGGCCTGCCCTGCCTATCTCAGCCTTTTGAAGGATCTTTCTAATGAAAGAATTGCCAGACTTAAACAAGAAAACTCCTTCTTGTTGCCAAAACAATGACCTCTTGACTCTCCCACCCCACTCCCACTTCCTTAAACTGTTCTAAAGAGCACTGACTAGTTAAAAAGAGCACTGACAGTGATCTCTGGCACAGTGAAAAATACTATAGCAGCAGACATTTACCCAGTTGTATTCAGTAAAAACATAAATTATTAATTTTAGATTCAAATTTAGTTCTGGCCTACACAACCATTATTGTAAATAATCGAAAGCACAAAGTCTTGAAGCTAGTGACAAAGAAAATGGTTGTTAAACATGTATAAAAATCATATGTCATCTCAGGCTTAGGGCTTATATTAATAATTAACTAGTGAAAACTAATTCTTTTGTTGTTGTGTTTATGTGGTATAGAATATCCCCAATTTATTTTAGGTAAGGAAAAAAATCCAAGTTGTACTTTCATTTGTCACTTTATTGGAGAAAGTTCTAAAGATGACAGGACATTCAGTCTTCCTTCTGTGTTAACTGTTATTACCACTTTAATTTAGAGTCTTTTCCATCCATTTTGAAGTCCTGGGACGTAGCAGGTTAAGCAACACAGCATCAACTGAAACAAGGAAAAGAGATTAAACAGTAATTCATTCCTTTTAACAGGCTTTTAAAATCTGAGCCTGAAAAAGTTGACTGTGACCTCCACATGTTGCCATTTAGAAAAAAAGACATAGACACATCCATAGCTGTCTTCAAATGCAAGAAATCCAAGAAATTATCTGGGGAAAGTCACAGGGACCTTCTCAAGCTATGCTGTGAATAGTGCTGCCTAGCCTGTTTTTGGGTCTCCTACTCACAAACACACAGAGTCTGTTTCTTTTTCACCACACAATAAGTACCACTGGGTGCGTCTACACTTACAAATTAAGTCGACTTAAGAAGGCTTAAGTCGACTTAAACTACTCTGCGTCCACACTGGGTTTTCCTTAAGTCGACTAAAGCAGTTCCTTAAGTTGACTTGAGGAAAAGTTAAGTCGACTTAATAACACCTCCTTTTAGGTTGACTTAACGCTTAAGTCGACCTTATTAAATTGACTTAAGCCAGTGTAGATGCAGAGTATCCCTAAGTTGACCTCCATGGCCTCCAGACCTTCCTCCCTGACCTCCCTCCCAGAGTTCCTGGAACAAGAAGAGCCTGCCCTGGCCAACCACAGGGCAGGACTCACCTCTGACCATTCTGCTCCCCAGAGCTGGCCAGACTTGCTGTTTGGGAGCAAGGCAGAGCAGAGCCAGTGCCGCAGGCGGGCCCCATCCTGGAGCCACCAGGAAATCCTTGGCTGGCTGGCCATTTGCGGGATGAGGCTCTCAGTTGTGAGGCAGCCAACACAACCAGGAGGTGTATGCCTCCATCTCCCAGGCCCTGGCTGCCAAGGGCCACACCCGGGACACCCAGCAGGTCCGGGTCAAGATCAAGGACCTCCGCCAGGGCTACCAAAAGGCCCGGGAAGAGATGGTCTAGACAGGGGCAGCCCCCACCAGCTGCCGGTATTACCAGCAGCTGGATGGCTGTCTGGGCCAGGAGAGCGGCAGCCTGCCAGCCCACACCATTGACTCTGCCGAGCCCCACTCCCTCAACAACGACCAGGAGGAGGGCTTGGGGGATGAAACTGTGGTGCAGAAGCAGAGGAAGGCCAGCTCCCAGCAGGAGCAGGAGGGCACCTCACCTGCCCCAGAGCCAGCTGCCACCCCAGAGCTCATCCCTGCCCTGACAG
>ML685772.1:5440396-5453547 GCA_007922175.1 Pelusios castaneus | reverse complement strand
AACAGCTGAAGTGCCGCGTGAGCTATTGCCGGCACTCCAGCTGTTTAGGGAAGCCCCCTGGCCTCCCCAAAGAGCCGGAATGTCAGCAATTGCCAGCACGGCTGCCCTCCAGGTCCTGGGAAGCCTCTGGAGAAGGGAGCCACGCAGACCCTTCTTGCAGGACCTGAGTGGTCCCAGCGAAAAGGAAGCTCCCTTCCCCCGTGCCCTAAGTCGACTAAGTCAACTTAGGGCATCCACACTGCTTAAGTCGACTTAAGCTTCAAAGTCGACTTTATACGAGGTGTTATAAAATTGACTTTGAATTTCCTTAAGTCGACTTAAGCAGCAGCTTAAGTCGACTTAAGGAAATGCCAGTGTGGACACAGAGTAAATTAAGTCGACTTAAGCATGCTTAAATTGACTTAATTTACTAGTGTAGATGCACCCTCTAAGTCGACTTGATAAAGTCTGCCTTAAGTTGACTTAAGAGTCTAGTGTAGACTCTCTCAGTCAACTTAATATGGTCGACTTAAAGTCGACTTAATAAAGTCGACCTCTTTCTAAGTGTAGACATAGTCACTAAAACTAAATAATCCCAATCAGTAACAGGGTGACTGAATCCAATTAAGACAGGGATCGACAAACTTGCTCCCAGCTAGGCACCAGCAGTTTTATTTTTGGTCACCAGAAGACACTCCTCTGCTGCATTCCCACAGCAGAGCTAGAAGCCAAGCTATAAACCCCACTCGCCATGGCAACCTGGAGCCCAGGTTTTGTTGAGTCCTGAATTAAGCCTACAGCACTCTCTCTGTGACCAGGGTGCTACAAACTTACATATGGACCTTATACGGCTTTGTAATTCTTATAACTAATCAGTATTTAGAATTTTTTTAATCAGTCCACTCATTTAGGGACCCAAATATGGGTTTAGGAGCCTCTTATCCCCCAGTGCTGGGAAGTATGTTGCTTTATCTGGATAGAAATGGAAGCCAACCTGGAGTATCGTGCCCCTAATATCCTCTTGCCATATGGGACAGAATCATCACCAGCAATAAACCCTTCCAGAAATAACCCATAAAAGGCACCAAATCCCTCAAGAGGCAAGACATTCAGCAGAATGACAATATGAACAGATCTTCACACTCCACTGACACCCATAGAATTAATCTAGGGTATTATTTATCTGTAGGAGAAAAGGGATTGAGCAGAGAGAACAGACAGAGTTGACACTAAAGAGCAGATAGGCTAACCTTCACAATAACAATGGATGTGGAAAGGTAAAAAGAGGAAGTAACAGTTAAGGTTTAATTTAAAAAGGGAAAAAACTAAAAGTTAAATAATAGATGAAAGATTAATATAAAAATGGTGCTATGCGGGAATGCTAGCAAGAATATCACAAAAATTAATACAAATATAAAACAGTGATAAAACATTGATATGGAAAAATAGCATGTGTTGAAAATTAAACAAAAATGAGAACATAGGCTAGAGTTTGTCATAAAAAATAGAGGTTAACAGAAAAGAGTTAATAAAGGCAACCATTTGAATCATGCCCTCATTGTATAGTAAATCATGCCGTTGTGCTTTCAGTGGTTAGAAAATCTGCTTGTTCCACAATTAAGACATAAACTAAGCCTTCAAACACTGGGGAACAGCACATAAAAGAAGGTGAGGAGGTCAAATCACCTATTGTAATGAGAGAAAAATCCATAGTCCCTGTTTAACCGCAACGCAACTGAGTCGAATTTGCATATAAATTCAAGTTCTGCAGTTTCTCTTTGAAGCTGTGATTTGTTATTCATCTGTTTCAGCACAGCTATTAGCAAGTCATCAATGGAGTGAGCAGAGAGATTGAAGTGTTCCCCTACTGGTTTTTTAGCTTTGTGATTTCTGATGTAAGATTTGTGTCCACTTATTCTTTTGCACAGAGACTGTCCTGTTTGTCCAATATATAAGGCAGAGGGGCATTTCTGACACATGATGGCATAAATCACATTGGTGGATGAGCAGGTGAGAGATATTCATAGTCTGTTCCTCTTGTCTCAGGGCTCCTGAGGCCATGGCTGAACTGTAGGGATGCAGAGAGTCAGACACTTTCACCCACATGCCCCGAGCTCTAGGGGCCAGGTCCCTTTTCCCCACCATCAGCCCCCCTTGGGGGGTCATGATCCCCCTTCCAGTCTGGCCTGTAGACCTCTTGGCTGGTGAGGTCCTTCTGCACTGGGCCCTGCCCAGGGCCCCCTTTGCTCTTCCCAGCAGCTACCACATGCGGCTCCAGCTGTCATCTATAGTTTTTATTTTCATACATTTTTCAGGTTAACATAAATCAGGGCTTGACAAATCCCGAGTGTAACCTTCAGGTGGGCTAAAATTCATTTAATTGCCCTTCTCCAGTGCCTCACAGAAATCAACCCCAATCCCTGTGGAGAAAGCAGCTGGAGACCCAGGATCCAGGGACTCACAGCAAAGATTGTTCAGTTACCCTCCCACATTAAAATACTAAAAACAACTATAACAATGAACTTTATTAACTAGTAACTAAATGAACCTTATCCTAAGAAAAACAAAATACAATTAACCAAGAACAATTCCTACATAAACCCCTGCATGACAGATACCCAAGAGTCCCAAAGTCCAGGTGGAGTTCACCCAACTCTCAGCTACAGTCTCTGTTCAAATGTAGAGGCTTGAGTGGCAAGAAATAGCTGTCCTCTTCTTTCTTTCTTCCTTTGCTGGCATCCTCTGTAGCATTCCATGCAGGCTTTTCCTTCTCCTTTGCAACCAGCCCTCAGTCCCATATGCATGTCTGCAAAGTCTGTTGCAGATGACTCCATTACAGGGAGAAAACATCTTGTTCACTCCTGGCTCAGCTTCTCTCCTGAAAACTGAGCACATGGGCTCTTCTCACAGCACCTCTAGCCTGCTGTCTGCACAGACTGCAGCTCTCATGTGATTTGACTGACCACACCAGGACACACCAGCAGGACACCCTGTGGAGCATGCTCAAAAACGCTACCACTCCCTGTCTCCAGAAGTTTCTAGTTGTGGGTAGCTAATCTGCCCAGCAACTGTAACCCACCCTCAGCAGGTCTCTCAGAGATAGCCCTTTCTAGGGATATGGGTTACACGAGCACCAGGTCGCATGGTGCCCCGGATTTTGTTCTTGGCACCTAGCAGAATCCTGGTAGCCTAAAAAAAAAAAAAGCCGGCAGCATTGACAGTTTCAACACCTCAGCCTTTCTTCCCCTGGGATAGGGGGGAATTTCTCATGCACTGTGCTGTCACCGAAAGCATCAGTGGCAACCACAGTTATTCGGTGACGGAGGACCCTGTGCGTTCCATACTGCAGGAAAAAATGGAGGTGGTGCCCTTTCAGTGGCAAGGGCCCCTTCACTTCTGCACACCTAGATGCCTCAGTTTTGGGGCTTGTTCCCTAGGTGTGTAGAAGATTTGTTGAAGCCTGGTGTATCTCCCTGTGCACACACAATTCTGTCTTTCTGCCCTACTGCGTATCACTTTGCCTATGTATCTCAAAAGCTCTTTCTGCCTGTTTCTCTGTGTTGTGTAACTGCCTTCAAATGAAAAATGAAAAATTGCTAGCCCAGGTGCACAAACTTCTCTACTTTCCCTTTACTATGATTGTTTTAATAACAAAAAACTAACAATAATTTATTCAACAAATGAATAACAAAACCAAAACACCTTGCTCTAGGTGAGACAGCAAGTCAGTTCAATTCAATTAAATAATATTTTGTGGCTATGCAAGCGTTGGCAAAGTGTAAAAGAGATAGAAACTTCAGTTATCTTTCAGAAGTAGGTGTAAACGCCTCAGCTGTAGGGACTAGAGACTGCCTCTCTTCCTGTCTCTCCCTACAGAGCAGTGTGTGTGTCTCAACCCAAAATCTGCCCAAACACCGTTTTGGGCACCACGCCTTCACTGGGCACATATTCTTTGTAGTTTGTGAGATTTGATTTTGTATGGTGCCTTATGTGGTGCTGAATATAGTTTCCCAACCCCAAGCATTCAAAAAACATGACTGGTTTTAAAATTATGAAATTTTCAGAATAATAATTTTGTGGGGTTTTTTCTTTGCTTTCTGCTTTCTGAATCTTTATGGTGCACTAAGCCCATATTTTCAGGCTGATTTCTTCATCCATGAGAGCTAGAAAGTTTTTTTTAAAATGAAAGTTAGATTCCAGGGACTGGGGCTTAAGTCAACAAAACAAATATTGCAAAAGTCATCAACACTGAGCATATTGTGTGTGTGTGGGTGCTAGTTCTGGTGGGGAGATGGAATGATATAGCTCTCTGTATGTGTCTCTGTGAAGGGTTACAGCTGTATGGGGAGGAGTGTAGCTCTGTAGGACTGTGCATGTCTCCCTAGAAGGTTGTATCTGGGCATAGCTTTGGGGGGAGGGAACTGTGGGTAAATCAGGTCTGGCCCAAAGGTTTTTGGTGCCGTAGGTGAACTATGACTTTGGCGCACCCCCTCCACGTTATAAGATAGACAGATAGATTAGATATAGTTTAAATAGAAAAAAAGCCCACTTCCTTTTACTTTGGCACCCCTTAAAGCCTGGCAACCGCCTAGTTCACCTATATAGTTGGGCTGGCTGGGTGTGGGGTGGCTATGGAGAAGTACAGCTCTTTGCAGAGAGGACTGTACTGTAGCTTTGTACCTATCTCTTGCGGACAAGTGGGGACAAATGTACCTCTGTATGTGTCTAGGAAGGGGAATAGTTCTGTATTCTGTGTGGTTCTAGCCAAGGGGGGTGCGTCTCTGGGTTCCTAGCTCAAAGGGGAGAAGTGTAGCTCTGTGTGCATCTGTAGAGATGGATGTGTAGCTCTGTGTATAATTCAGCTGTGGAGAAGACTGCAGTTCTCTCTGTGCGCGTTGCTCCTGAGAAAGCAGTGTAGCTCTGTGTGCCCCTGGGAAGTATTGTAGCTCCATAGTGTTATTCAAGGGAGGGGAGTGGATTGGTGTGTCTGTCTGGTGTAGGTCTGTGTATATGTTTCTAGGGCAGAGTCAGACTCGCGCTGTACGCGAGGCTCCAGGACCGTATCTCTTTGCGCGTGCGTTTGCCCCGCGCTGCCCAGACTAGCTCGCTGAGGGGGCGGAGACTGCAGAGACAGCTGCAGCTGTGGGCGTTGCTTAGCTCATTTCCTCTCATCCTGAGCCCAACAGCCGTCAGTCGCGGGGCGGGCCCGTCCGTTCCAATCCCCGCCTCCCCTCTGCAGGGATTGGTTGGCGTCTTCGCGGGGCGGGCCGGGGATTGGCCGGCTCTGGCGGTGTAGCGGGACCGGATTGGCCTGGTTGGTTCTCGCTGAGGTCGTGCGGTCCCGTGTTGTCGGCGGGGCCCAGCTGGGAGGAGGCGGGTGAGTCGGGACCGGGAGGGTGAGTTAGCGCAGGGCCCGGTGCAGGGACGCGGCTCGCGCTGCGGGGCGGGCTCGGGAGGATTCAGGGGCGTTTGGGCCCAGCGGTTATGGGCCGCGGCCTGTCACGAGGGAGCCCCGGGCTGTCGCGACGCGCCCCGCCGTTTGTTGCCTTCTCCGGTCTGACCCCTATGCCCGGCGCGGGCGGGAGTGGCGCAGCCCGACTCCCAGGGGAGCTAGAGCCTGGGCCGGCACTGCCTCCTCGGGACATTCCTCCGCTGCACTCTCCCCCCGGGCTTGACGGCTGGTCTCGGCTCCACCATCAGTTTGGCTTGTGCAGGCCCAGGCGGGGGGCGGCGCTGGGAATGGGAGCCCCGGGGGGGCCTGCATACACCGGAGGGTAGGTGTGTGTGGGGCGTGAGACAGGCAGCGAGGCTCACAGAGTGGGAAATAGATGTGTGGGGCTCGTCAGCCCCCTCCCTTCCCCCCTGCTGGCCCCGGAATGATGTTCCTAGGTTGACCTAAGTTTTCAGGCCCTAGTAGGCTACTTTTGAATGTTTACCAGCTGCTGAATTAAGCAAAGTTTTTTAGATGTATCATAGTTTAGTCCTCAGTGAGGACTAGTAGCATGTCTATTTTGAGCTTTTTAAATTCACCTTTTTTTTAAAAAAAGAAACTTGAGAAATGGAAACAAATTTTCATTAAATTGTCTTTGGGCTGAGGTCCTCATCTATGATTTTATTTAATTATGACACTAACTAAAACATAGAAAAGATGTAAATACCAAAAAAAAAAGATTTCTTATGAAATGAATAGCATCAGAATTAATGATTAAGAGTATAGCAACTGTGATGGGGGTGTCAAACATATGGCCTGCAACTTCGCGCTGGGAGAGCAATCTCTCTCCCTAACAGTGAGAAAGTGTGGTCTCGCAGTATCGTGGAGCATAG
The DNA here is from genome assembly GCA_007922175.1 of Pelusios castaneus. NCBI lineage: Eukaryota > Metazoa > Chordata > Testudines > Pelomedusidae > Pelusios > Pelusios castaneus. The sequence continues at coordinate 5,447,244 of ML685772.1, read as the reverse complement.
TCTCGCATACCCAGTAGTCTAAAATGTTGCAAGATCTGACGCTCTCGTGGCATCGCAGAGTGTCGGATTTGCAAGACTGCTCTGCATGATACCGCAGTCTCTTGCTAACAGATAGAGTGTGTGGTCCCACGGTATCACAGAGCACATTCTCACATCCCATGATGCAGCGAGAACATAGGCCCCAGTATTTTGATTTATGGTATGTACGGCCCACTTGAAATACATTTAAGTCAAATTTGGCCCTCCATAGCAAATGGGTTTGACACCTCTGTCCTACACCCATTGAAGTCAACAGCAAAGTTTTGATTGATTTCATAGGTGTCAAATCAAGTACCTAAGAATATATCAGCCCAGCAGAGGATTTTTCTTTGCTGTGCTATGTCAGCTGATTCAGGCTAACAGGGCTCATGGCTGTGTAGACTTCTGTGTTCGGGCTTGAGCCCAGACTCTAGGATCCTGCACGGTGGGTGCAGCATGAGCTCTGGGACCCCTTCCTTCCCCTTGCAAGACCTTTGACAACTGGCTCCACCCAAGCCTGGAACAGTATACAGCCATGAAACAGGCAGCCCAAAGCAAGCCCTGGGAGCCTGAGTTGGTTGGCAGGGGCCAGCCATGGGTTTTTCTTGGCTTCGTGGGCATATATTAAGTGATCTAACTGCAACAGAATTAGTTATTTTAAAATACTCAACATTTTGGACACTTGCAGAATATTAGACCATATACTGCTGAATGTGTTTTAGTAGAAATGAGTTAGACATTCATGTAAACATACATGCATTGCGCAATCTCTGAATAGTCGAAGCAATGTTTTAAAAAAATTTAATTTATAAACTGAACAGGATCATTCTCCATGTGATGCTTTATAGTTCATTGAGGAACCAGATCTCACAGGTTTACTTGCATGGGTTTAAGGTGCTGTTCTGTGGTTTTAATGTCTCTGAAGACACAACAGTTTTCTGGTATGACTCTTGAACTGTGTTAGCAGTTTATATTCACTTATCCCCCCATAACTGTTATTACCCTTGAGGCTGAAATTATGCTGGTTATGAATTTCTTTTGTTACATTACATAAAATTCCATTTGATCATTTCCCGCAGGAAAAATGGTGCCTCTCAGCAATAGAGAGAATATCCAGATTTTATTTTTATGGTCTGAGTGATTTTTAAAACTTCTGTACTTTGTGGACTTAATGTTTATTTAAGCTAGTGACATGATTGGAAAAAATGGTTTAAAAATAAGATGTGTAAATATTTATGTATCTGATGCAGTATGTCGGATATAACCTATTTTATTTACTTTTATTTACCTGTTTACTTGATTGTACATGTATGTATTTGAATCAGATTATATAGAAGTTATTTTCTTTAAAACTGATAATGCAAGGTAAATGTTTAAAATCAGCATAGACGATCAAGAAAGGAAATAGTTTACTATATGTAGTCAGTCACACTGCAGAGGCAATGAGGCAAATACAAATGAAGTACAATGATACAGACGACATCCTTGTGCACCCTCCAGTCAAGTTATTGTTGCTGTAGGAAACTGTGTAACTTTTTTTGAATTTCTTGACTTAAAATATCAGGCTTAACATTGTATAATTATAGTGCTCTTTCATGTGTAACTTATTTTTTGTTTATCTTCTAATTCAGTGGATAAGTTCAGTATTTGTCAACTTTCTACAAATCAACATTAAAACAAGGAACATTTGACCGAGTTCTATTTTGCTAGGTCAGATGTGTAGTTTTCCCATGAAAAGGCCTGTTTTTAAAAAAAAATTCCTATTAAAAACAGTTTAACTGAAAAGTGTTTGAGCTAGTGTATTTGGTTAACTCAGAGAATGCTGTCATGGGTATTAGTAACAACAGTTCAGGTTGGCACCATCATCGCTTTTTATAAATGCACTATTTACATGTAATCAGAAGTACTTATTGGCTTGTGGATGGCTTTATTTTTGTTTTTTCTTTGTTGCTTCTTTGTTCCTTTCTCTTTGGACTGCGAAGTCTTGCAAGAAATGAATTATTATTAATTTATTTTCTTCTGTGCTAGTGTTTAGAGCTGGCCTCCATTGTGCTAAGCACCGTATAAACATATAAAAGAGAGAGTCTATGACATTTCCTAGCGGAACCCAAGATTGTGAGGTGCCTGGCTACCATCTGCCTTAGCATAAGGAAGCCTTGTCTCTGCCTTCAGAGCATCCACTCCTTGGTTTCAGTGATCACTGGTAACACAAGCACTCCTCTCTTAATATACACAGGTTCTGCTGTCCCTCTGCAAGTCTGTGATAGGCACATTCCAACATCTGAACCTTCTGAACATCCCCTTGGGTTGTCTAGCACCTGGTTCATTGGACATCGAGTTCAGAGATTGACTGCTTCCAAAAGAATGGTACCTCCCAGCTTACCATTACATCTTAGATCATCACACCATTTAACACACGTTTAGAGTTGTCTGTAGTGAAAAACAGTAAAAATGTATTTGAGCTTTTAGAAGTAACAAATGAAAGTACTGAAAACAGATGATTACTTGCACAATAAGAAGAAAACACACGCATGCTAGAACCCGAAGTTCATTTACATGATACTCTCCTGTCTAATGAAGTTTAGGTCACCCAAAGTCTTTTTAGCATTTTCTAGCTATGGGTATGTCTTCAATCATGAATCAACTCTTCAACATCGATTTAGAGGAAATAGAGACCCACTCAATCAATCCAGAAGTCAACCACGTTAATCCAACCCTGCAAAAGGATTAACCCTTTGCCAATGGGAGAGTATTTTCCACCAGCACAGCATAGTGGGAGTGCTGTGCTAATTAGAATTTAGGAAGTTGATGAGAGATGCACAGGCTTCCGTACATCTTGTTTATCTCCTTCAACTCATGCTGATTTCTATCACGAGTGTAGACCAGGCCTAAGTTTGGCCTTGTACACAAGATCACTTTATCGCGCATTAAGAATCATTACTGTGCGATACCAACAACAGCGTACACATGTGCAATAGGGCTGTTGCGCGTTAACTGCCTTGTTGTAGCGCAATATAAAAACCACCTTGACGAGGGTGGTAGCAGTTAACACGGAACAGCTGTTGCGCCTTTCCACTTGTGTGTACGCTTACCGCGCAATGATTGGCCTCCGGAAGTGTCTCAGCATTCCAAAGTCGTCCTCTCTGGTCTTCCCTCCACCCGCTCTGTGGCCGTGATGAAACAGTCCCCGCCCTGATCTGATTCCCGGGATTTTTGAATTTCTCGTCTGTTTCACTTCCTGTTCTCTTCCTCGTGGAGTGCAGCTCCGATCATCAGTAGCAATGGCAGCCCATTGTGGAAGACGCGCACCCCTTTGTAGCATGGCAGAGGTGCTGGACCTGATCAGCATCGGGGGAGAGTCCGCTGTGCAGGCGCAGCTACGCGGCAGCAGGTGAAATTATAATACATTTGGCATAATTTCTCGGGCCATGTCAGAGAGAGGTTATGATAGAGACACTGTGCAGTGCAGATCAAAGGTGAAGGAGCTAAGAATAACCTGTCACCGAGCGAAGGAGGCAAACCGCCGTTCGGGATCAGCACCTGCTACATGCAGGTACTATAAGGAGATAGAAGCCATTCTCAGTGGGGACCCCACAACCACTGCAAAGGGTCCCGTGGACACATCGGGCCCCCCCTCATCCAGTGAATGCCAGACCTGAGCAGGATGAGGATGTGATCGAGGAGGAGATGGAGGATGACCTGGAGGAAAGCGCAACAGCGTGTAGCCAGGAGCTCTTCTGCACCCCTGCTGAGACGTCCACCCAAGACATGAATTGCAGCGTGTCCTCTGAGGCGGCAGAGGGGGGTTACGGTAAGTTTCTCTTTCGTGCAGCTATGGCTCCTGCTAAAATATCATTGTCCGGGGCAGGGGTGCTTGCTGTCTCAGTCCCCGCTGTGCACACTCTTTACTCTGCATTCATTAGAAGTGCATCAACACAAGCAGTGATTGTCAAAAAATCATCTGTATTTAGGTCACTAAAGGTTTCCTCGTTGTACCGCCAGAGCCTACTACTCAGGTTAGATGGGAGAGCGTTTGTGTCTACACTCCCAAAGACGGATACTATGTCTCGCCAGCTGCAAAGCACAGCCCTGGGAACCATGGCAGCACACAGTGCAGCAGCATACGGTCCTGGCTTGCAACCGGTGGCATGTAGGATATGTATTCTAGCTGGCAGGGGCACTCTGAGGAGAGAGATATCAGGTTCCATCTGTGTGCCCTGTGCAGAATGTTAGCCCCCAGTAAGGTTTCTATTAGGACGTACCTTGTCCACTTCAGCGAAGCATAGGATGTTGACTGCCCTGCACCTTCCAGTGGAATGTGCTACTGGAAGGTTACATTGGTTATCTATGCTATGTGTTAACAACAGCTTTATTATTATTTTTTTTTTTCGATTCGACCTTCACAAGACCGGTGTCTACCCCTGCTGACTGCATGAGAAACATTCAGCGGTGTGCTCGAAGAAACAGGGAGGATATGTTTCAGGACCTGCTGAAAACAGCACAGGAATCTGTGAGGGAGAATCGAGGCTGGAGAGAGGAATCCCAACAGAGGAGGCAGAAACACAGGGACGAACTGATAAGCGTCATGAAGGAGCAAACAGAACTGCTCAAGAGCATGATTGCTTTGCAGACCCAGGCGATTAATGTACGGGCTCCACGCCATACAGTTCAGCCGTGTCTGCCTCCCACACCCCGTAGTCCTTCACGGAATTTCTTTGAAGGCTACCCGTCCCCCTGGTACACTGCAACATCCAGTCCCCCCCAGAGCTACTTTTTAGAGACCCACAGCTACACCCACCTGTAACCCCCCTCTCCCCCGTTTTTAGGTTTTAATAAAAACAGTGATAAATAATTTGAAGAGTGGCTTTATTTGTACAGATTGAAAAATCTCATAAGGTGCACCTGATGCATCCTGGAAGTTAACTATGGGAGGGCATCATTGAAATGGTCCCTGAGTGCCTCCCTTATGCGAGCAGCTTCTCCTTGGGCCCCCCTAATACTCCTAGTGGCTGGCTGTTCGTATGCTTCCTCGAGGCGCTGTGCCTCCATAGGCCACCCCGGGGAAAACTTTTTTCCCCTACTTTCACAAATGTTATGAAGGACACAGCACGACGCAATCACAGCAGGGATGTTGTCCTCGTCCAAGTCCAGCCTCCCATACAAACATCGCCAGCGCCCTTTTAAACGTCCGAAGGCACACTCCACAGTCATTCTGCAGCGGCTCAATCTGTAATTGAACCGCTCCTTGCTGCGATCTAGGTTACCAGTGTACAGCTTCATGAGCCATGGCATCAGTGGGTATGCTGGGTCTCTGAGGATGACTATGGGCATCTCCATACCCCCCACTTTAATTTTTTGATCTGGGAAGAAGGTATCCCCTTGCAGCTTCCGGTACAGACCAGTGTTCCTGAAATTTGAGCATTATGCACCTTTCCCGACCACCCAGCATTGATGTCTGTAAAACGCCCCTTGTGATCCACGAGTGCTTGCAGCACCATGGAGAAGTAGCCCTTCCTGTTTATGTACTCGGTCGCGAGATGTTCTGGAGCCAAAATCGGGATTTGTGTGCTGACTATTGCTCCCCCGCAGTTAGGGAATCCCATGGCAGCAAAGCCATCCACAATCTCACGAACATTGTCCAACGTCACCGTCCTCCGTAGCAGAACGCGATTGATGGCTTGGCAGACTTGTGAGAGGGCTAATTCGACGGTGGACGTCCCGACTCCAAACTGGTTTGCAACCGACTGGTAGCAATCAGGAGTCGCCATCTTCCAGACAGCAATCGCAACACGCTTCTCCATGGTTAGGGCTGACTCATGTTGGTGTCTTTACGTCGCAGGGCAGGGGCCAACTCTGAACACAGTTCCAGAAAGGTTGCTTTCCGCATTCGAAAGTTCTGTACCCACTGCTCATCATCCCACAGCTGCATAACAATGCGATCCCCCCACTCTGTGCTTGTCTATCACGACCAGAAGCAGCGTTGAACCTTGTGCAGATAATCGGTGAAGGAGCTGAGCAACACGGTGCTGTTGCTCTGCCTGGCATCGATCAGGCCCTGCTCCTCAGCGTCCTCGTCTGACTCGGAGCTCATTGCGTACTGAGCAACCAGCCGAGATGTACTTAGAATGCTGAAGGCGACAGTGGAGATCAGAGCAGGATCCATGCTGTCGCTGTTATGATTGCTTCCAGTGGTGCGGTGCATCACTGCACTGTTGAAAATAGGTGCGAGTTGCTATTGGTAACGAGGAAGACGCAAGGGGAACACAGTGCACCACGGGAAACTGAGAGTTTACCCATGGCGCTTTGCGTTCCTTTCCTTCATCCCATGATTCCAAGCGCCAATTCAGGGAAAATTGAATTATGGGATAGGTGCCCAGAATTCATTGCGCTACACCGCGATATTGCGAAGAATTCTGTTGCGTTGCAAGGAGCGACGTGTGTATGCCCTCTCCCGCAATAAAGGTCACGTGTTTATAGCGCGGTTGCCATGTTGCGCTTTAATCTGATCGTGTGTACATAGCCTTTGTTTTGATTCTCCTTTCTTAAGACAGAGCATGCTGACAGTATCCTCGGTGAAGGATCCAGGGTCTACTTCCATATTCCCAGTTATACTCAAAAAATCAATAGTTTTTACTTGTAAACAGGGTACTCCTCTGCTGTTGGTGTGTTTCCTTCAGCTTTTCTTTTGAAGATTCCACAAACTCTTGATTATCATTCGGCTTTGTCTGTAGTGTGGCCTCCATTGTGAAGTAGACAATATGCAACACACAAACATGACCATTCAGAGAGAGAGAGAGAGAGAGAGAGAGAGAGAGAGAGAGAGAGAGAGA